>OW387143.1:9882278-10545812 GCA_936440205.1 Lepidonotus clava | reverse complement strand
TTCTGTGACATAGTGTCAGTCACTTTCAATAGATGGCACTATGGGTTGGAGCTGTCTTGGTGCAATGTTTAAGTATTAAACTGGGCAAAATATAAAAAGGGGTACCAGTGATGAGGGGGATGCAATATTACAGAATTTCATTGAAACAGGCATCAACTGAAATAAAAACATTACATGTCAACTGAAAACAACATTTCATCCTGTTCGTTTATTTGACTAATTTTCTCCAGTTATTTGTTGAAATATTCTTATAATCTTATAATTATACAAAACTGAAACCGGCATCATCTGCACAAGTCACATTCAATAGGTGGCCCTACAGGATGGGTTTGTATTCTTTTCTGTTAATCTCTGAGTGTCAGGTGTAATAAATAGGATGATAGGCACCCCCAGTTTATATCATGGTATCAACTGCAGAAGCCAGAGGGCATCTTCATCCAAGTCCCCTAGTACTCTGCCACCTGGAGGTCATGCTATGTAACAGCTAGGGGGAGCCACCAGTCCCGGCAATTGAGGTCTCAGGGAACTTAATGTTTTCATGTATAGTTTAATTTAATGTGACATCTAGTATAAAATATTCAGAAAGAGTGTTGCCCAAAAATTTCGATTCTAAAACTCTAGACACAACATATAAAAATTTCAGCAGGTTAACCCGGAAAATCTTGAACAAGGGCACAAAATGTGTGCCTACCCTCATTTTGATAGGTCTGCACTGCCAGAGTGGACCTAGAATACAAACTGTCAGGGGCAAATCCAGGGTTTCTAGATGGTCCTGACCCCTCCCCCCCTTTTGACGGACCCTTAAACTGCAAAAAAAGGGGAAAATGCCACACATGGACATACAAATGCAAGCTGTTTTAGTACTTAACCTTTATGCTGCCGACCCCCTTTCATATTCTGTATCTGCCCCTGCCTGTACAAAAGGTATTCAAAAAAATTCTAACAGTCACATACCAGACTGTACAATATAGTTATAAATCAAATCAGGAATAGTTAGGGAGCATTCTGAAGTTTTTCCTTATTTCTCACTAGATTTTTCATTCTGGCCGTCCATAAATGATGTCATGCAGTAAGGGGGGGAGGGGGGTTCATGCTTCCATGACCAAACATGACAAGGGTGGGGGGGTCATGTGGTACATGACATCATGTTGCAAAAATTTTAATTTCAAGAATTTCAGAGACAATTTTAGGTTAGGTTCGGATATTGAAGGCTGTATTTTTTCCCCAGTTAAAATCAAAGATTTTTCTAAGGGACAGTTATGTTTCTAAGCAAAAAAGGCATTCTTTATTATATTATTTATGTGATTTGGGGAGGGGGGTCCACTTAAAATGATGTCATTTCTAGAGGGGGGTCAAGGGCCCCTTGACGAAACATGACAAGGGGGGGGGGGGGGGCGGGGGGGGGTCATAATAGGTCAAAGATAGCATGATGTCTTTTATGGACGGCCCCTTCTAATATAGACCAGCCGGATCCCAGCAAAGTATCCGCTGCAGTTTGGAAAGTTATATGACACTTCAGACGGGGCTGCATCTAGTTCTCTGAGACCTTGACTGGTCAGTTCTCTCCTGGATAGCACTCGTTGGATAGCCACATCGGCAGACTTCAGTTATTACATTCTTTTCTTTTTCTCATTACTTGTATGTACTCCAGATTGGAGTGTGTTGGGGTTCTTCCCCTTGACAGTATTACATTTCAAACTGCTTGGAGAACCAGCCGTCTACTTTTTCGTTGTACCTTCATTATTATTATAACCTATGATCGCCACTTTGATATAATAAATAGGTAGAGTAGGGGCTCTGGATGTAGTCCTTGCTGTAGCCTCTTAGTTTTGACAGACCACAAGAGTCTACGACCAAGGCATAGCCAAAGGAATCTAGAACTGACGTGCCTCTAAAATTTGACATTTTCGCAGTATAATCAAAAATTTCCTTTGCCTCATGTGAATCCTCACTGATTGCTCTGTCACGTGATCAAATATTTAATGCCAGAAGTTGATCACAACTTAAGATATTCACTGTAAAGGAAACGAATAGAATTCAATAAATTTTGATGGTATAGAATGTCAGGATGGCATGTCATTCAGGACATCAGGAATCAATTTCAGATGATGTCAAGACAACATCACAATGGAGCATTGTGATGTCAGAATGGAGCATTCTGATGTCAGAGGGAAACATCTTAAATTACCTCATTTCATATGAACATCTTTTACCTCCTTTCATTAGAGTTTATATGTTTTCAAATTGAATTATGTAAATTTATATAGAGAGGGACACTGTAGGACTAAATACTGTAAAGATTACAGTGTAGTAATTGCATTGTTTATATCATTTTTTGTTGTGTGTGAAAAATTGTCTAACAACGATAAAAGTTGACAAGGAAAAGTTTTGTTGTTTTGCTGAGTTTTGTTGTTACAAACGGTATTGTGCAATGGGGCACAGGTGAACTCGGGCCTCTGGAGAACTCAGCCCTAATGCTTTCTTTCTTTCTTTCTTTCTTCTTCTTCTTTTTTTTTTATAGCAATTGTCCACCCTTAGATTCTGAAATAGAGACGAATTAGCCATTTAGGTATAAATCCTCAAGATCTATAAAAAGAGAGGGATTTAGTTTTCTTGCCAATTTAGTGATACCCAGTCGCAGTGGCCTGAGTTCTCCAATGGCACAAGTTCTCCCGTTTGGAGTTGGTCAGCAGCCTGAATTCTCCAGTATTTAATCTGTCTACGATGTGGCTTATGACATGATGCTCTATTGCTAAACCGCAGCATGTTGTGGCTTAGATTATACCCATTTCCAGGTTATTACATCATACTTTAATGTTCTCCAATCCTTTTCCTTTGTGGGTTACCATTCTCTACAACTTGAGACATACGATATGGATTACAATTCAGTATATCTGCAAATTATCCCTATGACATTATTTAACATGATTGTCAAATAAATCATTGTAGCTTCAGCTATATCCTATTGCACCAAGGTAGTTAGTAAAACACCTTGTCCATGTAATCAATTGTATAGGAATAGAATGAAGAAACGTCACCAGTTCTATAGAGGGAATATTATAAAGTATTCAAAATTATGTGAATTGATACATTATTATAGTGTAAATATAGCATGGACTGATGGTAGGTGTAAATATACCTGTTTGGCAGTAGCAGACAGGGTGCATCTCCCAGCGAGCACCAATGCTCGGGTCAAATCAATAAACCAGACTGATATATATAGGGTAGAACCTATGGTTACGGCGGAGACCATTATTTGATACCGTTTGGACATACGAGTCTTAAGGATTCGAGGGGTTTGAATAGCTATATGTAGAAGGACATCTGGTGACTACTAAGAGAACTGCTGTGTTGCATTTGCTTGTGAGATAAGGCAGACTTTAAGGAGGAAACTTGCTCCCAGGCAGTTGGACTTGTGAACCTAGGACTTATAGACTATCATCACACTGGCAAATTGTATGCATTCAAGATATCCACGAATAAACCTGACTTTCAGCTAAGCGTTATTCGTGTCATGGATATGAACGCCCATCTTCTGAAACTACCTACTACTTGACTAGCATTTATCGGAGAAGTTAATTAACACAATTAGACTGAATAAGAACAGTTCCCCAATCATTAAATAACAGCATAACAACAACAAGCGTTCACTATGACATTTTCACCTTGACCCTGTTTCAATGAAAATTATCATAGGACTGCGACATGGTCATGACGTGATCATATTGTGATGATATCGCAGCATATGTCATGTAGTGTAATAGGGCCCAAAAGCAAACATGTGGGCTCCTCTCCAAGCCATGCTTTCCCTCCTGGCACAGTCACCTGCTATATTTGTACTCTCTGATCCTAATAACATATGCCTGGGTTGGTGGAATATTTACCTCACACTACAGACCTATGCACCAAGAAAGGGTGATTGTAAAAGTTATGGAAAAAGGCATTTTTTTTCAAACAACCATTACTTTGTAGATAAAATAGATACAGCGCTACTTCATAAACATATTGCAAAACATATAAATGAATGAAAACATTCTATATAGAACCAAAATCTAAAAAATGAAAAAAAAATAAAGTGGTATAATATGATTTGAGGTTCTATAGAAAGAATATAATATTTGTGATATGTCAAAATCAGTTTAATAGGCACATCTGTCCTTACTTGAAAGTGAAACATGGAGGTTCCTTCCAGCACAACGGCTACTGCAACAATGGATGCAGTCCACAAAAGACTTGCTTTCAAATTGAGTTCTGATTGGTTGAAGTGTACAGAGTGCCCCATGAATTGAACAATCCTAGACTGTACTGGTATATGCTAGTGGTGCTATCTGGTGTCAGATGATTTGCAAGTGTGATGTTCCTCGGTAGTTTGATTTCTACGACGAAGGGACGTTGGCGTTATTTTGGTTTTAAGCCGGATGAAGAGTTCGAGCAAGAAACCGAGGTGTAAGATCAAGAGTGCCTCGTGCACGAGGGGGAGTGAGTGGGTCGATCGGGAAATCGGTATTCTTCAAGGGGGGAGGTGAGTGTCTGTCTGTCGGGCCTGAGGCGTTCCGGACATCAGGCACGGGTGGACCAGGGGTTGAAGTGAGAACGCGGAAATAAATGATGGGGGTGGGTCGACTGTAGCAGGATGGATCTATTGTTAGTGCTGGGCCAACTGTCCAATCTGGTATTCTGTGGGGAGTCGGGCCGACGATTGCCTAGTGGTTGGTAGCGTGAGGCGTGCCAGTCGCGCCTTCGTGCCCACGGTCACGGGACGGCTGCTTACTATTTCACGCTTTCGCACCTGTCCGGTCTTCCGGTCCCAGGTCGATCTTGGGCTGCCGTGCCATCTTTCGGTCTTTTGGTCCCCCGTTTCCTTGTTCTACTTGTACTCTAATTATATCTTAACTTTTCGTAAATTACTTGAGTTTGTCTGGGTAATTAGCTGCTATCTTATCATCTCATCGTCTTAGACCCCTTCAAGGGCTATGCTATTTGAAGAAGACACATGTGAACACAAGGAGTACCAAGATGAAACTGTTTATTCCAGGCCTCACAGGCACCTTTTATACCTTCTCACTCGGCTCTGATTGGTCATTCAGATCACGTGACTATTCCGACGTCATATCCGGTTTACAATATTTTCGTGCTTTTGTGCTTTTGTGCCTTCCCAAATACACTTCTTCGATTACATTATTTTACCTGTTATATCGACACTTGTTTTACCAATGATGAATGGACATTCATCACACAAGCAATAAAGTTCACATTGACAAGGTGCAGTTCTGTAGAGGCCCAGGTAACAAGGGCACGTGTTGTGCACCTTACTACCTCGGGATCCAGGATGCCATACACGTGATTTAGACTCGTGTTATATTCGGGATTCTGTGGACCTCATTTCTGGTGTTTCCCACGAGTTTTAAACAAGAGCTTTTGACAAGAGTTTTCACCTCTAAAACTCGTGTTTTACATATTTAGTAATATAAAACACTGGGGGATCGAACCCTGTACCCCTCACATACATTGCCAGTGCTCTACCACTGAGCTATACACAATTTGTATGAGGGATCAGGCTATTACATTGTATTAAACCAAATGAAATTTTGTATTTCTGAAAAATCTGTGCAATTGCATATCCTGATGATAAAATAAATTCCTATTCAATCTTTTGATAAATATCTTATCTCATTAAAACTTACCAGAAAAAACATACCAGTTTCCAAAGAGTTTACTCAGTGAAATTCTGGTGTAAAGACATATATTTTCAAATGTTATCTTTCTTATTTTTCAATGAAAACTCAGGGAAAACTCAGGGAAAACCAGTATCAAATACATGTTTTACTCTTAGATAACATAAACTTGAAATAAACTGTATCAAACCCAACTCCCGTAGATGGTCTTCAGGTTGTTTTTATTGTATGATAATTAGAAGTGAATCAACATGTTCCGGTGGGCAAAGACCTTCATCTTAGATTACATGTGTCAAAAACTGGTGTCAGAGAAAGACAGTTTTCCCATTTGCTACTCCTAGTTGAACACAACACCAGTATTACAAGATAATAACACGTGTTAAAACTAGTGTGAAATACATGTTTTACATGGAGTTTGTCACAACACGAGAATGTTACCAAAATAACATTAACATGAAAAGAAATCAAATAGATAAGATAATGTAAGTTTCGACTTGCCATGATACATGACAGCATGTTATTCACATAAGTAATGCTGCATCCATGAAATTGACATACATGTATTACTATGTGAAAACTCTGAGATTCCCTATAGGTATATACTTTAGGATTTTGTAGTTAAATGTGCCAATTCATGATATTAAAAGTCTTTTGAGCATCAAATCATCAAAAACTAGCCTACAATGTTCTATGATCACTTAAAAGAAAGACCATAATGTCTTCTACATCCCCAGGCATCCAAAGAGTGAATCTAGAGTTCCTATGGTGTGATTCACATGCTTTATAAATGGCTGTAAAAGGATGAAAAAGTCAACCTTTCTTAGAGCATGGGTCTATAGTCTCATCCCACGACCTACCTACTGCAGGATGGTAGAGGAATGTGGTACCTGACTAACCTTTCACCCTCACACCTGTGTGACACCAGGTCAGTGTCTGGCAAATGTGCATTTAAAACATTGTTAATAACATAATTGTGGAGCATTACTATGTGCAATGGAACAACTACTACACAGTTAGGGATATGTAAGTACATGTATACTAATAAGAAGGACTGCGGGGTGCATCTGAGGATGGGTGTATGACCTGTAGGGTTTGTACAACCTGCCAATACAGGCCTGTAGCCAGCTTTTTTCAGAGCGGGGTTCGTTTTGTGAGTAAGGTAAAGAGGGGGTATGATTAGTGTGCATTACATTTTATACAGTGCAAATTTTGACTTTAAATGCGGGCCCGTATACAGAAATATATATATATATAATATATATATATATATATATATATATACAGGGAATGTTTCAACAAGTTCCACTGTTATAAATCATTCATTTCATCCTTATGGGGGGAGGTTTGATATTTTAGAAGGGGGTTTGTCCTAGGGGGGTTTGTATGAAATTCTTATGAAAATTGGTGACCCCCAATTTCTTTTCCAGAAAATGATAGATAATAACTTTATCTACATTATGTATAATTTTAGAGAACTTCTTAACGTTGAATTTTTGTTGGTGAACATTTCTATCAGAAATTTGATGTTTTATCTAATTAATTAAAATAAAAGATATATTTTATTCCAATAAAAGCCATATTAGCCATTACTGGTGCATGGAATTTGTGTATGCATGTCTTAGGTTTAGATTTCTATGATTTTATAATTGATTTTGGAATTATTATGAAATTTATCATGAAAACTCTCCACTGCACGAACTTCGACATTTACTTAGGGAAATATGGTGCTTAAATCTAATGGAAAGTGGGTAAAGTCCGTAACTACTATTTTACATCACATTTATTTGACTTTACTGAAGACTTAAATTGACTACACATTTAAAGTTTATGCAAATCATTTCTAAAACATTAAATTTTTTGTAAGATATCATACTGGATCAGTGTCTTACCTTAGAAAATCATTTTAATCAGGTTTATAAAAAATATACCTATAAACTATTTCAGTTTGGCAAACTATGTAGATACTTGAATTGTAAAACTAGAATACTTGTTTATAAACAAACTGTTTTACCTCTTGTTGAATATGCCAGTTTCAGGTTGTCTTTATGTCGTAAACATGATTTGAATAAGATACAAAAGCTACAGAATCGTGGATTGCGTATTTGTCACAATATCCTTGATCCGAGGTCAATGTCTGTATCAGAGCTGCATACGCATAACAAAATCCAAACCCTTAAAAGAAGGAGAGATATCCAGTTATTGCTTATTATGTATGACTTGAAAAAGAATCCTATCAATTTGAGACAATCAAATAGACAAACCCGCTTAAATGATAAAATTCAGTTCAAATTGGATATGGTACACTTGGATATATATGCTAGGAGTCCATACTTTGTGGGTGTCAAGCTGTGGGATGAGCTGCCTGCTCATATTCAACATATGGATAGCAAACATGACTTTAAACTGGCAATTAAAGCAGTGTAATTGTACCTGCCCATCCAAGAACTATGTGGATATGGTGTCCATTCATAACGTAGTATTATGAATTTATATAAGTTGGGCAAATTGACTATATTAACATTGATACTTTTATGAACTACGTACTAGGCATGCCAGATGCTGAACCCAGCTATGCCATTGCCTGTAATCTTATGTATTGTTTGTATTTGAATATGGTTGTACTGTTTTGATCAGTTAAAACTCTGTACCATTACTTATACGGAAGATCATTTCATGCGAAATGAGTATAGTTCAATAAAAAAAAAAAAAAAAAAAAAAAAAAAAATAGAGATTTTCTTTAATCTCTGATGTAAAGGTTATGGTGTAACCTTTGCTATTCTAAGTAAATTGTCCTGTGGCTGGGATATGGAGGGAGGAAGCCGGGGGGACCACCTCTGGGGTCCTTAGGCCGGGATATGGAGGGTCCTGTGGCTGGGATATGGAGGAAGGAGGCTGAGGGGTCCACGTCTGGGGTCCTGTGGCTGGGATATGGAGGAAGGAGGCTGGGGGACCACCTCTGGGGTCCTGGGGCTGGGATTTGGAGGAAAGAGCCCGGGGGCACCATCTCTGGGGTCCTGGGGCTGGGATATGGAGGAAAGAGCCCGGGGGCACCATCTCTGGGGTCCTGGGGCTGGGATATGGAGGAAAGAGCCCGGGGGCACCATCTCTGGGGTCCTGGGGCTGGGATATGGAGGAAGGATGCTGAGGGGACCACCTCTGGGGTCCTGGGGCTGGGATATGGAGGAAGGATGCTGGGGGGACCACCTCTGGGGTCCTAGGACTGGGATATGGAGGAAGGAGGCTGGGGGGACCACCTCTGGGACCTGGGGCTGGGATATGGAGGGAGGAGGCCGGGGAGACCACCTCTGGGGTCCTATGACTGAGCTATGGAGGAAGGAGGCCGGGGGGACCACCTCTGGGGTCCTGGGGCTGGGATATGGAGGAAAGAGGTCGGGGGGACCACCTCTGGGGTCCTGGGGCCGGGATATGGAGGGAGGAGGCCGGGGGGACCACCTCTGGGGTCCTAGGGCTGGGATATGGAGGAAGGAGGCTGGGGGACCACCTCTGGGATCCTGGGGCTGGGATATGGAGGGAGGAGGCTGGGGGACCACCTCTGGGACCTGGGGCTGGGATATGGAGGAAAGAGCCCGGGGGCTCCATGTCTGGGGTCCTGGGGCTGGGATATGGAGGAAGGAGGCACGGGGGACCACCTCTTGGGTCCTGTGGCTGGGATATGGAGGAAGGAGGCATGGGGGACCACCTCTTGGGTCCTGGGGCTGGGATATGGAAGGAGAGGCCAGGGGGACCACCCCTGGTGTCCTGTGGCTGGGATATGGAGGATGGAGGCCGGCGGACCACCCACGGTGTCCTGTGGCTAGGATATGGAGGAAGGAGGCTGAGGAGACCACCTCTGGTGTCCGGTGGCTGGGATATGGAGGAAGGAGACTGGGTAGACCACCTCTGAAGGAGCCTGGGGGACCACATGTGGGGTCCTGTGGCCGGTAAATGGAGGGAGGAGGCTCGGGGGACTATCTCTGGGGTCCTGGGGCCGTGATATGGATGGAGGAGGCCGGGGAGACCACCTCTGGTGTCCTGTGGCTGTGATATGGAGGAAGGAAACTGGGAGGACCACTTCTGGGGTCCTGTGGCAGGGATATGAAGCAATATTTTTTTAAAACTACCAGCGTGCAAATGCAGATCCAGCTGTGTATGGCTGATTTTATTTCTTTCTACTGCCTCTGCATGTGAGTCTGCATTATACCAAAGACAATTCTCTAGAAATAACTTGAATTTTAGATTTTGAAAAATTAGTATATGGAAAGCAAAGAAAAAGGGGGGCAGGCACACTATTTTTTTTTAATTAAAATTTTCTTTATTCGGTTTGACAACCAGTTTTCAAAGGTGAACCCGTGGGCCATTGCACAATGATTTTCCCAGCAACGAAAATAATAATTATTATTAACAGGACTTTTCGTTCTTACGTTTTTCGTTACAACAATCATTTTGCAACAATCTTTTTCTATATGTAGAATGCCCTCATAGAGCTGTAACTTTTACAGACTTTTTTTACCCAATTTTTACCCTTTTTATATCAATTTACAATTTCATTCATCAGAACCAGAGATTTTACTATTTTCAAAACAACGGACATTTTCGTAACAACGAATCCGTCCATTATGCTATCTTAACTTGAACCTCACAATAAAATTCTATTGTGCAATGGGCCACAGTGGGATTACAAAGTCATACTTATTTTTAACAAATTAAAGTCATACTTATTCATAATATTTGCAGAAAATTATTATTTACATATAAGATAAGTGGACATCATTTGACATTTTAAAATACAGACAATTATGATTATCTTTTAAACTAAAACTAATTATAAAGTTCTTGACTAGTACATTCAGTTCTAACGTAGGAGATTATGTGTTATATAGTTATAGTGTCAGAAATTTTTTGCATAAGAATTAATCACATAGCTAATTTTTTATGTCTTTTAAACAGCAATTGGTTATCTATTTTTCTAAATTCAATTGGTAGCTTATAACATTCTATGGCACCTGAATATAAATAATATATTTCTTTTACCTGATCCATTTGTTGGTTTGTAGACATGGAGGGATGGTCCTGAGTTCAATCTAGTAACAATAATATATGGATCATTACTAAAGTGCCACCCCCTCCCTCGCCCCCCTTAACCATGTGCTGTTAAATGTATATAGTTATGTCTTATTCAGAATAGAATTAAAGAAATCTTTTATTTCGTATCATACAAACAAAACCATAAATATGCAAAACATAACCAGGCACTCTAACATCAGAAAAAAATACAGAGGGGAGTAGGCCAGTAGGTTGTTTGGTTTCTAAACGAAGCAGGACAAATAGACGCAGTTGACTGCTCATGATCAGTATGGTAGGTAAGTGTTATTACAGGGAATGTAGGATGATTAGGATAATAAAGATCAGATATCCAGTTATATTCCTGAAAGTGAATGATATAAGACTAGATATGGAAACAGTTATTCAGTTTAATTTGCATGTAAGCCAGAACAGCAGGAAATTGAATCATAGCAAGGTACAAGAATACCTAACTGGGATGTGAAATGCTAAAATGTTCTACAAACCAAACGTTAGGTTAGGTCAAACTGCTGTAGTATCAGAATTTGCATTTTATTTATGTGATCCCTATGAATAGACATAATTTACACATTTTGTTAGCTGATCAGCCGCATCATGACAATACTATTATATGACAAAGAAGTTCAGAAAAATATAATTATTTACAAACAAATTTACAGTATTGATATTTCACTATATCTCAGTAATATAAATAACAGTAAATAGGGGGGAATAGGACAGATGACAGACAGAATTAAATACTCCCATCAAATTTAAACTTCATAAACTCTTATATGAGAACTGACTGATGAATATGCATGGTAAAGTATGCAAGTTGTAAAGTAGTCTGAGAACAGATTTAGATTTAATTTATTAGATAACAAGTATCTATAACTTCTATGTGGCCTACTATAAATATTCAATGCTACACAGCTAAAATTCCTATCTATACACTACTAGTACTGAGAGTTGGGGTTTCCCTTTTATGAAAGCTGGGGATCCCCAGTTAGTGTCCTTGTGACATCACAAATTAGGGGATTTCCCTTAAAGATAGATAGAATAGAACAAATAATAAAGTCTCACAATTGTGTCTATGAATGAATATTCCTTGAACAAAACCGGTGGGTATTGGTCAAAGATTTTTTTTGGGTAACCCGGACCACTAACGAATGTAACAAGAAAAACTGCAAGTACTGCCACATTATTGACCGCTCAGGATCAATCAAAGACAGCAACAACAAAAACCCACGAACTACTAAGCATAATGTTACCTGCAACAGTTCAAATGTAATATACTGCATCGATTGTAAACGATGCAAGAAACAATATGTGGGTCAGACCAAAAGGAAAATCAAAACGTGCATGAGGTAACGCATTTACCATGTGAACAAAAACTCAATAGTGTCTGATGTAACCTACCATTACACCACCAACAATCACTGCGGAGGAGAAGACATGAAAATATACATACTGGATTTCATTTATGAACATCCTGAATCCCTAAGAGCCAAGACCCTTAGGAACGTTATAGAATTCAACTGGGTTCACAGGCTCCAAACTTCAGCCCCTACGGGCCTGAACACGCTAGATAACAGGTATGGATGATCAACCACCTAATGCCATGTTGACATTTTTTTTGACCAATACCCACCGGTTGGGTTCAAGGAATATTCATTCATATTACTTTCCTGATTGATCACCCAGCCGACCAAATGTGACCAAAAGGTTTTATGAAACCCATCCCACTATCTTGCACAACACACTGCTCCAGCCTAAATGGCACAGTGTTGCTCCAAGGAACTACTTATTTACAATCATAGTTCCACACCGATCCACTAGGGGGTGCCACCTGAAGCACACCCATTCTACAACAAATTTAGTGATTTGTTAATCTAAATGACCTTCAGACACCTGATGAGAGTCCTGAGTTCGAAACCACTGTTACCCTGACATAAGTTCACACTCCTTAGAGTGCCTTTCTCTATCCTTTACAAAAAAACTAAACCTGGATCTCACCTGAGTGAGACTTGGCTGTATCCATGCAGGCCTCAACCAATCAGAGCCCATGGAGAAGTGTCAGACATATGCAAATGACCCTGGCAGTCACCTGCTAGGGTCACATGACATGTAAAGTGGGGGTGAGCGCCGGTTTTGAACTCACCTGGTCACAGTGGTCGTGTCAGTCACAGAGTATACAAGCCACGTCTGAGCGTAGCTCTCTAACCATTCATAATTGTGTCTATGTTTGGAATATCCTTAAAATATTTCTAGCATAACTAGTTATTGACGCATATTCCATGCCCAAAGAATTTCACTGAAAAATGTTCATCCTTTAACCATGTGCAAGGTTCCCTTTAACTCTCCTTGGTCCTTGTCAGCTCTATGAAAATCATATCCTATACCTAATAAGTTTGATTCAGAATTGGCCTGGTTCTCATAACAATAGAAATCTTCTTGACAGGGATGATTTCTGTTACTGTTGCCAAAAAAATTGGTGGTTGTCACAGTCATGCACAGGTTTAAATCAAATTGTCCTCAAAGGACACTGCTATAATCCTCGAGGGCCCTATTACACTACACAACATGTCATTGAGCTGTAATATGCAGAAGTTCTAGATCTAGAGCAATGGCACATGTTATAGATGAAATTCTTTATTACACATAATATGTAAAATACTCAAAATTGCCATTTTCTAACAATCATATCACTCCTATAAGTGATTTGTCTGTATTATCACAATATTGCACACCATAATTATAACAGGTGGCACTGCAATGGTCTCAGCGCAGTGCAAATGGCTCTTTTGGACTGAACTTCATTTCATAGAATGAATAACTCTTACATGGGACAAAATATGTATTTAATTGGCAGAAACAAACTCCATGTTTTCTAGGTTTGTTTGCAACATCTGGTACAACCACTGAATTTTATTAGTTAATAACATTTTGTTAACAAACATTGTTTATAAAATAACCAAACTGTTAAGGCTTTTCAAATAATAAAATATTATTCCAATCATATTATTTTCCATTTGCATATAACCATTTAAATTCAGCAAATAGTATTACATGTTTTATGACACTAAGAAGAAAGATCGTACTTACACCATAGTATTGTAATTTGCAATGTTGTCATTTCATAATATGCCTGCATTGCAACATTGATTATTTTAGCAGCAGTGTAAAATATGACAACATTGTTAGTTTTAGGCTTGTCACTAATCTGATCATAATGAAATGCAAATCATAGTTCCATACATGTAAGTTGAAAATTGGGCAAGTCATACTTCTCGAATCAAATCATAGTCTAAGCTTTTACTTCACCACAACAAAGAAAAGGATGGCAGTAAAATTCATATGATGTACTAAAAGTTTAAATACCATTAACAGACTCATACTCAGAGTTATTACCATGTTACTAAGTCAGCCCTTGTTCATTGTAGTTTAACCTTTAGTATCTTAATACTTTTATCCTAATGTTATGGACAGATGTGACTTTAATATCATATATACCATCTTATTCCAGAATCTACATACCATCTTTTAAATAGTATACTTCATGTCTGCATTCTGAGTATACCTTGGAATGGTTAGTTCAGCACTAGTCTTATACTTTATGCCAGAGACCCAGTTCAAATAAAAGTAATTTATCCCATATATGTTTTTGCTTATGAAAACTTTAAAGGCTTAGTGATTTATGAGAAGACACATCCTGTCTCTTATCTATATATGTTTTCTTATTGGAAATAATGATTCAGTGAAAAGGTTTAGTAAAAGTAAAAATGTCCAAAGAGACTGAGGTGATGCTATGTAAGTTTATAGCATAACCCCTACCTCCAGGGTGGTTCACAAGCTTATGCTAAGGTCCATAACCATAAGATACTACTCTAATCATGAGACACTTATCACAATTTTCCTGATTAGCCTAATTAGTTATGAAGATATGGATACAGGGATTTCATTATTATAGTGGTTATATTGAATGCCTATAATGTCTCTAATGGTCTCTTCCTTGAACACCATATAAACTGCATGATGATTTATTCTTTTTACTATGTCAAAAATGCTACAATACTTAGGGATTCATTATTTGAACGTGATGGAAAGTATATGCCATAATATTTTATCTATTGATGTATCAAAAAAATCATTCCTCGCTACATTCTCAACAGCTGCCTCAATAGGGTAGCGTGTAACCTCTAGTGTTGGAAATGTGAATGTTTCCAGTCTTAGGTGTACAAATTAGATGGTCCATCAAATGTTTTCATACACGTGATCTTCCATACACAAATTGATATGCTTCTGGTCATTTCTCAAATAACCTCTTGTGTAGGTTTACCAAAAACACCACTTTGTGACAGACCAAATAAAGCTCTTTGAGACAGACATCCAGGTAAACCTCCGTGGCTCTTTGCACAATGACCATCAAAACAATAACTTTTCAGATCCCTTTAAGATCACTAACTTAACAAGGACATGGTTGTTACAATATTGGGACAACATCCTATATCTTTTTTTCTACTGGATCAAATTGAATTCTGTAAACTGAAATATAGAGGGACACTGTGGGTCTATATTCTATAAAATTATAGCTCATATACAAGCTTTTGAACTGGTGTTCAGACGGGGCAAAAAATGGTGTAACAATGATCAATGTCTATAAGTTTGTTGTTACGAAATTCATTGTGCGATTGGACACCGAAGATGGTCAGACACCAAAAGTTACACAAAGAATCCTGCTGGGCTCGAAATAGAAGTGTGGGATGGGAATAGTATAATATGAAAAACCTATATGAGCTCCATTCCCCTGATTATCTAAAATCAACATGTCATAGATTATGTTCTTGATAAATCGTTGTTCAATAATTCCTAACCTTTTGGAGCAGAGATCATGAACATCTGTTAATCAATGCATTTGTGTATTTCCAGGTTCATTCCCGCCTCAGTGTTTCTGAATTTAATAGCATACACAGGAAATCAAGTTGGTAAATGGTGACTGCTATAAAATGAGTCCACTACTATTGATGTGCCTTGGCTATGGAGCTGGTGCTCTACATATTATTTTTGATGTAGCAGGTTCAGTCTGTGTTCAAATGCTTCAAGGATCAATACCAGATGTCCAGTTATCTGTTTTTAGACTTTTGTTTATAGTTGTTGCCTTTGGATTCAAATGTGGCTGGAACAATTCACTCCAATATTTGACAATACCTGATCTAAAATGGATGGCATTTGCTGTATATGGATTTACCGCCACAAATATTGGGTATTATGGAGCTACAAAATGTATGCCACTGGCTGATCATGGTTCTCTAAGTTACGCACTGATGATGTCTACTATTGCTGTCCTTAATTCAATCCTCAAGAATGAATATCCTGGAATGGTGAAACTGCTTGCTATGCTTTTATGTACCTTAGGTATTCTAATGACAACCCAGCCAAGTTTTCTCTTCTCTGAATATAAAGCCAACATAAATTTCCGAGGGAATGGTTCATCTCTTGATGAAAGCAGTAGTGTCTCAGATGTTGGTGGAAACTTCTTCTGTTATATCCTACTTTTCCTAGGCAGTACTGGGAATGGAATATATTACTTTGCTCTAGATACAGGACTTTCCCATTTTTCTTCTGCAAGTCAACTCTTTTGGATGTGCCTTGGTTCATTGTGGGTTTCAGTCCCACTGACATTTTATACAGAACCTATTAACTGGAGGTTTATTTTCAATACTAGACATATATTTCTAGTACTTGGGCATTGTGTTGGCTCTTCAATTGCACTTTATATCAACAATATAGGTATAAAGTTGATCGGCACACTGAGGTTTACAATTGTCATCAGCTTCACTGTTGCAGTAGAGTTATATGTAGAAAATCAAAGTTTTCTTCAAAATTACGAACCTGGTAGAGGCAATTTCTTGGAAGCACTAGGTGTGATAACTGTCATTTTTGGCATAATATTACCTGGTTTAGTGCAAATTATACAAATAAGGTTTATTGGGCCAACTGATTCATTGACAAAAGATTTTGAAAATCGGAAACCTAAATTTTGAAATAAACAATTATTGGTGACACTGAGAGGCAAATCAATAACGAGAAATGGAAACTGAGAAATAGTTTACAATTTCTTGTATTTATTAGTACCTTTGCTAAGATCATGCAGTCATGAATATATCATGCAGTCATGGAGATTTGTTTTCTTGTTATATACAACAGTTGTCGAAGTGAAACTTCCCAACTTTCTAATGCAGAAAAAGTGTTCTGATACACATCAAGTTCTTAATTTCCATTCATTTTACTTTTTTATTTTCGTTAAAAATGGGAAGAGCTATCAATATAACAAACCCTTCCTTTGTTGACATGTTTTGAATGTCCATAGATCCCAAATTCAAATAAATATACCCTATGTGGCTATTATGAGAATCTTGTTGATTGTAAATGATTGAAAGTGGAAAACACAGTCTTTGTTTTTTCAGAATCATACATTTTGAATGTGTTTAAAAAGTGTCTATATCATCAAGTATAAAGTAACCCCCCCAAAAAAAGAATAGTGCAGTTGCCATTCTTTCTTAAAAAAAAAAGAACTTTGTCACATCAACTCGCTCTGTAATTAGTAAATTTTATACATATTTAGTTGCATGTGCAAATTCAGCTTTTTCCATTAACACATAATACACAATACTCAAGAACAGAACAATATACACATTTGTTAGATCCATAATGTTCTGCACATTCAATCACATGACTGTACCATTTACATCAGCCTTGATTGACACATCAGTATATCAAAAATTAATTTAATTTTCCTGATTTGAAATCCAGAAAGGTTCATTTGATGAGGCTGAAAATACAATCACATGAGGAGATAACATGTAATATTATACATGTCGTTACAAATATATATTTATATATTTATGTATTCATCAAATTATGTATTTATGTATTTAAGCATTTTATGTCTTTGTGTATTCATATTATTCAAATTGAATTATGGGGATTTACATTATTGCCCTGTCAAAATAGTTCTCCGTGATAGTATTATACGAGACCAGATTTATCACTTCAAGTCAAGACTTAGGTACTCTACTGTATTTAAAGAATTGCGTGTTAGTGGTGAGGAAACCAAAGAGGCCCGAAAAAATCGAGCCCTGTTGAGACAGGCGAGGGTGTTGGCTATAAGAAAGGGATGGGAGGTAAGAACAAAACCGGGCGTATTAGAGATGGATGGCATCGCATATAATCTAGCTACTACTGGAAGTATTCCTAATGAATTCATTAGGGAAAGGGAACCCCTGGAGGAACGTGAAATGCCTAGATTAAATGTTCAGCATCTGTCCCTACATGATAAAGCACGCAAACAAGCACAAAAAGTAGTAATGGTGGGAGATGGGCTCCAAAAGGTTGAAAAGGGTCTAGTTTTCTTCTCGTGTGCGTGTTTTCTTAGTAACTTTTACAAGTGCAACTTCGAACACCGGGGAGTCAGATATAACTGTATAGAGCAGGGATATCAGGCCATTAAGGCGAAAACCAATAAAGCAGATAGGGAACATATTCTGATAATGAACAGTGAATCCCCAGTAGACATGAAGCAGATAGGGAAGACCATAGAGTCAAATGAAGAATGGGAACGTATTAAAATTTTCGTGATGGAAGAACTACTTTTTTGCAAGTTCAAGCAAAACAGAGATCTCTATTACAGATTGATCAATACACGCCCACACAATCTCTATGAGGGGACTCTTGATGACTATGGGGTATAGGATGTAAACTAGGATCAATATCAGCGGAGGAGGGTTCCTGGACAGGTCAGAATAATCTGGGAATCTTACTAACGAAGCTCCGGGTCTTTTTTGTTGAAGAGATTGAAAGGTTGTAACACAATATAGATTTAACATGGAATGCTTGATTTTCTGTGTTTATTCTTGATTGTTCATTTCTGATTGTTTTTCCATTGCCCTGGTACATCTCTTGCGGAATTGAAATCACAAATATTTGTGTCAAGAAGTTGGTATTGTTTGTGTAAGACTCAACCACTCTTGGGTCAATAGTTTCTCGGTGAAGAGCAGCTATTGTTTTTGTTCGTTGGCATAAATGCATTTTCATAATTTTCTAGTATGGCGAAAGGACTCAAAATAATCGCATTGAATGTTCGAAGCCTCTGGTCACATGTTGAAGAGGTTAAATTTTACTTTAATGATTAAGATATTATATGCCTATGTGAAACATGGTTAAACTATTCGATAACCGATGAGATGGTAAACTTTCCGGGGTTTTCAATTTACAGATTAGACAGGTGTTCTCAGGCAGGAGATAAACGCGGTGGTGGAGTTTGTATTTATGTTAAAGACAAGTATGTACAGAATGTATCGATACTGATCGAACATAGTAAAATATCTCAAAATTTGGAACAACTTTGGATTTTTCTGGATGCACCGAACATATAAATATATTGGTTTCGTTTATAGGCCACCAGCCACTAGTGCCACTAGTATTTGTATCATCGTGTTTCTTTGATATTGTTGTAATTTGTGTTTCATATGTGTTTATAATGTATTCTATGTGTTTCTATTATGTGATCTAAGAATTGGATCGAAAGAATATTATCTTATAATTTCATGTTGACATTGTATATGGTTTATTATATTATTCGATGGAAGAACTTGTAAATCGCAGGAATCGGATTTAAAAAAAAAAGAAAAAAAAAAAGGATGTTGTTTGTCAAAGTTCAAGACATATGATATAAGTCACTGAGTTCCTGTTGACATTCACCAGTCCATAGGCTACCCCACTCAACTCACACACCAAATGGGAGCGTATCTGGGAAAAGGTACCTATTGCCAATTAATGAGGTCACAAAATGACATGACACATGGGGAAATGTGTCAGCATAACTTAAAAGATAGTTTTTCTCCCATACATTTCATGATTAATGTAACAAAGAGTCAATTTCTGCCAGATACTGCCAGATTTGGCCCAAATTGCCCATAATGGCCTATATTGTACGTAAGATTGCGAAGGAACTAAATATCGTAGAATGGTAAATCAAAGAGTGGAAGAATCCCTGGTACTTCAGAAACATTATAAAACATAACTTTTAGCTGCATGTTAAGTGATTGTTTCATGATATGAACAAACCTCCAGAACCAGCAGCCACAGGGTGGCCAAATATGTCATTAGGTACCTTTTCCCAAATATGCTCCCAAATGCTCATAGTCACATAGCCAAGCCTGTCTGCAGAATTCCCTTATCAATCCAAGTGTCCTTGTCTATTCGTACACATAATGTTATTCAGTCAAAAGCATTCCACTATGTGCACCATCTAAATCTTGAGAGGTCTGAGTAGCCTCTGCAAGCAAAAATAGTGATTTTCTTTAGCAAACTCAATGTTACAGGAAGTATTGATATTTACAAAAAATGTTTGTGACAATATGAATCTCTAGAATTGTAGTTAACATGCATAATATTCATGTATCTGAATTTCTGTGAAATTTCCCCAAATATAAATTTGAACACACATGATTTAACATTTAAAAAAGTCTGGTTAGATGACAAATTAAACTTGGAAAAATAACAGTCGGTGTTTCATTTCATTCTGCCACTTCACCTCTCTCACCCACGAGAATAGTCTCTGCACTATACCTTCCATGACATCAGCAACTACCCGATACCACTAATCAGATGCAATTATTCTCCAACTTCCAACAGTGCCACTTTTCACAAAATATTTAAAGATGTATTTCACTATGCATAGGGTTAGAGGACACGTCGGTTCCTGTTGCCCAACGCGTCTGAAATGTTTTTAAGGCCATATTACACTAGGCATCGGACCCAATGCAAAGTATATTATTCCATGCGTAGGGCCCAACCTGATCCCAACGTGTACCCTTTTTTATATATTACACTTTGCGTTTGCTATTCACGGCAGCAAAAACGCGAATGAAACTGCCCCAACTTCAGCCAGCCGACGCATAGTGTAATATGGCCTTTACTTAAATAACACCCTATTTTTCAAAAAACACTGAATGTTTGGAGTCAAGAATATACCCTTTTTCTCAAAGTACTGACTTTTTCCCAAATTAAAAACCTTGAATAGTCTCTAGGCGATGTACGATGCATGTTTTGTAGTTTGGAGGATTTCTAATGCTTTTCTTGCCAATTGATCAATACTATTTTTTGTGTCAATTATCTGATCTTTTAGGTTATTCAAAACTACTCCTTTTTTTGTAGAAATGGTGAATTATTTCATCCATAAAGATCAATCCCTTTCTTCCTATTTTTGCAGACCTTCAAAATATAACAAAATGAAATTCTCCGTAAAATTTAGAACAATGATGCGTATCCAAGCCCAAATCCTGCTAGTGAAAACCACTGGAGTACTTTGGGGCCATCCAAAAATAACGTCATGTTATTTTTGTCTATTTTTTTTATCCCCCCCTTCATCATGTTTTTACTATAGGAATGTATAAAGGACTGGACGCCCCATCCCAGTGCATGATATTCATTTATGGATGTGCTACTGCACATAGTAATCTTGGTGGCAACATTTCCTACATAACACAGACCACTCTCATGGACTAATTTCCTGGAGTGGAGATTTGGTGCAGGTTAAAGTTGTTAGAGCAATTTAAGAACACATATTAAATATTTTCCCTGCCAGGGCCATCTAGCTGCGATCTAACTGGATTGGGGTGGGAGGCAAATGAAAATCAACAGGGTAACGTAGCCATTTCTTTTAAATTGACCGTTTAACTTAAGGCTATATTCCATGATGTGTTTGGTGACACTTGCGTTTCTTAAATCATGGAAACGCAAAATTTATAAACATGTTTATAAATTTTCGCAAGCAAGCTTGTGTTTATATTTGCATTCATACTTGCGTTGCATAAACGCAACAAAACGCATCATGGAATATACCTTGCGTTCCATTCCAGTTGCGATAATCACTTGCGTTGTCATGCAAGCTGACACAAGTGACAGGAACGCATCGTGGAATACAGGCTTTAGGGTATTGTGACGTGTGACAGCACCTTAAACATATGACAAGATGCAAGTGCGGATCCAGACGGGGACCATGGGGGCACCCGTACCTCCCCCTTTTTAAGAACCTTTTTGCATTTTCTAATGTAAAATTCAGCCAAAAAGTCATTAAAAAGTTTGTTCCCAATATCACGCTCTCCTTTCAAAATACTGGATCCGCCAGTGGCATGGGACATGAAAATTTCATAAAATTGACATAGGACATAGGAATTCAATAGCGACAATGATATGCAATATAAGGCATTCTTAAAGTTTGGCATGGTGACATAAGGACCCAACCATCTATTACCTCAAGCAGGAAGAAATTGAGAGAGGATCAAAGCAGACATTTGTAGGGCCTGTTGCCAGCAGGTCACACTCTGCACTGGGACTCTGTTTAAAGCTATAGTGTATGGCCTATTTAAGGAAAGATCATTGAAAAAGCCACCACTGCAGGAATCATAGACTTAGGTAAGAAAACATATATACATCATCAGTCACCTGTCTACAGGAGTAAATAGTTACCTAACCTAACTCCCTACCATGGATAGCTGGAGGTGAAACCATGAAAATTTACATATAGATCAACTTTGGGGTGACTCTATAACCCACATGTCTCTAAAAATTGACATTTCCCTGAACTATAATAATAAACTTCCTTATGTGAATCCTTTCTGATTGCTCTGTCACTTGATCACATATTTATTACCATATGTTGATCACAATTCAAGATACAGTGGCAGATTTAGAGGGGGGCGTGGGGGTGCGCTCCCCCTCCTTTTTCTGGTCAATTTTAAATTCAAAAGTTGTTCCTTATGAGATTTCCTTTCATTTAATACCACATTTCATTGCATTTCTTGTATATTTGCCTTAATTAGATTGATGGGGACGTTGTGGCTCTAAAGCTATGAAATTTCCTTGATTTACAGATATTTTTGATAAAATACATTATCAAATTAATAAAAAATACAATTAACTAATAGTCCAGGAGCCAAACCTGAAAATCCTGATCTACCCTCCGCGCTGAGCCCCCTGCATTTTCTTGATTTTTTTCATCTTATAGCATCCTAGGGACCATGAATCAAGACGGTTTTGAAGAATTTAGGTATGCGAACACTGTCTAATTACGTGATTTGTGCTTAATTAGCAAAAATTGAAAAACGCATTATTTCTAAATTTCTCAGGAACTATGTAAGATATAATAACATGCTATATGTCATCTGAAAGGTGATTTTTTTCCTGATTTTTTGGTATATTGTTTGTTATTATCATGAATCATGGCAATGATAATTAAAGAAAAACTGTTGTTTCAGTCATAATCATTAGAACTTAAGAATTCAAGATCAAACTTTGGAATTGATAAACCAAGTGCTAGGTATACTTAAAGAGAATCTTTAGGCAGTTTTTGAAGAATGTTGCATCTGATTTCATTGGAAATGTAAGGTAGAAATCATTTTTTGCTGATTAAATTCTAACTGACTACGGGCTCATTTTGCACTTATATTTCAAAAGGAGAGACGGTATCATGAAAATAACACAATGTATCCTAAAGGGATGGGAAAATGATAATCACTGTCTCCCTAAGCTGGTATTTCAATGCTTTCTGAGACATTTAGTCCATTGTATACAACCCTGGAGCTGTAAAATAAGTATACATTAGCTAGAAATATGTGTCAATGTAATTTGCAGACAAGCTCATCTTTGTTGCCTGATCGAACTAGTATAGTCATTTATTTATTTACTCAAAAGGGTATGGATGGCTCCTTATATTGCCACAGATTCACACACCAATTGATATAATAATATGCAGCAAACTTCTTTTTACATACCTCTGTACCCACTCATCTTTAAAACCATGTTCCTATAGGGAGAGTGGGAGTTCTAGGCTGTAATACTATTTTAAATCCTCCAATTGCTGGCCCCAATGTCTTATGTTTACCTCACCCCTGGCAACAGATAAGGCCTGGACAGAGAGGAATAATAAAGATGACAGACTAGGGTTCTTATCTCCCTGTTGTTGGTAAGACACTGTGCTTACAACCTAATAAAGGATCCCCCAGAGGGTGGAGCAGGCTTAGAATTTGGCTACTTATAACTGTCTTATTATTCAATTTTATCACATAATTCCAAAAGGAGCTCGGGGTTGATCCCTATAGCTGGAGAGAAATGATAAAGTTAACTGTTTAGACAATGTTCCCTTACAGCAGTAAAATGAAGGTAATGGATCTTCAGAAGCTTATCAGTGGTGGAGAGGTCTAGCCTTTCCCCTGAATGACCTGAACTAGGGGATAAGGACATGCATACATGCAGCCTCCTATGGTACAATAACTACAGGCCTATATAGTGTGCCATTAACTGTAGGATTACTGACCACCTGCTTTACTTTTGTTAACATCCTACAACCAATTTATCAAATTAAACTTTGTTATCTTTTTGCTACTACTTGATGGTTCACAGCTCCAGGCTGTATGGGTTCATTGCTCAGTTAGCTTTATATCCTGTTGTATTATGGACTTAGTATTCAGTGTTGTATTATAAGAACTGATCATAGACATTATTTATATATTTGACTCTCTTAGTTTTTGGTCTCTGAGCTGATATTGACCTTTCCCTTAGTACCTAAAAACTATAAGCTGTCTCTTGCTGTAGGTTGGGGAAATTGGATCCTTGTTCATAGCAGTTTAGGAATGAAAATGGTCAGTTATACTTTGATAAGGGAATAATGTTGTTTCTGAGGTTTGAGGAATAAAAAGTTTGAGGTTTCAACCATAATCACAGCAATTTGTTGCTCATTTACATTCTCCTAATACTATACTGCCTTGGTTATGGCCCCACAGCAAGGGTGCTTTGCACATGCTGCTCAATGTGGTAATGTTACTAGATAGTATTGGGAAACCAGTAATGGCTATACCCAAAGTTTGTAATTTTGAAATAGAAAGATATTATCAGGTACTTCTGTATTGTTTCAGGTTTTGATATTTATTTGAGGTATTGCCAATGATATTGATATGTATATACACATGCAGAGGTCTCAGTCCCTCTGGTACACTTCCTGATGAAATTGGATATATGGCAGAATTTCGGTAGTTGATAGGATGAATCTGAGTGAAACATGACCAAAGGCTGGTCATAACTTGTATTGGTAATTTAGGAAGATTGGAATTTTGACTCTTAGGAAATAAACTGTGACTATGATCATAGTTTGATATCAAATTACTAATACCAGTAACCCATATATAAAATGAAATATAAGATATCCATTTTGTGTATGGTCAAGCCAAGTTACTCATTTATATAAGCACATGGGTCTAGAATCCTAGAGTGCAATCTAGTAATTTGTTAAAACCAACAATTTGACACAGGTAGCACACCTATCAAGTTTACATGTTTAAAAAATAGCATGCTTGGTATTTTTGCAGTTGGCAAATTGATACAAGGACTTTTCTAAATTTAGAACCCTTGATATATGACAACATACTTTTTGGGATTCGTCTCTGAGCAATTCTTTTCTTTATGTAAACAAGAAATAGAGGGAACTATAAGGGGCATTCCATTAAATAAGTACACACATTTTCAAAAACCTCAGATCCCCACCCTCCTTTGGTCAAAAATATGCTGCACTGAGGTACAGTGCAAGAAAAACTAGAATAGTATATAATAAAATATTGTAAACTCGTTTGTATTGGCAAGAATATTATAGTGGAACTTGTAACGCTGATACGTGTGCTAAACGCCAGGCGGCGACATCGTTTAGTGGCATAGTTAAAGTATGTGGAGAGCGGTAAGGCCCCCAGGCGCAGGGACTGCAGCCGGGCTGAGGCACGTCCTGCAGGTACGCACAGGTACGATGAATGACGATGGAGACCTGTAAGGGTACGTTATGGATCGTCACATCTAACCAAAAGATGCTAAGAACAACAGGCCTTCCCGTCAACATTAGTTTATATGATAGCTAGAAATAGAATTAGTTTATGTGAGTAAGAATGGGCAGTATGAGAGATAAGTAAGACTTCATTAAGTAATAGTGTAAATGAGCATAGCGACAAGCCTTTTGGCTGTCGCTATATAAGTGGTATGAGACTTGAGACAGACGAGCAGACCAAGAAAGAGTTCGAACAGAACACATGGAGCAATAGTCAGATATACGGATCACACGGGTAGTGTTAAGGATGGTAGTAACCACAATGAACAGGTGATAGTAAGGATTGGGACAGCTTAGGCTTAGCCTTACGGACTACGTGCTGGAAGTGACGGAGATCCTACCAATGGTCTCCGTTACCGGTAGACGAGAGGTGACTCTCTCAACAGTGTAAGAGCGTATATACCTTGCGAAAGGGGAAGCTTGACCAAAGCTATACCTGGTTGGATTGTTACTGATGTGTTTGAATTGTGAAAGAAAAGGAAGAACTGTATGGATGGAGAACTGTATACTTGTACCTTCGGAATATTATCATGAATGTAATAAACTGACCTCTTGCCAAGCGCGTGTTCTTTGTATAGGATTGAGCCCCTTTACTTAGAATCTCTACCACTAAGAATTGAACTTTGATCCAGGATAACATCTATCTGGAAGAAGCTAGCAACTTCAACGAATAATCACTAAGAACTCCCCATTATCTTAGTATAACTCTTTTATTAACATCTTCAAGTAAAACGAAAGATCTACGATAAGCCATATAATATCACGCAGTCGAATAATGAATAGACGAATCAATACAGGATATGGACAAGAACGAACGTTAATAGTGATACTCCCCGATAAATAAACGAACATCAAAATATAACCACCCAGCTCAATGCATTGGCTTTGTACTAGAAAGTACATGTAGTGGGACGAAGAGTGGTGGAGTGTTCCCTTGTCAAAATATCTTTTTATAACACCAACCTATGGTGTCATAAAATAATCCACATATCATTTGTACTAGAAAGTACACACATTTTCAAAGATTTCATACCTCCCTCCCCCCCCTTTTTTTTTTTCTTTTTGAAAATTTTATTTATACTGGATATATACATGTTAGCTTCTGCTAGTTTACAATGTCATTCCAGTACATCAAGATAGGAGTAATCAAAAAGGGTAGCAATATTATTTATGCAGCAGATACATACATATAACCAACTGAGAAGGGAGTACGAGGGTGGTTATCACCCCGAGCCGGGACCCCGATATCAGCCCGAGGCCAGGGCCCGAAGGGCCGGCCGAGGGCTGATATCGGGGTCTCGGCGAGGGGTGATAACTGCCCGAGTACTCCCTTCGAGGTTGGTTATGGATTTATTATACCTTTTCTGTTAGATATGAGCTCCCAAGGAAGGATGCACAGCAATCAGTGATGGTGGGACTGTGATGCTGTACATTTTTTTATGTTTTTTCATATAACTCTTTTGATATTCATCAAATCCACAAACAGTAAGCAGTAAAATGTAGCTAGGAACATTGTGCAGATGATGCATATGTCAGATTTTTTATTTCTTAATGATTTCATTTTTTCATGAATTTTAGAAAAATAAACAGTGTCTGTATCACACTGCAGTGTGATACAAGGCTGGTTATCACCCAGGTTTGTATCACCCTGTGTTAAACTCTTAACTACTAAACTTGTATCACCCTAAGGTATAATAAATAGTGGCAATTTAACAGAAGTCACAATTTAAGAACATTAAATCAAAAAATACCCTCCATATCAAAATCCCTCACATTAAAAAAAACACAATCCCTTCAAACCCATCAATAAATACAACATTTTAAACAAACCAATGATTTTAAGTAACCCTCAAACATATACACATACAAAAACAATTTAAACAATGGCACAACTTATTGATCTAAATAGGATAATAATCAACCAGAACAATACAAATGCGTTTTGTCAGAAAATAACTAGCATATGTTAACAGATAAACAAGGGTTCAATAATTCTCCAGTGTGTCTAGGAGTAATTTTTTACTTTTATTTTTGAAAATAGAGGTTTCCTCTATTGATCTAAAGTCTACCGGTTGGTCATTCCAACATAGGGCCCCTTGATACAAAATACTCCTTTCAAACGTAGCATTATTACTAACAAATTGGGTCAATGTAGGAGCATTGTATCGCCGCAATAATAAATTTCTTGCATCAACATATTTCTCCATTTTGGATCTATGATAAGCAAAATTCAATATGTGAGCATATCTCCTGTCAGAGAGGTAGTTAACCATACAATCTTTATGCAAATCAGCAACATTGCATCTATTGTCCCTTAGGAGTGCAATCCTTAGGCCTCGATTTTGAAGTTTTTGGAGTTTGTCTTTTGTTTTGTTACTGATTTTAAGCATAGATATGTCACCATAATCAAAGTACGGGAGAATTTTACTTCTATAAATTGTTAATGCTTGATATCTAGAAATAAATTTCCTAATAGTAGAAAATTGGTATAGACGATGTGAAACTTTACGAATACATTCTTTAGCATGCAACCCATAGTTCAATCTAACATCCAATTTGACACCCAAGTAGACAAAATCATTTACATATTCCAATCTCTTATTTCCAATATAAACATCAGCTGAATGAGTGCGTTTCAACATATTTTTAGTTCCAAAAGTCATCAATTTAGTTTTAGAACTATTTATAGTCAACTTGTTAATGGCACACCAGTCAACTAGAGCACACAAATCATTTTTAAGGAGAGCATGAGCAGTGAATTCATTTGAATCAGAGGTATATAAGACAGTACCATCTGCATACAAGCAGTAATTCACATTCGAGATATGGGTACTAAGATCATTGATATATAATAAAAATAATAGTGGGCCCAAAATTGACCCTTGTGGGACTCCACATGTAATATAGCTGTTTTTGGAGGAAATGCCATTGACTGTACATCTCTGTTGCCTATCTAGCAAATAATTTTTGATCCAACCTATAGTTTCATTATGTAAGCCAAAAGTCACAAGTTTGTTTAATAATATTTGATGATTAACAGTGTCAAAGGCTTTAGTAAAATCAATGAAACAGGCTATTGTAAACTTTCGTTGGTTGATATTAACTAAGATGTCATCAGTGAAATTCGATAACGTATTAACAGTAGAGTTAGATTTTCTGAAACCTCCTTGGTTATCATCCAGAAAATTATTGGTCTCTAAAAATTCAATTAAATGAGAGTGAACTATCCTTTCTGCTATTTTACCGACCAGTGGTAGTAGTGAAATGGGCCGATAGTTGTTTACCAATGATTTGTCACCATTTTTATGTAAAGGAATCACATTTGCTAATTTCCAACAGGCAGGAAAACAACATTTCCTAAACGACATATTATACATATAAGTTAACTGAGGCACGATCACAATAAAGGCATCTTTTAGAATAGACGAGGACAAGTATTCAATCGAAGAAGATTTATAAATATCAATGTTATTTACAATTGTCATAATTTCTTCATTATTAGTTGAAATACAATCCATATAAGCCCTTGGGACCGAAGTGTAACAAACCTCGTCTATAGGACTATCAATTTCTTCAGCAAATGATTGGCCTATATTCACAAAGAAGGTATTCATGTAGTCTGGGATGTCTGCAGGTAAAATCAAGTTATTAGTTTCTTTGTCCATTATATTTATGGTAGCAGAGGTAGAGTTTTTTTGGGTCAGATAATTAATTTTTCCCCAAAATATTTTAGTTGAGTTCTCCTGCTCAGCCAGAATATCCTGCACAAAGTCACTCTTTGCTTTCCTCACAGCTTTTAGGCAATCATTGCGTAGTCTCCTAGCCAATCTTAGATCATCATTATTTTTAGAAATTTTAGCTCTCTTCCAAGCTGAGTCTTTATCATGAATCAGTTCCAAGAGCTCATTAGTGATCCATACCTCTCGTTTGGCATTTACCTGAAAGTTTTTTAGGGGGCACATAGGGCTAATATACATTTCAATAACTCGTACAATATAATTCCAACAAACATCAGGGTCTGTTAAGGGCCAATAGTCATCCCAATTATGATCAATAAGTTTCTGTTGGAAAGCTTGGCAGTCATACTTTCTGTAACTATGACCCTTAAAGTTAACTTTTTTATGATGAACTTTAGCCTTCTTTTTTGATATATAAATCATATCATGATCACTTAATGATACGTCCATGACGCCTGACTGTGAAATTTCAGTTGAATTTGAATAGATCAAGTCAAGACAGTTATTAGAGTGAGTAGGATTCATAATATATTGTTTCAGGTTGGTTAAGTGTTCAAAATTTGTCAAGAGCCTAAATGGTTCAGAATTTTTTTCTAAATAGTTGATATTAAAATCTCCTAAAATAAATACATCAGCATTTACAAGAGCCAAATTATTTGCCGCATCTATCAAGGTCTCACAGAATAGTCTGATATTTCCATATGGTGGTCTATAGATAATACCAACTATCAAATCTTTGGCATTGTCCCGGTACAAGTGGATCCACATACATTCAATAAATTCACAATTCATATTATATTGAGCATGCAAATCAAGTGAATATATATACGAGTCATTAATATAAGCTCCTACTCCCCCTCCTTTTTTAGGTCTGCCACTCCCAATGTCTCCCCAGCTTCGATCTTGTCTAGCCAGATGGTAGCCTGGAATACTTACCATTGCATCTATGGTATCGTTTGTTAACCATGATTCACTAAAAGTAAAGATATCAAATTTCCAATCTACAATTTGAATTTTTAAAAGGTCAAATTTATTTTTAATACTTTGTAAGTTCAAGTGAGATAAATGAAAACCCCTTGAGTCCGTAGGTAGTAGTTCAATCATAATATATCAGTACAAAGATGATCAATATGTTGTAACGCCATCTGATAATCAAAGAAAATAATATCAAAAAGTAAAACATAACTTGACAAAACCAACTGCATATTATGCTTGGCTAGTCCTATACAATAAGTGTACAAATTTATAACTTCTCAAAACATCATTGGCGTCACTCTCGTGGGACTTAGACTTAAATGATAAGTTAGGTGTATGTAAACCAATGCACCCAGTTAGAAATTGTCAAATAGGTTTTAAGTGTCACCCGTAGAATAATGTTCAGGTGTGTGTCAACCACTTCACCGAGTAAATATAAACCATAAGTCAAGTTACTATAGTAATCAATAATGAGACGTATGTTAACCAATTCGTCTTGATAGGTTTGTCAGCATAGTATTGATCTTAAGTCGGATGTATGTGGACCAATGCATCCGTTAGTAGCTCAGACACAAATAATACATTTATCGAAATCCAAAGGTTTGAAGGATGCTTAGAATCATTCTGTCCATCAGTATAAGGGCCGTTTCCCTGGTAAAGTGAATCCCATCTCGGAACATAGCGTGGTATCTGTGGTATACTCCTTTGATCCCCTTCTTCTTATGGATGAGATCAGCGAGTGAAGGACTGAATACTGCATGGGCCTCGTTCATTTCGGCTAGATATTCGTTTATCCTCATGACAGCACGATTCAAAATCCATTGTTCGTATACAAATGGGTCACCTTGGAAGAAGTTGTATTCATAAATACTCAGCCCGATCAAGTCACAGATAATTACACGTCCTGCATATGGTAGCAGTTTATACCTGGCCAAGTAGTATTGTTCAACTAAATCAGATACCATGTGATTCCAGTCACTGTAGGCAGGCGAGATGTTATGTGATCCATGATATATGGTCAAATTATTTACGCCTGCAAACAGATAGACACGATCAAAAGTTTCTGTACCTATATCTCGATGGCCCTTGAGACAGCCGTGGCAATATTTGCACCAGGGTAGGCCAGTACCCGTAACGTTACATTGTACTGGACCAAATTTAGTGAATTAACTTGCCTTTGTAGGGCAAAGCCCCTCGAATCAGAAATCACTAGAATACGTCTCATTTTCCTACACAAATGCGTGATTTATGCTTTAAGGATCTGTATTTTCCTTCAAATACTTAGCTTTGAGCCTGGTGAGTACTTCCCCTGTGAAGTTCTGACAGTCCGGTTTTGGTTGTGTATTTCCCCTTATTGCATCTATTATAGTAAAACCGGACCCATACAGAGGGTCGAGTGTTGCCTCATAGAAGTGCGCTGCTTGGCATTTGATCAGTTTTCTTTTTAATTCGGGGTTTTGGTCGAATTTTTTACTCATACTCTGTTCAACTATTTGTTTTTCTTGGTTTTTAATTTCTTTGGAGTTGTTTGATTTTTTGCCGAGATCTTTAATTCTGTATGGATTCTTTTCAATCAGGATTTTTGCTGCATTTGATTTGTCTCCGCTTTGAGCTGCCATGGTGTACTGGATCAATTGTTCTGCGGATTTGAACTGAATCCCCTGGTCTTCAATATTGCAGTCGGACAAGTTACTGAGGGGGGAGCAATGACTTGCAAAACAAATGCCACCTTCTTTTGTTGGAATAGTAGTTGCATTAACCAGTTTAACACCATGTGGAAGGTCCTCAAATTTCTCTTTGCCATATTTTTTCCCATCAATTTCTATTGATGTTCCCTTCATTTTAGAGTTGACATTTGGCATCTTGATGCATATATACTTAATGCAAGGTCCCTAATAAGGATGGTTTGTAATCAAACTGAAACATTATCATGGTATTTTGCTGAGGAAAGAAATCTTGCTCAAACCATAGTTTTATTGTAATACGTCTTTCACTGTGATCCAAAATGCTCTCCAAACAGCTACCATATTATATACATGTGCCCAAATGGCTCAGCAAGTACTGAAATACTAGCTTAGGGAGACAGTGATTATCATTTTCCCATCCCTTTAGGATACATTGTGTTATTTTCATGATACCATCTCTCCTTTTGAAATATGAGTGCAAAATGAGCCCGTAGTCAGTTAGAATTTAATCAGCAAAAAATGATTTCTACCTTACATTTCCAATGAAATCAGATGCAACCTTCTTTAAAAACTGCCTAGAAATCCCCTTTAACTTCACCTAGCACTTGGTTTATCAATTCCAAAGTTTGATCTTGAATTCTTAAGTTCTAAAGATTATGACTGAAACAACAGTTTTTCTTTAATTACTCATTGCCATGATTCATGACAATAACAAACAATATACTAAAAAATCAGGAAAAAAATCACCTTTCAGATGACATATAGCATGTTATTATATCTTACATAGTTCCTGAGAAATTTAGAAATAACAATATAGGTCTCATAGAATTAAACCTAAATTTTTTCAATTTTTGCTAATTAAGCACAAATCGCGTAATTAGACAGTGTTCGCATACCTAAATTCTTCGGAACCGTCTTGATTCACAAATTTTGGGGAAAGTTGCTCAAGAAGTATTCCAAATAAATCATCAAAACACTAAAATATTAGTTTTGATAGCCGGCCATCTTAGAAATGGCTCAGAATGGTTAATTTCTGGCCATTTTCCATACCATGATGTGAAATGAAAATGGCTGTGATCTAAAGTAAAAATAAATAAGAAATCAATTTTCAAGTGTCAATGTATGTAGATATGATTGTTTTGCATATTGAAATATATTGAGGAGAAAAAATGAAAATAAGAATTTCAAAAAGGGCAATTTAAACCTAAATTTTGCGATTTTTTAGCGGTAAATTAAGTGGCTCTTATTAATTGAGTAACAAAATTGCTGAAGGTACTTCTCTATAAGGTCCCATAAAATTAATATGGAGTGATGAATTGTCAAAAATTATTTTCATACAATAGTGTTAGCTTATCTAATACTAATATTTCAAAAATGAGCAGTGGACTAGGAAAACCATAGAAATTAAAACCATAGAAACACCTGGCTGCAATAAAAAGAATTATCATAGGGCTCTGGTATCCCATAACACTACGACTTACTACATTATTACACTATATGTGATACAATATCACCAATATTGTAGGGGTCTGTGACATCTGTTGTTGCAGCTCATGTCATGTAGTATATTCTTAGGGCTAGGGAGGAGAATTATAATAATGATAAAAATTCACATACATCAATTAAGTTGGGCACATATCCGAGAGACAAAACTTGGGCCAATTTATTACATAACAAGAAAAAGATACAAACATAAGTTCTCAGAAGTGTGTTCAGTGTAAATTAAGTCTGTATAGGTCTCATAGAACTAATTGTGGCGCCATCTGTAGTGTCATGTACCTTTCTGTCCCGAGGTGAAGGGATTGACTGACTTTAAGTGGCCATTCCTTCATGCAACAGTCACCTGCTATATATACATACTCACTGACCCTTTTAACGGATGCTTGGGTGGGTAAAGAGGTTACCTTACACTAGTCACGTCCCCCCTACCTACCTGCAGAAAGTTGATTTAGTTTGGTTGGCTGTTGGGGATTAATACCATAGCAAAACCTAAGGTCATATCACGGTAAGAACAAGGTTTTGACAACAAAACTCTGTCTTTTGCTGATTGTATCTATGGAATGATCAAAATTTAATGTATGAGAAGGTAGAGACCATACCCCTACAGATTTACCGAGACAGGTGTTCATTGATCTCAGTTTTTTGGTAGGTGTCAGTGTGTCTGACAAATGTGCATTTACAACATGTTCATAGCATAATTGAGAAGCATTACTACGTGCAATGGATAGACTACTACACATTTGGATATAAAGTACATGTTTACTATAATAAGAAGGACCGTGGGGGGCATCTCAGGCTGTACGACCCATAGGGTTTGTAAAATCCCCATGGGTCGTACAGTCACCTGAGACAGACACCAATAATTTTCCAAAGTATGTTAAAACAAATGATAATGCAGAGCGGTATGTATGGCCTGCCAATAAGCCCTGTCCCCAATACACACTGCTCGCCAGTTGTGGGGGTGATAAAGTCATGAAATAGGGCAAGACCAACTGCATTTTGTGTATGCAATGATTTGATACTCAAATGGTAAGTGTGTTTGAAAACTCTATATACATAGCTTGTTAAAGAAGTGCTAGAGTTCTAGAGGTACCTGCTACCTGGTCTCAAGCCCTAAAGGCCCTGTTACACAACACGCTGTGATGTGGGGGAAAAAAGGATGATGTTACAGACAATTCACATACAGGACTGATACAATTGTTTCAAAATTTCCAATGGCAACATTTTCTAACAATTGTATCATTCCTGTAAGTGCATTGTCTGTAATGTCATCATATTGCATACTCTAATTAGCTAGTAGACAGCAGCAGGGAGAGGAATAACCCGACTTCATGCATCTATTACTTTTAGGTTAAACAGAGGTTCAGGTCGATTCGGCTATGGTGACTGTGACTGAAACCTATTTTTTTAGTGTGTTTATTCATAGCAGAACTTTGAGGTAATACAGCCATCCCAGTTAACACCAATGTTAAAGTTTAAAATGAAACATCATAATATTCTGTAATAATTCAGAACATTTTCCCAACATTTAAAGAAAATATGCAAAAGGAATAAAAAGACACCAGGTGGCACTGCAATGGTTTCCCATCTAAACCTCATTTTACTTTTGAGTAATGTGTAGTGCAGCGCAGTGCAACTGGTTCTTTTGGACTGAACTTCATTTCATAGAATGAATAACTCTAACATGAGACAAAATATGTAGTTAATTGGCAGAAACAAACTCCAAGTTTTCTAGGGTTTGTTTGCAACATCTGGTACAACCACTGAATTTCATTAGTTAATAACATTTGGTTAACAAACATTGTTTATAAAACTTTTTCAAATAATGAAATATTATTCCAAACATATTATTTTACATTTGCATATAACCATTTAAATTCAGCAAATAGCAATACATGTTTTATGACACTAAAAAAGAAAGGTCATACTTATGCCATAGTATTGTAATTTACAATGTTGTCATATCATACTATACCTGCATTGCAACATTAATTATTATAGCAACAGTGTAAAATATGACAACATTGTTAGTTTCAGGCTTGTCACTAATCTGATCATAATAAAATGCAAATCATGGTTCCAAACATGTAAGTTGATAATTGCGCTAGTCATAATTCTCGAATCAATTCATAATCTAAGCTTTTACTTCACCACAACAAAGAAAAGCATGGCATTCGAATTCATATGATGTATTAAAAGTTTAAATACCATTAACAGACTCGTACTCAGAGTTATAACCATGTTACTAAGTCAGCCCTTGATCATTGTAGTTTAACCTTTAGTACCTTAATATTTTTTTAATACTAATGTAGTAGACATAATATGACTTTAATATGATATATACCTTCTCATTCCAGAATCTACATACCTTCTTTTAAATATAATTCGACCACCTTTGAATATCTACAATAAATTTCAAAGTCTACAACAAGCCATTGTTGAGTTAGATGTTCTCTACAATGTTTTATTATTTCATCTTATAAATAGTATACTTCATGCCTGCATGCTAAGTATACCTTGGAATGGTTAGTACCACACCAGTCTTATACTTTATGCCATCAAACCAATTGAAATAAAAGTAATTTATCCTTTATATATATATGTTTTTGCTCATGAAAACATCAATATCATTAAAAGGCTTAGTGATTCATGAGAGGTCACATCCTGTCTCTTATCTATATATGTTTTGTTATTGGAAATAATAATTTAGGTTTAGCAAGGGTAAAAATGGCCGAAGAGACTGAGGTGATGCTAAATAGGTTTATAGCATAACCTCTACCTCAAGGTGGTTCACAAGCTTATGTTAAGGTCCTTAAAAACATAAGATACTACTCTAATCATGGGATACTAATCAAAATTTTCCTTATTAGCCTAATTAGTTATGAAGATATGGATACAGGGATTTTATTATTATAGTGGTTAGACTGAATACCTCTAATCTCCCTAATGGTCTCTTCCTTGAACACCATATAAACTGCATGATGATTTATTCTTTTTACTTTATCAATAAATGCTAACATTCTTAAGGATTCATAATTTGAACATGATGAAAAGTATATGCAATAATATGTTATCTATTGATGTATCAAAAAAAACTTTCTTCTAAATAAAATCATTCCTCGCCACATTTTCAACAGCTGCCTCAATAGGGTAGTGTGTAACCACTAGTGTTGGTAATGTGAATGTTTCCAGTCTTAGGTGTACAAATTAGATGGTCCATAAAAAAATTAATGTTTTCATACATGTAATCTTCCATACACAAATTAATATGCTTCTGGTCATTTCTCAAATAACCTCTTAGGTTACCAAAAACACCTCTTTGTGACAGACCAAATAAAGCTCTTTGAGACTGACATCCAGGTAAATCTCTGTGGCTCTTTGCACAATGACGCATCAAAGCAACAACTTTTCAGATCACTTAAAGATAAATTTAAAAAAAACGCCAAGGTTGTTACAATATTCCCAGCCAAGGCGTGACGGAACAGTCACGTTATGCGACCACACCTTTTTGGTTTGTCTGTTACTAACTAAAGTGTTACCTAACAGTTACATAATTTTTCTGTGAGGCTGTGACCTAACCAAAAAAGAATGTTATCATAACGTTCTGGTGAGGTTAGGTCAAGATCAAATTAAAATAGAATGCCATTGTGACATTCTGATTAGGTGAGGTCTAGACCTGACTTAAACAGAACATTGCTGTCACCTCCTGACCAGGGGAGGCCTGAACCTTACCTAAACAGAACGTTATTGTGATGTTCTGATGATGTCAGGTCTTAACCTTACCTAAACAGAAGGTTACTGTAACCATCTTATTAGGTTAGGTGTCACACTAACCTAAACAGAATGTAATTGTGACATCCTCATTCAGTCAGGTCTCAACCACACCTTAACAGAATGTTATTGTGACATTCTGATTAAGTCTCAGCCTCATAAATAACGTGACAAGAACGTTGTCACAATGTCACAATGTCACGTCGCAACAGTTGGTTGCAGCGACGTAATTGGGAGTCATCAAAAAAACGTAGCTGCAACCTAACAGTGTGACGTAGCAAGAACCAATCCAGAACGGTATTAGAATGTTATTAGAATGTCATATCCTTGGCTGGGTTGGTTCAACATGCTATATCTTTTTTTCTACTGGATCAAATTGAATTCTGTAAACTGATATGTAGAGGGACACTGTAGGTCTATATTATGTAACGATTATAGCTCATTTACAAGCTTTTAAACTGGTGTTCTGATGAGGCAAAAACAGTGTAACAATGATCAATGTCTACAAGTTTGTTGTTACGAAATTCATTGTGCGATGGGACACTGAAGATGGTCAGACACCAAAGGTTACACACAGAATCCTGCTGGGCTCAAAATAGGGGTGTGGGATGGGAGTAGCAAAATATGGAAAACCTATACATGCTCCTTACCTCTGATTATCTAAAATCAATATGTCTTAATTCCTAACCTTTTGGAGCAGACATCATGAACATCTGTTAATCCATGCATTCATGGTTTTCCAGGTTCATTCCTGCCTCAGTGTTTCTGAATTCAATAGCATACACAGGAAATCAAGTTGGTTAATGGTGACTGCTACAAAATGAGTTCACTACTATTAATGTGCCTTGGCTATGGAGCTGGTGCTCTGCATATTATTTTTGATGTAGCAGGTTCAGTCTGTGTTCAAATGCTTGAAGGATCAATACCAGATGTCCAGTTATCTCTTTTTAGACTTTTGTTTATAGTTGTTGCCTTTGGATTCAAATGTGGATGGAACAATTCACTCCAATATTTGACAATACCTGATGTAAAATGGATGGCATTTGCTGTATATGGATTTACCGCCACAAATATTGGGTATTATGGAGCTACAAAATGTATGCCACTGGCTGATCATGGTTCTCTAAGTTACGCATTGATGATGTCTACTATTGCTGTCCTTAATTCAATCCTCAAGAACGAATATCAAAAGAACGAATTTTCAAAACTGAAAAATTGTTTACAATTTCGCTGATTTATTAGTACCTTTGCTAAGATCATGCAGTCATGAATATATCATGCAGTCATGAAGATTTGTTTTCTAATTATATACAACAGTTGTCACAGCTTTTCCAACTTTCCAATGCAGAAAAAGTGTTCTGATACATGTCAAGTTCTTAATTTCCATTCATTTTACTTTTTATTTTAAAATGGGAAGAGCTATCAATATAGCAAACCCTTCCTTTGTTGACATGTTTTGAATGTCCATAGGTCCCAAATTTTTTCAGAATCTTCAAGTATAAAGTAACCCCCCCAAAAAGAATAGTGCAGTTGCTATTTTTTCTTAAAAAAAAACAAAAAACTTCAATTCATTCGCATGTGGAAATTCAGCTTTTTCCATTACCACATAATACACAATACTCAAGAACAGAACAATAATATACACATTTTTTAGATCCCTAATGTTCTGCATATTCAATCACATGACTGTAACATTAACATCAGCCTTGATTGACACATCAGTATATCAAAAATCAATTTAATTTTTCTGACTTGAAATCCAGAAAGGTTCATTTGCTGAGACTGAAAATACAATCACACGAGGATATAACATGTAATATTATACATGTCGTTACAAATATGTATTTATATATTAATGTATTCATCAAATTATGTATTTGTGCATTTAAGCATTTATGTATTTGTGTATTCATGTTATTCATATTGAATTATGGGGGTTTACTTTATTGTTAATGATAGGGGAGTAGTTAAGCAATATTCTTCAACTCATTATTCCATTATATGATATGCCCCAGGCCCGTAGCCAGGGGGGGGGGGGGGGGTTGGGGGGTTCGTACAAACCCCCCCTTGAACCCCCCTCTGAGAAAAGCTGGCTACGGGCCTGTGCCCACTATATGGTTGCCATCTAAGGAGGAAGGACCATATTTAAAAAAAAAAATGTATTTATGTACTTAGGTACTTATGTATTTATGTATCATATTGATCTATGGAGGTTAACTATATCCTTGATGAGAGGGGATAACTTAAGCATTATTCTTCAACTCATTATTCCATTATATGAGCCAGTCCAAATTGCAATTTTCTTGTCATTAGACTGCTAATCATACCGAGACTTAGCTCATCATCTAGAACTGACGTGAACATTCACGTGAAAGGATGTTGTTTATCAAAGTTCAAGACATATGATATAAGTCAGTGAGTTCCTGTTGACATTCACCAGTCCATAGGCTACCCCACTCAACGCTCCATGCTCCTAGTCACAAATAAAAGCCAAATTGCTTGGGGCCATTGGCCTGTGCCCATTAGGGCAAGGGCCGAAATGGTCCCAGCAATGAATATATCTGACTGAATATGACATAAAAGTGTCTTCTTTATTTTATGTAATGGCTAAAGAGCTGCAAAAGCATAAATTTCTTAAAAACGTTGTTGACATTGCCGTCACGGTGATGACATGCAGATGACATCGCCACTGGTAGTGCGATATCGTCGATTTTGTTTATCAACATCGATATGACAATGCAGCTGTCAATAACTGACAAAATCTGACATCTATATGTCATATTTATCTTATAATAATCTCTACAAACCTGAATAATGGTACATTTATTATAAAAAAGGGTGATGTCATCCTGCCGACAGCGATGTCATCTGCATGTCGGCGATGTCACCATCTTATTTGTTTACCTAATGCTTGACGCTGATTGGCCGATACCATGGTAACAGGGATCACGTGGTACTGTTTTATTTTGGAATGTCTTGAGGTAAATATACCAGGATATATTTACCTTGGGCACAGCAGTGCTTATTTCATTCGAAATGGCACAATACGCACGGCACCCCCCACCCCCCAGCCATTACATAAAAGTAGTAAGGTACAACACTATAACAAAATGCTAAAGTTTTTATTCTAATTTAGATATCTTTAAGCTGTTTTCCTAAAGTAAATAAGCCTCAAATTTGCATGAAATGTCACTAATTACAAATTAACCCTTTCACTGTCACACACCTCTACTGGGAAAAAAACCCAAAATTTAAAAATAGTAACAGGGAATCCCTTGGCAATCCCATAGAACCCCGGAATTTCCTTTTTAATTTCACAATGTTTCCTCTAGGTCTCCTGACCAAGAAAGCATCGAAAAACTTAAAATTTGAAATGTGTTCTGCCCTATAACAAAAGTTGATTGCAATGTCATAATATGTTTTTGTGAAAATCTTATCTATATCTGAGAAATTTTAGACATATTCCAATTGTAACATTTTGTCCTCCTAGCATACTTTAGCACTCATAGTGTTATAATCACATCTCTCTGAATGTCACAATGTTGATTCAATGCCTTCCTGCTTACTTTGTATGCTTGATTGATAATCAATTGCAAATGTTACTTTGTTTTTAACTTGAAACATCAATGTTAACAGAAATATCAGCTTTTCAAAATCCTATACATGCACTCCCAAGTGGCACTGCCTGAAAACCTTTGTAAAAAGTTCTGCAGTGAAATTTTCATAACTAATCAGGGTCATCTTGCAAATTTTGTTGTTTATCACTAGTAATTATGTTTAGGACAGAACAATATCTACATTAAATAAAATTCCCATTATGGATAAATTTACAATGACATAACTACATTTTTATGAAAATAGAATCTCAACATTTTGAGACCTAATCAGAATTTTTCTGATTGGCCTAACCAGTTACAAAGATATGGCCCATGTTTTTCAATATAAAAAGTCATCATTATCTAACAATTTCAAATATAGTTGTTTCTGTTCACTGAGCACACCATTGCAATATCTAACCATTTATATTTAATATTCCTGACTTGAAATCCAGAAAGGTTATATTTTTTTGAGGCTGAAAATACAATCACATGAGTAAATAGCACATACATGTCATAACAGAATTATGTATTTATCTATTCATTTATTTATCTTTTTATCAGATTTTTATAAAGTCTGTGTTCACTTTATCAATTTTTTTTCCACTGCAGCCCTTTAGACCATTTGGGCACAATTCCATGCATGCATCATCCAAAATGTCCTATTTTCCCTGCTGCACAGCATAGGGCTTGAACCTATGCACTCCCAATGCCAACGAGTGTGACCAACTCTTCAACGACATTGGCCACCCTGACCCATACAAATAAAAACATATAAATACATGTCTTTATGCCATTATGTCTTTATGTATTCATGTATTCATGTCTTTATGTCTTTATATATAGTTATGTATTTATATGTACTTATATGTATTCATATGTACTTATATGTATTTATATGTATTTATATGTATTTATATGTATTTATATGTATTTATATGTATTTATGTACTTATATGTATTCATATGTATTTATATGTATTTATGTGTATACATATTTATACATATTTACATATTTTTATACATATTTATATATTTATACATATTTATATATTCATATATATTATTTACATGTATTTACATATTTATGTATATCCATATAAATCCATTTTGATGTCAGAGACCCGGAATGAGTAATTACAGTTGACCTGGAGCTGCCCCCCTTTTTTGTAGGCTGTTACTTATTATTCATGAAGAAACAGGTGAACATGAGAGGGAAGTGTGCTGCCCAGATTGTAGTAGTAAACAACGGTGTAGCTCGGGGTTACCAGGCAGTAGTACACAGTAGATCCTGCAGGTGGCACAAAAGTCCTCTCTCATAATCAACATTCAATTTATATCAGTAGAAATACATTTATAGTTTGACATATATCTAATACTAATTGGCAAAGAATTTTGTCTCTAATATGAAGATACAATAATTATACCTGGGGGCTGTTTTAAAGAACTTATACAAAAGTTACGTATAGTTTTTTCGTATCGTAAGCCATTTTCCGTTCAAAAGGAAATATGTGACAAAAAAAGTCGTTCATTAGAAAATTTACAAAATTTTGTAAATTGTATAAGAGATTAAAAAAGTATCATATAACGCTCTATTTACGAAATGGATTATTTACTATCATAAATGCTTTCTTGCTGCCATAAAGCATAAAAAAGTGGCAAAAATGTCTAGAATCACTTCTGGGTCATCAGGTAAGGTTAGTTTAACATTCATGACATAATAGCATGTTATTTTACTTTTTTTTTTACAGACATATACTTTTTTGTCTTTTTGATAGTTGTTCATATAACTTTTAAATGTATAGCGCTTCCTTACAGTTATTCATATGACTTATATAACATTTTGTGATGGTGTATTTGCCCATTTGTAATACTGGCATGACTTGTCGGCTTCAATTATTTCTTTCTTTTTCTTTCAATATATAAATTCCTTAAAAAATATTGGTAAAAAATATTGTATTTTGTACATTGCATGCTCCTTGATTATTCCCTATAACTATTGCTTTTTACCTAACCTTCTATTTTATTTCCCATCCTGCAGCATCAACCACTGTTAAACTACCATTTGGTCAGACCGCAAGGACTATGCCATTGAGGTTCTGGCTTTGGCCTAGTGCCCTCCACCCTCTCAGCCATGTTAGGAGGGGGGGGGGTGTAAAGAAATGCAGATCTCAACGCATAAACTGCCTGCGTGAAGATCCCAGGATGCTGTGGCCAAGGAGCAGGGACTTCAAGCAGCGGTGAAGGCTGGGGAGTTTTTCCGCAGCTCAATCTACATAACAAAGGGGGATGACCCGAATGGTCAAGGGAAGCCCATCCCGGTTTTTCAGAAGGTAATAATAAAAAACTAATTATGTGCTGAATAAAGAACAAAAACTTAAAATAAAACAAACTTAATCACCATTGAAAATATCATTTTAAAACTAATGAATATTGATTTCACTATATAGAAGGAACCGTTGGAATTCAAAAGTGGGCCGTGTGCAAATCTCCCAAATAACTGACCAAATTTGCCTCCATCGAACACATGCTAGAATGAGACAATTTTGGGGCATACTTCCCCATCTATCTATGAATGAAATAAGCACACCAAGATGTTGATAAATAATTCAGTGTAACACTAATCTTCTACTAATTTTTGTTTAGATTTATTATTTCCTATTTAGATAGATAAAGTCCAAATCTTTTTGCTTAATTTCAAGAGGTCAGTATCAACTCTATATGCAGGTTGGCCTATGTTACACTGAATGTTAGCCATCCACAGAATGCAGCAATCTGATTGGCTGAGGTGCACTCCATCCAAATATGCTAGGTGGCAGCACCAGTATTAGCCCGTACAGTAGCCACTGTGTAGACATTATATGCAGGTTGGACTATGTTACACTGAATGTTAGTCATACACAGAATGCAGTAATCTGATTGGCTGAGGTGCACTCCACTCCAAGTTACTCCATCAAAATCTGCTAGGTGGCAGCACCAGTAATAGCCTGTACAGTAGCCACTGTGCAGACATATATGTCTGTGAAGTAACCACTATGTAGACATACATATCTGTAGACTAGCAATCCCTATGAGGATGGATCTATCAGAGAATTCATTTTTCAATCTCAATGTAGTCATCACATCTAACAAATTTGAAACGAAGAGTTTATTTCTTTTTCAACCGTCTTTTGTCAAATTTGCCGAAGGCACTTGTTTACATAAAAAAACAACATATATATATATATATATATAGTACAACTATAATAGTTTGTCAAAGTTTTGAAATTTCTTCAATTTCTTCTCCTCCCGGCAGGTTTGTCAGGTTCATGGCGACTGGGGCAAATTACACCTCCCTGAGGGACACACAGGGAGGGTGTTCGAAGGGAGCCATTTCTGATGCCATGCACAGGTTCATCAAGTACTTGTGTTGGAGGAGCAAGCGATACATCAAATTCCCCTCTGTAAGGATGTCTTATAACCTTACAAATAATTTTGAGAATATCATGTGCTATGACATATCACTCTTTGCCTCGCAGTTTATTTCACAGGAATGAATGGCAAACTATTTCCTGCTTGCGGACAGCGGGTGTGTCATTAATACAATCAGTTATTTATCATATAAACAGATTATTTTCTGAACACAATTAATCATAATTGTAATCATAATGATAATTGGTTCTAACTATCTAAGATTTTTGTAGCTCACATAACATGAGCTTGCAAGAAATATTTCATCACTAAATTCTTCCTATCTTTCATTTCAGATATGCCCGTCTCCTCACTCCACTGAGTGGCCGTGACATGATGTGGATGCTAGCGTGGGAGAAAGGGTACCAGGCTCGGCACACTTCTTATGGATATTATGGTTGGTATTTCATACACTTTATTTCATTGTACCTTCTGCCTCTGGTTCATAGTGTAGCGGCCTCTTGGAAAGCATCTCTTCCATCTCTTGCCTGCATTTCTGTTCCTGGCGCTCCTCTCCAGAAGTTGAGGACCTTTCCTCACTTTCTTGGGGCCTGAGGAGAAAATAAATATAATGTTGTAAATGTGCAGATATTAAAGTACCTGGGAAAACTGAGAAAGTTATCAATAAAAATAATTATGTACCAAAGTCTGCAAATTACAGTAATATTAGATTGCTGTTTATTTTTTTAACAAAATAATGTAGACTTTCAATTACATTAGAATATAACCAAATGTACTACAATTTACAAAACATTTCTTGCAATCGATCAGAAGGAGCATATACTTAGTTGCATTTCTGTACCACCAGCACATGTGTTCATTATAATTTTAATAATTCTCACCTTTTTCTTTTCTTTTCCTTTCTCTTACAGGAGTGGGATTGGGCTTCGCTGGAGTCCTCAGAGTCCTCGCTTAAGACTAATAGTTCCTTTCCGCCTCACTTTCATCTTTTTCTGACAGGGTGGGAGTGTTGGAGTATTTTTCTGTTTCTGCTTTGCCCAATGTTCCATAGGGGTGAAGGATACCTTCTTTTTCTTCTTAGGGGTCTTTTCTCCTAAGGGTTTCTCATGCTTGGAAGTCTCGGAAGTGGTCGGATGTTCAATTATCTCTACATCCATGTCACTGGACTCAGGAGGAAAGTATTTTCTTTTCTTCTGCTGTTTTGCTGCCTTACCTTTTCCTTCCCTTTGCTTTGTTTAGTTACTTTGGACTTCTCCTTCTCCTTTACCTTCATGTACTTGGTATATTGCTCTCCCTTGAGGTGCGCCATCAACTGCCACTGTTTAGTGGAATTTCAGGATTATTTATTAACTCTAGGAACTCCTCGTTGACACTGGTGGAGTCTCCAGTTCTAGTTCTTTGTCCCGAACGTAGTCGGCGTCAGCATCACTATCATCTATAGGGCTGTTGATGGGGGGACTCTCCTCTTCACTGGACGAAGATGAAGGCTAGGGTGTAACTTTAGGTTTGGCCTTGGATGACATCTTGAAATAAAAGAAAACCATGTGAAATGGATGCACAAAGACGTGACTATTTATGATCAAAATATGGTAGAACAAATACTTTAAGATGTCTCTACAGGTGCACAGAGTATTGATAAACTATATTTCATATATTATGGAGGTGTATTTTGAATAGAAAAAGAGATTAGAAGTGAAAAAAAAAAAATTAAAACTCACCGTTGATCCGTTTCCACCAGAACTACATCACGAATAACGGTTGCGTCATGTTTTCGCTGGTCTGCATACTATACGTAGGGAAAAAGTGATGTCCAGCAGGAACCAGTGAAAAAAGCTGGTTCTTGGTGTGAAGTATAGAATATAGCCTGAATTTCATGATACATATCGTAAATATACGAAAGTTGTTTTTCAACGGTACGAGAAAAGTTTTTGAACAACTTATACGAAAGTATAGTATATCTTTTTATTGTATAATAGATATACAATACTTATCGTAAGTTTTCTTTAAAACGACCCCCTGTTAAAATACATAATAATATATATACATGTCTTTATGTGTTTATGTACTTATGTGTCGGCGCTACTAATGAGGACATCAGGCTGAAATGTAATATAGTCATTAATCTTCCCTTTGTACTATCATTGATCATATCCCTTTGAATGGCTCAGTGTTGATTCAATGCCTTCCTGCTTACTTTGTATGCATAATTGATAATTGATTCCAAATGTTACATTGTTTTTAACTTGCAACATCAATATTGATAGAAATATCAGCTATTGAATATCTTATCTTATAAATAGATGAAACCAGCCATTTACTATTAATCTGGAGCAAATATTTTTCAGTACAAACTATCATCTCATGAATTTGAGATATGGCATACATTGTTATATCTCTGGTTGGGATTTTTCCTTGGATAAGGCTCTTTTTCAGATTGGCCAGTTTGGGGTTTTCTGGTGATGTTTCACCTATTTTAATGTCTTTCTGTGAAACTGATTGTGACAAATGATAGCTTTATTACCATGGAAACCTAAGCCCCATCATACCAAATGAGGTATCAAAAGAAAGCACATGATCTCCCCTGTCAAATAGTCCAATAATAATGTTTGATATAGGCTGCATCAAAGCATTTATAAGAATTGATAAAAGGTTAGATCCTCTTTTTATGCTCATTTTTGAAGTTTGACCTTAAGATTGATGACCTTGATCTTGGAGAAGGTAATCAATATGAAAATCACAGTTGGGCCTAAATAAATAAAGAAGCGCCTAAATATTTGCCAAATAACTAAGCTCCATCTATTATGAATGAGGCAAATTGTTAGATTGTGTAAGTCACTGTCAATAGGTGGCGATGCAGGATGGGTTTGTATTTGTTTCTGTTTTATCTTTAAGTGTCAGGTATAATTAATCGGTAAAGGACGGGCTCTGGATGTAGTCCATGCTGTAGCCTCTCAGTTTCGACGAGCTCATGAGAGTCTATGACCAAGGCATAGGCAAACTTACGGGTATATCTAGAACCAACCTGCCTCCAATAATTCCCTATACTCAGAAAATTAACTTTACTTTATGTGAATCCTTACTGATTGCTCTGTCCCTTGATCTCACATTTATTACCAGAAAATGATCACAATTTAAGATATTTATAGTAAAAGAAACAAATTGAATTCAATAAAGTTGGCTGGTATAGCATGTCAGGATGGCATGTCATTCAGTACATCAGGAATCAGGTTCAGATGATGTCAAGACAACGTCAGAATGGAGCATTCTGACATCAGATGCAAACATCTTTTACCTCCTTTCATAGAGTTTATATGTTTTCTATTTTCTCTACTGAGCACCTCCAACACAAAGTTTGCCTACAACATGAGGCCAGAACCATCATTCCCACCCAATATTGGAAGTCTGGAATCGATCCAGATGAGAGCACTATACCACAGACAATTAATTATACAATGAATTGGACTATGATGGCCTATTATCCTTATACGATCAGAGAAAGCTAGTGGAAAAAAGGAAATTACATCTGCTTTGTGTCATGTATAGACACAGTCATTCAAATGATATTTTGGACGATATCAATATCGGATAAAAATCTACGAAATGATTCAAAAGTCAAATTCAAAGTACAGAATACCGTATTAACCAAAGTCCAACAAAGTCATTTTTATAGTAGAGTAAAGTTATGGAATATCAGAAATCTACAAATAAGGTTATATTTAAAACCTTGGTGAAGCAACTTGGACTTCCCTAGAATGAGACCTGGCTACATTGGACTATCTGGATGGAGCGTCCTGTCGTTGTATGTCAGATAAAAAAAAATGCCCCTGTTGTGGGTCCATGTCACTTATTTATTGCCATGTCAAATGCCAAATATAAGAAATGGCCTGTTCACAATGTTGAATTCAAGAAAGTTCCCTGTTGTATGTCGTTGTCCCTAAAAATAGCCCTATCACATGTTGATTTTAACATTATGGACATCATCTGTAAAATTCATTATGATTTATCTAAAAATAAAATTATTAAAAAATCAATGAAAACACTTCATGCTTATAGGTGCACATATATCTATAGATTAATTTTTCTCAAATTTTCAAATTCTCAAATTATATTCAAATATGTAGCCGGGAAATTCTTTTAAATAATTCAGAGCAAATTTGGATATACACTGCTAATGAAATTGCCTAATTTGGGGATAACCTTGGCTTCAGACAGCAAAATTTACTAGTTAGGTGGCATCAGAAAAGGGCTATGGAACGGCCGTGTCATGCTGTAGCAAAAACTCCAGCAGGTGGCAACAGGGAGAAGGTACTGCCCAGCCAAGGATGTGATATTATCATAATGTTTCACAGCAATCTGGTTGGTTCTGTATTTGGTTCTTGTTACTTCCTTTTGATGACTCCCAATTATGTCACTGCAACATACTGACGTAACCTTGCACTGTGACATTATTACAATGTTCAGATTACATTCTTCTACCCAAGGAAGAATGTTTTTATAATATTTAGTTTTAATAACATTCTGTTTTGGTTTTATCCTAACATCACCAAAAAAATAATGTTATAATAACATTCTGATTTGGTGAGGTTTCAACCTCACCATCAATGACGTAATCATTATGTGCTCTCTTAGTAAGTAACAAACTGACTAAAAAAGTATGGTCGTAGAATGTTTCTGTTATGTCACAAGCACGCAGGGTGTTCTACCATAAGCATCAGTTCACTTCTTGCAGAGTTCTGTCTTTTGCGTGATAGATACCAACAAGTTTGGACCAGCAAATGCAAGTGTACAAAGTAAATCCATTGAAAATGGTTTGCATTGCCAACTGTGTTGCGGCCACATTCCACTAAGTGGTGGGAGACCATTTGCAGTGCTCTATTTTGCCGCCTGAGGTGGATATAGGAGGGGCGGATGAGTCAGGTGACATCATCTAGGCTCTCATAGATTAACAGGGCAAGGTGTTAAGGCTCCTGCTATGGTTGACTGCACACACTTTCACCTGTGACTGATAGCCTAGATGATGTCATAGGCCTGTGAGGCAGCAGAGAGATAAGGTGTGAGAGTGTCTTCACACTCTAACAAGGGTGTAAATACACCCTTCTTTTTAAAGGTGGCGCCCCCTCTTAGCAGAATTATGAACCCTGGTGAGGGGAGTGCTGCCCAATTCAGTCTGCAACACTGACCACTGGGCCTGGTGCAGAGCACAGTGACAATTGGGGCCCACTCAGGTGGTCAAGGGTCTGTAACTATTAGCAGTGTGTGGATTGTGTATGTGGTAGGGGAGGGGCAGAAGGGGTAATTGTGTTTGTGGCTACTGAGGTCCAAAACAATCAACCTTGGTGAGTACCTGTAATTAACTTGCTCTGGAGTTGACCTCCTACCAAATAAAATACTAGCAAGACTCAAACAAATCCTTAATGTACTTAAACTACATCTTTTACCATGATAGTAGGTCACTTGCAGCAATGAACAAATGTTGCTGCATGCTAATATGAGTGCCAAAATTGGTACATTTGCTTTCTTGTTAGTATATTTGTGAGATATAGAAAAAAAGTTCTGAATGGTCCCACTGTTAGCCTTTATGCAGGGCAGTGACCCAGTGAGGGGACTCCCCTCCCCTTGGCCTGCACTGCGCAGGGTCGTGAGAAGGGTGTATAGTTTTATCAAAGAATGAATGTATGATAATTTGAATTCTGAGGCTATCTAATATACACACTAATAGATAGATATCCACTGTATCAGGATTTTCATATTTTCATTTACTGTTGACTTTTAAGTTGGGCATTTAACTGAGAGACAAAACTCTGGCCAATTTATTACATAACGACAAAAAGAAAAAAATTGAGATACAAACATGAGTTCTCAGAAGTGTGTCCATTTGGGACCAGTGGAGAAGTGTGAATAAAGTCTGTATAAGTCTTACGGAACTAATTGTGGTGCCATCTGTAGTGTCATATACCTTTCTGTTCCAAAGTGAAGGGAATGACTGACTTTAAGTGGCTGATAATGAAACAAGGAAAAATGACAGAATTGAATGAAAAATCACAGGATACCCCCCATCATTTGTGAGTTATTTGATAAACATGAATCATTGTTCTCTGTGTGTTGGTAGGTGTCAGTGTGATTTCTAAATGGGCTGTGTGTCCGGTGAATTTGACCACTGCAGAACTGATAAAATGACTGTGTATCAACATTTAGTACCTGTGCTTTAGATGTAAAAGTGGGAACCTACCCTAAAATTTTGATATTTTGTGTGCGAAAGAGGTCACAATAGGTTTCTTAGTCACTATCATGTGTCCCAAAGTTCTTAATATTTCTCTTCCCAGTTGTTTCTGTTACATTAAACTACACAGGAAAAAATTAGTTCCATGATATCTATAGTGAGACCTATAGTGAACATTTCAAATCCACTAGAAGCTTTTTTTGGCCCTAAAAAATGACTTTTCTGGTGAGATAATTATAGAGAAGGATATCCTTATGGCATTGTTTCTTTTTGATCTTAAATTTGGTCAAATATATATATGCGTTGGCACCGACATAATCAGAATGTCACAATAATGCTCTGTTTAGGTGAGGTTGGGACCTCTCCTGTTCAGGAGGTTACAACAATGTTCTGTTAAAAAAAGGTCCTGACCTCACCTAATCAGAACATCACATGACATTCTGTTTTAATTTGGTCTTGACATAACTTCATCAGAATGTTATGATAACGTTCTCATTTGGTTAGGTCTCAACCTCACAGAAAAATAAGTTAATAATAAAAATGCAAAAACCAAAAAAGCATGGTTGCATAATGTGACCGTTAAGTCGCTCCTTATCACTAATGCAGATATTTTGACCCTGTATACTTCTTAAATGGATGATTTTAAGCCAACTGAGACCTGTTTGTTGTTCACTCTGTCTAGTCTGAGTGGGCAGAAGTGACAATTTTGGTCTAGCGCTGGTAACTTCTGTAAGATAAAACAATTTGATGTTGCTGAAACTAGATATTATTATTGAAAATAGATGTCAGTAATCAAAAATTGGGTTTATTGAGAAAAAAAGGAAATATTCCCTCTCTCTATATACCAATGCCTGGCACAACCAGCTATTCTGCTGGCACCCTCTAGTGGGTAGTCCCTGCCAGCTCACTGCTCTACCTTGAGGGAATATAGCCACCTACCCCGATCTGTTTGGTAGGTGTCCCGTAAAGCCGCGTCCCCACTTGGGCGACTAAGATTTTAGTAGCTGGGTGATTAGTGGATACTAGTGTTAACCCTTTCCAACCATGGTGACCAACACCTCAAAAAGGCACTAGTCGCCCATGATTGAAGGGGTTAACACTTATATCCGCTAATCACCCAGCAACTAAAATTTTAGTCGCCCAAGTGGGGACGTGGCTTAATAGGGCCAAATGGCCAACATGCCTGTGGGTTCCTCTCCGACATACTCACTGACCCTTTTAACGGATGCCTGGGTGAGTAAAGTGGTTACCTTACACTAGTTTCGTCCACCTACATAGCTACAGACGGATGATTTAGTTTGGTTGGCTGTTGGGGATTATCACCATAGCAACATCTAAGGTCACATCACAGGGAGAACAAGGTTTTGACATATTAACACACAATAGCCGGTGGTCCTAAGACCTTTGATGATCCTGTCATTGTCACAGGGGGATTGCAAAGCGGTGTCTCAGATGGGGTTTGAACCTGGGCCTTCTGCATAAGAAGCGACTGCGCTACCAATACACATAATTGTGGAGCATTACTAAGCGCAATGGATAGACTACTACATAGCTAGGGATATGTAAGTACATGTATACTATAATAAGAAGGACCATGGGGGCATCTGAGGGTGGCTGTACGACCCATAGGGTTTGTATGATTCCCATGGATGGTACAGTCACCTGAGGACAATCCCAAAGGTCCTTCTTTATTTTATCACCCAAGCATTTTCCAAAGTATGTTAAAACAATAATTATTGATAATGCAGAACAATTTGGCCTGTCCCCTATTCGCACTGCTCAGCTGCTGACCAGCTGCATTTTGTGTATGCAATTATTTGATGCTCAAATGGAGATGTGTTTTAGAACTCTATACACAGCTTGGTAAAGCATTGCTAGAGTTTGAGAGCTACCTGCTACCCGGCCTCAAGCCCTAAAGGCCCTATTATATACTACACAACTTGAGCTGCGTTGTGGGGTGCAAAAGAATGATATTACAGACAATTCAAATACAGAACTGATATAAAAGTTAAGTTCTAGTAATATTTAAAGTTTTAGAATTTAAGTCTTGGCCGAGAGTTTATTACTGCTCACTAATTTTGCCATGCATGAGGTGCAATGCTTTTATTTTCTCTTTATATAATATATACAGGTAAAAACAGTGTCAGGATTATGGTCTCTTAGGTAAAGGCATGTTGTAGTCTAATAAACTGGCTTTCTCCTACAGGGTCAGTTTTTGTACTAATTCAAAGTCTATGATGTCTATGACCTAATCAGAGCAGCATTGAAAGACTAAGGACATGTACCTATAGGAAGGTATCTGGCAAATGAGCATTTAAAACTTCGTTCATAACAGTATTGTGGAGCATAACTCTGGGCAATGGATAAACTTGTACACATTTAGGGATGTGTAAATATATATATGTATACAGTCCTGAAATAGGGCCAGACCAGCCATATTTTGTGTATGCAATGATTTAATACTCAAATGGTAGGTGTGTTTGAAAACTCTAGACACAGCTTGATAAATCATTGCTAGAGTTCTAGAGCTGCCTGCTACCTTGCCCCAAGCCCTAAGGCCTTATCACACTACACCACTCGAGCTGCGGTGTGGGGTGCAAAAGGATGGTATTACAGACAATTCAAATACAGAACTGATATAATTGTTTAGAAAATTTTATGGCAATATAATTTCTAAATTTCAAATGGCAACATTTTCTAACAATTTTATCACTCCTGTAAATCATTGTCTGTAATATCATAATATTGCATATCATATTGCAGCTCAAGTTGTGTAGTGCAATACCACCTTAAATGGTTTCAGGCATCTGCTATGCTCTGATTAGATAGTAGACAGCAGCAGGGAGAGGAATACACTGACTTCATGCATCTAATAATTCTAGGTTAAACAGAGGATCAGGTCAATTCGGCTATGGTGGCTGTGACCGAAACCCATTTTTTAGCGCGTTTATTCATAGCAGAAATTTCAGGTAATGCCCATCCCAGTTAGCACCAATGTTAAAGTTTAAAGTGAAACATTTTCAAAATTATCTCCATGCTTTTTACATGCTGACAGTTACGTAATACATAATTAACCTACACACTTTGGTTGACAAACTTTGCAAAATGCAGCTTTATATGATTATGTTTGCTTTGTTTCCGTATGAACCAATGGTAAAGCTTGTCAACCCTCCCTATGATGTCCAACCCTATTTTGCCTTGTATACTGTATATGACCCATAATTGTCATTAGGTCACAAGGTGATGGCAAGTCATAGTGATACATGGATGTTTTGGCCTATTTAAAGAAACTTTGAAAATGCCGTCACCACAGGCATTGCAGAAGCAGGTAAGAAAACATATATACCATCCTTCAGCTGTCTGCAGGAGTAAATAGGGAGTTTTGGATCTTCCAAGGCATAACGCAACGTATATGTAACATACCTTTTTTCTTAGCTTTTATATTTCTTATAATCAGTGTACTATTTAACAGCTCTTCTGTAAGATCATGTAATTATCTTTACCAAATTGTATAATAATACACTGATATACAATTGTGTAGTTTTGAGATGTGTTGATGTATCGACATGCATTGTGGGATCTGAAACTCCCTAATAATTACCTAACCTAACTCCCTACCGTGGATACCTGATTTACAGCTGCGGAATTTTGGGCACCTGCTGGTGAAGTTGGACTGATTTTGCATTAAACATACAGGGAAAACTATAGAAGACAAAAACAATATTTACCATATTATATATTTGTACTGAATGAATTTTTGAACCAACTTGAAAAACATTAATGTATACAGATATAAAATGGAAAAATTGTCAATGCTAGTTTTCCATCATGTTAAACCAGAGATACTAGAGAGTTTCAGACCCAACAACACAGATTGATATGTCAATGTATCTACTTTATCTTAGTTAAGGATGGATCAAGCTCAACAGTAGTTTCAGTAGTTTGTGTTTAACCTCTAGTGTTTGTAATGTGAAGGTCTTGGTTTCCAGTCTTGGGTGTAAAAAGAACTATTTTCGTGAATGTGATCTTCCATATTCAAAGTGATATGCTTCTGGATGTTTCTCAAATAAACTCCTGTAGAGGTTTACCAAATAAACCTCTTTTTGACGGACGAAATACAACTTTTAGTGACAAACCAAATAAACCTCTTTGAGACAGACATCCAGGTAAACTTCTGTGGCTCTTTGCACAATGACAGATCGTAACAACAACAACTTCTCATATCACTTTAAGATCCCTTACTTAACAACAACATTATTGTTATGATGTCATTGTATCCCTATATCTTTTTTCTATTGGATCAAATTAAATTCTGTAAATTGATATATGGAGAGACACTGTAGGTCCATGTTCTATAGCTCATATACAACCTTTTAGATTGGTGTTCTGATGGGGCAAAGAATGGTGTAACAATGAGCAAAGTCAACAAGTTCGTTGTTACAAAATTCATTGTGCGATCGGACACTGAAGATGGTCAGACACCAAAAGTTACACACAGAAACCTACTGGGCTCAAAATAGAAGTGTGTAACGGGAGGAGTATAATATGTAAAACTGGTTTATGTGCTCCTGCCCTCTGATTATCTAAAGTCAACATTTTACAGATAATGATCTTGATAAATTGTTGTTCAGTAATTCCTAACCTTTTGGAGAAGAGATGATGAACATCTGTTAATCCATCTATTCTTGTATTTCCAGGTTCATTACTGCCTTAGTGAAGCAAGTTTGTAAATGGCGACTGCTCCAAAATGAGTCCACTACTACTATTGTGCCTTGGCTACTTAGCTGGCGCTCTGCATATTGTTTTTGATGTAGCCAGTGCAGCCTGTGTTCAAGTGCTTGAAGGATCGATACCAGATGTCCAGCTATCTGTTTTTAGACTTTTGTTTATAGTCTTTGCCTTTGGATTCAAATGTGGATTGAAAAATTCTCTCCAATATTTGACAATTCCTGATCTAAAATGGATGGCATTTGCTGTATATGGATTTACCGCCACAAATATTGGGTATTTTGGATCTGCAAAATGTATGCCACTGGCTGATCATGGTTCTCTAAGTTATGTACTGATGATGTCTACTATTGCTGTACTTAATTCAATCTTTAAGAATGAATATCCTGGAATAGTAAAACTGCTTGCTATGATTTTATGTGCCATAGGTATTGTGATGACAACCCAGCCAAGTTTTCTCTTCCCTGAATATAAAGCCAATATAAATTTCAATGGGAATGGTTCATCTCTTGATAAAAGCAGCAGTACCTCAGAAGTTGGCGAAAACTTCTTCTGTTATATCCTACTTTTTCTAGGCAGTACTGGGAATGGAATATATTACTTTTGTCTAGATAAAGGACTTTCCCATTTTTCCTCTACAAGTCAACTCTTCTGGATGTGCCTTGGTGCATTATGGCTTTCAGTCCCACTGACATTTTATACAGAATCTATTAACTGGAGGTTTATTTTTGATGCTAGACAGATATTTCTAGTACTTGGGCATTGTGTTGGCTCTTCAATTGCACTTTATATCAACAACATAGGTATAAAGTTGATCGGCACACTGAGGTTTACAATTGTCATCAGCTTCACTGTTGCAGTAGAGTTATATGTGGAAAATAGACTTCTTCAAAATTATCAACCTGGCAGAGGCAATGTTTTGGAAGCACTCGGTGTGATAACTGTCATTTTTGGCATAATATTACCTGGTCTAGTGCAAATGATACAAATAAGGTTTATTGGAACGTATGATTCATTGAAAAAAGATTTTGAAAATCAGAAGCCTAAATTTTGAAATAAACATGCTGAAATAACACAATCTCAAGATACAAAAGTTATTGATGACACTGAGAGACAAATCATCAGCAAGAAATGGAAACTGAGAAATAGTTTGCAATTTTTCTGATTTAATAGTACCTTTGCTAAGCTTTAATGATATGTAGCATACTCAAATACTACAATAATTATGTTTTCTCATTATGTACAAGAGTGTTGTCTTGGTGAAACTTCCCAACTTTCCAATGCAGAAAAAAGTGTTCTGATACACATCAAGAGCTTAGTTTTAATTTATTTTACTTTTTATTTTCATTACAGGACGGGTAGACCTTTCAATATTATAAACCCCTCCTTTCTTGACGTGTTTGGAATGTCCATGGATCCCAAATTTAAAAAAATTTTACTCTATGTGACAGAGACCCATGATCTGCATGTAGTAGGATTGGGAGCAAGGAGGCAAATTATGTGTTTTAAGCTCGAACATTAGTGGGAATTCTGTGGACTACATTTCTGGTATTTCCAATTATCTTAGGTTTTCTGTATACTTTCTAAATGAGACCTCAGGGGAAACTCATATTAGACCTAGGTAAAAGACACGTTCTACTCTGAATTAACATGTATCAAAAACTGGTGCAGAGAAAGATGGTTTTCCCATGTGAAACTCCTGGTTTTAGGGCGAGTTTCACTCTAGGGGAATTGGATATGCGTTTCCCACTTCCCCACAAAATTTAAGATAATATGTTCTTAATACTCAATAATCTTAACTCTAGTAACATATAGATAACAATAGAAACCTAAAGTCATAAAGTGTGAAACTCAACCATGAAATAATTACGATTTTAAATTATGACCTGTGGTCCATCGCATAACGGGTCTCGCTGTTGCGAGGGTTGTCCACAACAGCGAGACCCCTCCCTGTTCAACAGCGAGTGTATCCAACTTTGGCTATAACAGTGAGGGTTGGCACACCCAAATTTTCAACATATCAGGGGGACATTTTGGGGTTGTGATTTTAACATTTCGTTTTCATTACCTGTTAGGTGTGCCCCTCAGCTCTTAAAATGTGCAGGAGGCAAGTGACGGAAGTGTATTTCTCAATAAATTAATTGTGTTCAAAGTTTGTACAAAACCATTGCTGTTGCGAGGGTTGGCACATTGAAAACCTTAAGGATATCCCTGTTGCGAGACTTAAATCTAAACCCTCGCTGTGCTCTCGCTGTTGCGAGGGTTTGGTTATGCGACGGAGCACAGTGTGAAACTCCCCCTATCACAACACCAGTATTACATCAAAAGAACACACGTAAAAACTAGTGTAATACACATGTTATACACAGAGATTGTCACCACACCAGCATGCACCAAAGATAACACCAATATGTATAAGAGGTAATTTCCATAAAAAAATTCTACATTAGTGTTTTCATGATGGATGTGATAATGTTACTTACATAAATGACATTGGATTTATGAAATAGACATAGGTGTATTACTATGGGAAAACTCATGGTAAAACCCGCTAAGTTACTGACTTTACGCAAATATTACAGCATCGACAATTTGACACATTGTAAATTGGTAAGTACACATGTCCTTTAGGCTGAGGATACATGGTTAGTTGCATGTGAAAATTTCAGCTTTTCCCATTAATATATATTACACAATGCTCAAGAACATATACACATTTGTTCTATCGCTTATATTCAATCACATGTTATATTTACATCAGCTTTGATTTAAACTTTCCAATCTTCAATGTATGTTTATATTGCTATAGTCATACAGGGTTACATAGAACAATACTGCCATCTACTTATATTTGGACAAACCATATCCAATCAAAAATAATATAGCTACACAAAGATGTGTAATATAGGCCATTGCCCTGACGTCGTTGATAGGGGCACCCCCTACGAGAATCCGTGCACACTGTTAATACACAGCCATCATTTTTACAGTTTTCTTGACGTCACTGCTCTTTGTTTATGTATGACGTCACGAAAATTGTAACAATGACGGCCGCGTATTAATGGTGTGCACGGACTCTTGAAGGGGGCGCCCCTGTCAATGATGTTCACACGAAAAGTACTCCAGTCATTAATCTTTCCTTTGTAGAATCGTTGATCCAATTTATTTTCTTTGTTATAAGGGCTGGCATGTTCTTCAGGTAAAGGTGATTCCCCATTAAATTTGTCTGTAGTATTCAGGACAGATTATCTTAAATGGGACATCTTACCCTAATACTTAAGATCATAAATATGGCATATATAAAGTGTGAAAACCCCAAATGTTGTTTCCAATATAGCTAACTGATGTTGTTTCAATACTGGGTTATCAACAATGAAGGTCTCAATGTTGATTCAATGCCTTCCTGCTAACATTGTATGCACATTTGATATTTGATTGAAAATAAATACATTGTTTTCACCTTGGGAAATCAATATTGAATGAATATAAGCTCATCAATATCACATCAATCCATCACTACAAATGCAGAATAGACTCCATCAAAGTCATCATTATTTAAAAATTTCAAATATAATTCTTTATGGATTTAATTTTCCAGCCAATTTCCAGGTATTTGAAGCATGACCGGTCTCTAATATTTCTTTATCTGTTCTGGATTAAACCCTGGTTTTGGTACAAAGAATACCAATTAAGCCTTCTACTTGATATGAAATCCAGAAAGGTTTATTTGTTAAGGCTGTAAATACAAACACATGAATATAGATATCATATGTACATGATATCTACATCTAGAGTATGAAGTATGTTGCATAATAGACTATAACAGCATGACTATCCCCCGTATCCTGTCTACCCAGCCTAGACCTCCTGGCATGTTAATATACCACCCTTCTGGAGTGGAGTGATCAGGGACATCACAATGACATCAATCCTGAAATGACCATGATCATCCCACCCTCACTCCACTGGTATTTTGGGAGGTCCAGACGGGATTCTAAGCAAAGGGTACTTTGTTACATCCCTCCCTTTGTTTAACTTTTATTATTATAAAACAGTTTATGATAATGTAACCTTAAAGTTGCAGATGCACATTGAGTAAATGTAATTAAATTGTGTAGCTATACCTAAAGCAATTTATTTATTTCGGAGAGGCGTGACGTCATCGCCCCCGTTGCCATCACTACAGCGATTTGTTGTATGGTCACTATATTTTTTTGTTTTTTTTGTTTTTTTGTGTTTATTTCAACTGGAAAAAGATTAGCATAAGTGCTAGTTTACATCTAACTCCAGCAACGCAGGCTGATGATGAAGTAGTCATAAATCTATATCTTGAAATATAAGAAATATGGATATAAAGAAGTACTACTTTCTAAAGGGGTACATAGAAAACACTAACAGTAGTCCATCAGTTTAGCATAAGTACATACTCTCTCAACTAATTACAAGCAAAAAACAGACAGAACAGGTGGGGAGACCTGAAGACTAATCAATTTTTCTAGCACTAACAAACAGATCTGTGTAATTTGGTACACATAAAAGTCAGCCTGTAGCTGTGATTATAGAGACATTTAACATGTATCACAAATGATGTATTGTCAAAAATACTGCTGCATATACATCATTCCAAGCCATAGCACCCATGTAGAAACAATTTCTTTTGTATTTCTCATTGTTTGGCTTTTGTGTAGTAAACAATATAGCACCATGAGCACGAGTATTGACTCTCCATGAACTGGAGACGATACACATATTCTCAAAGCACGATTTTGTAAAGCTTGTAATTTCTTTAGTGTTCCAATATTAGCACCATTATAAATAATATCTCCATACTCAAGTATTGGTAAGATCATAGATTTGTAGATCAGAGATGCTGTGTTAACAGTCATGTATCGTCGTATTTTAGACAGTAAATATACTTTGTGGGAAACAAAACGAATACAATTTTCCAAATGCTTGTTGTAAGTTAAGTTCATATCAAGCGTAACACCGAGATATTTATATGACACTACTCTTTCAAGTTTGTTGTTTCCGATAGAAAGATTATGAATTGTAATCTTTTTAGTTTGCGATTTCATGCCAAATATCACATATTTTGTTTTTTTAACATTTATAGTTAGTCTATTTTTGTTACACCAGTCTTTGTATAATTCCAAATCATTCTGTAGTAGTAGAGTGGTGTCATCAATATCTTTGCCTGTCACATACAAAACAGTATCATCAGCGTATAAATGATAGTTACTATGTTCAAGGATAGATGACAAGTCATTAACATATATGAGAAAAAGCATAGGCCCCAAAATAGAACCCTGTGGGACTCCACAGTGAATATCACAAAATTCAGAAGTCACTCCATTTGCAGTGGTTTGTTGTTTTCTATTACTTAGATAGTTTTTTAACCAATCCAATAAAATGCCTCTAATACCCATTTTATCTAATTTCTTAATCAAAATATCATGCGAGACTGTATCAAATGCCTTTGCCAAGTCTATAAAAGTAGCTACAGTTGTAGATTTATTATTAAAACCTGTAAACATGTCATTTGTAAAGTTAGCAATCGTATGTAAGGTTGAAAAACCTTTTCTGAAACCACCCTGTTTACTGTCAAGTAAACTGTTGGCATCTAGATGTTGCATGATCTTAATATGGACTAGTTTTTCTATAATCTTAGCTGGCAAAGGCAATAAAGAGATCGGACGTAAATTAGAGACATCGCTAGGATTGCCACCCTTTTTCAATGGGATTATATTTGCATATTTCCATTTTTGTGGGAAGATACCATTTCCTAAAGACACATCAAAGATATACTTAAGTTGCCTTGGTAGAGCTAGAAAGGCATCCTTCAGAAATTTACTAGATAGATTTGAAACAGAAGACGCTTTATTTGTTTCGATTTCTTTGCAAATCGTAATAAGTTCCTCTTCCTGTATTACTATATTATCAATGAAGGTATTGGCTACCTTGCCACTGTAATCCCAAGTAGAATCAAATTTTGAAGCAAGCTTCGGGCCAATTTGTGAGAAAAAGGTATTTATATATGATGCTGTCTGTTCTTCAGGAATAGGTTGGTTAGATTCAGCATTGATTAAATTTATGGAGCCAGATTTTTTTTTTTGATCAGATAATATCATGAATATTTTTCCAAAATTTTTTAGAGTCATGCTGATTTGCAGTTAATTCATCTTTGACAAAGGTAGCTTTAGCATTTCTTACAGCAGTCAAACATTCATTTCTTAATGTTCTTGCAGACTTCCAATCATCCTGATTTTTAGTTCTTTTAGCCCTGCGAAGTACTGCATCTTTATCTTTAATCAATTCTAGTAGCTCATTTGACACCCATGGTTCCCTTAATTTCCGGGGATAAAATATATCGTCAGGCCAAAGCCATTGGCCATATGCATTCCATCCACCACACTATTTTAAACTTTAGATTTCATGTATGCAGGAAAATTAAAATAAATGTTATTTATTAATGTCCAAATCAATTTACCTTGTTGTTATCCTGTTGTTAATCATCTCTATTTAAGGACAATGGCGCCATTATAGAACTAGCATTGACATTTGTTCAATATCCTGCACAGTGAAAGTTGTACCCATATAGGTACCAAAAATGAAAAAACAAAATGATAGGTCACCGAGGAAACTTTTTGGCTGGACCAGTCTATTTATATGGTAATTATTCAAAAATTGACTAGTAAAATAAACGTTGAAATTTGATTTTAAATACTAATTATTTTGATAGAAATGAAACAACAACCAGCAAAATGATTTTGATAAATGTGTTCATGTTTTCTCAATTGAAAAAGAAAAACTTTTTTAAAAGTTTATGATGTAATATATGTTTTTAACTAGAAATTATATCAAATAAAATAGTTCAAAAATATAAAAATTCAGAAATAAGGTTTCACACAAAAATATTGAACATTGAAAATTGCTCTAAAAGTTAATATGACATGCATATGGATGTAGGCTATCATATCCAGCCAAAAAAACAGGAGGTCACTGTACTAATTTGGCTAGCAGAGATGAATATCCATTTAAAATCCTAAAAATAGCTTAAATAGCTATTTATTTGTTTTTCTATAAAATCACTGAAATGTTTATATTAAAAGTATTTTGACAATTCTATGTTATTCCTGAGACCCTTCCAATAATTTGGATGCATAATATGCCTTTATACACCCTATATTAAAATAGTGACAGAAGAAAATGTAATTTCTTGTTGCAAATTACATTTTTCAGCATTTGCAAAGTTTCCTCAAAATTTGTCATGTTTCCCCATTTCTCCCTTGAAAACTATACCATTTAGCCAATTTTCTATACCATTCATGAATTCTGCATATATTATTGAGTCTTTCTGCAAAATATAAATTTGATTGAGGAATTTTCAATTTTTGGATATCTGGAAAATGGCGCCATGGTCCTTAATCCAGCCGTGAAGTAAATATGGTATATGATCACTTGATGATAATATTAATAAGATATCTATAGTCTTTTCTGCGAAGTTCATAACCCAGGCAAGCACATGACGTTATTATAACGTTGCAGCAACGTTCTGTTTGGTACTGTTTTGGTTCTTATTACGTTATTTTGATGGCTCCCAATAACGTTGCTGCAACCTCCCATTGGGACGTCGTGCTGTGACGTTATATAACGTTCTGGTTACGTTCTTCGGTTATGGTAAATTTAATTGTGGGTTTTCTAGCAATATGAGTGATATTTTTTATTCATTGGGCTTGATTCATGAACTATACCTAGTATTTCATTCTATCTTCTATTTTTAAATAACTGATAACTGATAAAGTAGAGACTGCCAGTATAGAATGTTGCAATGGGGAGGGTCAATTCACTACTTGCACAGAGCTGGGGCGGCTGGAGTTATATGCGTGGGCATAGGGCTTTTGTATGCGCGGGTGTAGGGTCTGCGTGTACTGGGAGCCGTGTACACGCGGGGTTATAAGGTCCGCGCATACAGGTAGGTGTGTATGCGAGGAGTTGTATCCGCGTACATACAGACAAGGCTTAACCTTGTCTTAAATCCGCGTGTGAGGGCAGATCTGTATGCGCGGACTTTGTATCCGTGTACGTAAGGAATTTTATATACGCTACGGCCGCGTACGCGATTGACGCGTGTATAACCAGTCCTAGCTGGGGCGCCACCGTCGTTCTCACTTCAAAACGAGGTGAAGTGCTACTGAAAAGTGTGAAAGCCAGATTAAATATAGACATGTAAGGGTGCTAAGTCCGTGAATTTACCCTCTTACAGGCCTGAGTGTGGCTATGCTACTTTTGAAGTAACATAGGGACAGTAATATAACCAAATAATTTTATTGCTTTATTAAATCGAGAACAGAAGGTGGTAACAGCCTTTATAGTAGCTTCAAACCATGCCTGCCCATTTTCTCCTACAATCTAATGTAACATTATCAACCACAGTTCCATTATTATCAAAGTACCTTTAACAATTCTTTTCCTGATTTGCCTATTAGTACAAGTTCTTAAATATCAACAAAAAATTATCTACACTTCTGGGTTTGTTTAGCTGTAAATAGAATTATTGCCCTATTATCACAGGTAGAAATAGCATTGAGTAGTCAGCTGGACAGTAGTTCGCCTCATTTTCAGGTTTGGAATTCCCGGGAATTCCCCAATATGGCGGATGCATGCAAGAAGTGAATATGGGCAGACCACACTTTTGATGGAATACAGCATTTAGGTTTAGGACAATGTATTATTGCAAGGATATCTTGATGGACCAGGGTAAACCAGGCATTAGGCCTACACGATCCCCATGGTTTGTATATATGGTCACCCGAGGACAACCTCAATGTTCTTTTGTACTTTCTCACTCGAACGATTGACATTAAAAAAGCTGTTGAAAACTAGGAGCAGTACATAACGCCTGTCAATACTGTAATGGAACTGTTTGAAAATAAACAAAAAAATGCATGCATTCCCCTATACACACAGCTTATTGGCAGTGCATGTGATAAAACATATAACCTGTTAACCAATGGCAAAGACTATATAAGGATACCCCTAGGCCCGGACAACACAAATTAAACTATCCACCATTGAACTAACAGGGAGACAATAAACTCCATATGCATCAACAATCAACTTTGAACTACAAAAGGATTGCAAGCATTCAAGAAAGGAGTTTTGGTAAGTTTTTGGACAGATTTGCAGAGGGCCCATATATAGAGAGAAAAAAAGAATTCAAGTTCTTCCATCGGTTGAAATAATTTGTGTATGTACTCATAGTAATCGATTATAGCTTCTAGGGGCCCCAATTAACATGGACAATGTCTTTTTTGGTTTCTTTTTTATTATTAAGTCCACTTCCTACGAATTCATAAGATCTTCCAGTGGGTCTAATACACAACTGGACATAGTTACAAATGATATACAAGTTAATGAGTTTATACAATGAGTTTGTATAATGAGATATCCGCAGCCTGAAATATTCAACTTATATTATTCTAGTCAAGATTTCAGTCAAATATATATTACAGCAATCGATACATAATTTTGCAGTAAGCACAGCAACATTTTCGCGATTGAAAAACTCTTCAATAGATATTCAATATTACATCAACATTGATTCAAAAACCTTTTCACATCTGTTTTAAATTTTGCTTTGGTTGTTGCTTGGTGTAACAACTCTGATAGACTGTTTGATGCATAAACTCCTCTATATATTGGACTACGTTGCACCTTAGATAACGTAGTATGGGGAAGTTTAAATTTGATTTTCTTTACATTTCTAAGACTAACCTCAGGTCTATATACATCGAGATTATCTTCATCAGAACTTAATTCATACATCAGTAACAATAAATGTTCTTTCCTCCTATCCAATAGCTTTGTAAGACTATATCTTACTAACAGTTCTTTTTTATCTAGTTTTTGATCAGAATTTAAACAGAGCTCAATCTTACGCAGACCTCGCCAAAATAGTCTATCAATCTCATCAATCTTGTTTTGTAATCCTGAATCAATTGAAAAATCTCCATAATCAAAAAGAGGAAGGATCATCGATTTGAATAATAGTACTATAGGAAAACTACATGAGGATGTGGGATGCACCAGAATACGAGCTGGTAGTAAAAACTTTTGGTGCACGGGCCCGAAGGGTGAGTGCACCAAAAGTTTTTACTACCAGTGAGTATTCTGGTGCATCCCATCATCCGAGTGTAGTTTTCCTTTTATTATATGTCGAATTTGTGGTAAAAACAGCAAAAAAAACAAATCCTGACTCTTCTTAGCCAACATTTCATACTCAGCTGGTATCACAGAATACTAAACGGGTTGCAAAGCTCCGTATGGGATGGCACACGTCTGCACTCCGACATCTTGTTTGTTTACCTAATGATTGACGCTGATTGGCCAACACCATGGCAACAGTGGTCACATGGCCAAAGCCAGGCCTCTGTTAGGAGAGTGTATGCATCACATGGCGTACATCAGCCAATCAGATTGTGTACATTCTCCAAGCACAGAGAATGTGCCTGCAGCAGCCCCAGCAGCCCGGTGAGTATTCTTCGGCTCCCTGTGGTACACTCACTGATACCAAAATCTTAGTACTATCAGATGAGCGGGCGGGATGCATGCACCGACGTATAATAAAGCAGTATTCTCAATAGAATAATAGCAAAACTCTTGAGCTTATCACTTACATTTTTAATAGTGTTATCTTATTGGGAGGTCATATTTAAATTGTTATCAATAATAATTCCTAAATACTTGTAGGTATTTACATTTGATAGACTAGTACTATCAAGACTAATATGCACCTCTCTATCAGCTTTGGTATGCGCTATTATCGTATATGCTTAGTCCTTTCAATATTAATAGCCATTTCTTTCATATTACACCAACCAAATAAAATATTCAACAGTCTTTCACTTTTACTCGCTACAATATCAACATCATTGTCAGCAGTAATTGATAAAGTATCACCCGATTACATAAAACATTATGTTCTGAACCTATCACAGAAAACAAATTATGTTATAACAAGTCATGGACAAATAATTCTTTACCAAAGAGGCTGGTTTATGTGGTTTATTGGCACATAATCAAGTGTCCAAAAGAAAAGAAAGCAAAAGAAAAACTTGTAGAATGTTGAGTTATACATCTGTGCTGTCTGAAGGCCAAATTAGGGCGAGACCCCTGTCATTGTTTATATGGATGGCAACCATCGGTGCCATCTGTTCCAAGACTCTAGTACCAAACATGTGGCAGAAGTAGTAGCGGCAGAGACCTTGTATGTATATATAGGATTTTAATTTTTTTTTTTATTATATGTAGATACCGGAAAGCTTCTCTTTGGCCCTATGTGCCAGTTCCCTTGGTGGCTGGTAGGATCAACTATGACAAGGGTCTGGCCATTACCAATGCGATTGTGGAATAGCCAGTGGCACCACACTGGCTATTTTTACCATAGGCATAATGGTCAATCTAAATCTAGTCCTACCAAGAGGCAGGTGGCAGTGAACGCTAGTGTATGATTATGGTTAATCGTAAATATTGGGGAATTGTCCGAGATATCCACTGTCGTTGATATTACTATTCTTAATGGATGCTAGTCAAGTGGTAAGTGAGTTCACAAGATGGGCGCTCAATCCATAACATGAACAATGCTTGGCAGTAGGTCAAGTTTATTTGTGGATACGATGATGCGTACATTTGCCAATGACGAGATGATAAGTCTTCTAGGTGTCACATTTCTAATCTAGTGAAAAGTAAGCTTTCTCCTCAGAGTCTGCCTAATCTCACATCCAACAGTAGTGCAGTAATTCTCGTGTAAGTCACCAGATGTCCCTGTTGCTTTTCGTAGCTATCTAAACCCCTCGAATCTCTCGATCCGTATTGTCCAAACGTTAATGGTTCTCTCTCTGCCCTTACATCACACTCTCGCTTCATATAGCAGTCTTGTATTGATTTTACCCGAGCATCAACGCCTGCTGGGAGGTGTACCCTGCTGAACACCGTCCATCAGGTATATTTACACCTACCAGCGGCACCTGCCATATTTATACTGTGTACCATCATAAGCTATGTAATTTGGAAGAATTCTGATTATCCCCTTGTGTTCAACTGGTGACCTTTACACTATTTCAATTGATATGCGCAAAGTAAATGAGTTAATTTTCCTTTGTGCAGCAGGCCTGTAGCGCAGAACAGGTTTACCCCTGGCTTTCCAGTCTCGATATATCCTATATAATATATAGGATATACCAGAGACCTTGTATGTATATTATACATACAAGGTCTCTGGTGCGTTTCACATAGCAGGTAGATAATCACTACGGAGTCCACAATCCCAGCTGATATACAGTCATATTCATAAAGGCAAGGCATTATAACCCCCCTTAGATTGAACTACATATGATACGGACAAAGGTAATGTACGTCATAAATCACATAGTAATTATACACCTAATTATATCAATTTATTATGTGTATACCTGTTGTGTAACTGTAAGGAACATATAGGGGCCTACATTAAGTATGCATGTATCAAGGGGGAAGGGGTCTGAAATCTTTGAAAATGTATCTATGTTCTAGTACAATTCCGATGCATATTTTTTTTGACAAGGGTGGGGGTGGGGGGCTTTTAGATTTTTGAAAATGTGCGTACAAACTAAATGGAAGGCCCTTATATTGAGTTGGGGCGGGGGGGGGGGGGTAAATCCTTTATCGTTATTTCAATTGCTTGGGCTTTAAAAAGGAAGATGATCGGTGAAATTCACCATATAAATTTGTTATACTATTTTTAGGCTTTTTTTGCACAAATAATGCATCAGGCTATGGTTATTTTTTTATGTAGGAATGAGCCGTACTAGGAGATACAGTATCTGGAACCCCTTGTATATATATATATATATATATATATATATATATATATATATATAGGCCTATATGGGCCTTACCTTGTTTTTATCTACGATTAAATACCTAAATACAATACCAACTTCTGGCTACCAAAATTATTTTTGATTAGAGAAATCCTCTTTGGATACTATACTTAGTTTTGATAAATGTTATTTATGCCAGATGAGATCAATCTGAACATTGATTTAGTCTTCTTATTGACAGATGGAAGGGAAAGTTTACACCAAATTTATGTCGGTCAAGAACGTGTTCAGGTGAAGCAGTTTTGGTCAGATTTTGAACAGATTTTCACATCTTAACTTGGAGTCAACCTGGCGTTATCTACAGAGTCTACAATAAGTCTGGAACGTGACTTCCCTCAAGCATGCAACCTTATAGATTAGGGAATTATCCAGACTGATTCAATTATATACGTAAATTGTAAGCAGAGTTGAACGAACCATAACTGTATCTGAAATCAGGCAACATTACCCTAATTCACATATTTTAATCTGTTAGTATTCATTGCTTTTATAGTAATTGAGATTTATGTAGTAATATTATTGAACTGCATTATATGATACAATTGGATCTAATCCTGAAAATAGGAAAGTAATATGCTGAACAAAGTGACTTAATCTTATTCTATGAGATATGAGCTACTTGGGAGCGTGGTTTAATAATAAACTAGACTTCCAGAAGCATTTAAACAATGGGTATCGAACGGCTTACCAGAAAATTTATAAGTTGAAAAAGATTTGACAGTGTTTGGATACCCATACTGCACTAATAGTTTATAAGCAGACTATACTCCCCTATTTTGAGTACTGTGACTTCTTGATTGATTCTTGCAAAAAAAGGGATGTTTCTAAATTGGAGAAACTACAATACAAGGCTCTGAGGAAAATCCATCAAGTAAGATCACCCTTAGATATGCATAGGCAAGATCTGTTGACTAAATCCAAGTTAAAAACCCTAAAGGTAAGAAGAAAATGTCACTTGTTGTGCCTAATGCATCACTACAAAATGAAGGGAATTTGGTTGAAAAGACAATGTAGAGCCACAAGAAATCAAACAGCCATCCAATTTAAATTGTTAAAACCAAGATCTGAATTTGTAAAAAGGTCTCCCTTTTATAGGGGTGCCAAATTATGGCTGTCTATTCCGAGAGAGCTGAGGAATATCAAGAGCAAAATTGAATTTAAAAATAAGGTTAAATTACATTACAATAGAATTTAGATCCAGTCACAGGGTAACGTTACATCCAGCTATGTGGGATCCAATTGTAGCCCCTCCAATGAAATTCCAGAATTTTCAAAATATTTTTACTAGTTGACCATACACACACACACATATTATCTTATGTTGACGACCAGAAAACTTTATATTCTATAACTTGTATTATAAATTCTGTTTGAATCATGTCATTATATTATCATATCATCTCATTATTCTATAAAGGATAATATTGTTACAAGCTATATCACCATGAAAGCAACATTGATTGTAACGTCTGGAAAAGACAATTAAATAGGTAATTCAAATTGTCAAAGCTTATAATTATATCCAAAGTTACGTCAAATTAATTATTTATCTGATATTTTGATGTTCATATCTGTCAGAAAGGTGATTAAACAGAAAATTCTCAATACCGTTATTGTATGTTCCCCCTAAAACGTGATTTAGAACCGATAAAGAGAATATAGATGATTTAGGAAGGTATAAATACTGTGATGGTGTAGCATTGTATCTAATGTCAAAATGGGCAGAATACTCTGAGAAATGTATTTAACTGAGTTTGATAGATGTATCTATGGAGATTTTACCGATTGTGATTTTATGAAGGTGAACCACCGCGTAGGCAGAGTTTATACTATATAAAGGTTATATAGCATAGATTCTGCCTTAAGCCCCATACCCACTAAGCAATTTTTAGACAATTGGGCAACAGATTGGCGCTGAAATCGGCAGAGTCTTATGATTGCCTGTTAGTATGGTGTATTGAAATGTGCATGCTTGATCTGAATCTGTGCTGAAGTCGGCCGATTCTATATAGAGGCAGAATTTGCCGACTTCAGTGCCGATCTGTTGCCCAACTCTGTAAAAGTTGCTCAAGCCCCATACCCACTAGGCGATTTTACCGGCGATGGGCGATGGGAAACTAGCAGAATCACCGGTAAAATTGTCACTGTTTCAGATCACCTGTCAGTAAGTAATATTGAAATGTACATGTTTGATATGAGTCAGCGCTAAAATCGGCTGACTCTTCCAGTAGAGTTCGCTGATTTTAGCGGGCCAACCTACCACAAATGAAATTTTTCCATAAGTGCCACCTACCCTTCCAAAATTTACTGTAAAAAAAAGAGAAAAAAACTTAAATTAGTAGGAAATATTGATAAGTTCCACTTTTTTACTGCTCGCCACCCCCTCCCCTTTTTTTCAAGTTCAAATTATTATGAACATATATTGGCAAACGTTCCCCCCCCCCCTTGGTAACGGGCCTGTATAGTACCTACATTTTTCATGAACTCTAAATTGGACAAGCAAAAGGACATTCCCTGCTCATTTCTCAAATAACCTCCTCCGGACCTTTACTAAATATCCTCCGGAGGTTTATCAGGTAAACCTCCACTGGAGGTTTACCAAGTTGGTAAACATGCTATAAAGCCCAGAAACCTACCAAGAGAACAATAGGCCGGTGGTTCGGGAGTAGGATAAGGGGCTTTAAGCCTGGTCCCCACAGGGCGATTAAGGTGGAAGAATTGGACGGCGACCAACGTGATAATCGATGGTCTAGTCGCCCGACGACTTAGCTTACACTGGCGCCGTCATGTCTGGCGATTAAACCACTAATTGCCGTGTTTTCTTGGCGAAATATTTGACATGTTTAATATTTCTCTCTAGTCGCCGGCGATTAGGGGAGTTAATCGGTGGGAAGGGCGACTTATGGGTCCTCTAGTCGCTGTAAGTTTGGTGCCAAGAGCGTCCCAACGTGGAGATTAATTTTTTGGTTCCAGGACGATTACTTAGTTGCCCAGCGACCAATATTTCTTCCTTGGTCGCCGGTGAAATGCACTAATCGCCGGGGTTTAATCACCACTTGGGGACCCGCCTTAAACTGCGAACCCACTGAGTGATGCAACTTGAATTCTAGTCAAAATTGAGATCGCCAGCAACCAATATTTATCAATGTTAGATTATAAGATTTATTATAATGATCATTTTCCGATAGATTTCCGGTCAGATTGCTCAATGGGAAGACAATTTTTAGTTGTTTTAATCAGTTGGTCAATTTTGATATCTGTCCATGTCCATGAAAGTTTGTGGATGTTTTCTGGGTGGGATTTTCTCATCGTGACCGTTAAACACCCCCACGAAATTCTGTGGATGTTTTTTGGTCGGCAACCAGCTGGAACTGTAGAATGTAACAGACATTGATCTATTACTGTCTATATATATATTTCCACAAGCTGATGTATCATACTGTTGTAACAAACACTATGAGAGATATAATATCTAAATTGATATATCTATATACAGGGGTGTGATTAACCTATCCATCAATAACAAATCACACAACAATACCACTGAATACACAAATCATGCAAGACTGGTCAAAAAATAATGCAGGAATACTATACGGCTAGACCTTATCCGAATTATTTGATGTCACAGGTTATTTGTTATTACAAGTATTTCGTGTCACAATTCTCGTGGCCTCAATCAATTACCTGATAATTCAATTATTATTCTATTTTCATTGTTGCAAGGATGTGGGATACGTCACAGGAATAATTACTCGGTATTTAGATGTGATTTTTTTACCAGCCATATATTACCACCAACTAGCATTGAAACGACGTGGGGCCCTACATTGTAGGTCCCAACTGTCTAGGTAAAGCCCCATACCCACTAGGCGATTTTTCCAGAGTCGGCCGATTATTGGTGCTAAAATCGGCCGACTCTACTTTAAGAGTCGGCCAATATGACCGCCAATCCATATCAAACATGTACTTTTCAATATATCATACTAACAGGGGATCATAAGAGCCGGCCGATTCTCCCAGTTGCCCATCAGCGGTCGTTGGTAAAATCGCCTAGTGGGTATGGGGCTTAAAGCCGCAAACCAACTAGGTGATTTTACCAGCAACTGGCGACTGTTGACTTGGAGAATCGGCCGACTCTTATGATTTCCTGTCAGTATGGTATATTGAAATGTGTATGTTTGATCTAGATTGGCCCTCAAATCGGCCGATTAGAGTCGGCAGATTGATTGAGTCTAGAAGATACCTCTTGTTTTCGAGGCGATTGACATTTCAAGACTACAAGACATTCAGGTCTACACTATTTCTCGTCATATCTATTTTATGTCATATTTATATATTTTCCTGTCATAATATTATATCAAGTAATTCACTTAATAATTTATCTGATTATTACACATTTCTCAAAGCAATCATGGGGGTATAGATGGAGGGTCCCAAGTCAGGTGTCGAATTTGAAAAACTGTCCTGTCGCCTGTCGTTATATCCCAATTTAAAGCCCTGTCCCTTGTCGAATTTAAGAATTAATCCTGTCGCATGTCACTATCCTTTTTAAGCTTCTGTCCCCTGTCGAATTTAAGCAAAGGGCCATGTCATTTGTCCCTTAATTGCCATGTCACTTGTCGAATTTAAGAAACATCCATGTCGCCCTGTCAAATCTAAGAAATGCCCCTGTCGCCATGTCGAATTTAGGGGTCTAGACCCATAATCATGTCTCCGACTCTGGTCCAATGATTTGAGGGGTTCTTGATGGGGGTTTCTTAATGTTGCATGTCAAATATAAGAAAAGGCCAAGTCACCTGTATCATAAGGCCATATTACACTATACGTCGGCTGGCTCGCGTTTTGACCATTTTGGGCCAAAGCAAGGGCCCAACGCATGCCTGAGCACCCAACTCGTAGTGTAATATAGGAAAATTGACCCAACGTGACCCAACGTGATCCCCAACGTGTGCCAAATGCGTAGTATAATATACTTCGTGTTGGGTCGCAATGGGACCTTACGGGACCCAATGCATAGTGTAATATGCTCTTCAGACAGTCCCAATGCGAACCAGACGCACTAGGCACTGGGACCCGATACGTCTCTCTACCCAATGCGTAGTATAATTAGGGCTTAGGTCCCCATGTCGCATGTCGTGTCCAAGATGCTGTCATGTCACATGTTGAATGTAAGAAACAAGCCATGTCATGTCGTTAAGTTTTTCACTCATGTCACTAAGCTTCATGTCACATGTCAATTTTAAGAAATAGCCATGTCACTGAATTTAAGGGTCAAGGGCCCCATTTGAGTACAATCATTAAAGCCAGGTCCCCACTTGGGTGATCAACGACAGTGACCAACGTTAGTCGTCCGTCGATTAAGAAAAAAGTATGTCGTCGGGCGACTAACTAGGTGCCGGGGACTAAAAAAGTTAATCACCACGTTGGGACACAGTTGCCATCAAACTGCTGGCCATTAGGGGGCACATTGGTTGCCCTGCCCGGCGATTAAGTGAACTAATCGCCGGCGATTAGTGGGAAATATTAAACATGTCAAATATTTTGTGAGAAAACCATGGCGACTAGTAGTTTTTAGTATGTCGTCGGATGACAAACCACGTTAGTAGCCGCTGAATTTTGTAATCTAGTCGCCCAAGTGGGGACCAGGCTTTAGTATAAATCTTCCACATGGTCAGGCTTGGTTGGTCACTATGAGTGCCGTTTGCTATTGAGAAGTCTCCGAATAGAGTGAATAGATACATGATACTGGTGTCATCATCTTCTTGGCCCCTCACCCCATCTTGCTGAACATCTCAAGGCGGTATAGACCTGTCCACTTTAGAATGTATTGCTGGCATGATGCAGAGGTTGGACATAATTGCAGTTTTTGCAAAGTCAGGCACTGACACAAATCTTAGTGAATGAGTTAGTACTTGTGTTTTATAAGTCAATAAGGTGTTGATAATTGAGGATGAATTATTATTCTCTCTCAATAAGGTAATTACCTCCATTTCAGGTGAACCAAAATAAGGTATGTTTTTGTGATTTTATGGTTTGACATTGTGTGCAAAGCTGAAGGGCTTTAACACTGTTCCCTATTGGAAAATGCCATTTTTGCTTTCCAGTCCTACAGCTACATATTTAACATCATATTGAAAGTAAAAGCTTATAAAGAATAGTTTTGGGTAATATTACTAGGAAAATTACTGTTAATCAAGTATGATGAACATTTGTCTACAAATGTTGATATCATAGAAATAAGGGGTGGGCAAGCTGGCAAAGTGGACAGGTCTATTACACTGCATGACTGGAACTGCGATATGACGACAACACAGGGTAGTCATACATATTAGAGACAAAATCCTTTGTCACAAATGTGTAAAACACCCCAAATCGGTAATTTTAAACAATAATATCACACCTGTGTGTGAATTATCATGCCAATATTGCAGGTTAAGCCATGCAGTGTAATAGGGCCTTTAGTTGCTAAGAACTGGGTTAAAGTGAGTTCATGTGTGAACGACCTGAGATCTATCTGTATGGGCCAATTCTAGATAGGTCATGGTCGTAACCTGGCCCACTCTATTTCTTCCCCCCTCCTCTGTCTGAGGATAGAATTAAAAACATGAAAAAAATTCATGTCAACATATTAGTTTCCAAGATTATACAGAAATGGAAAAAGGAAATAAACAGTTCTTCATCCTCTGGAAAATCTAACCACGTCAAAACCTCATGAAAATGTACAATGATAATGCAATGGTCTTTAGACCAGATTTATGACTATTGACTCATCATACATAATTTGCAGTATGGACTACCGATTATGTGGGAATTGTCCTATAACTGTTGACATTTTCTATGTATTATTCAAATTATGTGACCATCTTTGAACTTTATTGATATGCTATAATACTATTGTCTTGGATTCTGATCTCAGATACAAGACATAGTAAATTGAGATATAACTTTACTTTGTGTACTTTATTATAATTATGTTGTTTGTACCTATACAGGAGATCATTCTTATGAGTGAGTATGGTTAATAAAAAAAAGAAAAAAGAAAAAAGACCTGTCAACACGTCTCCCAGCATGTGCTTGATCTATGGGGTTGCCTGCAAGTAAACTATAGAAAAATGTCTGTGCTGAGGATAATTGCTCTACTCTAGCCTAAAGCACAGACATGCTGGGAGACGGTTGGACAGGTCTAAAGACCATAGCATTGACCTAGACTGGTGTTATTTCTACTTCGTTGATTAGATGGTCTTTAATCAATATAGTTCTCAGTCTCATACGTATTTTATGGGGATCCGTTCAATGTTTCGTTAGACTGCGTGGTGTCAATCGCATGTCGATTACTCGCTTGCAACTTGACGATGATTCAATAAAGATGATTACTATATAAATTAGGGGAGTTCTTCATTATTAGGTCCAATATATATTGTATTATCTTGATGTACATACTTATAGATTCCACCTGAAATGTTTATTTACTACACTTTATCATTGTAATATCACCGAAAACCAGGGGCAACCCTGAAGTGATTTACTTAATAAACAATTTAAAAAAAAAAAAAAAAAAATTATCATTCGTTATATTAGCTAGCTCTTCATTATTAATCCGATAAGGTCTTACTTTGAATGTTCATATGTTCGTCAGAAGGCAAGGAGAATTTGGGAGTGAGGACTTTCGGAGTCAGTTCAAGGGTCAACATCATACATTTTAGTAGAAACATCAAACATTATTTTCCAGTTGTAATTTTCGGGAGCCATCATGGGGCTCTGGATGGAAGGGCAGGGGGTTCCCATGTTGCGCATTGAATTTAAGAATAGCTGAAGTCCCATGTCTTCGTCACTTATTTATACGTATGTCACATGTCGAATTTAAGAAAATTCATGTCGAAGTTGAATGTCATTATCATTTTTTAGCCTTTGTCGCAGTTGAAGACTCCTTTGTCAAATTGTCAAATTTATAAGAAATGCCGTTTGTGTGATGTTGAATTTAGGATTCTAGACCCATATCCAATTTATTGCCCTGTGTACGCCATGTGTGGATAGAGAGTGTTAATGTGTTTTTTTCACTTTCAAACATAGACCATGGCCTGATAAACACAACTATATATTATTTTTTTGATTGTTAGGAGTACTTTACTTATACAACATCCCTTATTCAGTTACAGGCCCCTCACCCATGACAATTTGAAGTACCTTGTTAGTTGTAGACTGAACACTAAATCCTGTATTCCCCATGCCGATTTTGCTGCCGATTTTGCTGCCGATTTTAAATATCGGCAGTGGGAATAACGGTCCATTACGAACATGTTATACATAATTAGAAAGGTCTGACAATGCTCTTTCAATTGATATCATCTATCATGCCCTATTCTAAGTGTAAATCGACCGAATGCAAAATCTGCAGCATCTTTTTCGGTATGTGGAATACGGCCTCAAGTTTCAAAATATATAGTCCTTTCTGTAGAGGTAGTGATGGGATTCGCTATATAGATGAAACCAAACTGACAGAGGAAACCTTGACCTTCAACTAGGTCAAGGTTTCCTCTATAATTATGTATGTATATAGATAAATCTTTTATGGCCCGTTGCACAATGGATTTTCGTTGTGAGGATCAAACAACGAAAGCACAACGAACTTTTGCTTAACAACGCAATATCTCTGGTTCTAATGAATGAAATTTAAATCTGTGAACTGTTATAAAAAGGGAAAAAATTAGAAAAAAATCAGTAAAAGTTACAGCTCTTTGAGGGCATTCTAAATGTAGAAAAAAAAAGTGTCAAAACGTTCATTGTTAGGATAAAAGTAACAACGAAATGTTTCGTTGTTTTTTTATTTTATTTGTTATGAAAATCATTGTGCAACGGGCCACGGGGTCCTCCTCGTGTTTTTACGACTTGAAGGAGATCGTCACAAACTGAGGGTGAATGCCGAGGTCTGTATAATCTTCTCCAACGGCCCGTGTTTCTTCTTACTTTAATAACCCTGGCTCATCTTTGTGGCCCTGCACATACACATTTACACATATGATTTATATCTATATCTATATCTATCTGTACATATATCAGGCCCGTATACAGAACTTTCTAAAAGACCATTTTCGAAAAGTGGACCTTTTTATTAATGGTGTAGATCTTTTACATGGGTCACTCTCCTCAAATGGGGCCCTTGATTGGGGGTGGGGGTGGGTCCTGATTTCCCATGTCGACTATAAGAAATGGATATGGCACATGTCTTTGTCGCTAGTGAAACCCCATGTCACATGTTGATTTTAAGAAATGTCCATGCAGTAAGTCACTAAAGTTTTAAAGCTGTCTGTCATGTCGTTAAGGCTTCATGTCGCTCTTTGATTTCAAGAAACAGCCATGTCACCAAGTCGAATTCAGTCGTCCAGATCTATTCAAATGGCAAATGCAACAATTCGGTATAGGTATAAAAGCAACCTAATAAAAGCAATACGGGATCCTGGATTTTGAATGGAGGGGGGGCCTTTTGAAAAAAAACTTTTCCTTAATGATATTTACATTAAAAATGTCTAAAATTTCCCCCCAAAAAGGGGGAGTGTGCCATCATGACCCCCTCTAAATCTGCCACTAAAAAGGACAAACATGGGTACCAGAGGCCCACCAGAAGTATAGGAAAAGGTGGACCTAGCCCAGCTTGGGGGGGGGGGGGTGCATACCCCACGTCATCCCCCCTGGCTACAGGCTTGTTATATAATTCATTAACAGATTCTTCTCTGACTATAGGACCACTTAACGAGGCGTAACAAACCTTTTTTCATCCTTCGCTCATCCATGTAACTTTGGTATACACTGTGAAAAAGTTGTGTATATTTACACCATTTTTACAGCACGGTTACAGCATTGTCTCAGTGATAATTCCCATACAATTATAGTATGGATATTGTATATATGAAAACATCTCCGCATACATATATATATATTTTTGCCATAAGTTCTGGCTATATTAATTGTCATATTTAAACTGGAATAATATAGAATGACAGTTTCCCGTCATTTCAAACTAAAAATGAAACTGTAATTAAGGACAATATGTATGTTTAACCATTCTGACTTATCGACATGATATTGCCCAGCGTGTCTCCTGACTTTGGCGAGCCTTCAGATACATTTAAGAATTTTGATGTCCATATTGTGGAGAATTGACATTGCTAACTCATGGTAATGATTTCAAGAGAAGTAACCTTCAATGTAGACACCTTTTTGGTGGGAAACATGTTTTTATTTAGGTATTTTGTGGCCATTCCATATGGGGATTCGCAAATGCACTTGGTTCAATTTCACTCCCCCAACTCTAACATACAGTTGGGTTCTTGTTACGTTATTTTGATGGCTTCCAATAACGTTGCTGCAACGTACTGTTGTGACTTGGCACTGCGACATTATTATAATATTCTGGTTACGTTCTTCAACCTAATCAGGACATTCTTATAATGTTCTGTTTTGGTTTTGTCCTAACCTCACAAAAAATAACGTTCTAATAATGTTCTGATTTGGTGAGGTTTCAACCACACCATCAATAACGTAATTATTACGTGCCATCTTAGTAAGTAACAGACTGACTAAAAAAGTATGGTTGTAGAATATTTCTGTTACGTAGCAGCTTGGCTGGGATTCCTGTTCTATTAATGCTTTAAACTTACAGCTTGAGCCTCGAAAGCTTTAAACATTTCGATGTGGTCACTTCTCCACATTTTGGTGAACACCATGTGCTCATATATCGATGTGGTTTAAAGATGAATTCAACATTTGTAAACTCTGAATAATGGAAATAGTGCACTTTGACTTAGTGTGATTATATTGGATGGATTCAGCAAAACTATTTTAAATTTTGAAAAAATCAAAAAAAATCTGTTGGTGTGATCAAGAATATGGCGTCCAGACCCTGGGAAGTTTGACGTCATCTGCACAACATCTATACAGCAAATGATCCCAGTAATGTTAAGTACTTATTCTTAAAGTGTAGCCAATTCTCCCCACCACGGATAGCTCATTTATTCTAGATCACCTGCACACCAGTCTAAATCAAGGTGCATACAGGGAAATTTGTAGACAAGCTACAATGGTCAAGTATTGGAATTTTCAATAATCATGGTGTACCTTGTGGTCTAATGTGATGGAAATCTAGCATTGTCCATTTTTTCCATTTGGTATATATTTGAAATATTTCAAGCTGGTTTGAAAATCAATTCAGAAAATTGCATCGCAAATAGTTGTAAATTTTCTATAGTTTTCCCGGAGTTTTATCCTACAAAATTAGTCAAAATTAACTTGTAGGTGCCTAAATTATACAGTTAATCAGCTATCTGTAGCAAGGGTGTATTAGTGTATACCCAGCCAAGGCGTGACATGACGGTCACGTTATGCGACCATACTTTTTTGGTTTGTCTGTTACTTACTAAAATGTCACGTAACTGTTACATTATTTTTCTGTGAGGTTGTGACCTAACCAAAACAGAATGTTATTATAACGTTCTGGTGAGGTTAGGTCAAGATCAAATTAAAATGAAATGTCATTGTGACATTCTGATTAGGTGAGGTCTAGACCTGACTTAAACAGAACATTGTTGTCACCTCCTGAACAGGGGAGGCCCCAACCTTACCTAAACAGAACGTTATTGTGAAGTTATGATTATGTCAGGTCTTAACCTTACCTAAACAGAAGGTTACTGTAACCATCTTATTAGGTTAGGTGACCACCCTAACCTAAACAGAATGTTATTGTGACATCCTCATTCAGTGAGGTCTCAACCACACCTAAACAGAATGTTATTGTGACATTCTTACTAAGTCTAAGTCTTATAAATAACGTGACAAGAACATTGTCAGAACGTCACAATGTCACGTCACAACAGTTGGTTGCAGTGACGTAATTGGGAGTCATCAAAAGAACGTCGCTGTAACCTAACAGTGTGACGTAACAAGAACCAATCCAGAACGTTATAAGAACGTTATTAGAACGTCATATCCTTGGCTGGGTAGGCCTATGTATGACCCGACATACTCTCAAATCCCCAGATTATTACGCCTAGATCTTACGCCTATTACTCCGCCTGATCATATACAACAAAAATTGTCCTCATTCTTTCAACAAACTCTGATTTATAACCACGTTGGTGATAAAAATAGGTGTCCATGCTTCACCGCCAGGCAACATAATATTATAGAGAAGCAGCCCGAGATACAGGCCCATCAAGTTGGTCCTCTGCACAACCCCTCTCTCCCCTTATCAAAAATACATATTGGAATTGTACTAGAATATATGCACATTTTCAAAATTGCACACCCTCTACCTTGTTAAAAATACGCATTGGAATTGAACAAGAACGTATGCGCATTTGAAAAAAACAACAGACCCCCTCTCCCCCTTTGTTAAAAAATACTAAGACAAATAGGAATTGTCTTAGAACGTACTCACATTTTCAAAAATCTCAGACACCCCCCCCTGTTAAGAAATACGCATTGGAATTGTACTAGAACATACGCATATTTTTCTTTTTATTGAAACTAAACATTGTCACAATGATTTGTGCTTTTCACGACGTTGTAATTGGAACAATTCAAAGATACATACAAATATATATCACACTCTAATGTCTTTAAAAAATCTGCGACCCATCTACCCACCTTGTTGAAAAATTCGTATTAGAATACTAGAATGTACCCCCCCCCCCTTGATGCGTACATACTTAATGGAAGGCCCCATGCCATTCTCCACATAGAGGTGGTAAGGCATGGTGGTAAGGCATCTGAGATGAGTATATACACACAGCGGTGACGATAGGACACTTATCCTTAATAGTGTAGCCACTTAACAACGATTAACCTAGTGCATAGGTATATACCAGGATTACCCTCACATCCCCAGATTAAGTACTACGCCCATGTATTATCACTCCGCTTGATGATATACAACAGAAGTTGTCCTCATTTTTCAACAAATACGGCATCATACTTCACAACCAGGCAGAATTATACACAGAGAGGTAGTGCAATGAAGTTGGTCACTGAGTGCTCCCCTTCTATCATGGAATTCTCCACGTAGGGATGGAAAGGCACAAACTTGGCTTCTGAGTGGAGTACATTCACACTTCGGTGATGGTAGGATAACGTCAAAGAGACCTCCCGGCTCAGAACATTCAACTATAAGCATCCCTGGCTGCTTGACCTACTCGGCTCTTCAGGTTAGTAAAGTAAGAGGGCATTTACCTTATGTAGAGTTACTAGCACCGTATACATATATATCTTATGTATCTCTATGGCAGTACTGGATAATGATTTTCCCTTATACATATAGTTACTAGTACTGGGTACTATGAAAATACAGTAAAATCCTTCCGGGTCAGTTGTTTTTGGGAGCAACTAGCCCAGTAAAATTCTTAGAAATTTTGAATAATAACTTTATATGGGCTAGTGAAACTTTGACCCGGGCTAGTGCAAAGATATGACCACCAGTATGCTAGTGAACAATCCAAGCAAGAAAATGATGTTATCATAACATTATTACAATGTTATGTTTAGTCCTGATTTAGTTTTTAAAGCTTGTTACGTTATTTTGATGACACTCAAAAAAAGTCTTTAGAAACTGAATCCCCATACCCACTGGGCGATTTTACTGGCGACTGTCAATGGGCAACAGGCAGAATTGCTGGTAAAATCGTCATCAATTTAGATAACATTTTAGTATGTAACATTTCAACATTACATAATTAACAGGTGATCTGAATTGATGACCTTTTACTAGCGATACTGCCTGTAGCCCATTGCCAGTCGCCAGTAAAATCGCCCAGTGGGTATGGGGATTCAGTTTCCTGCTTGTTTTGTTGCTGCTTGCCTTGGAAATTGATTAAGGAAAACTTCTGGTAAGGATTAGATGCTGTTCAAATTCCTGCATATAACAGGTATACAATATAACCTATAATGTTTTCTGAACGCCTGTGATAATGAAATGTTTTTGATTTGATTTATACATAGTAGATTACTAGATGTTTCTTCATTCTTTAGATCTACTATAAACCACATGTTTGCTGAACATTTATAATCATGAATTGTTTTAGATTCTCAAAGGTTACGACCGGGTTATTTTCATGATAAGAAACATTTACTTGTTGATATGGAAAGGCAAAGCAGTGGGTGAACCAAATAATTTGATTTGATTTATGAGTATAATTATCACATTGGGTGGCAACCTCTCTAACTAGAGCATGTTATAACATGAAGAGAATATAGGCAGCCCCAAAAGACAACTAAAAAAAACCCCCAAAAAAACACGCACTTCTTTCTAACTTCCCATGTTATATTAAATTATCATCATAGTGATAATGTTATAATTTCAATACAACTGTGATATCATTGTACAACAAAAAATGTGTTACCCCATTTAAAATACATCACTTTTCAGTATTGTGTTTTTTCTATAGAAACCAATGTTAAAGACTGTCAATTTAGCCTACAATGTCCAACCCGATTTTGCCTTATAATACAGCATTTTCATTGGTTAGCAATCTAGAAAAATCTGTCAGATGATGAAATTAAAAAAAATCATAATGTCAAAACAGTCATTGAGGATATAGAAAAATACAATTCTTACTTATTTCAGTAACCCAAACTCTTGAAAACAAGGATCGCGTATGAATTAATTTTGTCCAACCTTTGTCCAACCCTAGGATATACCCAATGTAGGATGGGCTTATTGCCATGTTGTGTGTCGAAATTAAGCTATAGCCCTGTCACCATGTCGAATTTAGGGGTAGCCCTAATAGCCCTAATCATACTATGCGTTGGGTAGATGGACGCGTCGGGTCCCGTTACCCAACATATCTTGTTCGCATTTGGGCTGTTTTAAGAGCATATCACACTACGCGTTGGGTCACGTTGGAACCCAAGGCAACCCAACGTGACCCAACGTGAAGTACATTATACTACATGTTTTGTCATGTGTTGGGGTCACGTTAGCATGCGTTGCAATGCTTGCATCATGTTGGCACATGTTGGGTCGCATTGGCACGCAACGGGCACCCAGCTCACGTTGGGATTTTACAAACATGTCTGAAAAATAACGCAAATCACTCGCGTTGGGTCGAGTTGCCCAACGCAAACATGGTCTGACTCATAGTGTAGTATGGCCTTATATGTCAGGTGTGTCCTCAGAAGACGAATTGTCCAAAGGATGTCAGGTATTAATGGGGTGGAACATGTTGGGGTATGTGGAGAGGGGGTGTCTGTAATGTCATGGTTCGACATGTATATATATCATAAGGACGAAAGCCCTAATTACACGACATGTCGGGTACTCATTCGCATTGGGTAATGTTGCCCAACACGAACAATTTGCGTTAAGGCTGTATTATACTATGGAATTTTAGCAACCACGATGCATCTCGATATGTTCACAACTTTTGATCCACGTTACCAGTGCCAGATTTATGAAAAACAAACACCTATTTATTGATATCATTGGCAAAGTAATGTGCCTCCAATAAGATAATTTTGGTATATGTCCTAACAGCAGAAATAAGAGATACGTTGCGTCGGGGATATGTTGGGGGTGTTAAAACTCCCTATTATGCGTCTGACCCAAAGTATATTACACTAGGCGTTTTTGGGTTGCGTCATATAGAGTATGACGCGACATATAATACATAGTCCAAGCTATGATATTACCTTAAACATAGTGATAACAACAAATATTTATAGCACTTTATACTTTGCGAATCTAAATATAATCTTAGCTTTTATCATGTTCCGACAGAGGAAAAAAGATATATTGGATCCCATATCATTTATCCCATGCTTGAGTCATAATTATAGTCTCCGAGTTATTACAATGTTGCAAAATCAGCTGCTGATCACCATGGTCTAACCTTTGATACCTTATTGTGACTTATGGTGTAGGTGATTTGAGGAATTTGGTAAACTCAGATCACTTACAATTGGCCTTTCTATGACTAAAAGAGGTCCTCTGCATTTCACTATCCAACTTATGGACGACCCAGGCAAGCAGAGATGTAATAAGCACATTCTGTGACCGTACTATTTTGGTTATTCTATAACCTGTCCAATTTTCACTTAACAATTATGTTATTTTAGGTAAATTTGAGACTAACTATAAAAGAATGTTATAAAATCATTATATTTTAGTGAATTTAAGCCCTTACTGATAAAGAATGTTATGATAATGATATTATAACAATGAAGAATTGTTACAAGAATGTCACAATAACGTTATAGTGCAACGTCACAACATTAGGTTCTAAAAATGTTTTAGGGTGCAATCAAAATAATGTAACAACAACCAAAGCAGAACTGAATAGACTGTTACTGTAACATTAAAATAATGTCATGTTCTTGCTTGGGTATTGTGATGTTGGCACCATTTTGAGGCTCAGAATATCATAATGTTATTCAAATATTTTTGATATCTTTTTTTATATATATATATCTATGGTTGTTGGAACAAACATGTAGAAAATTTAAAGAAAAAACTAAGAATTGTTGTTAATGCCTGGCTTTTGTCTGATGAAATCTAGAAATGATTCTTTCGCAAAATAGATAGAGTACCCTTGTTTGACATGGAATTAGTACTATGGCATTAATTGATTATCTGAGAGTCCCTCTGATAATCCCTTTTTTTTTTTTTTTTTTTTCTTAAATTGGTTTTTATTGGGTATAAGGGTTCGGCATGGCGGATCTTCCACCCACTCCCACTTTACTACAAACATTTCTCAACATGGGGAGTGGGTAGTTTTACCTAAGTCTAAACACATTATAAATTCCTTGCCATGAAAACGGCATTTGGGTATGATTAATGAGATGAGATGGTAATGGTATTTATACAATGAAAGTTAATAATCCTTAATAAAGTACCTTTGTATATGGGTTCACAACTGAATTCATAATCTTTCTTTTGAATACATTTCTATCCTCAATGGATCTCATCTGCACTGATAGCCGATTCCATTCAAGCATAGCCCTATATCTAGGATTTTTAGAATTTTTAAATGAATAAAACGTTTTCTATAAGCCCGATAAGTTTTAAATGCACAAGCAGAAGCTTAGGTGTAAGAAAGGAATGTTGGTTCAAATGATATAAGTGAAAAAGTGGTGTTTAATTCACATTTTCCGAAATTAAAAGTGGCTGTACAACGATGAATAGAAGTAAATACTACATTTTCATTTTATGAGTCAAATGCATAAATATTACCTATAATTTCAAAGTGTCAAGCCGTCCATCATGGCTAGTAGTCTATCTTGAAGGATTGAATGAAATGTAAAATGCTATCTCCATTCTATATATATTTTAATATTGGAATTCATAATTTATGGAAATAACTTGTGTGTGTGTATATATATGCAAATTTATTTCAGCACAAATGGGACAGTGTCTATACATTCCCTATTTTAACGTCACAACATTCATCCAAGTGACTAGCTCACTGTATGAAAAGAAGATACCCTTTAAGACCTTTAAGTTTCTGTAAATGGAGCCATTGAAGTATACTAAAGGTACTGCAAGGGTCACCTTTCCAAAACATTTTCAGGTGACCTTTACAATTTCATACAAGATATTGCAAATGTATTGTAGGGTGACATGTCCTATGCCATTAACGAACCTCAATGGCTCCATTTACAAAATTAAAGGTCACATAGGTCTAATTTCACGCAGTGTATAGCATAAATGACATAACCCTGAATTAAACTATAATTAAAGTACAGAAACATCTAATCATTTTATAGGAACTGTTTTTAAATTAATACGTTTATGTATTTTCAGGTTTGAAGCCGCATCAGTGGTTCCTCATAATCACATGTTATGATGTTTCACAGATAATTAAGATGGCAAATGATGACTGCATGAGTCCTCTGCTTTTAATGTGCCTTGGCTACTTGACTGGTGTTCTACATATCATTTTTGATGTATCAAGTACAGCATGTGTTCAAGTACTTAAAGGATCAATACCAGACTTTCAGCTATCTGATCTCCGACTATTCTTTATAGTCACAACCGTTGGTGCCATACTCAAATGCAAAGATTCACTTTATTGTTTGACAATACCTGATCTAAAATGGATGGGATTTGCTGTCTATGGATTCATCGCCACAAATTATGGATACTATGGAGCTGCAAAGTGTATGTCACTGGCTGATCATGGTTCTCTAAGTTATCTGCTAGTATTGATTACTATTACCCTTCTTAATATAATCTTTAAGAATCAATATCCTGGAATAGTCAATCTGTTTGCTATGTGTTTATGTATCTTAGGAATCATAATGACAACACAACCAAGTTACATTTTTCCTGAAAAAATGACTAAATCAAAACTTGCCAGGAACTTATCATCTCTTGATGAAGGCAACAACTCTTCCAAACATAATGGAAACTATTACTGCTATTTCCAACTTTTTATTGGTAGTACAGGCACAGGATTTTTCTTCTTTTTCCTTGAACATGGACTTTCACATGTATCTGCTGCAAACCAACTATTTTGGATGGCATTTGGTTCATTATGGTTTTCACTCCCTCTGACAATTTATACTGAAGCTATCAACTGGTGGTTTATTTTTGACATCAGACAGTTGCTCTTAGCATTTGGGCATTGTTTTGGTTCAGCTGTTACTGTCTATCTTAACACTGTTGGTGTAAAGCTGATCGGTTCCGTGGAATTTACAATTGTCATCAGCTTTACTGTTGCAGCAGAGCTATTCGTGGAGAACAAACTTCTTCAAGACTACCAACCTGGTAGAGGTAATGTTTTGGAAGCAATAGGCGTAATCACTGTCATTTTTGGCATGATACTTCCTGGTATAGTGCAGATAATAAAAGATAGGTATACTGGAAAATCTGATTCATTGATAGAAGATCTTAAAAATAGGAAGCCTAAATTTTGATATCAATAATCAAATAGAATATATGATTAGAGCAAGACAGTTCTTTAAGACAGACTTGACCAAAGGCAATAGAAGTTGAGTAGTGATTTAAATTATTATTGTTATGAGTACCTGTTGTGTATTTCAATGGTCAGTTATACACTGCTTGCTGTCACACAAATTATATCATTGTCAGATTCATCTAAAAAAGATTTCTTATAAATATGGAGGATGATTGTCTGGTCAATTTCTATAATTATGCAGTATATCTTACCGTGGCTATTATTCTGTTAAGGCTGTATTCCACACACCGAAAGTGCGGGCTGCCAATATTGAACCTCTCGTAACATTCTATACCGGCAGCCCAGACTTTCAGCTGCCAAAAGTCCGCTGAAAGTATAGGCTGAGGATTCTCACCTGTAAAATCGGCTGCCGATACACAATTGGCAGAAAAAATTGACCAGCATGTTGGTAAATCTTATTGGTAATGTTGCCGATTACATATTGGCAGTAGCAAAAGTATAGAGGCTGCATATCGACAGCGCATTTTCGGTACGTGCAATACGTCCTTTACACTAAAGTACTACAAGGGATTGGGGACAGCAAGAAGAGGATTTGGCACATGCAATCGAATTGTACAATGAATCGCTTGTACATATTTATATCAATAGAATCATACAGACCAAAATTTTTTATGTTTTCTGAAAAAAGCTAGTCTGTCAAAAAGATTCAACCATTGATTTCAATGGGAAAAGTAAGTTCAAGTGATATTATAAATAATAACAAACTACCAGAGCTTTCCTACTGAATTCAGTATATATGTTCACAACCATGTGCCAGACTGGCAACTTCATAAAGGAAAGTATATCCAGTTTTCTTTCCTTGAGATTACTGTTACTTAGCACATTGACACGTAACTCTTATCTTATTTGATTGTGAGGTTGAAACTTGTATAATTGCGAATGTTATCATATATGTTACATTATATTACAGACTATTATCAATATATCTTACTGGTGAGGTTGAGATCTCAATGAAAAAGTGTTATTTCATTGTAATTTGGTGATGTTCAAACTTCACTAAAAAGACTGTTATCGTAATGTAAGCTTGAAGTCAGGTTAGAACCTTTCTATGGTTGTAATTTTCTATTCAGGTACTGATTAGATGATAAACAGAAAATAATTGTGACATTTACAAGAGATCTAAATCACACCAAAAATGAATTCACAAACTGGTTATATGAGGACAAGACCTGACAATCAAGAACAGAGCACAACTGTAACATACCAATTGAAACAGATCTAAACCATACTGAAATGGAATGCAGCAGGGGTTTTAATTCCTTCTTTTATCCGTTGCAAAATGATGTCTAATTACAACATTAAATTTAAGAATTTATTGCAATAAAAGTATATCTCATGTAATGAAAAGAAACAAATAATGATAGCATAAGATCCGAGTTATTGTTCGTGATTGAGTTTAATATTTGACACCAGTGTTTTGGAAGCGTAATTATTATATGCTCTCCAAGGTGTTTTTGTAAAATCAAATAGAACTTAACTAAAGAATGTAACCATGACATTATTGGACACTAGAACAAAGTCACAGTGCAACGTCCAAATAGGAAGGTTCAGTAATATATTGATAGACCTGATGCCACTCTCTACATTTATAACATTTACCAGACCTTTGCCAGCTTTTCAACTTCTTGGACACAAAGCAATTAACATAAATGTAGAAACAATGTTCTAGGACAATACCAAACTCTACGAGGATGAATGATGAACGACAATGTTGTTTATTCATTGCTTAAAAAGTCAATAAATATCTTGGCGTGATCAACATGTTTCAACCTCTTTACAGTCTTCGTCAGGATAACATTTGTATATAAATGGACATATTCTTTTATTATTAGGTCAGGTTTGGGGTGACATCAACCATCTGTTCTTTACACATTGACTGTATACACATTATTTCTTTTCTTTCAAATGTATTCCTCTGTTACCTGTTTTTGTTTTGCGTTGTTTCCATTAAACAATTCATTACCAATGTCTTCTGTTCTCTTCTGTTACAAAATCCATCAAAGTTTATATCAACATTTAAGTTAACCATGAAGTATCAATACAATTGCTTCCCACTTTATTTTCCAAAGAAGGCAGGAAGGCATTGGACTTTTACCCATCGATAAATCATGTCAGCCCTAAACCCCACTCTGTACCTCCCTTTATGTCATGAAATACTACATTTTTCGAATTCTTGGCTATTCATGTGACATAACCTGTATGGACTAATAAGGATTATGTAGTGTTTTCTTTTCTTTTTTTTGAAACTTTTATTAACTTCTTCAAGTACAATACATGATCCTCCAGAGGTATAGTGTACTTTATCCAATCTTTCTTAAACCCCCAGGATGCACAACATGTTGGTCTGTAGTAAGATAATACTAGATGGAGAGCCAGTTAATAAGCCCATCCCACTTTACACCAACATTAACGTTTACCATGGAATATTTTCACTCTAGGAGACAAGGATGGCTTATAGGGTAATTTTGTCTGACCCTTGTCTAACCCCGCAGTATGAATGTGGGTCAATGGAGGGAATTTCATGTATTGATTGGTACCTGTGTGCTCATACATTAATTAAGGTACCTGTTTCTATCAGCCCAATCATGGCATACATGAATGGGCCAATTAACACATGTACTGTCCTTGTACCCCATCATCTAAAGACCAAATAAGGATAATAACTTGAATCATTCAGACTGAGGAGCTTCCCCACTTTTCTGCAGGTTCTAGGTCTTGAATAAGATCCATGTTTTATTGCAGTACACAGGACAACAGCGTACAACGAGACATTTCTTAAATGGGACAAGGGGTGGTGAAGTGGTTGGAGTGTTTGTCTGACATGCAGGGGGCTCAGGTTCTATCCGTGTGCCAGCCATATAAACTCCCAGTTGATTATGTAAGTACTTAGGGTCGGCTGGCCTGGTCTTAATTGGGCCCATGAGGGGTGGGTACCACTGGGTCTCACTTCCAGTTTTTGATAATTCTGTAATGGGGACTAAACTAAATATATATCCCTCTCTTCTGATAGATCTTTAGGATTCATACCTAAAAGGCTAACCCGTCCCTATTCCTAGTCACTTATTTCCACAGTTTTTGATAATGGGGAGTCAACTAAATATATATCCCTCTCTTCTGATAGTTCTTTAGGATTAATACCTAAAAGGCTAACTCGTCCCTATTCCTAGTCACTAATTTCCACAGTTTTTAATAATGGGGAGTAAACTAAATATATATCAAAAATTAATACCCAAATACTGAAAACGCATTTAAGTAAATAAATATTTATTAGATTTTCAAAAGTTTGTAATGGGGACTAAACTATATTTTTTCGAGAGCCCCCTCCCAGGGGAAGGAGCACTCCTTGGGGTTTATTTGAAGGCCACCCTTCTATCGTGGGCTTGGCTGCTACACCTCTCTGCGCTTCCCCAACCACAAGAGGGTCATCAAGGCCTATTCTTGGCTGTTGTGTCTATAGCTCTGTCTATCTATAGAACCCTGCACATTAAAAACCATTTGCCTTCATAAAAGTGTAGGGGTATGGTCTCTTCCATAGATTTGATCACAAATGTTAAGCAACCAATAACCAAGAAAATAAGTGTAATTCAACATGTGACAATGGCCTTAATGGACGTGTAATGAAATTACCTCATGCTATCAGAAAGAACCTGCGTATGTGTGCTTTAATTTGCTGACGATGACTTGTTCATGAGTCTTATTCATATGTGAAAATGAGTTGGGAAATTATTATGGGTAGAGACCCCAAAACACAACAGGGTGACATGGCCTTTTCTTAAATTTGACATGTGACATGAAGACAAAAATAAACGACATGAAATTTGTCATTTCTTAGATTCAACATGTAAAATGGAGGCTTCCTAAGTATTACATGGAAAATATAGGGACATGTGACATGATCATTTCTTAAATTTGACAAGCGATGCAGGGACCCCCCATCAACACCCCTAGTATAATATTTTCTGTGCACAGATATAGTAAATTCGAATAATTAATGGTACATGAAAATTGCAAGTAAATTCAGATCTTTTCATAATCATCATGAAACAGCTGGACCATCCTCTCACTCTATCCCCCTTCCCCTCCACCACCCCAACCCATTTCCCTTAATTGGTCAACCATTTCACTTGAAGACCACGTGTGCCTCAGCCCCTCGTTGGTAGCATAGTTTCTTTGTGAGGTTTTCAGTCAATCAGAGCAAGGCAGCCTCATAGGTCTCACGTAACTAATTGTGGCGCCATCTGTAGGGTCATATACCTTTCTGTCCCGAGGTGAAGGGAATAATTGGCTTTGAGTGGCTGATAATGAAATAAAGAAAACTGACAGAATTGAATGAAAATTCACAGGGTACCCCTAATCATTTCTGAGTTATTTCATAAAAAAGAATCCATGATGCAGTGATTTAGAAATGTCAGTAGGTTTTTAGAAATAGGCCCTGTTCTCCATGAATTTGGTCGCTGCAAAACTGCTAAAATGAGGGTAGGTCAACATCTGAAGTGCTTGCTCAAAATTTTCAGGGTCAACCTACCCTAGAATTTTGATATTTTGTGTGCCAAAGAGGCCACAATAGGTTTCTGAGTCAATTTCATGTGGTGCAACGTTCTGAATATTTCTTTTTCTCCGGATCTGTTATATTAAACTATACAGAAAAACAATTATACAAAGTCTCACCTAGTTTCGTGAGACCTCAGCCCCTTGTTGGTAACACAGTTTCTACTGTGAGAATCAGAGCAAGGCAGCCTCATGGTCTCACGGAACTAAAATGTGGTGCCATCTGTAGTGTCATATACCTTTCTGTCCCGAGGTGAAGGGGATGCCAGTCTCTGAGTGGCTGATAATGGGATAAGATAAAATGATAATGCAGAATTAGAATTCACATGATACCCCCTACTATTTCTGAGTTATTTCATAAAAAAAGATCCATGATATGGGGTGTTTGGTAAATGTCAGTGGGGTTTTAAAATGGGCACTGTGCTCCATGAATTTGGTCGCTGCAAAACTGCTAAAATGAGGGTAGGTCAACATCTGGGACTCTTGCGAAAAATTTTCACGGTCAACCTACCCTCAAATTTTGATATTTTGTCTCCCAAAGAGGTCTCAATAGGTTACTGAGTGACTTTAAGGTGTTGCAATGTTTGGGATATTTTTTTTTTCAAGATATGCTATATTAAACTATACAGGAAAACATTTGGTTCCGTGAGACCTGTAGTTTGTGCAGCCAAGGTGGCTAAAATGAATTTGGGCTTCCAAAATTGCCTTTTTTGGGGTTGGTTTATAGACAATTGCTGACCCTTGTTATGTTTTTTTCATATCATAATTTTTTTGTAGGTTTTAAGCAGAAATTTAGGTTTTGGGGTTAAAAATAGGGACTTTAGCGATAGGTGACGTCTGAAAAATATCGAAATCCCTCAATTTCCCTATTTGGTCCTAAAATGTCAATCAGGGCATAATTCTCATCTCATTTGGCTGATTTCAAGTCATCTGAGTCCTGGGTATTGTGTCTTGGGGCTCGCTCGAGTTTGAAAATCGGTCAATTTTGGTGTAGCGCGACAAGCTGAAAATGGCCGAATGGAGCTGAAACTTAAAAAAAATAGTTGCATTCACTTCAAAGTGTCTGTATGTAAAGTTTAACTATGTTTCTTGTAAGGTTTTAGATCGATGTTATGTTTAAATATAATGTTAAGTCTAAAATATGTTTCTTTATCTGAATGGGAGCTTCTCAAGGGTCACAGATTAAGATATAGTAAATAATGACACAGTGACAAGACAAATGTGATTAAAATATAGAATTTCAGATTAGTTGTGACCACCACGAATGCTTTTGCTACTGCTTAATATAAAATTGTTAAGTTTTGGAATCCCCAATTTAGAGTACTTGAACTAGTACGGGCCTAAATCTTACTAGTAACCTCTGCTCCCTTTCACCGTCCGTCACCGTGTGTCGATTTCACGGCTACCCGTGCCTCTCCCGGTCGGTGGGGGAGGGGGCCTCCTGGGTCATCCAACCATGACTGAGGGAGGCGGGGGTGATGACTGTGTAAGGAAGGGTCTAGATTGACCGTAAAGGGTCCCCCATGTAAATCCCTTAAATAAAACTATTACTTTTAATCCCTTAAATAAAACTGTTACTATTAATCTAACATACCCTCCCCACTTAAGCCATTTGCTTTCCACTGCAAATGTTATCGTATACGGTGGTCATAACTACATGAATGATCATTTTTTTTATTTTCAAACAAACACCATCAAGTTATAAGGCAATACATATCTTGAAATTCTCCCTTGAAAGTTATTTGCACAATTTATTACAATATGAGAATTCAGTATCAAATTTGTATGAGATCATTTAGGGGTCACAAAAATCAGTCAAGACCTCAGCTTTATGACAATTTTTTTTTTTCTAAATGAAGTGTGTATGTTAGATAGATCAAAGGTTATGTTCTTTTGAATTTTTGATTGTATGGTCCGATATTGATGCAATAAAACTGATGCACTTAGAATTACAAGCTCTTCCAGAAAATACTGGGCTGAAACTGATGGAACTAAATTTTAATTTTGTTTCAGTTTTTTTTTTTTTTTTTCTGGCATTACTACTTAATATAAGGATCAGGCCACTGGAAACCTCAAACCTACTAAATCCAGCCCAAGGCATCCAGCAGCCTTCACCTCATTGGAGAGCTTGTCAAAATCATTAGTACAATTAAAACCAACTTCTAATTAATTCAATGTACTCTTATTTTCCTAAACAATGTATACAACCTATGAGTGGCAAAACATGTGAATTTCTATGCATTCTATGCACATCTTGAGTAAGAGTTTTTCATGTGAAGGAAATAACAAGAAACCTGATGATGTATTTTTGTGTGTGTGTTTCCCTTTTTACTTTTTACCTTTTTTTTTTTTTTTTTTTTTTTTTTTTTTTTAATACATATGATATCTCATTTCACAAACTTTCAATTAAGAGGAAACACAGTATTTCAAAAACATGACTCACAATTATAAAGTTCTACATCTTGAAAATATGTCAGGCGGTAACATAAAATGGAAGTTAAAATGTCAATGTCTATAGTGAATTTGTTGTAATAATTGGTGCATGGGGCTTGACGTCCACGTTGCCCAAGATTGTATGGTCCATCACTAGTGCTGCCCTGGTTGTGGGTGTCGGGCCGGTCCCTGTGATCTGCCATGGTCGGATGCCTCTGCCTTGCCACAGGTGGAGCGCGAAGACCATGTGTGTGGTTGAGCTCCGTTGTCAGCCATGATTTTAATGAAATGGAATAGAATAGGCATTAATACCAGGCAAACATGTGTTATTGATGTCATTTATTTTTCATCATTTATTTATTTTCCCTTTTCTCCTAGCCAACATGTAAACAGAGTTGCCACAGAACCAGAAATTGCAGATCATAATTTAATCAAATTATGCAATGATTTAATTTTGATAATGGTATTCTGTAGAGTCATACATGGAATCTTTGCAAATAATTCATTCTAATTTTCTGTCAAACATTATTTCCATACAATTTTGGTTCAAAATTTATCTTTTTCTGCAGCAACTCATACGTCAGTCACACCTGGAATGGGTCCACCACCTCTTAGTCTGTTTTCAACCATGATAGCAATACACAAACATTCATGCTCTGATAATTTCTTATTAATTGTCCCCAACACTAACCCATGATTCCAAAAATAAAAATTAATTTAATAGTACAGACATGTAAGCCTTCCTCAGAAGAATACATTTTTGGTCAATTCCCAAAAAGTTTTGACAGAATCCATAGATCCCAGGAATAACCCATGTCTTTACTGAGAGTTGCCATCTGCTCTAACATATTATTTTTGATCCAATTAATCTAACCTTGACTCCTTGCTTGGCCTTTATACACATCCACTGGAGACACTTTTACACTTTTACACTTTCATCCCTTTGTCGCACATAACTCTTTTGGCATCGACCACTACAGCAATTTCATCCCATTTATATACTTAAATAGGATTAACAAAGCATACACCAATGCCCTAACCCTGTGTCGACATGCTGACTGCAATTTATCATCTCTTGTAGTACCGACGACTAAACGCTAACATTACCACACTCATTCCTGAATGACTGTAACAAGCGATATACCAGTACTCTACCCTTTTTCCACTTGCTGACTGATCTTCATTGATCCTTTTTGGCACCGACTACTAAATGCTATTATTACCCTATCTGAAATTTTGAGTAACAGACCTGCAGAATCCAATTACGTCTAGCATCGACAGACAGAATTAATAAAGACAATATACCAGTGCCCTACCCTTAATGACCCTCCGGGGCCTAATCAGCCTTCATGACCCTCCGGGGCCTAAATTTCCTCTGCAGTGTCCAGCTTGGCCCTCCCGGCCTAACTCACATTCATACTTATGTGTCCAGCTCCATGTGTCATTATGGCCCAGGATCAACTCAAGGTAAATCTCCTATACCCTATAATTTTATCAAAACTTGTAATTTCTTAATTGCAGGCATAATCCCTTTATAAAATGCTATAGTGTGAACACATCCACCAACATATTAATGACCCTAAACCTGTGGTGGCTCTTTCTATCTCCAGGCGTGATCGAGGTGTTTAAGAAGATTGACTTATTGAAATGTATGGTAACCAGGGCATAACACTTCCCACATATCATTGTAACCAAAGGAAGCTAATCGTATTAAGGGATATCCAGGTTTTCAAATTCAGGGTGGATCCCACATGCCTTTAGATAGCAAATGACTGACGGGGTCCATCAATTTATTTCATTTCCTTTTAATTTTTATCTGATCATTAGCATTTTGTTTATTCCTTAAATTACACTTTTCCATCTTCTATCCTAAACATGGGCCCCAATGGTCAGGCTGTCTGATGAGGTGACCTGGCCTTATGACCCCCAAAAATTTGGTTTGTAGATAGTTTAATTCCTGCTCTGATCAGGTGATATGGTCAGGTGATGATGTCAGGTGACCTGGTCAGACGATCAAGTTAAGTGACGGTCTGAAAATCACTTCCTGTGACCTCAGCCTATTGGCTTTGGTGTTTTGGACCTAACTTCCTGTGATGCCTCTGACGTGTATCATCTACCCATTCTAAGTAGCCCCCCTGTTCCAAGTAGCCCCCACAAAATGCAGCTGGCCTATGTAAAGTTTATTACCCAAACCAAATCCCATTTTCCTTGGACAACCTAGTCCGGATGTAAAGGTTGACAACTCACTGTCCCTCCAGGATATAGCAAGAGGTTGTGCACCTGTTAGTGTAAATTTTACACCCCCTATCCAGGAAAAACCATGAGTCGGAAGGGAAGACATCCTAGCCCATAAAATTTGGTTTTCTGGGACACCTGGAATCATAAACCCTGGTAAATTCCTGAGGGCTGAAAAGGACCCTGTCACAAAAGGCCCCTCACACCTACCCTTCCGGTGTGGGCAGGCAGGTTTCCCCCTTCCATCATGGACCAGGTACGTTTGCCCCCAATGTACCCATCCATGGTAGGTGCATGACCCCCCATGGAGATATTTGATTGAATTTCCCTTTCCTCCAATGCTGTATATTTTCATTTCAGGGCCTCTCCAAAGTTGCAAAGAAAATAAATTCCAAAAGTTAGATGTGATCCCCCGTTTCTACAAGCTCTAGTTAGTCTGACAAACAATACAACCGAATACCTCTTGCATTACAGTAATGTCTCCCGTACATTGTAAGCCTTACATATATAAATGCATGTATATATAGGTAGTCCTAATACCTTATAGCCCCTATCTATCTGTTTATAAGCAACTTTGTTTACAGAACCCCTAATTGTACCATCCTTTTTTCTATACAGATTACATAAACACTAAACATATCAACTAAATCTTATGTATCTTTATCATTTTGATATATACCTAGGCCTATATCTTGAACCTATATGCTATTAGATTTTTTTGAAAAATATAATAGGTACACTCTGTGATATGCTGTACATATATTGTGATATATTGTCCATGGTTGCTAACTACTTCACCTTTTATCTCTCTTTTTCTTGATAATTTGATAATTAAGATTCATCCAATATGTCCTTGTCCTAGATAAGCTTAAGTAAATACATTGAAAGAAACATTTCTCTTGATTGATTTTACTTTAGCAACATCAATCAAAAGAATATTTGAAATCCTCATTAATCTAAATTTATTTTATTCTATTCTGACATTCAAAATTTGAAAATTTTCATAGATTGTGGGTACTCTGTATGTCTACCTGCCTACTTTTATATTAGGGGAAGGTAATTGAACATTTATTGCTACTTTGTTGGAGAATCACTCTGTCAGGTCCAAGCAGATCCCAAGTTCCCACCTCACTAACAACTTGCCTACATATTTTCTGAGCCATTTTCCCCTGTACTCAATCCTTCAGATCTTTCAGCTAGCCCATATATATTCACCATTTTCATAAGCAGAGTTAGAAATGTCTGTTGGTATGTCCATTATTTTCAGTGGTGAACCATTGGTTGCTTTGTCTAGATCAGTTATCGAGACTTCTGTTGTTGCCTTCTTCTCAAACCATTTAGTAGCCTTTGGGAGACACGTATCGCAGCCTTAGGTGTATTAAGTTGGGGCCCAATAGATCATGGAAGTCGGGATTGAAAGTCATTTACATAGGAACTGATGGTATTCCTATGCTCAGCCATGGGTATAGACTGAGTGATGTGTTGCATGTGATGTTTGCCCACAGAATCCAGTGTTGTCGGCAGGATCCTTAGTTCTTTTGGCTAGTATGATCATATTTAACTCTACGTGCTTTGGTGATATGGAATGCTTTGGCTCTTTCAGAATAAGTGTTAGGGATTAACTCAAGGCGTGTACTCAGCAAGGTGTGTGTGAATTAAGGCACCCCAGACCAACAAGACTAACCTGTGCCTCTCTAACATATTATTGACATATTCATTTTTCAAAAACTATAAAAGCCTATCAAAAGTTTACTGGGATAAGCAGGTGTCAGCTCAGAATGTCACATATCCCACAATTTCCAGTTTTTCTGAATTTTGTCATTGTACTCAGAAATAATCCAAAACAGTTGTTTATTTTTCAGAATTTTAGATCCTTTTCAAGTGGACAGGATACTGATAATTCAAAAACCAGATTCAGCCCACAATTACCAAATATGTATTTACTTCATGAAGATACTTGTTATAGCAACCAATGACAAAATATCCTTCCTAACAGAAAGCACTACCAATAACATATACCCAATTACCTAATGTTGACAAATATACATGTCACCCTACTTCTACATATAAAGTTGTTACAGTTTACTGGTGACAAATGTTTGACTTTCATTGGAAATGTTCAAATGGCACAATAGATCTTCTAATCTGTGCCAGAAATTGATTGACCCAGCCTTCTTCTTTTAAAATTGATTGTTCTATAAGTGAGTTTCAATTACCTCTTTTTTCTTTTTTTTTCTGAATATAATTACATTTTACTAAGAGTTTGAAATGTGATGGAAATCAGAACTATCCCTATAAAAGCTCAGAAACTAAACTCCCATTTTAGTATGTTGCGTCTTACAAGCTAGGTCACGCCCTAGCCTAATCGATCCCTTGCCATCGCTACCTTTATATCACTCTTGTCTACACCTAGGCCAGGTAAATGAGTGTTTATTTACGATGACCAAACAGATTTACTACGTGTGTATTGAGTGTCTAGCCTCAGGCAAACCCTACACGGTCTAAAGCACTGACGTTCAAATCAAAATGGTCCACTATTGGTCGATAGTGAAAAGGTGAGATACAAGTTGGAAATAGCATATCAAGATCCATGACCCTGCCGTGGTCTGATAGATTTGACCTTTTTTGTGAAACCAATTTGTATAAATTGTAAAGTGCCTTGCATAGCCCCGCCATGTATAGGTGTACGTACAATGGTGTGAAGGGTTGCAACTTGTTGATTAACCTGCATATCTCTTTATCCTTTAAATTTTAAAAAGATGATTTAAGTGTGTCTTCTAAATGTTACACACATTTAAGACCTTTAGATCATTTTTGTATCTGACAAGTTTAACTAAACATATATCATTTCTTGTTCTTTTTTCTCTCTCTCTCTCTTTTTTTTTTTTTTATAATACAAATTTTGTTGTTGTTCAGAGTGCATAATAATTTGGTTAATGCTCCTTTAAAGCCTCAGTTGACCAATCAAGCAGGTCATGTTTATGATTTCAATAGTTCTAAAGCACTCTTTCATTACTGTTCCCCAAAAGAAAGTCCATTTTGTTATAAAGAAAATATACTATGGTTACATATTTATACACTACACTGATATTATTCTGTAAAGTCAATGGCATCTCAGATCATCAGATACTCTCCTTGTAATATACCCACAATTTGACATATTCATAGATCCATGCACAAGGAAAAGGTGACCTCAAAGTTATTGAAAATTGACTTTTTTTTTTACAACAGCCGTCCTGTTTGAAAAGGATATTTTGGAGTGAAAACATTAAATTCTAATTGTGAACCAAATTCAGGGAAAATAAAATGGAACGCTTCAAGTAAAGTGTCACTGTTTGATGAGACATGCACAGGGTAAACTATGGGGTTGCAGTAGAATATAGCAGTCATGATTTTAGATTTATTTTCTTTTAGAAATTCCATTATTGTCCAGTTGTGCTAATTTCCACATTTATAGGACTCAGTTCTGAATTCTGCTCTTACTGTCACAATGCTTAAGCATGCTTAACCATAAACAATTTAAAGAAATGATGTGATGATCTATCTGACAATTCAAAACCAGTTGATAAATTTGGGGTTTTCTAATACCTTTTACTTATTTCATGATTAAGATTTAGTGTCACCCTTTCCCAGCACTTGGGGCCACGCACATGACCTTCCTCCATACCTTAACCACTCTGATTGTGTCCGATATACCTCTCCCATTAAATTTGAAAATAAATGTACACTCACCTTGATTTTGATGAAAAGGAAAGGTTACCAGGGTGTTGATCTGTTGAAGAAAGGCAGGTGCTGCAGCTGGACCCCCTCTGGTGTGGGATAAAAGGCTGAAAGGCAATGTTATCAACAGGAGGGATACGGTTCGTCTCCCTCAAAAGTTCTCTTAATAACCTATGACTTTGACTTCTGTCGGCTTGTGATGGTACCTTAGCATTCATGCGGTGTCACTCAATACCCGGGTCTGTCCACCAATGTAAAGTTTAACTATGTTTCTTGTAAGGTTTTAGATCGATGTTATGTTTAAATATAATGTTAAGTCTAAAATATGTTTCTTTATCTGAATGGGAGCTTCTCAAGGGTCACAGATTAAGATATAGTAAATAATGACACAGTGACAAGACAAATGTGATTAAAATATAGAATTTCAGATTAGTTGTGACCACCACGAATGCTTTTGCTACTGCTTAATATAAAATTGTTAAGTTTTGGAATCCCCAATTTAGAGTACTTGAACTAGTACGGGCCTAAATCTTACTAGTAACCTCTGCTCCCTTTCACCGTCCGTCACCGTGTGTCGATTTCACGGCTACCCGTGCCTCTCCCGGTCGGTGGGGGAGGGGGCCTCCTGGGTCATCCAACCATGACTGAGGGAGGCGGGGGTGATGACTGTGTAAGGAAGGGTCTAGATTGACCGTAAAGGGTCCCCCATGTAAATCCCTTAAATAAAACTATTACTTTTAATCCCTTAAATAAAACTGTTACTATTAATCTAACATGTACAAGGTCTCTACATTAGCAGCAACTATAATATGTACATTAGAAAGCCTTCCTTGTAAGGCTTTCAACAAAAAAATCAGGATAAATTGCAATTTTTGTCCATTTTCTGAGTTCGGTCGGCCAATTTTCCAAACTTTTGCCTGATCCACACAAAAACTGGGCTGAGCATTCCCTCAGTGATCCTTGTTCCTAGCTTAGGCGGGTCATAGCAACGTGTATGCCAACTTTCATGTCTCTGCCTTTATTATTTCTATAAATCAGGGTCATCTGACTATGTTGATGCAGTGTCCGGAAAAGGCCTTGTTGAACGCTGGTAATTTCCTATAGACAGGGGCTCAGGGCAAATAGGATCTTTGGAGGAAAGACTGATGCTATGAAGGTAAAACTGCACAGTATTCTCAGAAATAGGTGTGGGAAGTGGAAATAGAGGTTTTTATAGGCTTATGAGGCAGTCATGTGCCCTTTGTAGGTCTCACGGAACTAAATGTGGTGCCATCTGTAGTGTCATATACCTTTCTGTCCCGAGGTGAAGGGGATGCCAGTCTCTGAGTGGCTGATAATGGGATAAGATAAAATGATAATGCAGAATTAGAATTCACATGATACCCCCTACTTTTTCTGAGTTATTTCATAAAAAAAGATCCATGATATGGGGTGTTTGGTAAATGTCAGTGGGGTTTTAAAATGGGCACTGTGCTCCATGAATTTGGTCGCTGCAAAACTGCTAAAATGAGGGTAGGTCAACATCTGGGACTCTTGCGAAAAATTTTCACGGTCAACCTACCCTCAAATTTTGATATTTTGTCTCCCAAAGAGGTCTCAATAGGTTACTGAGTGACTTTAAGGTGTTGCAATGTTTGGGATATTTTTTTTTTCAAGATATGCTATATTAAACTATACAGGAAAACATTTGGTTCCGTGAGACCTGTAAATCTTGGCTGAGGTTTGTATATGTCACTATAGATGGCGCAACATTAAGACCTGCTAAGGGAAATTGGGGCTCACTGACGCCATCTTGTATCCAGTACATCTAGGTCTGATAATTTAACCCCTCCACTGTCACACAGGGACAGTCAATACAATTTATGGATAAGTATAATTATGTCACACACGAGGGGGTGAGTGGGTAGGCTGAACAGTGTGACACTGCCTGAAATGTGGCCAAATTTGACCCTTCAAATGTTTTGGTTTCATTTCAAATATTTACCGCATATGCCTACTTTTCTAGTCGAATTGGGGGTTGTAAAAATTTACAATGATATTTTCAAGAGATTTAACATCTCAATTTCTGGTCATTTTCAACAGTATCTGATTCCTTCAACAATTAGACTTGACTAGAGTTTTAGTTTCTTCGCTTGATGGGTATCACCCCCTCTCCCTTAGGAGTGAAAATATGTAAGAGTATATGTAAATAAAGTATTGGGGGGAAGCATGTCAAAGGATATGATCAAATATCATTGTTTCATGAGGCATAATAGGTTATCGATTGGAACTATAACAAATTATAACCATATCTAGGTACAATGTTATTTATAATTACCATACACATTAACAAAAAGTTTGTGTGTATATATATATATATATATATATATAGAACTCTACTAACATATTCAAAAACAGAGGTTGGGTCAGTAAAAACAGCCAAGGCTAAAAGCAAATGTCAAACAAAGGAAAGACCCATCATCGCTCCCATTAAGGGGGAGGTAATGGCTGTTGCTGCCACCAGAGGTCAGTGTGTGTAAAGTGGGTCATTGCTGAGGGTATACTGTGTCCCCCAACTGCGCCATATCATAGTGGGATACAGACAATACAGAACCATGGGGAATATGTGAGTATCATTGTTGACTTTCACTTGAAACACACACACACACACACATACACACACACAAACAAACACACACACACACACACACAAACAAACACACACACACACACACACACACACACACACACACACACATATATATATATATAACTTTTTTATTTTATTCATAGCAGAAACAGCAGAAAGTATCTGTTCTTCCAAGTGTGCCAGTCTTGGTACGGCTAAGGCACGTTATATTATATCACATTAATGATTGGTCATGTAAAGAAAAACACATTTTGAGCTTTGATCGAAGTATAGTAGTGTATGGTCATGACCAGCTTTCAGTCGTATACAGCATTTCATTTATATTGAAGGGTTTGGACATAATATTATATAGGTGTATACATGAATTATGTTGGCATCTAGATAGTTAAATATCAGTATGAGTGAATCCATTATCATAACATGCAGAACCAACAACTGAAATGATATCATGATCATGAGAGTCTCACTTGTAGCCTTCTTTATATATTTTGAACCATTTATATACAAACAAAATCTATTAAGTACACACAAACAAATATTCAAATATATATATTTGCATAATGTTTATGCATACTATAGGAAAACATACAGAGGTTGACAGTACAACCCTGAATATGAGGTGGGTGTCTGATATCCCACCGAGTATACAGGATTGTACTGTCAACTGAAGTTTTCCTTATATTATATATCATGTTTTATGTGTTATACAGAAAATGAAAAATGAAATTACCAGTGGAGCAAAGTGGGTAGTATCCCAATGTTATGCACACACCTTGACTGGTGTCAAGCAGTTTTCCCTAATATTCATTATTTTTATTTCATTACCTCCATTTAATCAGACTGCATTATTTTACCCAACATTAAAACAATAAATATGCAAATCCATTCAGAATTCAAAATAAGGAGAAAAACATTTTACACCGAAAAGCAAGGTGGGCAGTATAAACACACACACACACACACACACACACACACACACACACACACACACACACACACACACACATATATATATATACATATATAGTTACTTGTAGCTATGAATTTAAACATGTATCGCAGAGGAGATTAATGCAATGGAGGATTCCATGTAATGGTTATAACATAGGATATACACATATAGTATCCATTTCCAGAGTAATTGACCATTGTCAACTAGTAAAATGATTTCCCCAGAGGGGATAGTCTCTGAGCTGTGAAGTGGGGCTTATAGACCTTCCCCGAATTCCTAAAGGAAAGTTGCAAGTATGTAACTATAGTCTGTAAAAGTTACTTGGGTGGTGCTCTGGGTCTGTATCTTTTGTCTAGTGTTCCCAAATAGTATAGCAAAACTTACAAACCAAGAGCATGTCTCAAGTAAGTATCTTACAGACTTGTAAGAATTTACCAATGTTGCTTATGACATTGAAAATAGTGTCTATGGTACAATATATTAGAAATTACACGTATCTAAACCTTAGTACTGCTCATGTACTATTTATTTATGCTGTAGAATAGGATGATATAAAGGTGCATGTTAGAAAAGATGTGAAACACTTGGAATAGCAAGTAAACAAAGTTGTCAGCTAGAGAATGATCTACAGATTCCTAAATGTAGATCAGTGCCTTTCTGTATCCTGATACTCCCATTCCTATCCTTTTAGAAATTGATGTAATAATGCTCCTTACAATAACATTAACCCAATAAAAGAGTGATATTGTGTTTACCCCATTTCCCAACGGCACTTTTGACATTTTTTAGAAAAATATAGATTTTTTTTTTTAAAATTCACAAACCTTTATTTCAACTTTTTCTTATCATTTAACCTCAATTAATCTGTTTTGAGACTTCTGACACTTTGTAAATGAAGAAAAATGTAATTTTTCACAATATTCATATGATCATCAGTCACTTACAGTACCTCTAGAGGTACTGCAAAAAATTCTTGTAACCTTGACCAATTTTGAGGGTATTTACAAGTACAAGCTGCTTTTAGGAACACTTTCTGAACTTACAGAACTTTTTTCCTTGTAAGATTAACAATTGTAGCTATTTGCAGATATATGACATCCCATTCCTGTAACTTTGAAGGAATTACATTTCTGAACCCTTTTTTAGGAACCAAAGACCAGTTTGCAGACTTGCATCTCCAATTTTACATGTTTTTGCCATTTACAGACCCGCATTTTGATTCTAGGAATTCAGGGCTTGTGCAGAATTGTTCACCATTGAACGTTTTCGTCTCAACAAAAGTGTTCATTGTCCACTTAGATTATAGTTATGCCATTTTCTGCCCCATCAAAAAACCCATTCAAAATGCTGTAAATGAACTGTAGTCTTAACTGTATTTGGACATACAGTGTTCCTCCATATATCAGTTTACAGAATTCAATTTAATCAAGTAGAAAAAAAAGATATACGGTTTTGGTAATAACAATATCGTAGTTATCCACATGTTCTTAAAGTGATCTGAAAAGTTGTTGATTTACAATCAATCATCGTGCAACAAGCCACATTGGCCCATTGCACGATGGTGGCCCGTTGCACAATATAATTTCGTTGTTAGGATCAAACAAAGATATCTTTGTTAAAGATATCTTTGTTACGATTTTACAAACATAGTAATATCTCTGGTTCTAATGAATGAAATTAAATTCTGTAAATTGATGTAAAAAGAAAAAAATTAAGGACAAATCAGTAAAAGTTACAGCTCTCTGGCTGCATTCTAAATATAGAAAAACAATGTGTATAAACCATCCTTGTTACGAAAATATTAATTTTTTTCAAAAAATTTATTTTCGTTGTTACGAACCCATTGTGCAACGGGCCATGGGTTTCCTAGCAACAAATAATATTATTAGCCAAACCTTTCATTGTTCAATAATAAATTATTTGCAACTATTTTCGTAACAATGATCGTTTTGCAACAATTCTTTTTCTATAGTTAGAATGCCCTTAAAGAGCTGTGACTTTTACTGATTTTTTCCCCTTTTTATATTATCACAACTATATGAGGTTACTCCCCAGCAAGTTGCCCCTAAAACCTGAATTTTATATACCGTAAGGAATGAAAAGCATATATATATATGCGATGATTTCTTGAAATTTTATGAGATGTATTTGACATAGATATGTGATCTGAATGCTTTTTGGTTGTGAATGATATAACAAACGTAAATTGATCACCAATATAGCTCCCAGTCTACTTTGGACAACTGTGACGTCATCTGTGCACTGTCTATAGACCTAATGCAGATGTGGTCGCATGATAATTTTTCGGTGATTACCATGTGGTGATTATGATCCTGGACTATGAAATAATGTTATGATTTTAAATTCAAAGGGATGAGAATGGGTGATTATGATTGAATGACCCTTTTTAATCAAATGGAGAACAAATATTTGATCTTTAATGAGAATACTACTACTGATAGATTGATCACCAATATGACAGTCAACCAACTTTGGCTGATGTGACTCATCTGCACAATGTCTAGGCTATGAAATAATTTCTTTTTTCTTATGGACAGTGACAAAGGCTACAACTTGGATGATGTGGTGCGGCTCACACTTTTTGCACTCCTCATCTTCATTTCAACCCTAATCTTCTTCGTGCTCATCGCCATCATCGCTACCCGCCCCAACTTAAGATGTCGATTCAGGAACCAACAGTTAGTGAGTGCAGCCCTTGGTTATGCCCTCATCAGCCTGTTGGTTAGGCCTGGCACTATCAATGTAGATCTGTACATCAACAGAGCACCACCCATTGGATACTGCACCCTTTTCTACATCCTATCTGACTTTGAGGTGGTGTTCCTCCTGACAACCTTGCTTCTTCTGACCATCATGGCAATTTTGGCAGAGAAAGGGGAATATGAGGAAAGGCTAATATGGTGGCAGAGGGGTGGTGTTCTGATTATACCCTGGGTGCTCGGTGGAGTTTTTACAGTCTTTCGGAGATATGTACTTCAGTATGATGGATCTTACGTACCCGCGATACACCACGAAGGCTGTCGACATGGCTACTTCTGGGCACTTAATCGAGGAAGTGTCATAACTTGGGTGATCATAATGTGTTTCTTGACTGTTCTTCTGCTACTTGCACTCATAGTGCTCCTTGTGGTGCACTGCTATCTGAAGAAACCAAGGCAAGGCAATACAAATTCAATGGAGCTTTCACCTTCTCATGAAGAACCCTCTGAACCTTCAGTCACGCCTTCTCGGAGACGAGTTGCCATGCTGACTGTAGTCAACTTTATGATGATTGTGGTGATCATATTGAATATCTGTTTAAAGGTAAGCTTAAAATTCCTTTGTAATGCAGGCACAGGTTTAGGAGGACCCCATAGAGCCTTATAATAAGAAGTACCAACTAGGTGGGGTTTCAAAGGGTGGCTATATACGACCCACAGGGGATCCACATACCGAGGGCAAAGCCCAAGGTTTGTTACATCCACATGGATTGTACAATCACCCGAGAATGACCCCAAAGGTTCTTCTTTATTCTATCACCCAAACTAAATGCAAAGTAATGTTTAGACACATTACAAACCATTAAAACAATGAGCGGTACTTATGGCATGTCAATACGCCCTAGCCACAGTATGCACCACCCGCCTGCCGCGCGGGTGGATAAAAGTACTAAAAGGTCTCATAATCAGGTCCACATGTCCAGTGTTTCTCTCTTTTTGCCTTGTTTTGGCCCAACCTGAAAAGGAGAAAAGAGAGTCCTTCTGATGGTTTTCTGAGTTTTGATGAGTCATCATCAACACAATATCTTGAAGTGAAAGCTAATCAAATATCCAAAAGAGCTATCCTTTGATATGTCTTTGTATGCTTGTGAAGACTTAAAAAATCCTTACCTAACATATATAACATTCAATTTTCCGGATGATTGTTTAAAATCCTGCAGAAATAGAAAGATTGTCTGATCAAATATAAAAGGACATGGGACGAGATATACCATTTATTTTTGTTCATAAAATACAAAGAGTTGTACTTAATATACAATATTATACAGTCTGATTCAAATGGTTTTACCATATTTTTGTTCAACATCATAATTCATAAATTAATAGTTCCCCTTTTTTATTATACCCTAGGGTGATACATTTAGTAGTAAAGAGTTAAACGCATTAAACCTGGGTGATAACCAGCCCTCCAGGGTGATATAGAATCTTTTATTTTTCATAAATTGTAAAAAAAATCAAATCATTAAGAAATGGAAAATCTAGCATATATGCATTATCTGCACAACGTTCAAAGCTACATTTTACTTGCTTTATGTTTGTGGATGTGTAGATAAAAAAAGTTATATGAAAAAACGTAAAATATGTGCATCACTGATTGCTGTGCATCCTTCCTAGGGAGCTCATATCTAACAGAAAAGGTATAATAAATCCATAACCAACTTTGAAGGGGGTCTTCGGGGGGTCAGCACCCCTGGGCTGGACCCCTATATCAGCCTGTGGGTGGCCCTTAGGGCCCTGCCCTTAGGCTGATATTGGGGTCAAGCCTCAGGGTGCTAACCCCCTTGTACCCCCTTCTCAGTTGGTTATATATATTTACATACAACAATATCTCCATCTGAAGAAATTACTAAATATATGTCTCGAAAAAACAAAGAAAAGAAAAACAACAATTTTTATAACTTCAACAACTAAAAGCAAAATATTCCTGTGTCTGTTTCAGGATGTGGTTAGCCTTGAGACATCCTTCCAGTGGTGTTTCTCCTTGGTGGAAATGTTGCTGGCCTTCGTTGCTATGGTAGCACTACCTGATCTAAATGCTGCAGTCATGGAGCTCTACTGCCACAGGAGGAGGAAAGTAGGGGGCAAGAAGAGGCAGAAAGAGGTCACTGCAACAGCTACACCCATGAAGGTGTCAGGATCTTATATCAGACCTGACAGGGAGGTCAGACAGGAGGGTTCACTTGAGGGGCAGTGTGCTGAGGAGCCAAGAGTTTTTGTTCTCAATTGAATGGAGATGGAAATTGTGACTTAAAAAACTTTTTTTTTTGTTTTTCAACATTGTCCTGAAAGGGGTCAGGCTTTCGCCTGTTCTCCCCCAACTTTCAGTGTTTACATACATACAACTAGTTCATAATGTACATATTCATTTCTTAGTTAACATTGATTTACCAAGGATAGGACTATACAACAACAATACATGGGACTATACATTGACAATACAGTGGTGTTATCCAGTGGTTTTAATCAACAGGACTAGAGGATTAAAGGCCATAATCCATCATGCAGTAGGGGGCTGTTTGTGGTGTGCTCATCTGCCACTGCAAGCAATTTGCATTTCAGAAACAAACATGTTGGTTTCCGCCAACACAAGCATCTACTAGGAAAACTATATAAAATCATTTGCAGTGCCCTGATTTACTTGAAGTGGGGCCAAACACTGCTAGTAAAATGCACACCGCTAGCAAAAGGTGCAAAGTAGAATATGGCCTTAACTCAATGATTTCATAATACTCCTGGTTAATAATTTATTGTGTACAAATAGGTTTCTGGGAGTAACCTAAGGTTTACCCCCCAGAAACCTACTACTACATGTATACAATAATGACCTTTCATTTGATGTTTACTAGTACTTTTGGCACCTGATCCCTAATCAGAATTTGGCTATTCGGTAGAATATTGTAGTTCTAGTATACCAGTTCTAGTATATATGATATAAGGCCACCAGTGACCCGAACACTACCTACTGAATCGTCACACTTTCGCCACTAGAGGCGCCAAATATGTATAAAATTACATCAGCCAATTCTCCCTACCATGGATAGCATATTTCCTATGGTCTACCTGCAGGCTAACCTAGCTCAAGGTGCTTTCTATAGGAAAACATACAGAGGTTGAAAGTACAACCCTGAATATGAGGTGGGTGTCGAAAAAATTACTGCCCGAGGCCATTGGGCTGAGGGCTGTAATTTTTCTCCCATCCTACCGAGTATAAAGGCTTGTACTGTCAACCAAGGTAAGTTGTCCTCATATTATATACCATATTGTATATGTTATACAGAAAATACAAAGGAAATTACCAGTGGAGCAAGGTGGTCAGTAGCACAATGTCTTTATTATGCACAAACTTTGACTAGTCTTAAGCAGTTTACCCTAATATTTTTTATGTTCTCTTGATTTTAGAACTCTATCACTATCTCCATTTAATCAGACTGCACTTTTTTTTACCTGACTTAAAAAAATAATCAAGCAAATACATTCAAATTTCACAAAATAAAGAGAAAAACATTTTACACCATGAAGCAAGGTGGGCAGTATATATAAATACTGCCCACTGTGCCAATATACAGAAAATACTAAATGGCAGTGTCCAGTGAGTACTCATAACCTATCCTGGCATTGGTATATAATATGAAATTAATTTGATAGAGTGGCACATCAGTCAATTGGATATACTGCTGGTGGCAGTACTGACTCATAGATAAGTGGAGATTAACATGGATTGAAGTGGCACATCCGCCAAACAGACTACCTTTTGCTTTGTATTATGCCTGGCATTCAGTGTAACATAGAACACCCTGCACAACGTTGATGCTGACCTCAACTAAAAAAAAAGAAGGCCATATTACAATACACCACTTGAGCTGTGATATGATGATGTCACAGAGAAACCGCACATAGGCCTGTTTGAGAGAAGATTATTTGTTACACATGTATAGCATACACAAAACTGCCATTTTCTAACAATTATGTCACTCCTGTGTGAAAACTTTCTGTAATATCATCATATCGTCCTGATATTTCAACTCAAAGTTGTCTAGTGTAATAGGGCCTTAAATGGCCGAGTCTTTTCTCCATGCCCGGGGGGGGGGGGGGTAGGCACTCAGTCCAAAAATAGGTACCAACTGCGGTCAGAAGTTCTGAGGGATGTAGCTGTGAAACACCAATTTGGCTAAAATTTGGGGGGGGGGGGGCCTGTCAAATAATGAGACCATCTTTTGGGGGAGCTGTCAATGATCGAGCTATATTATCCTTTATACTATTTTAAAAGTTTATTGTATGGAATTACGCCATAAATCTTTAATTATTGAGTTCAGATATCAAGTAATGATCATCTTTCAACAAATGCCTTTTTAAGAGGGGCCGTCTTTCATATAGCCTGAAAAGGGGGACTGTAAGAGTCTTCCCATCCCCCAAAAGGGGGAGGGGGCTGTACTTTTGCAGTTGGAACCTACATTCAAAGACTGAGTGCCCCCCCCCACCACCCGGGTCTCCATATATGAGCCCATAGGTATTTAAGTTAATTAGGGCCACTGGTCAGGGAAGGGTTAGATAACCATTGGTCACGTTGTCAATGGTCACATTGATGGTCAACGTGACTTAAAATAAAGGAAACATATACTGTATTTGTTCTTTATTAACCTAATTAGGAAATCATAAATCCAAATAAAGATAAAGGGCAGGTTAGCGTTGCATTTCGCTATTTATTGACATCTTGATGTGCTTCTCCTGTGCATAGATATAAGGACAGGGTAGCAAGTAGTATCATTCAAGCATGTATTGAGGAGTGGCAGCTTTGTTCAGTTGGTGGACAGATATGTACTTGGACCACTTTCGCAGTCTAAATATGCTATCACAGTGCCATAATTGTATATGTGTGTAGTTGCATGCAGCACATACACATTTTGATCTTGAACATGCTATTATTCGTTTTAGCAAATGTAAAAAGAATTAAACACTTTCATCAATCATAAAACAAACTTACAACAGCTTCAGTAACTATCTGTAAATCGTACATGGAAGCATAAATTTGATTTCTATTTCTAACAGGTGCCCTGACAATTTAAGGTTTTCGCCATTCTCATAGTATTAAATAGTAGAACAAATAATTCACTAGAGAGAGAAAAAGTTTCCACATAATATATGATATAGTAATCAGGAAATCATTCTGGAAAAGCCTGCTGACAAGTCATTGCTTTCATCAGTTTCCATGTCAGAATTTTCTTAAGTTCTCCTGTGTCCTCGCCACCACTAGGTCCTTTAAAACCAGATCTGTCAATGTATTTTCCTAGTAACAGTACATCAATGTACTGAACACCGTCTTATAATGAGGAGACACAAGTGACAGTTAGTGAAAAACAATGTGTGTCATGATGGGGCTATGCTCGCCTTACTGACGGTTTAACCCAAAAATAAAAATCAATTACATACCAATTAATTGATTTTACCCATTAATAATAATATCAAAACAAAGCAGAATTGACATATGTCACCATACTTTTTTCATGAAGATGGTTTCATGTATGTCTCATTACTCGCTCAATAAACAAGATATTATTACTATAGCTAAAAGCTAATTTTTTTCTCACAGCGAAATGTTTCGCTTTTACGAAAATCTTAAAAACTCGGTTTCTAATGAATGAAATTAAATTCTGTAAATTGATATATGAAGGGAATTTTTTTTCTTCAAAAAACCAGTAAAAATTACAGGTCTTTGAGATTATTCTAAATAAGACTTCTTTTAGTGTCGAAACGATTGTTCTCACGATGAATGACAATACCTTAATTTCATCCATTAGAACCAAAGATATAAAAGTGTGTAAAACCTATTGCTGCTATGAAAACGATCTTAAAGTTATCTTAAAGTTATTGTTGTTACGAAAATTCATTTTGCAACGGGCCACAGATATTAATTCCGTAAATGGTTCTGATTATTGATATTTAGATATAAAATTCCTGGAGTTTTCTTCCTGGAAAAAATATTAAAAGTGGGTGAAAATTGATGCTGGTTCTTTGAACAACTGGGAGAGTTTGACCAAACCACCATTCACTGTTGTGAGACCTATTATGCCACCAACAGCTGGTCCTCCTAACACGCAATTTCTCTTCACTTGCACTAGGATCCTCACGTCATAGGACCTTTTAGAATAAGTAATAATACCAGTGGCCCGTTGCACAATAGAATTTAGTTGTGAGGATCAAGTTGAGATAGCATAACGAACTTTTGCTTAACAGCGAAATGTTTCGTTGTTACGAAAATAGTAAAATCTCTGGTTCTAATGAATGAAATCGAATTTGTAAATTGAAGTAATGGAAAACATGTCCATCTAAGAGCTCAAGACTGCTTGATTTGCACCAATGGCAATGCCTACTTCCTGTTGCCTTGGTAACCACGTCCTAAGTACAACCTACCAAAGACAGACTACCATATTGTTCCACTTTGCCCTCTTAGCAATGGTGTAATTGACAGGCAGACATTTGCAATAATAACAATAATTAAATTTGACTGGCCATTAGGTGTAAGGTGTTATGGCACCCCGATGCAGTACCCAACACTTACGGAGTGATAGGTCGATGAGCCTGGCTAGCACATTGCAATAAGGACTTTTATTATGGCCATTAGAATGATATGGGCAGAGATTAGAGAAGATATGTCAGAAAGAAAATAAACCTCAGATATGAATACGTAGACATGAGATCCAATATAATCTTTGTATGATGGTGGTAGGGGTTATGATTTCTTTCTACCTTTTGTGTTCTATATATTTTTTTTCCATAAAGCATTGAGCCAGCATCTCGTGTAAAAGTATGGAAAAGAAAGAAGATAAAATATGATGAAAGATAATTCGATAATTGAAAACCTCTACAAGTAACAGTTATTTTTGAAATTAAGCTGAAGGTAGGTATACATATAATATCTTGATTTCTTAAATTTTATAACCATTATTGCAGGGGAATAGCAGTATGTGCATGGGGTGGTGTGTACTGAGAGTGTAACAATTAAATAATTTATTGAGTGAAATACTAGTAACCGTTGATAACACAAAAACCAAGTAGTACTTTTTTTTATAATTTTTTTTGGATAGTTTTTATTATGGGTACAGGGGTTCACCATGGGTGATCTTCCTTCCCCTCCCCTAAATTCCTGATACAAACAATCTTATTGGTACATTTTTCAGATAGGTCCTGGATACAGCTGGTGAGAACACATTAAATGAAAACCATTATGAACAAGGGTGAACATATCTGAAAAAAATGAGACAACTGAAATTTACAACTGCTCATACATATCCAAATGGGTCATTATAGGAATGTCTTAACCTTGGTAGGAACAATGACTTATCTCTAACATTTCTAATATCTACAGGTAGCTGGTTCCAGGCAACAGTTGCCCGATACAAAATACTTTTTTGATATTTCTTATTAATAACCGTTGATACCTTAAGGAGTATACCTTCTCGTGCCCGTGTATGCATAGGTCTATCGTCAAGCATATCCAAATTATTACATAACGAGTGTGCATAATAAAAGTGTATAATAATACACACAGTCTAAGTGTATCTCTCGCCTTATGGTTAATGGGAAAATTCTCGCATTTTCATGCAAGACCCTGGTAGAGAGACGTTCATCATATGGCAATTTGTATTGTTCAAAAGCAATTCGTAAACAATCGTTCTGTATAGTTTGCAATTGTCTACTAACATACTGAACATTCTGATCACAAATATAGTCGGTGTAGTCGAAGCAAGGTAAGATCATCGACTTGTAGATGGTTAAAGCACCATTCAAGTCTATATACTGCCGAATTTTCCTTAAATATTTCACCTTGTCCGACACTTTATTTACAACGTGAGTTCAGTGTAAGTGATAATCTAAGCATGGGTCTATTTGTAGCAGCTGTTGGGCTTGATGGCATTTGAGACATAAACCGTGGTTTCGTAACTGATATTTATTACTACTAAAAGGGTTTTTGAATATATAGGGAAAATGATGAACAATATGTACAGTTCTTTTGGTAATTCTTCGGGTCTTTCAGTGTATAAAGTTCACAATTTCCAGTTCTTGTTCTTACAACTTTGGTTCTTAGTTCTTTGTTCTTAATTCATATCGTAGCAATAAAATGCCTGTCGTGCTAATTCTTTGTAGTAACAAATAACATTCGTTCTAATTCTTGGTAGTAATAAACAACGTCGAAAACTGAAAATAGACAAAAAGGATATTTGTGTCTAAATAATAGTTTCAGACAATCTTAGACATGGATCTATATTCATAATTCTATGGTGACTTATATGCATAAAAGTGTATAATAATACACACAGTCTTTAGTCTTTCTTAGTTCTCAAAGTACATACTTAGAATATAATATCAATACTACTGACACATCATATTAACCTTTGGCCTTATTTAGGCTTACTTGTACATATAAATCATGGATTCTTAGGCATAAAGCCTACATAGATTCTTCTAGATCTTTGTCACATGGCCCAGTTTACAGAGCACATGGTCCGGTACAAAACTGTCTTTCACTGCTTAGATCTTACAAGTCATGATACAAATTATGGTTCATACAACTCTCAGGATTCTTACATACCTTTTGGCTTGTCCTAGCCCAACAATGCTTTTTCAAAGGTTCTTAAACTTGGTTTTCTTTTGGACAAAATCAGAAGGCTTCATCTTGTTGTTTTGCCTAGGTCATCTCTCAGATCTCACTCCCATGAGATTTTCTTACTTTTTGTTCTAAGTTCTACATACAGATCAAAACCTATGCATAGGTCATGAAATATAAAAATATAAATTACCATCGAAAGATAATCAAAAAACATTCAGTAATTCAAAAAACTGACATGAACTTTCAAGTCTCACTCTCTAGAGAAGTTGAGCAACATGGCCACTTGGGAAAACTAAACAACAGGTGGTTCTTAGGAGTGACAAGTGATACACCTGATTACTCTGAAATACAGGACTAACACTGTAAATATGACACAGTTACAGCATTATGAGACCCCTCTGATATGTGCAAGATAGGTCAGACTTCTTACAGGTTGGTTATTACTTAGAATTTCGAGTTGGTTTGCAAAGTCCCCAATTATCGCTCACGGAGCTCCGAGGACGTCGCTACACTATTATCAAGCCAAGATGATTAAACTTATATACACGTTCAATTGGAAGATTTCCAATTCTTACAGTCTCAAACAGTGACATGTCCATATTTTCGTGGGGCCCTGTCCTGTTCTTGGTTGGGAATATTGTCATCCATTTAGTCTTTAATTTATTTAAGGTTAGAATTTTATTCAAAAACCAGTTATTCGCCAATCCGATTAATCTTTCTAGTTCATCACTCTCCTTTGCCATGATAACAGCGTCATCAGCTTATAGACATAAGTTACCTGGAATAACTGAAGCCAAATCATTAATGTATATGGAGAACAGGACAGGGCCTAAGACAGATCCCTGGGGGACCCCATAATTGATGTTCTGGGGGTCGGGGTGGCCAACGTCATAGAGGCGTTGGTACCACTTGTTGGCATTGGCCCTTCATGGGTTCGAGTCCCATGGAGTGCAGCATGCATGGAAAAAGGACATTTGGATGACCCCTGCACGGAATTGTGCCCAGATGCTCCACAGGACCCAAAATGGTCCACAGGACTGCAGTGGAAGAGCATTTAATAAAGTGAACTCGGCCTGTATGAAAATACAATAAAAAAAAAAAAAAAAAAAAAAGCCATCCTTGTTTCCAAAAGTTGGGGTTTATGAAATAACCAGGAATTATATTTTTCTATATCCTCAAGCACTGTTTGAACGTTATGATTTTTCAAATGTTGTCAATTGACAGATTTGCAGGATGCCAGCCAATCAACATGATGTATTTTAGGACAAAATAGGGTTGGACATTATAGGCTGGGCTGACCAGCTTTAACATTGGTTCCTTTGGGAAAAAGGCCAAAAAGTACATCTCCATTTTACAAACTTAAGAGCAACCTGTCAAACCAAATTGATTTGGCTGGTTTTGTATTATACAACTGTCTTCAGGGAACAAACATGGAGGCAATTTTGAAAATATTTCATAGTAAATCTAAAAGTTAGTGTAAACTGGGATGGGCTCATTGTTGAGTTACCTTGAGTAACCAGAACCATGATAGTTTTAAGGTACTGTCACATGATCTGTCATTATTAGCCAATCATCAAGGGTGTATCTTTTAGAGGCCCATAAAAGGCAAATTGTTTTCCCAAAATAAATCAGGGTCCTCTTTGGTGCTCAACTAATTGAATTATGCTTTGGGAAAATAGCACAATTACGATAATTGATACCCGAGAAGATCTAAACCAGACCCAAGGGTCTTAGGCAATGCAACCTCTTGTCAATCTGAAGATGGCTCCAACCAAATGAGGGCCTTGGAAGGTGCACCGAGGATGGCCCTAAGACTTGACACCTAATCACAACTATGAAACATTATTTAATTGGTGAAGCCACTGGGTGACCTCTAGGCCTCCCCCCACCCCCTTATCTCTTTTTCTAATTGTCTATTTGAGCCCCAAAACATGAAGACCCCGAACACCCATGGAACTCATCAACACTCTGAAATATCGTAAGGTCCCCAAGTCTCTTTCACTCCTTTTCCCGAGTTGAACAAAACAACATATAAACATTTGAAATAGGCTGTACAGTCCTCTCCTTATTTCCATTTTTTCTTACAGTGCTTAAAATTGTTTGTTAAATAGTTTATTCTAAATTCTAACCAAGGTGGACTTCTGCTGGACTGAATGGATATGGAGGGAATACTACTGACAGTTATGTTAGATTTGTTGATTTGTTTGTGATTATTTTTTTATAAATGTAGAAGCAAGTTCACATTCCTGTTAACTACCCAAACCCTCTGACATTTGGTTTTACAATTACTAATGGGAAGTGATATGATTATCTAACCATTTTCAGAAACCAAAATAGTAAATATTGTAAGTGTTTTCTCATATATCAAAACTGATATAAGATGGTCATTACTCCTAAACATACTTACTAGATAATCAAATCACACACATAATAGTAATTCTGAAACATAACCATCTCAAAGTCAACATATCTTGTCTAAAAAAAAACTCAGATATTCTATATATATTATAGTTATAATTATGAGTTATATGATACACCCCATAGATCCCAGAGAGGGGACGGATCCAAACCTTTTCAAAGGGGGGAGGGGGGCTATTGTGAAAATTTCCGCTGGACCTTTAGGTTTGAGAATTTTACATTAAGAAAATCAAAATTTGGCCAAAAATAGGGGAGGCACGCCCCCCCTTAATCTCTTAATCTCTTAATCCGCCACTGCAGAGCAAGTTGCATGTAATACACCCATCCCACATTAGGTATATCCTAGGGTTGGACAAGGTTGGACAGAAAATGGCTGTATGAGCCATCCTTGTTGGGATGAAAAATTGAGGGTACTGAAACCAGAAAGAATGATGTTTTTCTACATCCTCAAGTAATACTCAAACATTATGATTTCTGAAATTCTATCAATTGAAAGATTTATAGGCTTGCCAGCTAATCAAAATGCTTTATTTCATGGCAAAACAGGGTTGGACATTATAGGCTGGGCTGACAGGCTTTAAAATTGGGAAAAAGGCCAAAATATATAGCTGTATTTTATCAAGTATAGGAGCAATCTGTCAAACAAATTGCTGTTGCTAATTTTGTATAATGTAGATGGGGAATAATCAGGGAGGCAATTTTTGAAAAAAAAATCATAATAAACTGGAATGATGGGGTAAACTGGGATTGACTTATTACTGCGCATGCGTCACAAGGTTCTGGAGATGTAAGCCACTTGGAGACAGGTGAATTCTCTCACCAGGGCAGTGACAAGACTGGAGGACGGCAGATGCCTCCCATTGACACACACTGTGAGCGGGGGTCTGGGACGAGTTGGGAGTGTCCCGTCTGAGCAGAGAGGTCCTACTGGTGGAACAGGGAAAGGAATCACTGAGTGATCACCTCAAAGGTAAGCATAAATGATTTTAAGTTTTTTTTTCACATGCGCCTTTATATATATATTCTCAAATGACATATTAAGTTATCAAACACCCACAACATAGAAAATCAGAAGTACGCTTTTAAATCAATGATTATATTATGATCATTGATTAATTCTGATTTGCTATGTTGTGGGATGCACACAAGGAATTTGATATCTAACTGATCGAAGTAACAATTTCTATTCGATAACTTCAAAATTTACTTGATGGCTTAGGACAGATAGGTTGTCACGTTTTCTTTCTGATGATAGCTAGAGCCTCAATATTGGGTGGGGACGAAGGTAAAAACAAAAGAAAATTAATCATGCCTTCGGTTCTCTACTTTCTGTACTTGAGGTATTTTTATCAAAGAAAATGAACAGAGATAGACAAAAGTCTTAAAGCATAAAGGCTATATTCCACTTGCTTGCAGAACCATGAAAAGGTGCAAGCAATCTGCCACAAACCTGTTTGCTGTAGGTGCCGCAAAGTGGAATGTCGGTGTTTGCGGTGATGCTATTTTATGTAGGTTTTCTAAGGTTTACTTGCGATACCAGTTACCAAAATGACAAATTGCTTGTGGCACCTAAATTAATGACTGCAAATGCGACCTAACACAAAGTGGAATACAACCTTAAAGGTTTAGTAGCACTTTGAGGCCTAAGATTTTGTATTATATAGATGAACAACGAATCTTAACAATGTTAGCAGTATATCTACATATATATTATTAACATAGGTTAAGTATGCATAGTTATGTGAAAAATCATAATTCTTTTTTTATCTTTTCAGTGATACAGGTAATGAAATTACTAGCGAAAACCTAATTTAAACATTTGATATCTCAGTAACAGATAAAGCTATTTATCTTTTATTTTCTTGGTTATTGTCTGTGTTCTTGTATTTGCCAGAACGTGGGCCACACTGTGACTATAGAGTGAAATTTCAGTATTTTCATGCAGATAATGCATTATAATAAGTTTACTATTTTGACTCTCAAATAACAATAGCTAATCTCGAATACCCAAATAAAAGTAGTTTTTTAGTGTGTATACATTTATAATAAACAATAATAAACATCAGAGTTGCCCCTGTTTTTTTAGTCCATTACAGAAAGGGAAAAAGAATAAAGGCCGTATTCCACATACCGAAAGTGCGCTGCCGATTTCCTGCCGATTCACTATCAGCAGTTCCGATATACTTTCGGCAGCACTGCCGATAAAATTTACGAACATGTTGGTAAATTTTTCCTGCCGATTTTGGACTGGCCGTGGATAACACACTTTCGGCCGCCGATAGCTCATTATCGGCCGCCGATAATCGGCGATAATCAGGCTGCCGCAATAGAATGTTTCCATGGAAATGCTCAGTATCGGCAAAGCTTACTTTCGGTATGTGGAATACGGCCTTAAATATTTCCGACCGATTCTGTAAAGGTTGCCGATATTGTAATTTTGGCCGCCGGTATTGTAATTTTGGCCGCCGATATTGTAATTTCGGCCGCCGATATTGTAATTTCGGCCGCCGATATTGTAATTTTCGGTATGTGGAATACGGCCTTAAAACTTAATTTACTATTTATTATGACATTATATAATACATAGCAATGCAAATACCTCCACTTACTTAAGTATTACCATCTTTATTCTCCCCACCAAGGATAGCTGATTTACTGTATTTTAAGCACCTGCAGGTTAATTTTGACTGATTTTGTAGACAAAAACAGCGTGAAAACTGAAAATATACAATTATTCCAATAATGTCTATCTGGAAATTTTGTTGGATTATCAAACCAACTAAAAATATCTTGAACATAAATTCAGAAACTGAATAAGAAAGAGTCTGTGGCGGGGAGAATTTCGGTGCCTCTTATAATGATTAGCTGCCTTCGAGAGTAGAATCTACAGTGTATTGAGTCTGTTTCTATGGCAATATATCGCCCTTAGCCACCCTTTCACTAGCATAGGACCCCTGTGGGTACATCTTCTGGGAATTCGTCTTTCTGTGATACAATGATACTAGACATGTAACTTGGCCTTGCTGTAGTGATGGGGCACTATATATTTCCATTTCTAGGCCCATTGTGCTAATTTTTGTATCTAATCCAGCCAGCTTCCATTTTAATGAGTTCCCTAAAGACAGATGTCTATCGTTCCTTACAGAATGACCGGTTTTATAAGATAAGCAGGGGTGACAGTAAATATGTCAGGTATTTTGGAAATATTGCTATATTCAGTCACAGAAAGATATTTGAATTAGTTCTATTCAAAAGGACTAGTGTATACTGAGCCTCACACTTGGTTACAATGAGTTGATGATGTTTAAAATGTAATAAGTGATTCAAAGAAATCAATAAGGCAAGTGTAGGCAATATTGATATTTTTCAAGATGCACCTCTTCTGTGTAGAAAGTTGTTTTGAAGGCATTAATTTTCCTCAGGTATTTCAGCTATATCAAAGGCATTATCTTTTCTGTCTGTTGATTTCATACTTTAATAGAAAATGAAGAGATGTTGACATAACTGTTCTTTTTAAATCAATTTTCCAGTCAAATCAAGCAAATTGGCCCCATTCACACAAACAACCTTCGAGTTACATTGTTAGAGAAAATACTTCATAAACATTTATTGTGTAATTTTAACGCAGGTCAATTATCTTTCTGACAAACAGCTTGGGATTTTACCTGCAGATCAACTCAATTAGTGTTCTTTAATTAGTGTATTAGAGAAGACTGTGAAAGCATTAGGATGGAATTAGAATATCAATCAAAATGTGATATAATTATGAGTGTTTGGTGGTAGATGGATGCAGGTGATAACTGTGTTATTGTTACATCGATTGATCATGATTCAGAAACACCGCCCAGAAGATGTTCACAACTCCAAAATAATCGGGCGAGAGTGCACGAAGAATTGTGGTGGAATTGTTAAAACAATCATAATGAGCTTCTAATGAAATATGCATTTAATAATGGATTAGGTTCAAGGGTGTCAAAAACAACAACAACAAAAAACAACATCACCAGCTTATTTCTAGGAAAATCCAAGATTGATCCCGCAACGTCTTTTTTAGACAGACATTCCGTTGAAAAAGTATTCAAATTGAAAGGGACATTATAACTAATGATGGCCTGTATGGTGCCAAAAAGGCGTTATTAGTTTTAAAGTCTGTATTCCCTACTAATCATATTTTAGGATGGGGAATCCCTTTAATGGGTAAGGGGATTCCCCAATTGACTCACTGTGTGACGTCATTAATTGGAAATTTCTCTTTAAAAACGGATAAAATGCACGTTTTTTAACGTCCCCTATTTATGTCAATATTAGGAATTTGCCTTAGATATCTCTCAGATAAATAGTACTAGATGTGAAAAGCACACTGCATTAGTTTCATTGAAATATAACTTCCCTATACTTATGTAGAAGGTTACCTTTAAATAATAAAAGAAAAAATCTAGAACCAGAGGGAACATGTGAAGCTAATGGCGTCCGTGGATACAATGATTACCGCCAAGGAGGTCCATGTGATTTACATGATTTTTTTTGAATGGTTGTTTATTAACATTTTCAAGCATAATTACATGTTCTTCCAGGTGTTAAGTGAGTGGTGACTTTATAGATAGATATTTATGAAAAATATGGAAAATGATGACGAGCAATGTCACAATTTACATCCAGTCTGTTAAAGTACAAAGCAGTGGACAACAGAATAACCATGTATGTGTTAAGGATTATATATATATCCTTATGCACACATCTGCTTGATCAACCCTTTAAACTTAACCTTACTTGTAGACCGCTGCACCTCAGTTCCAAGCATCTCCCAGATCTTTATACCTCTTGCCATTGGACTCTTAAGATATAGTTTATACCTCCTTCTCCTCTTCTTTTTAAACATAACATTCCTGTTACTTCTCAGTGTTACTCGTGGCCTTCTATACTCTATATTAGATCTTAACCGACTCTGGCGATACATGACACTACAGCTCTTTTTAAGTGGTTGTATTTCATATAACTGATACAAATCAGCTATCTTCATCTCTCTATGTAAATTACTGTCTATATATCGTACAGCCCTTTCTTGCAGTTTTTCAAGTCTTACAACCTGAGACACATGTGCACTTTCAATCATAAAGTCAACATAATCAAAAAGACCTAAAATAGTTTGCTTATACATTTTGTTAGCCACATCTGTTAGGACGCTATCATACAAACAGATGCTATCCAACAAATGTTTGTGGTTTAGTGACTTTTTGCAGGATAGCATCACCACAGGATGCTAAGCTACAATCAGATGCTGAACCACAAATATTTGTTGGATAGCATCTTTCCAAAAATAGACACTAAGTCATAAATATTTGTAGCTTAGCATCCTTTTGTGACTTAGCATCACTACAAGATGCTAAGCTACAAACATATCTGCTAAGTCACAAATATTTGTGGGATAGCTGTTCTGCACAAAGCTATATCAAAGTATTATACAGTAAAATAGCCTTTTCTGTAGAATTGAAAAGGGGTGTCAGGTCTCTTATGTATTATGCCTCAAAACATTAAGTTTCTTATCTTTATCTTAATAAAATGTCCAATAAAATAGATAGTATATTTTTGTCTAAACATTTTTAGCTTTATATTCAGGGAAATGTGAGATGAGAAATCATGGAAAATAATGCATTTTTCAGTGAGTCGGGATGATTCAGGGGACAATTTCTAGTTATCGCTATATGAGAGGTGATAGACAGTAACCTTTTTCTGAAACTTTGGTCTTTTTAGTGCGATCTTCAAAGAATATTGACAGAATTTGTGAAAAAAGGGTTGTGTGCAACAACTAACAACTAAGTATACAAAAATAGGTTTTATGTCCTGCAAATTGGAGAATCAATTAAGATGAGTGAGTTATCATTCTAAACAAACCAATGTTTGTTTATCTTTATCTATTATCCTTTACTGCTATGAAGTGACAAGGGGCTGAACAACTCAAGTCTTATTTTTGCTTCTCGAATTTATTTTGTAAATAGTTTATCAATATTCAAATTTCTTTTGATATGGAATAGAAATTGCAAAATGTAAGTGTGATTTAATTTTCCGAAATAAATTATATATTTGAAAATTCAAAAAGGTTAGTCCTATGTCCTCTAGGAGTTTGCAGTACACCTCTCTTCAAAACCCCAATGAAATAATCTTCAAAATTGGTTTGCTATTTTTCAGCATAAATCTGTAGGATAGCATCCATTGGTAGGATAGCATCTTGTTGGATAGCATCTTATTGTAGCTTAACAGCATGTGGGTGCTGCTAACTGACAAAGTGCTTTGTGGTTTAGTGAATGTTTGCATGATAGCGTCCTGACATGGATGTTAAGTGACAATTAGGTTGTATTTGTGGGATAGCATCTGTTCGTAGGATAGTGTCCTAACAACGTCAGCTGTAATAAATGGTCTAATTCTTTTTAACTGATAGACCCTGTGATGGATCTTCCTATATTTATCAGCAATGAAGTCTCTAAATGAAAGTGTGTTATCAACAATAACACCCAAATAGTTGTAGGAATATACATTTTCTATTAAGTTATTACTAAATTTTATTTTTCCCTGACCATTGAAGATACTCAGGAATTTTAATTAGATTGCCTTCAATATAATTCGTACATTTTCCCTAAAATATATACCTATAATATAAATAATTATGTTACACATAAATGTACAATTTGTCCTAAAACGATGTTGGAAGATCATGTCATTGTATGTGAAACAGTTCAATAATGTTATGTCCTCGCGTATATAGTTAAACCCCGCTATTTGCATGCTGTGTGACCAAAATGACCGCTGGCGGAGTGGAGGGTATTTTATCTCACACGCCTGGAGGGGAAACACAACTGTCAAAGTCGATAGCAGGTAGTCCTTTTCAAATAAAGGGATGTGTAAGTTGTCTACTGAATGATATACTGTATTTGGCATATTAATACTATATTTGGCATATGAATACATATTGTATACATTGTATATATTCTAGAAACACTGGATACAGCTACGCAACACTCAAAATTAAAACTCACATTCCTTGAGCAGGGTTTCTGTGAACATGTTTTGTCTTATTCACTAGATAAAACAAGGTATACTCAATTAACTACCATAGTAGAAAACAAGACATTCCTGCGAATTCCGTAGGAGTATCAGTATTAAATGCATGCCTGTATTCCCTTTCTGCATTAGTCAAATAGACACATTGGGAAGGTTTTCCCCCTTTAATTCAGGTTTGTGAGACACAACACCACCTGTGGTCCATCACATAATCTCCTCACTGTCCCGATGGTTGTCCACCACAGCGAGACCCCTCCCTGTTCAAAAATTGAAACAATATATCCTCTTGAGTAGTAATGTGCTCTCGCAACAAGGATGTCGCTGTTACAATAATAACCGCTGCTGATTTGTGTCTGTTCTACTAGACCGATTTTAATTCTATAAACAGGTCTGAAAGCTAGACATTTAGATCTAAATTCCCTGAAATTTTCAGTCTGGAAAGATTATTAGAAGTGGGTGAAAATCGATGCTGAATTTTGTGTATAACAGTGAGACTTTGAGCAAACCCTTGCTCTGGTTTGCACTGTTGTGAGACCTGCATAGAAGTCCTCACTTTGGTCTTGCTGTTGCGAGGGTTGGCTTATGCGACGGAGCACTGTTGCCCATTGCACAACTAATTCCTTAACAATGAAACCCAATTAAATAATGAAACCTTTGGTTGTTACTTTTATCGTAACAGCAATCATTTTGACAGTTAAAAAACAGTTATTTAGATTGTGTTCAATGAGTTTTTTCATATTCTTTTCCCTTCATATATCAATTTACAGAATTTCATTTCATCCATTAGAACCAGTGTTATAAAAGTGTTGTTACGAAACCTATTGCTATTACAAAAACGATCTTAAAGTTATTGCTGTTACAAAAATTCATTGTGCAACGGGTTACTGATCAGCCAGCGGTTAATTTGGTTATTCAGCATGTATATGCATCATGTGACAAGAGCACCGGAGACATCCTAACAAGCATCTGACATGTTACTATTAATAGTCAATTGGATGCTCATATGTGAAATGTAAAGGTAATCTTACTGTGATCATCTTCTGGTGTTTGGTGACAAATGACCAATTCCCTCAGGATAATGAGATATGTTTTGTCAGTGGCAGGAACTTGTAGGTGCTCCGAGGTAACACAGACTCGTATAAGCTGTAGAGGGTTAGGACGAGTCTACCAATTCATACAAAAGGAGTATACGTAGCCTTTTGGTTCAGGAATCGCATTTGTATTGAAATTGGTAGGGATTGTTACCAAACCACAAACAATGTATTTGAGTAAAATAAAATAAAATAAACATAGAATTAGTTGAGGAACTGACAAATTAATGGCGTATTTAATGTGCAATTGTGGTCGAATTGGGAGCGTTTTGGACCTCCATCACATATCTATTCTGCGTAAATCACAAGCATATTTACTCATAATTATGTGAGGCATTCTTTACAAAGTTGTTTTATTTTTAGGGAGTGGCAGTATGTAGACTCTTCAATAAAATGAAAAGAGCAAGGTCCATAATGTATTTCATGGAAATTTACTATAAAGGCAATTTATTCTCTGTCTACCAAAGAGAGCTGGGAGGATGACCAAAGAAAATTCATGATATTTTTTTGTTGTCCACGCATCCACGAACTGCTCCAGAAAAAAATTGTTAAAGTGTAAAAAAGATGCGTGACGGATTTGTGAATGAAAATGTCCAAATAAAAACATGTATTTAAGTATAAATATTTATACAAAATAATTCATTATATCTATTAGAAACTAATTGCAATTTAATTAGAGTGGTTTTAAACCCAAAAAGAACTTCATGAATCTAAAATTTGGTGTTTTTTCACGAATCTAAATGTTAGAATCGTGGACACAAGATTCGTGATATTTCTTTGGTCGTCACCCCAGGCCAATTCCAAGGGGTCAACTATGAAAATGAATTAATCTAAATGTTGGTTTCTTTTCATTTGTACTAAAGAACGTACTCATTAACGTTCATGTAATGTTACTTATATTCGGCCTTTCGTTTGAGGTCTTGGAGAAGAGAACTGTTAATAGTGCTAATGGGACAATAATAATGTGCTAATACTACTTTTAATAGTGGTAATATGCCAACTATAATGTGCTAATATTGCAAATGTGCCGATGATAATAATGTGCTAATGAATGCCACATGTCAATGTCACATATTTTCAAAAACAGTGATTAGTGAAAATTAGTAGATTTCACTGGCGACCAAGGAGAAAAAAAACTAGTCATTGGGCAACTAGCTAGTCGCCAGGCTCCTAAAGAATTGATATCCAGGTTGGGGTGCTCTTGTCGTTAACCGGACAGCCACCGGAAGGACACTTTAGTGCAACACCCAACTAGACTAGAGGACACTTTAGTGTGCACTAGGCAATTACCTAGTCACCGATGAGTGTAGAGAAAAACTAAACATGTCAAATACTTTGCTAGTAAACCACGGCAACTACAGGGGGGCCGACCATAAAGTTTTGACGAACCCAAATTCTTGCAGTTTCGCCGTCACGAATCTAAAGTACGTCCAGAAAAAAGTTACGAATCTCCGCGGTCGCGAACCGTTGTCCAGAAAAAAGATACGAATCTCCGCGCAGAGGATACGGACCTCTCGGAGGTTCGTATCCTGCCAATTTGACGAACCCAAATTTTGGGTACGTGATAGGAATAAACGTGTCTTAAACTATCTAATTCGTATTATATCGTGCATCCGGGACCTGATTTAGGATTTACAAGTCGGTAGCAACATGGGTGAGTGTCAAAACATGATATATTGTGTCTATTTCAAATTTTTTTAGATTTATAAGACACGCGTGAATTGACCGGATCGCTTAGCATGTGATAAATGTCATATCATGTCAATATCATGTAAATATGATACTTGTTGACTGTTCGACGTTCATTTTGGGCGATAATGGGTTGATTCTAAGTAATTTTGAGAGTAGCTTACACTGACCCAGACAGGTACGCCTTATGAGGGTAGGAATTATCACTTTTTATTAAAAGTATGTTGGAAATTGTATCCCTACTGAGCTAATAAGTCTATATCATTGTTAATAAATAATCTACAGTAAATTTTTGGTCCTGAATGAAATAGAAATATGAAATATCAATGCAATATTTTTTTTTTTTTTCAGTACGTCCACCGAAACAGGACAAAAAGAATGCAAGAGTAAGGCCATTTCAGGACTTCGCCCTCAAGACATATCTGAACAATAAGAGCTACCGGAGACAGTGGGGGCAGAAGAGATGTCGGTCAATGAAAACCTACAGAGAGCGCATCGACCCCCGTGTTGCGTATCCCCGCATTGCAGACTTCGAGGCACGCTATCGACTCCCTCCCTCCTGTGTTGAAGAACTGACTGAGGAGTTCGAAAATAGTATCTTCCGTCCGGGCAAGGGTAAAGAGGAGAAGAGAGGCTCACCAATACCCCTCTTCCACAAAGTAAATATCGTAAATTAATGTAAAAAAATATCTATAGTGCTCGAAAATCCGTAATTATGACATGAAATACTACAGATAAAAAAATAATACAATGAAAGCGATCTCGAAGTAAAAGTAAATGAAAAAAAAAAATTTATATCGACCTAAAAAAATTGTCTTTTTTTGTACCATGCCCTGTCGGTGCTGCCACCTAGGAATTAAAAAAAAAAAATGAAGTTAAATACTTCTACAATAATGAAAAGCTGTATTTGTATTTGAACAAATGGATAATTTTTTTTTTCAGGTTTGCTATGCGTTACGATATATGGCGACTGGGTCAGTGTATCAAGTGATCCGAGACACGCAGGGGGGCGTCTCCAGATCGAGTGTTGGACGGGCTGTTACAGCATTCATCCAATTTCTTGCATCTCGTTACAAGAAGCATGTCATTTTCCCAAAGGTATTAATTTTTTTTTAACTCTACACTTTGGAATACATTAATTCCTACATACCTCTGTGAACATTTATATTTACCAAGAAGAGCCACAAACAAACATATAAAATTACAATAATCTTTATTATAAAAAACCTTGTTCCTTTTCATAACTTACTACACTGAAGTCTTTAATCATGCTGACAAAGTTACAATCCAATTATGTTATACTAAATTGCAGGGACAGGCCATGCACGAAGCTGCAGTGCGTTTCGCCCAACGGCACAAGGTGCAGCAGTGTATAGGTTGCATCGATGGGACCTATGTTCCAATCATGCGGCCATACAGGAATGAACACACCTACGTGTGTCGTAAGGCGTACCATGCCCTTAACGTCATGGCAAATAATTCAGAATACTATTATATAATCGTGACTACGAACTTCTGAATAGTGTTATAAAAATCGTCACTACGAACCTTTCTAAAATTCTCAGTTTGTTTAACTCAGCTGTGGTATACAAGTCGGTCGACCCATTATCATATACCAATATTTGCGAAACTCGGCCTCAAGAAAGTCAATAATTTTTTCAATTTCTTGAACAAACTCTTGATACACACCATGGAATAAGTAATACCTTACAAACGGATACCATATAAATCTGTAATTATAAAAGCCTTTTTAATTTTCAGATTGTCAGTGACTTTGAGGAGCGAATCCTGTATGTCGAGCCATCCATGGCTGGATGTCACCACGATCAGTCGGTGCTGGCCTTCTCCGATCTCGGACACCACATGTCGTATCGGCCCGAACGCATGGGGGAGTATTTTCTCCTAGGAGACTCAGGGTAAATATACTCAACAAATCTTCTTACATTAAAAATAATGTTAACGCCTAAGTAAGTGTATGTCAGCGCTTCACATACAACTTGTCCGTGCTCTCTAATTATGTATTTATAAAAAAGAGATTGATCGAAGTCTGAATAATCATCTCCTACCAAAAAAATATTAAAATTAATATTTTACAATTCAGATACAAGCTGACGCCGAATGTAATGACCCCCTTCCGGTGTAACGTGCTGACGGACCTCGAGCCTCATCAACAAAAGTATCAAGTGGCCCACACCACTGCTCGCAGCTCGGTCGAGCGCTGTATTGGCCAACTCAAGAGTCGTTGGCGGTAGGTTTTCAAATTCAATCGCAACTCCATAATATATAACATTCTCACTGAGAGACACGCGTAATAAATAGCCGTTAATTATTTTTAACAGAATCTCTATTAGGGCAGTGTGGACCATCAACCCTCAACGTTAGACGACCATGTACATTATCTTAAGAATGTAGGCACATTCCTATCATTACACATTTGCACAGAAATACATAACTGTTTTTCCCTCTCTCTTTAAGGTGCTTGTCCAAATCTGGTGTTGGGGCAATCCGCATGCAGCCTCTACAAGCATCGTGGCTTGTCAAAGCGTGCTGTGTACTACACAATCGCTGCCTAGACTGGGGCCTGCGGAAGCTGAAGCCTGGACAAAACAGGGATCCTACGCATGAACTTAGGATCCAGGTCGAGGCATACGCTCGTTTCCTACGGGCAAACAGTCGAATCGACATCGACAGCGTACCAGAAGACGACGGTGTTGTCCATGAGACCTACGGACCTACACATGCTGGTCTGCGGAAGAGGGCGATGTACATCTTCAACCAGTATGGAGGCCCGAGACCGGAGTTCCTGCGAGCAACTCGCGGCTGCGGCGCTCGTGGTGGACGAGGTCGAGGCGCAAGGGGACATACAAGAGGCCGTGGCTGAACTGGCATCGTTTAAACTTTTCAATTGACAATATGTGATTCAAAATATAGATTTTGTACCCGTTTGTTCTCATTTACCTCCTGACAAACATTTTTTTTCAGAAGTTGAAACACATTTTTCCAAATACAAAATACCTTGACCTCGCTGCTGAAACTGACTAGACATGATAGTGCATCTAACATGCTCAAGTACCGACAAATATTATCACAATACCTTCATGTTATTGACCAGCAGCAGCAGTCACATTTTCAATAATATCATGGTCGTTAACAATCTAAAATAAAGCACCGAGTATATTATTAGGTTTTTTTTGCAGAAATAAGCCTGTACAGCATTTGAGATGGTAGTTTCATTATGTGCGCGTCAGTACAGACTCAACTAAATATAAGAAAATGTGTCGGTACCAAGTATGTCATCATGGAGTCACAAACACAAATCGCAGATAAAGTATGTTTCTATTGAAAAACAGTATCTTAGAATCGTGACCACGAATCTTCATTATCAACGAACTTGTGTGTTAGAAATAGACTCTATAATGTGAGCATGTAACCATTTACTGTCCGAACACCCCCAGTCATTTCACTTTAGTGAAGAGAAATGAATCGAATAAACTGAACAATTATTACTGAAACTCTGAATTAACTTTTGTATACTGAGTCTTATAGAAGTGAAGCCTAGAACTGTCTAAAACATGATCTACTCCTGTGGCTGCTGTGGCTGCTGTCCCGCCACTTCTTGTTGCTGCCGTGCTTGCATGGCACTTACAATTTCCTCACTGACGTACCCAATAGTTTCCTGCTGGTAAAATTCACCAACACTAACAACTGGGATCAAACCAGCCGCACCTTGAGGTTGAAGCTCCGCCACAGTGACTGGAGGAGTGTTAGATGTTGTAGGAGCTGCCGGGACAATGAGCTGCTCCTGCTGCTCTGCCTGTTGTTGTTCCCCTGTAGTGGGCCACGTGGAGGAGTCGTACTCAATTGCCTGGGGTTCCATAGTAGTCGGTAAACTTATAGTGCACGGAGGGGTGTCTAAATTGGCGGATAGATGTTGTGGCGAATTTAAAGAAGGCGTGTCCGTGGATAAATTAAACATCATTTCACGTCGGGCTTTAGCGATCTCGTCCGCTGTCGCGGTGCTCCGTGCATATGTATGCGCACCTGCCGATGGCTTAAAAGTGACCTCTGAGGTATTGGCGCTATTTCCTTTGTCAGTGACAGGAGTGCTCGTACTAGGCATCGGTGGGCTTCTCCTTCTTGTAGATTCATTCTCACCCTCCGAGTCAGACTTGATACGAATTCCAGGATGTGGTACAACTGATCCCAAAGGCCCTCCCATTAACAGGGATTGCACCATAGATTGAACAACGTTTAGTGATTCCTGAATTTTTTTCTGTTCGCACTTGAACTCTGATCTTACAGCATTGAGTTCAACAAGGAGCACCCGATTTTTTTGTTCCAAGGAGTCCGTACCAGATTTCACCATAGTGATATTGTTGTTCAGTAGCTCCATGTCCGTTTTTATTATGTCGCTGTCACCGCTGATCTCTTGTAACTCGTATTTCACAGTGTTCACCTCTTCATGAACTTTCTGAAGGAGATTGTCATTTGCAGCCTGGCGCCCCTTTAGACTGTGAGCTTCTGTCTTCAAAGCGTTAGTGTCGCACTTGAGGTTCTTGAATGATCCTTTAAACCCGGCCATATCCGCAGTGACAGAGTTCAACTTCTCGTCGGCGGACCCCATCGACGACTTTAAATCTGTAATGTCGGAGTTAATAGCTTTTATGTCACCTTCTACGACTTCCAGACTGTTTCCAATGATTTTGATATCAGCGTTCTTCTTTGCCATCTTCTGTATATCACCTTTGGCCGCTGTGACAACTTGTTGAACCGACGCTAGCCGTGTAGACTGACCATTCAGCGTAGCTATAAGAGGCTCAATTTCCACGTGCACTTGATCTTGAACTCGGCCATCGACGTACTGTCCTATTCGTGCAAGTGTTTGCTCCACAGTGTTAAACACCTGCTGCTCAGTCAGACTACGACCTGTCGTTTGGCCCACTTCTGTGACAGTCACTACTTCGGCCGCCTCAATACTAGCCTCTGCACCAACACCCCCCTGTGTCGATGGAGGATTGCTTTCCTGCTGAACAGTCCCTTCCTTCTTCCTCATCTCCGCCGCTTTTTCTTGAAAAGTTTCAGTTCTTTCCAATCTGTAGATATAGTTTAGGGTGTCGTCCACACCTTGTCCATGACCGAGATCGCCAACTTCCTTCAGAGGGGTGTCGTTCAAGTCAGGGAGACCTTCACCTGCTGAAAGAAAATACAAAGTAAGAACAATTTTATTCTATTTTTAAGACACTACAATTTTTAATTGTTAGAACGATAGTCTTCAGAACGTTTCCCAATGTTATAAGGTATTAACTCTGTGCAGACCAAAACAGTTACACAAACGCTAAATTAAAATAAAATATACTGAACCCTTAACATTTTAGGTTCGTAAAGGATTCGTGTCCACGAATATTTGGTTTCACTTATTTGCATATCAACTCTTCAAGCTACTTAGTATGATGAATAGTTATACAAAAATTGACATAAATACCTTGCAGGAAACTGTCGTCCAAGGTTTCCTGGGTATAGTCGAGTGACCGCTTTGCCATGGATTCGTCAGCGGCGGCACCAGGTGACCAGTCAAGTTGGGAGAGGGACTGGTCTATGGACGGGACGGGTGTGGCTTTGCTTGTCAAACGCTCGGAGGTTCGTCGTTCCTTAGGCTCACGTGAACGCAGCACTGGACTCGTGAGTACTTCTGTAAAATATGATATATAATACCATTTCACGAACAATTTTAAACAGTCGAAACATGTTCATCTTTGCGTAACATCTTTAGACTATGATTAATAAATAACAACTCGTCCAGCCATTTCAATAAGAGCTAAGGTAATGAAGTAAGATATATATTACGTTCAAAGAAATAATTTTTTCACAGATATTTATAGTTAGATAATTAATACCAAAGATTACTTTTGAATTATTTTATTAAAATACACACAAAATGCTACTCACGTTTAGCAGGTGTCGCAGTGTCGTCATCGTCCTCGCTGTTGACCAGAACAGTTCTCGGTTGCTTTTTCCTCAGCCGGAGTCGCGACCGCTTGCCAGCAGCAGCAGGAGAGGACTCAGAAGGTGCTGTAGAGGTCGTCGCAACCGCAGCCGCCTTTCCTTCGTCACCCTCATGCTGCGGATCAATATCTGCAATGGTACACATTGTATTATTTATTTCATAAAAGATTTTTTACTACATTTGTTAACATCCTTACGCCATTAAGTATTTCAAGTATACTTCCTACCAAAAATAAAATAGTATCATTTAAATAGGTTTAAGATGAACCGTTGTTCTTAAGTGAACCTTATTATCTGGAAGAATTACATCAGTAAAAAATCATTAAATTATAAGATATTTTTTAGTTGAGTCAACAGTGCCACAGCATAGTTATTCTATCATTTTCTCATTTTTCTTATGATTCAAGTCCTAAGGTGTTTCTAATACTATAACTAGGCCTATTGAGGAATAGTTTTTTATGTTATTTACATTTGGCGTACTTGCCCTTGATGTGGGCTATGGTATCCCTCGGCTTCTTGCGGTACTGCGCATGTGCCTGCCTCTGCACCTCAAGGCCGGCTTCCTGCGCTTCCGCTTTAGCCGCCGAGTCAACGTCCGAATTCGACACATCCAGTTTTGTTTTGGTGGCACCGGCAATAACTGTAAAAAGTGTTAATATGGCATACAAAATTATAAAACATTATTAGATACTTGTTCAGGTAGAAAAAGAATGGTGACATTTATCCAACATTCATGACTTACACAACATATGGTAGTTACAAATGATACTAATTTATACGGCGTCAAAATTTGAGCTGTTACAAGCATTTAAATAAGAAAAGGTTCGCTGTCACGATTCTAGTAATAGTAGACAAACTGACAGGTTCGTTTATTACTGTGTCAGTGACGACGAATCTGATTTGAAATGTTTCTGCGATATTTCTCTATAGTTAGGTAGTTGTTGCTTGAAGTGAATAATAATGCTTATAGCCTGCACATTCCACACCCCAAAAAGCGAGACATCGCAGTTCTATGGGAAGGAGTACTCTCTCTGGGGGAATGGGCGCAGCTCCCGTACCCCCAAACTCATTCTCCAACTTCCTCATCTGAAATAAATTCGGAATTATCGAGTTAAGAACTCTTAAACAAGTGTGTAATAAATAATTTCATTGAATTCTATAACGAAGATTAAATACAGACCATTTCGCTACACAGAATCATAATTACACTTGGTCAGATTTGTTCTTTAAATAACTAATTCTGAAGATTATTTGTGGCTATCGCGGCTTTCATTACATTCACAATTAATAAATAAGAAATGAACAAAAATAAATAGAAAAGTGAGGTGCTAATATTTACCTTTTCGATTGTTTTACTTTTGTGGTCCCTTATTTTAGTGTAGATGTACTTTTTACGTCGCTTCAGACCAGTGTGGGCGTTGACGTTCTCCTGGACCCTCTTCAGGATGGCCTTACGCTTAGCTATCCGCTGCTCTGGAGTGACTTCACCTTCCTTCCAGTTCCCCCTCACAGCTTTTCTATATAAAAAAAAAATCACATTTAAGTTATGTACAACTAAGTGGTTTGGAAGTGGTTTTTCCTTTTATATAATGTAATCTTAAGTAACTGTTATGGGACATTCGAGATGTATTAGAGAATACTATGTTTTAGTCTTGTTTCCAAATTATTCTAACGTACAAGGAATTGTATTTCTATAGACTTTCAATAAAGTTTATTTTGTGGTTACCTTAACCTTCTTGTTCTTTTCTGTGTTTCTGGTATAGGACTACTTAAGCTTGTTATTTTATTTCTTTTCTTAAAAAAAATAATACGATAAATTATATGATACAATTATACTTACGGGTCCTCATCCATGGTATCATAGAGGATCTTCAGCTCCTCAGGGGTATACCAGTCGGAGCTGCCGGGTCCGTCTGTCTCAGTATCTGAGGAACAGAAGCTAAAGTCTTTCCGGCGCCCCGTGAGGCGATGACCACCAATGGTTGGAAGTTGGTCAGCATTACCACCTGCTGCTACGGCTGCGGCTACTTGCGGAACTTCTTGGATGGCTGCTTCACTTTGGACCGCCTGTGCTGCTGCCGCCTTCTTTCCTCTCGCGCGCCCACGTTTTGTGGCTGGGGTGCTCAGCTTCGACTTGCCTTTTCCCCGACCACGACCCCTACCAGCTGGAGTTGGCGAATCTGAAGTGTCTGCTGCGGATACGTCAGTGGTTAAGGCTTGGGCTGGCACTCCTGCGGCTTCGACTTTGTTTTTTTTTCGGGCCGGCTGAGAACTGCTGCTCCTACTAGCGGCGGAGATAGCCTGCTGCTGGGCCTCTTCGGCCGCCGCCACAAACTGAAACTTCTTGCCTTTAGGGGGTGGGCTGGGAGTGGTATCCTCTACCGTGATGATGTCGATGTCATCCATGCTCTCTTGCTTAACGGGCTTGGGTTTAAAAGCTGCAGCACCAGATTTAGACGGTGTGGAGTGTGGCACAAGTTCATATTTATCGAGTATGTTACCGTAACGTTGTTTCTTCTCCTCCATGACCTCCTCGAGTAGTTGCGTGAGGCCGACTCGATCATCTGGGGGTAAATCGGTCCTCTGCAGAATGGCCTTGATGCTCCGAATACGGTAGTTCAGAGTCACCGTGTCGTCCTCGAAGAACGACGCCATCTGTGCAAGGAAGAATAGAAAAATTATAGTATTAGGTTGAACCAAAATTAGAGTTCACTGAAAGAATGACATCAGCGTAATGGAAGAGATGTACAAAAATAGGATCTCGTGCAGATAGCGACTTATTTCACCGAAATTTGGATTTATGTTAAGGTTCACACTATCAAATCTTCGATATAGATAATCTACAACTCGGATGAAAACATATGTACAAGGTTTACTTACCGTGAGACGGCAGAAAATGGCGAAAAAGATGAAGGGAACAAGAAGCTGGATAACAACGCACGCCATACGTCCAAGATGTCGGTGGAGGGGGTTGCTGGGGTTTCTTGCAGGTAGATAAGCTTTTCGTATGTACAGACGATGGTAACCAGCGGCGACGAAGATACCCAGCGAGTCGGCTAGGTGTTACATACAGGTTCGCTGGTAACCAGCGCGTTTCCGGTAAAACCGGAAGGACGAGTTTACAAACAAGGCGGGGAGACGGGTTGACCCGGATTCGTGAAATGGCTGACCTAGATTCGCGGCCACGGACCTGGCTAGATTCGTGACGTTACTCACGAATATTTAGTATGACGAATCTTTTACTTGACTGACCTTTTTCTGGACAAACTTTTTGCTGAGGTTCGTGAAGTGACTCGGTCTTCATGAACCTACAAAGCATTTTCGTCAAAACTTTATGGTCGGCATACCAGGTTTAGTCACCAGACATAACAGTACCAGTATCTAGTTGGTTGCTAGTCGTTGCTGCTGATTTTTGTAATCTAGTGACCCAAGTGAGGACCAGGCTTAATGGTTTGTCAGAATTCTTTTGACAAGGTAATCAAAATGGTTAATGGGGTAGGTTACCTGTGCCTCTACCTGTGCAATTAGAAAATAAATTTGGGCAAATACAAGCCAAATTACATGAAAGTAGCATCTACGAAGTACAAAAGCAATAATGCATTAATATTTTTAATTACAAAATAATTGATGTGTCAATTTGACATGTATCATTCTCCTCATCATACCAATGATGTATCCGGTGGGCAAACCGCACTGGCAATCTAGGACTTCCATAATTACTTGCTGCCAACCTTCCTGTCACATGCGTATGTGGCTTCACTGTCGACAAACACTTTTAAATTTCCTGATTCCCATCACCTCCTAGACACTTGGTTTTAGATGCGAAATGACAATGTTGCCGTGAAATTGCACAGATTAGAGACACAGTTCTTTGTTTCATCTGCTTGTTTGTTGCTTGGATCTACTGTTTATTTGGTCAATGTGGAAATTAAATCCTACTAATACTGTCCATTATATAGGCCTAAACGGTAATTACATACATTTATCTATTATTCTGATGTAAACATATAAACTGTAGGCACCGTGAATGATAGTCTATACTATGTACTTGATGTTGGTTGAGAAGGACATATATATTAGACATTGACAGTGTTATAGACTGGAAGTTATTTGAAATATGCATAAAATGAGCTATATTTAAGGAATTAACACGATCATGGAAGTAATTTCCACATCTATAATTGTAATAACTTTGAAATCCAAGGGTAACTTTTACGATTATTTCTAATAAAAAGCTTTAAAGAAAACACATTTGTGAAATACTACAAATTTTTGTTTTTTATTAAATTGACATCACGAACAAACATGATCTTCCGTTTACAGTAATAATATGAAATTGCCAAATTTGAACAATTATATCACTTCTGTGTGTGTATCTTTAGTGATCATACTATGCCAATATAAACCACTCGGATTTCCTTTGTTCTAGCAGTGCATTCTCAGGTGATAAACAGCTCAACGTCGTGTTGTGTAGAGTGACTGCAAAACAGACAAATCATTAGGATTTTTGGATGCTTGGCTTTCCTGTGGATATTGTGTGTGCTCTATAATGAAACCAATATTTTTCAAAACTTCATCTAAAATGTCCTTAAACTATCTTCAGCATTATTAGTTTTCTATGCCAAAGAATTTCATTAAATAATATTTATGCTTTAAATATATGCAAGCTTTCCGTTAAGGCTCTGACCTAGACTCCTAATATGAAATTTGTCGTTAAAAATTGTGGCTGACAATGCTTCAAAAAATTAAGAATTTAATAACGGTATTGAATAATGGCTCAGGCTATATGCACACCATTTCCCAGCAAACTTATTTCAAAAGTTGGAGATTTAAAAAGTGTAAATGCGCATCCCCACAGGACGACTAGTGCCGACAACTAGCTGTAAATAATTGACGACGAGCTATAACTCTTCGTCGCAGCTTCGTCATTGACGACTTAACAACTAGTCGTCGAGAATTTACAGCTTGTCGTCGGCAAAATATCGGACATGTCTGATTTTTTCAGCTTATTTCTCGACGATTAGTGCATTTAGTCGCCTGCCGTCCTGCCGCCAGCATAGGTCTCCTAGTCGTCGATGATTTGATGCAAGCTAGTCGCCTCATGGAGATCCAGTATAAGGGTTATAGGGCTCCCTTGCACAACCAAACTCTCGCAACAAGGATGTCATTCCACAAGGACGTCATGGTTGCGATGGGTCCCACTGTTCTTTTACTGGCTCTTTCACTGGGCCAATTCTAATTCTGTAAATAGTTCTGGATAATACATATTTAGATCTAAAATGCCTGATTTTCAGTCTGGAAAAATTATTAGAATTGGATGAAACTCGATGCTGAATTTTGGGACAAAAGCAAGAGTTCTCAACAAAATCATCGCTGTTTTATTATGTGACGAAGCCCTAGGGGTGCAGTGGCCAGTCGCATAAAGAAATAGTGCAACAACTCAATGTCCATCGGCTGTTGTGTGTATGGCCCTGTCTATGGGACCATGCACATTAAAGAACACCTGCCTTGGTAAAAGTGTAGGGGTATGGTCTCTACCTTCTCATAGATTCGATCACCATCACCACCCTTGATATGACCCTGGCAGTTAATTAGGGTGTAAAGCAACTAATAACCAACCAACCAACTCAATGTCCTACAACAAGCATGTTGCTGTTGCAATGGGTCAGGCAGTTAAACTGGCTGTTCTACTGGGTGGATTTTAATTATACAAACATTTCTAAAAAAATATATGTTTGGATCCAAAGATCCAGAGATTTTCAGCCTGGAAATATGAGGAGAATTGTTCAAAATAAATTATGATGATTGACTTTTACACAACAGTGTGTGATCTAGCAAACCATCATTCACTGCTATACATCCCATTGTTTTTCGTTTAATTATTTATTGAAAAAGTACTATCTCGTTTTCGAAACCCTTTCAAGATAGCGGCATGTTAGTATATAGTTTAAAAATTATTAGTGTGTATACAAGTGTCAATGATGATGATAATGCATGTCCAAGTCCACATATACATTATGTCTAAACCAACCTGATGATTGAATTATTTCCCCATTTATCCAAGAAGGAAAGATCCTTCAAGGATATTCTAATTCAGATCCAGTCATTATGAGCCAAGTTTAGATTTTTCACTCGTCGCTTGAAACACTGAATACTTTCAGACTGTTGTATATCAGTACTCATTTTGCCCCACAAAATACACATATGATAATAATATTATCATATGTGCATCGCAAACAGTCTATATTATAGACTGTTTGCGATGCATGGCCACAGTTGTTTACTGCTCACTGACTGATTATCAACTCTGATGACATTAAGAACGATTTAAGCACACAGCAACATTGTTTTTATGACATTGTTACTGTGAATCTATTCTCACATGTTTTTACTGGATCACATTGACCTATGTGAGTTAATGTATGATGAGACAGTGCATATCTATATTTTGTAAAAGTTACAGCTCATAAAAATCTATAGCTAAACCTATAGTAAGATAGTAACATTTAAAAGAAATTCAAAGATATTCTAAGTAATGAGTGTGTTACATTAAGTTTTTATTGCATTTTCTACATTTTATCATTAACTGTCGTCCACGTTTCACTGTTTTGTTTCTGTTAACAACCATTTGAAAACAAATATTGCAGTATATCAGTGTTGAGTCCTGGAAATTAGATAGGGGGAATGTGGGTTGTATCGCGCATGTGTGCTATATCGCGCAGCTCCCCTTGAAGACACATAAATAGGTTTAGATTGATTTTATCATTATGATTTAAAAACGAACATATTAAGTATTGTCTGCAGTACCCCCGGAATGCCTTACCTAATAGAATTCAATGTTATAAATATCAGTATAACCTATCGATATATTTGTTCACATTTTTATCGTTCTGCCTTCATTCTTTACTTATGTTCCTATTTTCCATATCTTATCATAATAAAATGATAAAGGTGCTGAAGCAATATTCGTTTATTCATCCAGAAAAAACATGAAATCCTGATAATGTATATTTTTTTCCGAAGACTGAAATAAGAGATTCTTTCAATGAGATTCAAGGTTGAAATTATAAGTATAAATGGTCTTGTATTGCGCATTATCTGTTGTTGTATTGGGCAGGTAAGTGGCTATTATCAATATATAACTGAAATAATTGTATCTTCCTTATTTACTGACTTTTTTCATTTTTAAACAATTTTTCGATACCACGACCTTCTTCCTATTAAACATTCCAAACCAAAACCTTCTCAGATAATTATTTAAAATTTATCAGAGAAAACAGCCAAAGTTACTGATTATGTAAAAGTTTAGTCCGTAATAAATTGGTATTTTACCTAGAATTTGCTATTTTTGCTTTTATCAATTAGAGCCAAATTGATTTATCAAACATTTAATCAGAAAATAATTATGACTTGATATTTGTTCTTACTATCTTTAGTTACAATAAAATTCAGACTCTCAGCTCAATATTCACGATTTTTGGTGCGGCATTTCTTACTAAATTATTTCATATTTGTCTCTCAAAAATAGACCCATAAAATCAGCGATACAGTGCTTACATGCGCGATATAACAACAGGCCATGGGTTCTTATCAATGTGAACATGATTTAGGTTCCAAAAATGGCAATTTCTAGGATCACAGTACATATTTGTACACCAGCTCACTCACATTTACATATATATACCAGATGATATGGTTTACAGAGCGCTAAAAAATGTTCTCCCTTTCTTACCTGCCGTTTTTTTTATTGTAATACCATAAATATATGTTGGAGGTCATTTACTTCTTTATCATTTCCTGCTACCCCCCAGTTCACGGTTGCTGTCGGAGGATGTGGCACATCGCTGTGTTGGAAAGTGGCCTATTATGGCACACCTGTTTGGTCCACTATACATTTGCATTTTGTTATACAGCCAGTATGGTGGGGTGCATATGGATATACTGTTTACTCTATACATCCTCATGTCAGACTTGTGCACTTATCCCGGGTGAATCCAGCAGGCATTCTAAGGGGACTTTACCAAGCACTCTTTCGGTCCTGACTAAATTCTCCCTACCACGGATAGCTGATTTTCAGCATTTCTGGTACCTGCAGTTTAATTTTGACTGATTTTGTCGTCAAAAACACAGGGAAATGTATCGAAAAATACATAATTATATATTTTCTCTAAATCAATCAGTAATGAATGAATTTTCAAACCAACATAAAAAAATAATGAACATATATGGATACAAAATGAGAAAAAAAAGGTTGATATTGATTTCCATCATTTTTGACCACAACTAATGCCATGATTAATGAAAATTTCTATACGTAAGCATTGAAGTTTGTCAACATATTACCCAGGATGCATCTTGATCTAGGCTAACCTGCAGGTAGACAACAGGAAATATGCTATCCGTGGTAGGGAGAACTACATGGAGGAGATACAATTAAATGTGTATATATGAAAATATACAATGTTTTAATACTAAGTCTTCACACAGAATGTCCCATCCCTTCCAATGCCATGAATCTACTGCTGAGGTGTAAACTGATACAGTTTCAGGAAGTTAATAAATGGTATTTTGATATTATTACAATCATTCTTTACTGTCTTTCCAGGAATCATATCTGAAAATGGGTGACACTTCTGGAAATAGTTTGGTTAACATCACTGACTCAGATGCAATGTCAAACATATCACTATCATTGGATAACTCCACAGTAACCTTCCTAAACCAAACTTCGATCATCCTGCCATCAGCGTTCCTTGCTGGTATTTACACGATGCGGGTCTTATGGTCCATCCTTGCCATAGCAGGAAATGGGCTAACCATTTATGCTATCATTAAGTTCAGCTCTCTTCAGTCAACCACCAACTGTCTTGTGGCTAGCCTAGCTGTGGCTGACTTCATACAGGGATTGCTAACTCCTGCTGTCATCCTACACCACGTGCTCAAAGATCAACCCAGCTTTGTCCAAATCTGTTTAGCTGAAAAGACACTAAGTGGAATTTCACTCCGAGCAAATTTCATCAACATTCTCTGGATCTCCCTTGATAGGTTTTTCTACATTGCCTATCCTCTGCGATACCCACTTTGGCAGACACCGCAAAAGGCATTAATTCTTATCGCACTTACATGGGCATACGTCACAATAGACACCCCTTTAGTGGTTTACTTAACTAGTATTCTCAAACCAGGAGGTATTTGCAAATTATCCCTGATATTCAGACGGGATATTTACAGCTTTTACTTTGTTCCCCAGATGTTCATTTGCATTGTAATAACAATTTTGTGCTATATTGCAATAGCCAAGATTGCTTACAAGCAGGGTAAAGCAATTGCTGCACTTCATCATCCTTTTGAAACTCTTGAAGCCTCGATCCATCAGAAACAGAAAAAAATAGCAAAAATGATGTTCACAGTTCTTGCTTCGTACCTCATGTGTTACCTTCCCCAGTACTGCCTTACAATAGTTATTCAAAGGAAAAAAACTCTGCTTACAATAGCCATGGAAAAAGTAACTACCCTTATCTACTACACAAATAGCTTCATCAACCCTCTCATTTATGGTTGGAGAAGCAAGGAATTTAATTCTGCCTTTAGAAAAATACTTGGTATAAAGAATGAAGTGACCCCTTCTACAGCTAATGGAACTGCAGGAACTAGCTGAACATAAAGATTCTTCAAACATTATGCTGGTCTTTTAGAAGACTAGGCTTCTCCTTGATTGTACTAAACCTTTCCTCTAGGGGTGCAGGGTACTGAAGTGGTTAGAGCATTTGCTTGGAATGAGGGAGATCTGGATTCAGTTCTGGGCTGAGCCTTGGTGGCTGCTACACCTCTTTGCGTTTCCCCCTGTGGCAACAACTGGGTTATCAAAGGTCTCTAGCAGACCACTGGCTGTTGCATTTAGTGCCCTGCCAATGGGACACTGCATATAAAAGGACACCTGCCTCAGTAAACACGTAGGGATATGATGTCTACCTTCCCATAGATTTGATCATTCCATAGATCCGATCATCAAAAAGACAGAATTGTCAAAACCTTGTTATCACTCTGATATGACTGTAGATGTTGATACGGCGTAAAACACCAATAACCAACCAAACAACCTTTCGTCATTGACTTTCAATCCTCCCAGGTTCAATTCACTATCCGTAAACCAATTTTTGGATATGAGCATCCATACTGTTCTTCTCCTTACAATGTATACATCTTTTTCAATAAGGTGGCACCACCCTGTTGTAATTATTCGAAACAATTCTTTGGGAGTTTTCCCATAGTAAACCTATATGAAGTGAAGTGACCCATTTGCCAAAGTCCCAAAAGTTGGCAAAGTGGGAGACTGGACAGTTCATGGGAAAGGTGTATGCATTTCACATGTTTCACATTATTCTAAATATATGTTGCATGGAGTTGAACCTGATGCCTAAAAGTGTGAGGGTAATGCAAATAAACTTTCTTGATATCAGCATTTGTAAAACAAAAGCTCAATTCTACCCACTAAACTTATTCTTACTCAAGTCTTATGCATGGAAACTACAATATCAGGAGAGTCTGCTAATGGGAAAACCCATTTTTCATATGCATTTAAAAATGTAAGCCATAAGTTGAGCAGGAAGGTGACTATGCCCACTATTAGCCTACATATCCATACTTCCCTTATGCTTTTTAAAACCATGTTATGTAGATGATATATTATGTGATCTCATGATTCTGCAAATGCAAGATAAGCAGAGTATTCTACAAATACCGTAAATGAGTAATGGATCAGCTCCTCTCTAAATATTAATGGCACACAAATCTGAAGGGCTTTTGAAATAAAATATCAGGGCCTTACATTTAAAATGTATATACACTTTTCCAAAAAATCTCCCCCCCCCCCCCCCCCCACCTCTTATTGAGAAAAAATATGCATTGGGTTTCTACTAGAATGCATACATGTTTTCAGAAATGATAGACCCCCCTCCCCCTTTGATGCCTACATATTCAATGGAAGGCCCAATACACCAAATGTGGATAGTATTGAAGTAGCAGTATTTATATCAGGTAAATAGTTTTGTACTATTCAGTGTTTTTTAGTTTTCATGAAGTATCATTTAATATTTAGCATGTGAAATCTTCCTGCTTTCTTTGATGAAAAGGAAAGGCTAAAGCCGGGAACCCATTGAGCGATGCACTTGATTTCTAGTCGAATGCAGTGACAAATATCAAATAGTATTATGTATTATCAAAGTATTTCACCATTATTTGATATCCTTCTGGTCGGATTGCTCCATGGGAATACAGATCCTGGTCGTTTTCAACCAGTTTTGGTAATTTTAAGTAAAATTAAGAAACCAGATCTGGTTGAAACGACCAGAATTTTAGTTTAATGGCTTAGTGGGTTCCCCCCTTTAGTGTAGGCTCACTGGTAAAGTCCTGGTCTATTGTATCAATTCTACCTACCACGGATAGCTAATTTAAAGTACTTTAGGGACCTGCAGGCTAATTATGACTCATTCTGTCGACAAAACCCTTAGAAAAACTATAGAAAATTATCAAATAATTGTTGTATATCCCTCTACAATGAATGCATTTTCAAACAACTCTGGAATAATAAATGGATATGGATACTAGTTTGAAAAATAATGGCCGCAAGATTTTCCAAATATTAATTTTCAAATCATGATCAAATTAATGAAAATTTCTATACTAAAACATTGGGTTTTGTCGACATATTATCCAGCATGCATCCTGTTTTAGGCTAACCTGCAGGTAAAACTCATAAACTATCAGTGGTTGGGAGAATTGTACGAACTGTCATTGTATTGATACCAATATTGTATCTGGACTGTTGTCTGAACCTATTGTGTAATATAATTATATTGGTGCAAATTAAGTTTGAAACATAATTATTCTGATAAGCAGAAAAGGACTCACAGATTTTAGGCCCGATATTTTGAAACACCTAAACCTTAAATTTTCGACGGATTTAAGGTGGTTGCTAGGTAGTTTAAGGTGCAACCTTAAGAATCTGCAAAAATTTAAGGTATGCAATATTTCAAAGCACCTTACCTTGAAAAATATCCAGTTTAAGGTGAAATCTTTAAGGTAGGTCGGGAGGTACCTTAATCTTTAAGGTGACAATAAAATCCATGTAAGAGAATGAATTATATCATTCTGCTTGATCTATTTGATCATACATACCACAAATAAACGTTTGATTTGATAGATATAATGATTATATTTGTGTAAGCAATGGTGCAACATAGAACTATTTTCTGAGATATGTCCGCGGATGTTTACATGCGTTGTTTGGCAACCTCGTCGTCATGGTTACGCATTGTAGCAACGTCGTCGTCAATAATGTAAACAACATCGGCCATGTGTCATCTAGCCATTATTCTTATATTTCTTGATGGATTTTCACAATTTTTTTTTCAATTTGACACGAAAAACAGCTTTTCTAACCTGGGAATTAGTAGATAATATGTTATTCTCAAGTTAAGGTCGGAAAACACCAAAATGTTAACATCTGTATCCACCTTAAACTTTTAAGGTGATAAGGTGTTTCGAAATATCCATGGCATCCTTAAAGTTTAAGGAAAATGTATTTAAGGTGAGCTACGTCCAGACATTTAAGGCCACCTTAAACCAGGAAAAAGTTTAAGGTAAGGTGTTTCGAAATATTGGGCCTATGTCTACAGAAAAAGACAGTTCAAAGCCATACTTATACCAATTTCTACAGCTTTGAAATTTCAAAAAGGTGAAATACTAATATATATAGTTTATGTTAGAAAACACTAATTATCTAATTCCAATGTAAGTCTAAACTAACCAAAACTCATTGATTGCTAGTTGATGATCAAAATAATAATGAAACAACACTGAGACCATCAAAATGGAACTGGATTCTGGACAGTGTATTCTACAAAATCTTGTATCTGCACATTTCCCAAGCCATTGTTACAGGATATAGTTGGTACCATCCCTGCTTATGAAACTGGAATATATGTAAGGTAATTCAAAGCACAATGAATGTAGACATCAATAAGAACAATAAACGTGTTTAGTAAGGAAAATAACGTGTCCTTTATACCAATGACTGGCTCTCTGAGCCTGATACTTCTTGCAAAAAGTTGCATATGAATGAAAATAATGCTTAACCTAACACTAGGGTAAAGTATTTTTGTGATACATCAAATAATTTTCTTGATATAGTATTCATATATAGCATATATGATATGTAAGAATTTAAAATGTCTAGTAACAGTGAAATAACAGTAGATCAGATAAGAAAATAGATATAATACTTAAGGGTCATCCCATATCAATTCACTCAAATTTGGAGGGTCTCACACAATTTGTCACAAATTTTCTTATATCTACTATAAAATCTTCCTGAACATATTGAGGAAACAGAATATTATTTCAAATTTGAATACCTAATTCCCAAAACAGTATTGTAATTTTGTGACTTTAAGTTGGCACAACAGACCAAAGCCTCATTGCACTATTGCGAGACCATTTTGCAATGAAGCAGTTTAACTAATACTCAACTGCTGCATCAATTTACACCCTCTTCTAATAATTCTTCCAGGCTGAAAACTTCAGGAAATTTAGATCTAAATGTCCCTTTTTTAGAAACGTTTGCAGAATCAAAATTTGCCCTATAGAACAGCCATAATTCAAAAGCAGGACCTGTCACAACAGAGATGTCCCTGTAGAGCGACGTCCCTGTTCTGTGTAATGGCATTACTGATTCCCCCCTGGAAGTTATATAAGGAACAAGTAAGGCGAGAGTTGGCGTAAATAAGATTTAATTATTAATAATAAATAAATATTTTATTGATATATAGTAAGATAATATGATATTAATATGTATAAGATTGTATATTGTAATAAAAGGCCCCTTGGGCTTGATAAAAGATAAAAAGTAGGTGCAGGTGGGTGGGTACGTTGTAGGCGGGCAGTGGCAGAGAGAGTGGGCGAGTATGAGGGGGGAGCAGGGCTTTATAGACTTGAGGTGGGGTAGCTGGTACTTGGTGTTTGATCTATGTTGGGGTAGGACCAGCAGGCAGTGTATCTGGTGCCTGTGTGTGATATAGGGAATGGTAGTGGGGGGACTGGGACCAGTGCTGGTGGGTGTAATGTAATGCCAGAAAGAACCACCAGGGGGCAGCAATGACCAGCAATACCTACACAAGGGATGACTAGATCATTACTGATTCCCCCCTGGAAGTTATATAAGGAACAAGTAAGGCGAGAGTTGGTGTAAATAAGATTTAATTATTAATAATAAATAAATATTTTATTGATATATAGTAAGATAATATGATATTAATATGTATAAGATTGTATATTGTAATAAAAGGCCAAACTCCGCAAGGGTAAAATTTTGAATAGGGACGTGGAGGGAGGGCACCTTATGTAATTTATTTAAGAGTGTTGGCGAGCGTCTTCTGTACGCGCCGAGAGTCTCTTGTCTGTATGTACGTCTTGTACGCCGATGACGCCCATCCTCCGTGCCTCTGCACCTCGAGCTCGGAACACCCTTCGGCGCATGCCGCCGTAGCCGCAGCTTTCCTGATACTGTGGAGGGTGTATGTCTTTGGGTCGACGCCTAGTTTGATCATGACCTTTGACCATTCTGAGCAGATATGGGCCGACGACACCGGCAGTGCAGTCTTTGGGTACAACAGTAGCGGTGAGTCGTCCGGGAACGATGGGTGTATTTGGAGCGCTCGTCCCACTGCCGACACCGAACATGTAATAGGGCAACCAGTTGGCAGCAGGATAACCTCCCTCTGCTGATTGTAATTCTGGAGGTTCTTTGCCCATTTCAGCTTGATAGTCACCTGCGCTCCGACCCTTACATCTCCCCGTGTGAGATGTCGTGTGGGGTCGAACTTTTGCGCCGACGGCGGGACCACTTCTGACTGTCTTAAGGCTCCCATGTACATCAAGAGCAGTGCCGCTTTCACCACCCGTCCTTCTAGCGTATCGGGGAGTGACTGCACCGCCTGCTTGAAGAGTGGGAGTGGGACAGGCTCTCCTTCTCATTAGGGCGTCCACTGCCCTTTGCACCCGCGGGTGCTGGAGGCCTTCCAGAGTGCCGCCCGCCAGCCTGGCGTGGACCCTCGCGTGTGAGAGTTGATTCTTGACCGTCCCCGGGGCCGCCCCCGCGGCAACCAGGTACTCGATCCATATGCAGACGTCCTGACATGCCATCCTCGCCGGGTCGATGCCGAACCTCCTGGCGAAGGCGGCCAACCTGCCCACCGCTGCTACGTGGTTGGCGCGTGTCCCCGGGGCCCTCGCCTCGTCCTGTCGTCACTCGGCCGCCTCCGCGAGCCAGCTGAACGCCACGTCTGGGAGATACAGGAGACAGAAGAGAGGAGAGGGCATGAAGGCACGGGTCTACTAACTCAAGGCCTTGTCGGGCCACTATGCGGGAAGCTTTATCATAATGTGACGGGGACATGTGGGCCCTGCTGAGCGCATCGGCTATGCCGTTGTTAACCCCTGCAACATGGGCGAAGCTGACTGTAACATCCAGCACAGCCTGTATCATCCACGACATGCGTGCGCAGTCAGCAAGGACCTGATTCCGGGCTCGTCCCCACTTAAGGGCCTGGACCACAGCTATGTTGTCGCATTCCACTAGGACATGACCCCCCCTGTGACCCTGTGACAAGAAGGTATGCAATGCTATGATGACATTAAAGGGGCACTCCAGTGAAAAAACACGTTTTTTGTGCATAGAGAATATGAAATTCCCAAACTGATGGTGAAAATGAAATGCAAATCAGAGCATCGGTTCAAAAGTTATGGACCAAATGAGGGTCTATCAAGCTCTCCACTGGGGGCAGCCATTTTGTTTTTATTACCCAGCATGCACTTCACCAACTTATCCAATTGAGGTTCCTGTTTGGGTTTGTGATATATAAGTGTCATTTATTACTTTGCTGTGTCAGATTGAGTGTAACATACCAAATTACCCATTCTATTATAATCAAAATGATGAAAACTGAGTATGGCCATAAATTTTAAACTACATAGAAACCGTAACTATGGTGTAGTTTTTCCCTAGCAACCATTTCTAGGAATTAGTATTACCATAGCAACCAGCCATGTGAACATCATAAATGGTACCAGAATGCTGAAAACCCTTCACAGTAAACTTATACAATGCATTCAGGTTACCAATTATGATGTTGGGTTGCTAAGCAACAGGCTGTTGCTAGGCAGAACCGATGGTTACTATACTACTTTGTATGAAAACTGTGGGTTGCTAGGCAACCGGTAACAATTGATTTCCTCTTAACCATTGAACTAATACTATTGTATCTTCTTTTTCATGGTATATGGTTTTTGGTAAGATTAAATACCTTATAATTAGCTTAATAGAGGCTGTTATTCTTATGGTGGGGTTGCTATACATATTAATGTTGCCATGGCAACTTTACTATATTAGGATGTAAATTCCTATGAAATTCCTATTACAAAATGTGCCTAAAAGTATCTCCACTAAGGATATGAAGTTTCATGATGTTTCGTCAAATAACATTTTCATAAAAGCATTCTAAAAATGAATCAAATACTATAGCTAAGCCTACAGGAATCTACACAGGAACCACAATTTGGTTTAATGGTGAGGTGCATGTTGGGAAATCTATTCAAAATGGCCACCCCCAGTTGGGAGCTCAGGAGAATCTTATTTCCTTAATAACTTTTGAATCGCTTATCCGATTTTGATGCTGTTTTGACTGATGACATCAGAAAGGCAAGATCTATTAACAATTGTGTTGTAGTTTGTCACTGGTGTTCCCCTTTAACTGTTTCAATCTCCGTGATGTTGTCCACAGGCGCGTCGTCATCCGCTATGCGGCCTGCGTAGGCCCTCGTGCCGTCCGAACCACCGATCCCTGTTAGGGATGCGTCAACCTGTATAACAAAGTCGGGACTGTTAGAGGGTATCAGGGCCACACCATTCCATTGTTCACAAAACTCCACGAACCAATCAAGGTCCGCCCGTACCTCTGCCGACACTTTTACGAACCATCCTGTCGCCTCCCTATAGGCCTGCAAGAGACGTGACATGAAAACCCTGGCGGGCTGTACACATTTAGCAACATGCATTAACCTCCCTATAAGGGACTCGTATTGTCTGCGGTGCATGCTTCGTTTACTGCGGCATCTGCGGACCTCCTCCAGGACGGCATTTAGCTTTTCTTCTGGAATAGACAACAACATAGTAAGAGAGCATATGTTGATTCCAAGCCACTTTACTCGTGTACTAGGGGGTTGACATTTGTCCAAAGCTTCTGGGAGGCCCAGTTCCTCGAGTAACTCCCTGACACGGTCATAGTGGGATGCCGCCTCATCGTGAGTGCGGGCAACAACGATAATATCGTCTAAATACATTTTAGCACGAATCCCCTCATCTCCCAATATGCGGGTGATGAAGTTGGCCACCCTCTGCATGTTACTGGAAGATGATCTCGCACCAAAAGGCATTGCCGTGTCCACGTAGTACGACCCTCTCCAGCACACACACAAGAGAGGCCAGTCAAGGGGGTCGACCTTGAAGTTCTTGTAGGCTCGGGCGACGTCAACGGTGAACATGACGGTGCCCTCGGCCACCTCCACAAGGTCGGCCACAAAATCGGCTACGGTCGGGAGTGTGTGGTCTCTAACTTCCCCAAGTGTACTATTCTTCTGTATGAAGGCATTAACGGATTTTTCGTGTGGAAATGTTAGGTCAGTGATTACCCTCCTCTTATGGGGATCTGATTTGGGTCTAGACATGAGGGGTGATATGTGGGCCCAGGGAGAGAAGGGAGTAGCCAAGAAGGGGCCCACCATAGCTCCGTGTCGCATCTCGGTTTCCACGAACTCATCCACCTGGCGGGGAAAGTTAATAGCACTACTATGGTTTTGGATGTCTGCAGTGTCCGAGACGGGGCCCATGTACCCCAAGGGGAAACCGTACTTAACCAGCTCAACCAGGCCGGCTTCGTCCGTGTCCATATCGGCATATCTCTCCCATGCACCGATGTTAAGGCCACTATCAAGTGGTATCCGGGCCTTCCTGCAATTAGGGAGGCCGGTTGCCTTAACAACATCATATATTCTCCTAACCTCATCCGATCCCGTGGGATCCGAACCTGAGGCAACGAAGTGTGGCCACGCTCTCTGCCTATGAAGGCGAAATGCCTCCGGGTCAGTGTCTATGCGAGGGTCATTAGTATCCTTTGCACACATTGCAGCTATGTCACTGAAGGGAGGGTCACTAGGGGGTTTACTGAGCGCGGCTTCTGCCTCGTTGCCCGGGACTGATACACGCACCTTATACTGGTCGCCCGGTCCGACGCCCTTGATGTAGACTTCCTCGAAGATCCTCGTCGCGGGAGAGGAGTCACGGTCCACCCGAGCGTCCAGGTCCGGCTGCGGCAGGAGGTGTGGAGCCCCGTCATCCACAGAGGCATCGCGGGTGCTGTCGACCAACCCTGGTGCCCCGTCACGTGTTACGTCGCTTCTCTGCACGGCCGGTGCCCGACCCAACACTCCTGGAACCACATCTCGAGAGAAGGAAGGAACATTATTAACAACATCATTACGGTCAATGGTCTCACCGAGCCCCCGAGCCCCTTGACAGGGTTGGGGGCTCACTGTCCGTTTTTTGAAGCCCGCCTTTGAGGAGGGGGAAGGCCGTTATCTGTGTCCTTCCTGATACAGGCCGGCCTAGTGTGAGGGTGTTTCCCTGCTCCTTGTCCCATACAATATGAGCAGAAGTGGAGGAGTTTGGTGGTGCCGACCAGGTGATGTCGGTGAGGGCCGCCGTGCTGGCAGCCCCTCTCGGTATTAAAGTCTCTACACGGGACCTCCCTATCGAGCCTCTGTTCGGAGCCCTGCTGCCCGTTCTGTACTTTATGGTCGGGCTGTTTAGTGTTAATGGCAAAGCGGAGTCTCTCCATTTGTATAGTCTGGCTATCCTCCCAAGTATATGTACCTTTCTCTATCTCATCTAGTGTATTCTGTGACCATGAGCGTGCTGCTGCCCAGTCACGGGCCAGGGCGTCTTCAGCCAAGTGCTGGAGATGCTCCATGTGGAAGTACACCAGACTGGCTTGGTTGGCCCGTAGATCCCTAACCATTTTGATGTAGGCCAACATATACTCCATATACGACATATTCTCCCTCACTTCCAATTTCTTCTTAAGCGTGTTCACCCCAGGGCGGTTAAGATACATAAAAGGCTCAGGGGCTAGAGATTTGGTGTAGATATCTGAAGCAAACCCCTTACCGTCATCTTGCCTTGTAGCATAAAAGTCCTCCCGCCTCAATTGCTGTAATACGTACTCGTCGTATCCTGGGCCTGCCAGGCCTGAAGGGAATGGGAAGCCTGGCGGGGGTGGAGGCTGGGCGCCGGCAGCATGGCGGCCAAGGGCAGCGTGAGCCTGGGGGGTTGTCCCCGGCGTCGGCGTCCTTCCTCGTGGGGCGCCCGGCTGCTGTGGTCGAAGTTGTACCGGGTCCACTGCAGGGCGGCCGGCGGTGACGGCTGCCAGTAAAGAATCAAATTTAACGTTAATGTTCTGTACGGCAGTCTCGACTGCTTCCAACCTATTACCGTGGTCGCCCATGTCAGAGTCCAAATCGTGAGCGGCAAGAGGGTCGGGCTGACCGACTGAGCCGTGCAAACTATGTGCGTTAAAGGAAATTTCAGGGTCTTCACTCTCTAGGTCTGCCGCATTGCCTAAAAACTGTGCCAATGCAGCTTGGTAACGGGTAAGAACCATGACCAGTGTTCATATAAAATAAACTGAACTCACGGTAACACGTGCGTAGAGTCGGAGTCGTGGCCTGCTTGCAGAGTACGTTGTAGGCGGGCAGTGGCAGAGAGAGTGGGCGAGTATGAGGGGGGAGCAGGGCTTTATAGACTTGAGGTGGGGTAGCTGGTACTTGGTGTTTGATCTATGTTGGGGTAGGACCAGCAGGCAGTGTATCTGGTGCCTGTGTGTGATATAGGGAATGGTAGTGGGGGGACTGGGACCAGTGCTGGTGGGTGTAATGTAATGCCAGAAAGAACCACCAGGGGGCAGCAATGACCAGCAATACCTACACAAGGGATGACTAGATGATGATTACCGTGTCGCATTACCAATTGCTCGCAACAGAGAGTGATTAAGTATGGTTTAGTTTCTCTCTCGCTGCTTTGCATACATTTTGAACAAATTCAATTGACATATAAACACACTTCAGCCACTCGACTCCTATTTATTTCATAAGCTGGAGGACACTGCTATCATTTGCTGAAAAACAGAAAATTACAATTCACACCCCAAAATGTCCCCCCGGAACATCAACATCACTCGATTTTGAACAAGGACAGGTCTTTTGAAATGTGCCAATCCTCGCAACAGCGAGACCCGGGGGCCGATCCAGGGACAATTTAAGGATCATTCGTATCTCAAAATGCCCAAATACGGAGCAAATTTTCGACCCAGGGAACATTAACGATGCAAAAATGGTGCGTTTTTTATGTTTCGTAAATTTTACAAAGCACTAACAATGCGTCGTAAATGCTAAAATATACGATCATAAATGTTGTGATCGTATAGTTTTTAATGTCAAAACTATACAAAGATAGTCTTCCAAATTGATAGAAACATATCATTTTACTAATTTTATACTGTATATCAAGAGGTCTAAATTGATTGTTTTAATGTTTTCAAATTTACAAATTATGCTTTGTAAATTTACAAAGCATTTACAAAGCATTTATGAAGCATTTTCTACAATTTTGGCCTTTCCCTGGTTGAAAAAACATAACATAATTGCTTCGTATATTTGAAATATAAAGCATTTCGTAAATCTTCCCTGGATCGCCATCCAATTATGCGATATGGGATATGTGATGCAGAACAGATCTAGATGGAATCACTATGAAAGCCATTTGGAAATGAGTGGCTGTCAAAAGCAAGTGAGACTGTCGTGCTTTCTAAGCACGTGTGTGACAGTAGCACCTGCTCTCGATATACTAGGGGGTATTGGTAGATAGAGGCAGTGGGGATGGCGTAATTATAAAGGGCCACTAAGGAAAGACAGGTAGAGAGGTGGAACAAAACCTAACCCATATATGGTAGTATAATAAAAGCTAGTGGGAAAACATTGGTGTTGTGGCATTTTTGGTGACCATGTTTCTAGTCGGATCATGGCTGTGTGTTGAATTAGAATGTCTGCGGGAATACTCATCAGGCAGTAGGTGTATTACTGTAACATATGACTGAATTAGGGTGATTAACTCAGAGTCTGCTAGAGAGTTATTCTTGAGTGAAATGAAAATGTGAACAACTGATAACTGAATACCATCTACTGATAGTTTGCCCTAATGGTTGGCTTGGCTTATGTGGTGAAAGATTGTACTCTTCAGCTACCATGGATTCAAATGCACAATGAAACATCACTGTACCTCTGCAAGCGAGTGTCTTCATTTAGACTCGGAACACCTAGATGAGGAGAACTGTACCTTTAACTTAAGTGGCTCACTTGGTTCATGACAGCAAACTTAATTGGAGTTCATTGGAACTAATAAAAACATTGGCAATAAGTAATAAATGGAACACTGACAGCTAACTTCTCCATTTGTTTAACACAACCAATATCTTGGATATGCCGGACTCACAGCTTATCTTTGTCCAAACTGTAGGTATGGATACCAATATGTGGAATTCAGGCCTACCTCTTTTCTTCCTATAACTAGTAAAATCATTGAATATTAAATTTTAATACATGACCATGTCTGAATACTTAGAATTGAGTGGTCTATTAACGAATGAACAAAATGGGTTTAGGAAGGGGAGATCAACAACACAAGTTACAATCTTCAAAAACATAACTAAACTTTACTTAAACAATAATAAATTAATCACAGCATACAATGGCCATATATTTCGACTTGGAAACTCACTGCCTCACATGAAATATTACTAAAGGTCAGGTGGGCAAATAGGGGACTTGGGTAGTTACCTTTTTTGTAGTTTCTGGTTCCTGATCAAATTGAAAAATAGGTGATATAACATATCAAATTCACATGGAAAACAGGCTAAAATAACAATTTCCTTAAGGGCAATGGCACATTATAGATCTAAAGTTGAGATTTTGTTAGAACTCAGAGAAATACCGGATAAATATGTTTAGAGTCCAAAAATAGAAAAAAATTAGGGGGTCACCATGCTAACTTTGTATCTACGGGTGGAATAATATGTGCATAATTCCCTCAAAATTAAGATTTTGTAGAGCACTATTCACAGGTACAACTTTTGTGAAAACTTTCATACTTATCCTCAAATAAACAATCTAATCGCTCAAATCTAAAGCTAAGACATATGTTCACGGACTTTATGCATGGTTTGGAAAAAATATGTTTTTATCACTGCATTTCAATCTATTTTCTTTACAAATCAGTTTAGTGACAAAATCTAATTTCTGACAAGAAGGTCCACATAAAAAAAAAATCAAAGTTGCAAAATCAATATAAATGAGACATAATGTGCATTGGACTGTTAGCTTTCATTTAAAAAACAAAAAACAAACATGGGGTCACCGCATGAATTTAGCCAGAAAAAATGATTATCTACCTGTAAGTCTGGAATTAACCCACCGGGTCTATTTGTTTTAATGGTCCCTAAACCTAACAACATACGAAATATCCCGAAGTATTGGATTCTAATATTGATTCCTATATCATAAGGATTGTGTCACTGCTTACTGCATGAAGATTGGATAGATATTAAGAAAGTTATACCGATTATTGCACTACCCCCTCCCTGCCTTCCACAGGCACCTTGCTGAGGCCACTCATCATCACGCTCCACTAAACACTCATACCTACAGGCTGCGTGGCTATGATGCACATAGACAAATAGCGCGATTGTCTTTAAAAACTATTGAAAAATATATGAACCAACTATTCCCTGTTCAAAAGAAGACCATATATACATTTTGTAACAGCATTTTAAGCCTCATTTTGCCTAAAAATAAGCATTTTTGACCATTATTTGGACATATTCTTTAGTTTATTAGGATTATATGTAACATAATACATACAATAAGGGCTACAATAGCATCTGAAATTTGTACAGGCAATACCTCATCTGCTAACCTTCATAAAGAGATGATTAGAAATGATTTTGAAACAAAATCCTAAAAATCCACATTTAATTAAGCCTGGCTCTGCCATGAAGGCCTCAGACAGTTTCAGATTTTGATATAATATATATTGTTCCACTGACCTCATATTTTGTGATTCTTTTTTTTTGACATTACAAGCTAAATAAATCATACTAGGGAACCTGTCTAACATAATCATGACTTTTATCTGCCTGTATAGGGAACAATAGACCCCCATTTACATTTAGGAATGTAGTCTAGTGTTATAATAAAGCTGGCAAATGGGCAAAAAAAGTGGTTTTCGGAACTTTTCTTTTTAGCATTCAAAACTGAATAACTTTTGATTGGTCCTGATTATAATAGGATATTACATATCAAAATAATCCCTATAGATCATATCCTTTCTGAAGGTGAAGGTTGTACTAACAAATGGAATGAACAAGAAATATTTCTATGGCCCTTGATGTTGAATTTCCAACATTTTCAGGAACTAAATTCCTTTCCTGTAAGTTAACTATCTACCAATATAATTTTAGGTTCCATTAAGTTCTATAAATCGAAATCATTTAGACTAATTGAACACTAGAGTTTGTTTAGGGCGTTTGTTGTTATATATCGGGGCTACTAGTCATTCATATCTTATGCCTCAGTTGTAGTCCATGATGTTACTTAAGCTAGTCAGTGGAAGAGTCTATCCACGAATTGGGCATTCAAATCCAAAATGCAGACCATGCTTGGCGGAACGTAAGTTTATTGTGGAATATCATAAAACCTCACGCATGCCGGTGTAATTCACAGTAGATGATAAGTTCCTATGTATGACTGATGTTCATAGACTGTGGAGCCAGGCTTCCCTTTTGCTAGTCTGCCTGTCTCTGTAAGGTGTCACAGACTGAAGTCGTTCCAAGGTTAGTCACCAGATGTCACCTGACGCTGTGCGTCCACTACCGAAAGCCCCGAATCCTTAAGACTCGTATTGTTCCAAACATAATTGGTTCTCTCACCTAAACTGGCTATTGCTGTTCTTTTATATCTATGGTTATTTATATCCCCAGGTAGTGCTGCTGCTGATAGGCTAGGCCTTCCCCCCATTACTCAGTAAGGGTTGACCTTACCTATCGGAGGTGCTACCAATAGTTATTTTTAATCTTTATAAAATTCCTTTATCATTTTGAACTGTTAATGACATATCTTTTCACAGTCTGGTGACCTTTCCTTAAAGTTAACTATCTACCAATTTACTTTAATTATTACCATCAATTATATGCATGAGGTATTTAATTACTACCTCAGTGCATCATCATCTAATGTCATCAAATTCATAGCTTTAAGCTGATATATTTTTCAATATTGTAGCTACATTATATGAAAAGTTATCCTAGAATTAGTAAGGATGGTCCCGAAATTTGCTGAACATAACATTGGCCTGAATACTATTAGCTGGCTAGCCTCTTACCTTATCAAACGATTTCAGTCTACAATGAAATAGAAACTTCTACTGCTGGCTAGCATAATGTAAGTCCCTCGCATGGATCGTAATGAACAAATAACTTGAAGCATGAAGTGATTAGAAGAACCCATTTATTATGCACGTTCTATCTATCTATCTATCCATCCATCCATCCATCCATCCATCCATCTATCTATCTATCTATCTATCTATCTATCTATCTATCGATTGATCCAGCCATCCATCCATCTATCTATCTATCAATCTATCTATCGATATATATATATTATTTTCAGGCAGTTTACTTTTTTTGAAAAACTGTTTTATTCACCCTAGCAGTGGATTTCTCCAGTGTTCATTCACGGTCAGGTATGCTTGTGTATTGGGACCAGTCCTATTGTGTGCAAGAAGGAGCTATCCTATTTTGAACTGTTAATGACATATCTTTTCACAGTCTGGTGACCTTTCCTTTAAGTTAACAATCTACCAATTTACTTTAATTATTACCATCAATTATATGCATGAGGTATTTAATTACTACCTCAGTGCATCATCATCTAATGTCATCAAATTCATAGCTTTAAGCTGATATATTTTTCAATATTGTAGCTACATTATATGAAAAGTTATCCTAGAATTAGTAAGGATGGTCCCGAAATTTGCTGAACATAACATTGGCCCGAATACTATTAGCTGGCTAGCCTCTTACCTTATCAAACGATTTCAGTCTACAATGAAATAGAAACTTCTACTGCTGGCTAGCATAATGTAAGTCCCTCGCATGGATCGTAATGAACAAATAACTTGAAGCGTGAAGTGATTAGAAGAACCCATTTATTATGCACGTTCTATCTATCTATCCATCCATCCATCTATCCATCCATCCATCTATCCATCCATCTATCTATCTATCTATCTATCTATCTATCTATCGATTGATCCAGCCATCCATCCATCTATCTATCTATCAATCTATCTATCGATATATATATATTATTTTCAGGCAGTTTACTTTTTTTGAAAAACTGTTTTATTCACCCTAGCAGTGGATTTCTCCAGTGTTCATTCACGGTCAGGTATGCTTGTGTATTGGGACCAGTCCTATTGTGTGCAAGAAGGAGCTATCCTATTTTGAACTGTTAATGACATATCTTTTCACAGTCTGGTGACCTTTCCTTTAAGTTAACAATCTACCAATTTACTTTAATTATTACCATCAATTATATGCATGAGGTATTTAATTACTACCTCAGTGCATCATCATCTAATGTCATCAAATTCATAGCTTTAAGCTGATATATTTTTCAATATTGTAGCTACATTATATGAAAAGTTATCCTAGAATTAGTAAGGATGGTCCCGAAATTTGCTGAACATAACATTGGCCCGAATACTATTAGCTGGCTAGCCTCTTACCTTATCAAACGATTTCAGTCTACAATGAAATAGAAACTTCTACTGCTGGCTAGCATAATGTAAGTCCCTCGCATGGATCGTAATGAACAAATAACTTGAAGCGTGAAGTGATTAGAAGAACCCATTTATTATGCACGTTCTATCTATCTATCCATCCATCCATCTATCCATCCATCTATCTATCTATCTATCTATCTATCTATCTATCTATCTATCTATCTATCTATCTATCTTTCTATCTATCTATCGATCGATTGATCGATCCATCCATCCATCCATCTATCTATCTATCTATCTATCGATCTATCTATCGATATATATATATTATTTTCAGGCAGTTTTCATTTTTTGAAAAACAGTTTTATTCACCCTAGCAGTGGATTTCTCCAGTATTCATTCACGGTCAGGTTTGCTTGTGTATTGGGACCAGTCCTATTGTGTGCAAGAAGGAGCTATCTTATTTTGAACTGTTAATGACATATCTTTTCGCAGTCTGGTGACCTTTCCTTTAAGTTAACTATCTATCTATCTATCTATCCATCCATCCATCCATCCATCCATCCATCCATCCATCCATCCATCCATCCATCCATCCATCCATCCATCCATCCATGCTTGTGTATTGGGACCAGTCCTATTTTGTGCAAGAAGGAGCTATCCTATTTGATTTTCACCATATCATGTTGAGCCGGTTGTATCATCTTTATTACCTTTACCATGAATTTTGCTATCTTTAATTTTGTCTGAATTAATTTCGCTGGTACTCTGCTCACATTTGATCACATTTATTTTGTAATACAGCGGTTAAATGTAGAGTGAAGCAATAAGTTATCTGCATACACAATTATCTTACTGTGATATAGCCCCAATTTAAAACCACTCATTTAAAATGGTAATCCCCAAAGTGCTCCTTTATATTCAATTTGCATTTCAGATGATGTAATGACAAAAGTACAATGCTTTCTACTACCCAATTAATTACTACACCTGGTAATAGCTTCATTAACAAATAATGATGAGAAGAAATTAATTGTCTTCAATAGATTTCCATTTAGTTATGGTATTGAATACCCTCTTGTAATGCAATCGTACTTTGCCACAATGTACTTACCAGCAGCATCTATTGTTACTATCCCCATTTTAAGTTCATTATGTACACTCTAACAAGTTATGACAATGGATACAAACTTATTTGAAGGGGAAATTTGACTCAGATTTTTATTCATTTTACAATCGGCAATTTTCAAATACATCCCATGTTTCACATGTTACAAAGCAACATTGGTTAATGAAGTTTTATTTATCCAGGATGAACATAACATTTAATACAACACCGGTTTCATAAAGTGCACCACAATTGTAACTAAGCCCATCCACCATAGAATGAGACGGAAATGACCATCTAGCTGGAAGGAAATTACCTATCTCCAACATCTGGAGATGAGGTGCTGTTGACATAGGCATCAATGCTTATCACAGTTACCTGTGGTGGGCGGAGGTGGGGGGAGCTAAGGATTTATATACTTATAGAAAACAACATCTGACATAAGCATTAATCCATAAGAATAAATTACTTCCACCATCACATTGTAGGGTCTCTAAAAGGGGCAGAATCCCTTTGGGTCCAAACAGAATTTACACTGCAGAAAATATTATGTTATGACCAAAGCATATATTCCACATTTAGATTTTCCTGCTGATTTTTAAAATTGGCGGAAGGAATAAACATTTGATAAAAAAATGAACATTATATATCATTATATATCATCAGCGGAATACAGGCGTAATAGGGTTAGGGGTGACACTGACCCTTGAAAAAACTTCACCTTGGTAGGGGGGGGGGGAAGGTTTGAGACCAGATAGAAAACAGCCACAACTTAATATTTAGCTGTTATATTTTCAAAAGAAATGATCTGGTTTGGGTATTTATGAGAGAAATCTACCATCATTTTCACAATAATTTCTCTTGATATGTCATAAGCTAGTATAAATCAGAGCTGGAGGCATTTACAGAACAAATCATTTGGCCAAGGAGTGGTATGTACAAGGGCTGGTGTTTAGTGACATCCTGTATGTAACACTCCTCGTTTTCAGTGTTTGAAACATATTTGGTGCATTGCATTGGTGGCAAAATATAGAAGAACCTTTGGGGTCATCCTTGGTGGCCATGTGGCCCATGGGGATTCTACAAACCTGACAATCCCTTGAGGGTCATACAGACACCCTAAGATGCCCCTCACACGTCTTCTTATCATATTAGTCATGAATTGAACTAAGGCTAAGATACCTAGGTCTGCATTATGACATAACAAACCTCTCTTTGAAGTGTTTTTTTCTGTAAATGTACCAAATCATCTTTTTTTTTTATAGAAAATAAAGTGCTACTAAAACAAATATAATAAATATAATTAGACAAGTGTGAGTACCACAGATGGTAGCGTATGACAGCACCCTATCCCTGATATATAGATTTGGTATCAGTCTCTATGTTGGGGCAGGTATAACACCAATGTTGATATCGTGAGCTATGGTATTTTTGATACCCAGTATTTTCTTGAAAGCTCCTTTGAACTCCTTGCTCTTCCATGCATAGATGATTGGGTTGAGAAAGGAATTTGAGTAGTAGATAAGTGTTGTAATCTTCTCTAATGCCAACATTAGGACTGTTTTCTGATTCATGATTGTCTTGGTGAGGAACATCTGGGGAATGTAGCACAGGATAAACGTGGCAAGAACTGTAAACATCATCTTTGCTATCTTGTTCTGCTTTTGATAAATAGATACTTCAAGGGTTTCAAAAGGTTGATGAAGTGCAGCAATTGCCAAACTTTGCTTGTAAGCAATCCTAGCTATTGCAATGTAACAGAATATTGTGATAGAAAGGCAAAGTAACAACTGGGGAATGAGGTAATAGTTATATATTTCACGTCTGACAATTAGTGAGATCTTGCATATGTCTCCAGGCTTCAGTACATTATGAAAGTACATTACAACAGAACTTTCAATAGCAATGTATCCCCAGGTAATTGCGATCAGTATCATTGCTTTCTTGTATGTCTGCCAAAGTGGGTACTTTAGAGGATATGCAATGTACAGGAACCTGTCGATGGAAATCCAGAGGATATTGACACAGTTGACTCTTGAAGAAATTCCACTGAAAGTCTTCTCAACAATACATATAGGCACAAAGTTAGAGCTATTGAGAAGCACATGGTGCAAAATGACAAAAGGTGTGAGCATGCCTTGTATGAAGTCAGCCACAGCTAAGCTAGCCAGCAGATAGTTGGTAGTTGACTGAAGAGAGCTGAACTTGGTGATAGCATAAATGGTTAAACCATTTCCTACTACAGCCAGTATGGACCAAATTACCCTCAAGGTGAAAAGTACAACAAGAAAGGACACTGGTAGTTCAGCTGAAGGGGGAATAAGGAGAGGAGAGCTAGAGTTGTATGAAGAATTGGATGCAGTGGAGCTATTGTCATAATCACTGTTGTTCTTCCACAGACTTACTGTAGAAACGTTTTCCATTTTCTACTCTTATTATTCCTGGAAGCATAATAAAAAGATGGTCATATTAGTGAAAGGTGGGGCAAGTTTTAGCGCATTATGAATTAATTGATTGAAAAACTGTAAAACTCAAATTACTTTTAATTTGTTGTTTTATATGTCTCTGAATAGGAATAATAGAAAACCAATCTCATGTAGTCCTTGGTGTTTTCTGCCTTTTTTTTAGCTGATAAGAAAGGACTTCTGTTTATTTAACTGTAATTAGCCTTGGTTACACTATTTTTCATTGCCCAGACCATAGTAACATTACAAACCTCATAATTTCTCAGACTTTAACATTATTTTGGGCTACTACGATTAATAAGAGCAGCAAAAGGGGAACTTTGGGCTAGTTACATCATAAGGTCACTTTCTCAGATTTTTTCTCTGGCATTTCTTCCCTAACCCGAGTAGAAACCTAATGTTACATTGTCATTTGTGGGATGTAGAATATGACATTTTTATATTGTTAGAGGCTGCTCATATAGATGTTCGCTCTACTCAGGATTGAACTCAGAAGCCAGACATGCACCTCACCACCATGCCATCTTAAGGACAATTGTGCCATTTTCCAAATATCCCAAAATTGAAAGTTTTTCAATCTTCCTCATATTTTGCAAATCATTTCATGAATATATGCCTGACCCAAAATTTAAAAATAATTCCCAGATAGAAGTGGTCAAATAGGGTTCATTTTGTAGAAATTTTACTAATGCTGAAAAACGATTTTAGAACCACTACATTTTCTTATGTTTCTCTTTTGATAGAGGTTGTATAAAAGTATATTATACATCTTATTTATTGCTAGGATTTCTGGAATAATATAGAATATTGAACATAAGTTTGAATTAAACATTTGAGTGAATTTATGGGAAAACAAATTAATATGCATTTTTAGCCCTTTTTGGCTTTTAAAATGAATTATCAGCTATGCTGACCAAATTAGTATGGTGACCCCCCAATTTTTTGTTGGATATGATAGTCTACATCCATAGGCATGTGTCATAAGATTTGACAGCATTTTTCAGTATTCATTTTTTTTTGTATGACACTTTATTAATAAATTCTTTATTTTTGAAGTTGTTTATTTTGCATATTTTCTAGTTAAAACTATATATAACATCATCAAATTTTACGAAAGTCATTCTTTCTCACTTGAGTAGGCCTACACATGAACAGATTTAATAAAAAAATTAGACTGATTGTCATATCAATTCTATCAAAATAATAAGCAAATACAATGAAATTTCAAAATTCATTTTCTGAAGCATTTTTTGAATAATTATCATATGAATAAACTGCTGTAGCTCAAAATTTTCCACGGTGACCTATCATTATTTTTTTATACCTATATAGGTGTAACTGTTACTGTGTAAAATGTTAAACAAATCTCAATGGTAGTCCTATAATGGCGCGATTGTCCTTAATAAGTTTATTAATCAGATCGTGAGGGTGCACCTTTTTCACTCATAGGTGAAGCCAATGTATATAACAAACACAGAATACAATTTAAAGTAAAGTTAGGGATAAAAGTCAGGTCAATGTATATTTTCATAAATATCGCAGCACAACTGTCACTTGTTAGAGGAATTGTAGTATGCCAACAAAATAACACAAGTAAACATTTGAGATAAATCTATACAACAGAGAAAAAGAAAATTCATATTCCAAATCCAATCCACGCAAAGCATGTATCAGTTTATAAATGTTGTTTCTCACAACTATACTCCCAAATAATGTCTATTTCATTCAGTTTTTCTCTGGGAATAGATGCATTCTTTCAAGTCTATGTTACATTGATTTCATAGGTTTACAAATTAAAAAGATCGAATTTTGAAATCCTTTCTATATTTGAACATGCCAATTTGGTAACATTTACCTTTATACTACTCACTCAATACATTGTCCTGCAAATAGGAATTTATCTCCTCTCCTCTGCACTAACAGCAATATTGATATTGAAACATCTATATGTATTACTTTAAAGTATCTTACTTAATTAGTTTTGTCTATATACAGATAAAAATGGTATAGTGCCAGGTGAAAACAATGAATCTCTTTCTGCACAAACATAAGAATGTTACATACCTTTAGATATTGCTGGTAAGTCGATAGCTTCTTGATGATGTGTCTGTGCTGGACGAGAACCCACTCAGGATTGACATGATCTTCTGCGCTGCATTTTTATATAAGGGGCCATCCATAAACGACGTCAAGCTTTTCACATATACGGAGCTGGACCCCCCCCCCCCCCACAACCCCCCCCCCAATCCTCCCACCAACCCCCCACCAATCCCCCCCTCCATAAAAACCCCACCAACCCCCTCCCCATCCCCCACCCCCCAGGGCATGACATCATTCATGATGCTTCTGTGCTGGACATCCACCCACTCATGATCGATGTGATCTTCTGCGCTGCATTTCTTATAATAACGATTTTTGGGGAGCCAAGTATCTGTCAGCAAATTCATCTGCAGTCCTCACATGTAGGTCTCAGGGAACTAAATGTTTTCCTCTATCGTTTAATATAGTGCAACACACAACACAAAATATTCAGACATCAATAGAGCCACATTTACATACAAATTAATGTTAACATTTAGGGTAGGTTAACACTAAATGTCTTGAGCATGACCCCTAAATATTCACCCACCCTCAATTTTGCATTTCTGCAGGGGCAAAATGTTGTGAACATAGACCCTTCTCTATATGGTCAGTCAGTTACATTTAATTTACTACTGAATATTATGCATTCAATTACGGTAACTAGTTGCTGAACCCCTGGAATTTTTCTTTCATTTTTCTGAAATTTCCCAATAACATTTTCAATGATAGCCAGGCACTCTCTTCACCTAGGTCCAGATTTGTATATGCCAATAGAGAGTATAAGCAATTCTCACATAATCTTTTGCATTTGGAGGTAGCAAAGAACGCCACTGGTAGCTTATTGGAAACAATCCATACACTGTGCCTATACTAAAGTTATTGTCTTTACAACATTATTTTTGCTTGAGATTTTTGCTAAATAGATCTACAAATTAAATTTGATTCCAACTGTCGCTGGCAATGGCCTCAAGTTGCTTGCCAGTTTTCTTAATATTCATTGATTGGTGAAGACTAGGCTTTGTTTAGACAGATTTTGTGAGCAGCTTGAGGAACTTGGAAAACAGGGCTTGGATCAGAAATGCATAGCCAAATTTGAAATATGATGACGAACATATATATGTCTGAGCAACATCATTATATCATACTAAATACTAAATTGACTACTGATATGGCAACAAGCACCTTTCTGACTACTATGACATCATCTGAACAACGTATTTTAATTCAGGGTTTAACAAAATTAATGAACACTTGTTGGTGACCTCCATGTGGTCACATTGAACAGATTTGTGGTTTAATCTATGCACCGGCCGACTGATCGCCCTTGGGCCATACCCTCCCCTTCGGTACGTCCAGACACCCTCTGACGACCCCCGCGGGTCTTCTTATATTAGTACGCCCTCTGCTGAAAAGTAGCATAACTTTTAATCATACACCATGTGTCTGAGGTAACTGAGCTCAGTGCTCCATAATACAATTGGTTTGTTGAAAAGCACAGGTGTTTTGGTCAATTATGAACAATTTCTTTCAATATACAAATGAATAATATGCATTAAATAGCTTCAAGTACTTTGAAAATAGTTTACCATCAAAAACTTCTTTTCCAATTGTAAGTTGTTAACCTGTTTAACTGGAACCTCTTACCCTTAATTTGATGAGTAATGTGATTTTATAAGTGCTATATAATTATTGTAAGTGCTTGACCTCTTGTGTAACCAAACAAGGATTAAATACAATAGATAAATAAAAGAAGTATTTCTAATGATTTCTTAATTTGATGAGTAATATGATTTTATAAGTGCTATAAGTGTAAGTGTAACCAATCAAGGATTGAATACAATAGAACAATAAAAGAAATACTTCTAATGAGATACCCCAAAGGATGTTCATGCAACAGTTGATATAAAGACAATATCCTGGTGGAAACTAATTCTGACATAAGGTCCTGGGGTTATCTCATTATTTTCTATTCAATTGAATAACAACTACTGCCCCGTTTCATGTGAGAGGAAATTGATCATTAGCGCCAATTAATTCTATAGCTGAGCAAAACTGCTACTGAAGTGCAATTCATGATTTCAAAGAGGGACATGTCATGATTTTCTAAAATAACAAGGGGGGGGGGGGGGGTTCTGGGAGGGGGACAGTAAAGGTCCATACCCACTAGGCGAATTTGACCAGTCAACCGATCCATCGGCACTAGTATCGGCAGACTTTACGAGTACGAGAAGAGTTGGCCAATATAAGCACCGATTCATATCAAACTTGTCTGTTTCAATGTTACATACTGATTGGTGATTTGGATCAGTACTCGAACTGGCCTATTCTATGAAAATAATCGGCTGATTTTAGAGCCAATCAGTCGGCCGACTCAGTCAAAATTGCCTAGTCAGTATGGCACTTAACATATACAGGTGGCAACACCATGTCGTTGAACTTGATATTTCCTGATTGGTATACAAAAAGTCCTCAGGTCTAAAAAACTAAAATCTTGTGTTCAGGTTTCCCTAGCGACCCTAATTTTTGGCCCTACCCTAAAAGTTGGAAAAAATCTTTTAAACTTTTGTTTTGATTACTTAACTATGAAAATATCAATTCAATAGATATTATCACTAAATGAAATGCAAAACATTAATTTGCCTTTACTTATAGATATTAACCCTTTGCTGACGGTACCAAAATGCATTTTGTTACAAAGAAGGAGTATTATTTTTTTTCATTATGATTGTTAGGGTAAGTTTTTGTATGGCAAAGTTTTAAATCATTATGTAACACATATCAACAGGCTTCAGAAGACCTATTTACATATTATATTTTGGTTGCCATGGTAACCATAGTATGTTATAAAGAAGAGTTTAATTTCTTTAAAATTCAGCATTTCAAAGCTAATTTTCTGAGAAATGACCCATAATTGGAATAAATATTAATTTTAGAGAACAATATTGAATCAGAAAGTTGCTCCCCTCATCAAGTTCTATCGTTTGATACTAAATATGAATAAATTTCTGCATTCTTTGTGTACCTTCTATAAAGTGACTGATGGAGATCGTATGCACCAAAAATGGTAAAATTTCTAATTGATGGCAAAAAGCAATTAATATTGAAAAATCATGTTAGATATCATCAAATTTCATTTACTACTCTTATAAGGTCCTAAAATGTCTTATTTTGGTTTTGCCATTTATAAGCAGAGCTCAACATTAAGTATTGCCGGCCTGCCCGGGGCAGGTAAAACTTGAGGTGGGGCAGGTAAATGTTGCTATTCACTTGCCCAACTGGCAGGTAAAATGTCTGGCATATAGTAATAATGCTTCACACCGGCTGCTTATGGCGGCAGGTGGACTCATTGCTGCCCCCTGGTGGAACTTACCCCACACTATTTTATATCAACCCAATACAACACCCCACAACTTCTACCCATAACACCCCCTACTTCCTCCTTCTTCAACAACAAATCCACCATTACACATCATATCTCCTTCAATCAACTTTACCACCCACCTACCATACAAAATACGATAACCCTACCCCATTCATTCACATTCATCTCCATCATACCTATTTTTATAAATTTATTATCCATTAAAATTAAAAAATTTCTAAATACAAATTTAAATTTCTCCCAAATTTCCAGCCTCTGGTTCTTTTGTTCCACCGGGATGCATGTGAACAAGGTTTTCTATGCAATATATCAATTCATAGTTATAGAATTATTGTTTTGTACTCATATTTAAGCATCATATCTACTGTATAAGATGAGAATTTTACAAAATTATAATTTCACTGGCCCCTCTCTATAGAACTTGTGCAGACGAGGTCATGTGATCACTTTTTGGTGATCACCATGTGGTGATCAGGACCATCCCTACCACGAGGCTACAGAATTAATACAAATAAATGAATTCAAAGCACTGATAATTGTTAACTATTATTCAATGAGACTATTTGTAACATTTAAGTATATCTAAAATACTTTGAATTGATCACCAATATGGCTGCCAGCCATTTTGATCAGTAATGATGTCATCTACGCAACATCTATTGTCCCTATCCATTTCATTACAGTAAAAAAATTATCAAAAAAAACCCTCATCCCTACCTACCGACCCTGAATTTTTGGAGGTATGAAACCTGAACACAACAACTTTTTATTTTTGGCCTTATCATGTGTGAAGTTTCAAGTATGTCATTGAAGTTATCATTACAACATAGGCAGATCCACCTGTTAACATCTAAGAAAACTACTAAAGTTATGCTTTTTCATGGATTTATGTATAGACACCTTTTCTGACTGAATACAACAGGGTAGCCTATGCTCAGGTTTCCAACCATAGTCAAGACAACCTTAAGCCCCATACCCACTAGAACACTTTTACACAATCGGCTGACGAGTCGGCGGTAAAGTCGGCCGATTCCTCTGATTGCCAGTAGGCATCCCATATTGAAATGGTGGTGATTAATATGAACCGGCACTGAAGTCGGTCGATTCTACCCACAGAATCAGCCAACTTTAGCGCCGATCTGTTGGCCGATTGTGTAAAAATGTCCTAGTGGGTATGGGGATTAAGAGCGATGAGCTCTAGAGTGAATCCTAGTGATCAGAATGATTGAGCAATATTTTAGGAATGTTTAGAAATGATGTTCAAAAATTTCAATATTGATAGCAAAAATTCCTAGTCTAGTCTTCATTTCAGTGATGTGTCCCCAATTGATATGAAAGCATTACTATGCTACAAGACATGTTTTTGTTACAGGAGATTAAGGTGACAGGGCGGGTCAACAGGGGGGGATCAAAAGCCGGAAAACATTTTTGCTGTACCTCATCCCTTAGTGAACCCAGCACCAACCAGGAATTGAACCCACTTGGTCAGTGCTGGGTCCCCCCTATCATCGCCTCATACGATCAGCAGGGGCTTCTGGGGGCCTATATTCTTCCCCAGAATCCCTATGGGGTGGAAAGTGGCATAGCTGATACTGCAGCTTTTGTGAAAGGCCCTTCGCCAACATCAGCGTTGGGGGCCCAAGATACGATGACCTAGATAATGGAAGCAGCTCCCATCAGCTTAGTCTTATTTACCCTTACATCTTGGGTCCGTGCACCCCAACAGATCCGATTACCCTGAGTGGTCAGCGTAAAAACTAGCATAATTATCATGGCAGGATTATCTATCTTGGGTATGTTATATATAGACAAGACTATCCCTTCACTGGTGATGTAAAATGCTGACTCTTTATGGCCCCCTCCTGCCATAAACCAGCGGCTGCAAAGCACTCTGGGATGGGGCTCTTGACGGAGAGGTACCGATGTCGCATGTAAAATTTTTAAAATGGCAATGTCACATGTCTCTGTTGCTTATTTTACTCAATGTCACATGTTGATTTCAAGAAATGTCCATGTCACATGTCACTTAGGTCTGTCATGTCGTTAAGCCCCCATGTCGCATGTCAGATTTAAGAAAAGGCCATGTCGCCATGTCTAATTTAGTGGTCAACACACATTGGGATACAGGGTGGAATTCCTACCTAAAATGGTTGTTGCTGTACAGACCCACTTTGGGAAGCAGTGGGTCTGACTTGACCACCATCAGCTCAGGGGGAAATGACCCACTTCTGTCTGCGCATGCCCCAACCACTCTCTGCGCTGGGAGCTGGTGTGTGAGACCACTATTGTAGAGCGACGGCTGAGAACCAGCATGAGCTGCGATTAACAGATCCTTGTTGTCTTCTACGATCATGGTAGGTTCAACTGGTTCTATATTTTAGGGAGCTAAGAGTCATTTGGGGTAATCATTTGACAATCATGACAGACACATTCCATGTAGAGTATTGTAGCCTTGGAGGGGTTCTGACATGGAGGATGACGCTCAAATCGACTGGGCAACATTATTTTTCTTAAATTCTTTATGACAACATAATGACCCCCTCCCCACTGGCCTGTGTCCCCCCCCCCTCCCCCCGCCATTCTGCATGCTGATCTTGATAAATGGCCATATGCTATCCTCCTGAAGAGAACAGTGCCACCCTGGTGACATGGCTTCTGCTATTACTTTGGTTATTCCTCCTGTCAGCTGTCATTGACTGGTTGCTCAAGTGCTGCCTCTGGGACTAAAACATCCTGGGAGCCCTTGATGGAAATGGGGGCTGCCTTGTATCGGGGCTCTGGATTGGGGGGGGGGTTTCCAATGTCACATGTCGTTTTAAAAAACGGCAATGTCACGTGTCTCTGTCGCCTATTTTTCTCAATGTTGCATGTAGATATGTTGAATTTAAGAAATGCCCATGTTGCATGTCACTAAGGTCTTACAGCTGTCTGCCATGTCATTAAGACTGTCTCCTGTCAAATTTTAAAAAACGGCTGTGTCGCGATGTTAATTAAACTCATAGGCCAAAGTTGCATGTCAAAGTAAATAAATTACTATGTTGCCCTGTTAAATTTAAGAAATGAAAATGTTGCCCTGTTGAATTTAAGAAAAGGCCCTGTCATGCTGTCGAATTGAAGAAAAGGCCATGTCCCAGGTCACTAATGCCTAAAATGGCCATGTCGCCATGTCAAATTTAGGGGTGTAGGACCATAAATTCTTGAGTCATCCACAGCAGCAGTGTATTCCAATAATAAAACGTCTCCTTGCAATCTGTTTACAATGCATTTGGCTCCGAACATTCAAGTTTTATGTAGGCCTACTAAGCTAAGGTTTTGCTTGGTAATTAAACTGTATCCTACTGACATGTCTGTTGGCATATTGAGGCAGCAATAAGGCCTCAGGCAGTATTAACAATAACGTTTAAAAGTTCCTGAATATCGATGTATGCTGTACAACTTTCCAACGAGCCTGTGTAGTCTCCCACAATGCTTAGGATTTGGATCTCTTTCATCTATATAGGTTTACAAAAGGAAACAAAAAGTTATTTCAAATTTATGACACCAAGGCAGCCCCACTTAATCAAAAAGTTGTATCGTCTATTGCAGTGGTGATGCAGTAATGGTGCACCTTTGCCTACAGACGATGCAGGTATGTCAAATATCGATATCATCAGTGGGATAATAATTACAGCAATTCCACTCTTGAAGAACTGATACCAATCTTCACATTCTTTTTTTTCCAGACTTTCCCCCCCAAAACACAGACTAAGTGTCATAATGTGGCGACACGCCGACAAGTATGGAGGCTATGAGGCTGTCATTGCCATTATCATACTGGTAGCCTTCATTGCCTTCATTGCCTTCTGCATCTTCGTTCTCTTCCTTCTACTGCATGGAGACCACCGCCATATACTCTTGTACCAGTTGGCTGCGAATACCATCTTTGCACATTGTCCAGCAGCGTTGATAGTTCACCCAACAAATATACAGATGCGATTAATGGAAAAATCTGTCAGTGAAGCTTGGTGTTGGATTCATGATTACGCAGAGTTCGTCTATGAAATTGTTGTACCCTACACACTTTTTATGTTCACGGTTGAACAACTGATGTACATTTCTGATCCCATAGGACATGCACAAAAGATCAAAAAAGCTGGGATTATCGCTCTATTAGCTTTTCCTTGGGTTATTTCAGTTTTGCTGGCAGTTATCACAGTCAGTGTAACTGCTGAAGGTTTTAGTACTAAATATACTGATTACAAAAATGAATCTATGTATGTGTGCTACAGAAAGGCCAAACAAACTAATATAGAAAAGTGTATCCGTTATATTGTTGGTGGGGCATTTCCTGTATTTTACTGTCTTATAATCACTATTGTTGTACTTGTAATGGAATGTTGTTGCAATCGCAGAATGTCAAGGGCAAGGGATTATGCCATGATGGGTGAACAAGTTGAGGCAATTGTGCGAGAATCGATCATTGCGGTGGCAGTGCTTAACCTCCTGTTCATTATTGTGTATCTTTGTGAAATAACATTTGGACATTGGGTTCCAACCAGATTCTCTGTTCTTAGCCTTTTCGGTGTTATTGAGGGTATTGTCTGTGTAGAAGTATTGGATGATGTCCGGCACAAATTCATGAACATCTGTAAATGTTGTTTCGGTGATAAACCTGATTCTGAGCATGTATCTATTCAACTATCAAACTATTCAGCTTACGATCAAGATACCAAGTATTGAAATGGTAAAATCCTTTTTCTTAGTTTTTTTGAATATTTGTTTATTTTGACAATTTCATGCAGATACATGATCTTCCACTAGCACTTGTGGTGATAGACATTAATGAGTATGAGCAAACAATAAAAGTTAGATATTTACACTGAATAAACAGTATTGTCACATATATGAAGCCTTGAGTTTAAGGATAGATAAGGGGTCTCGGTACGGGATTCACTATGTATGGACTCTTTAATGGATTATATATTCATTTTTAAGTATCCACAGATATAATGTAGAATATTCAAAAGCTGAGTGTGTAAGGTTTCTGAGAATATAAAGAACGTGTGCAAGAAATAAACATTCACGGAAATACATTTTGACAAAATCAAAAAAGTGAATTTTCTTGAGCATTTTGTGAACAAGAAAATCTAAGTTAATATTAGGCATAGAACCTTGAAATTTGAAATATGTAATATGGGAGGGAAGAGTGTCTCAGAATTTACACTTAGGTCCTAGTTTTTATTTTATTAAATCTAGAAAATAATGTATTAAAAAATAAAAAAAAATTACCCGTTTTTTGTCGTAAAATTAAATCTATGACCTTAATCAAAATTTTGAGACACGTTTCCCTCAAGGGGAACATCAGGAATACATATTCAAAATTTCAGGTTCATATCTTACATGGTTACTGAGATATTGATGTTTGAAAAATAAAACTGAAGAAATCAGTTTTAAATTAATAATTTATATAATTCTTGTCTAATTTTATCTAAACTGGTATGGTCAGATAGATAAAAATGTGACCTTTCAGATCGTGTACTACATGTTCATGTAGTTGCCATGGTTTATTTTGCATGTACCTTCATGCAGCCTAAGACCCTGAGACCCCTTATCTATCCTTAAGCTAAGAGGAATATAAAGGGCTGAGCTTAAAAATATGAGTTAGTGTGTAGTCGGAAAAAATATGAGTTTAATTGAATTAACCAAGGTTGGTTTTGAAATAAGTGATATCTCCTCATAGGTCAGGAAGGTAAATGGTCAACTAAATCTGTTTCTCCTGACATCATTGACTATAATATGGAAATCTGTGTGCACTCTTCAAGTTTATCACAATAAAATTCTGGAGATGTGTTTGTAAACCAGCAATCAGTGCCAAGCAGTAGAATGGATTTTATTATGTAAAAGAATAATATATACATAACTCATAATGTCAAGCTTTATAAATACAATGTGAAGAGACAATTATGCATACCCTTGGCCTTACAATAGTAAATGTGCAAATCCAAGTGGACTTCAATCCTGAGTGGTCCTATTTCTGAAATAAAAAACAAAATATACCATTAATTTTTCAGAATAGTCTTGACATCAAACAACCGTGGTCTTCAAGGTTGCCGTCAGAGGAGTAAGCAACATACGTATTCAACAAACAACTGTGTTAGTGTATTGTCAACTTTTAGAAATAAGTATCAAAGAGTGTCTCATACAGTCAAGACCCTCTCCATGCAATACAAATAAAAGTGGAAAATCATACTGATCTGTTTGTAAATAAACACTTTTTAATACTTAAGATTTTCTTAAGCTCAATTTGTCCTCCCTCACTACCCAGTATAATGGCTGAGTGAGGAGGTGAGTAAAGCTTTCCTCAAAACTGTTGATAATCAATTCACCTTTCTTTTTGATGGCATCTGAAGCTATAATGCTAAGCAACAGGCTGTCTGCAAAGACCATGTCTCAAACATTAGACCAACTTGGGTTGTGCAGGGAATAACCCTTCTTAAAATAACTAGCAGATTTTTTCACTATTATAATTATATTTCATTCAAAGAGGTACACAATTAAGGTATGACATTGTGCAGATAATGTCACATATCCCAAATAGGCTGGTTGCCACATTAGTGAACATTTACAATCATTATTTTCTACAACTCGTTTTTTTAACGTTCATGCTGCATCACCCCAAATCAATCCAACTGAATCATTATCAATCTACAGTTTCAGATCTATTTCAGACCCACATGCACATGGTCATGGTCACAAAATAGTGATGACCAAACAGTGAATGTGTGACCTTGTTTGCATGAGGTGTATTATACTTGGTGATTTCGTCAAAGGGAGCCAAAACCAATAAATTCAATGCAATTGAAATAATCATGGACATCCATTCAATGAGCATATTTCTAGCCCATGTTAAAATCTAAACCATGATATATGGTAGTAAAAATCATTAAAAACATGTTTTCCTTGCTCAACTGAATTAATGTGGATCTGAAAAAAAATGGGGTTTGTTTCCAAACATGTGGAAATGTTACCATCTCTCATGGAATTCTATTTCAGTTTGAGATAGTTTTTACAGCTAATACTTTACCACTGACCTTAACTACCACTCACCAAACATATTTCTGTACTAGTTTTGAAAATTTTGTCAATTATATTGATTTTGGCTCCCTTTAACTCCACACTTCAATCCTACTTACACACTTTACAGTGCCCGGTGCCCAGCACCTGGTAATGATTTAACCAGTCGAGAGGTGCCACGGGCTGCTTACAGATGTCGCTTCGCGGATGGTGCCAGCACTCTGCATTGGCTACATCATAGTCAGCTGCAAAGCAGGGTGGGAAGCTGCCATAGAGGGTGCTGACACCTTGTGGGTGACACAGGTTGATACAGTCCTCCTCAGACACCCGGATGTCAAGGCGCGTCCCCGTGAACTTGTGGAACCCATTATTAGCTGGAAATTGAAGATTTTCAGTTATAACCCTCAGAAAAAACAAATGGGAAAGTGAATTTTAAACAATTGTGAATTCTTGAGCCTGTATTCCACAAACCAAAAGTACATTTTGCTGATATTGGCCATTTGTATATGGTAACATTCTTTATTGGTGTTGTCAACGTTCAGTGCAATTTTGCTGTTGAAAAAAAGTGCTGCTGTTAAAAATGCAAATATCGGCTGCCGAAAGTGCAATACTAGCAACTGGTACATAATTGACAGGAAAAGAAATTATTGCTCTGCGATACTCACAATGTAATATTGTGATTTACGATATTGTATCGGAGACCCATCAGCAGCACACTTTCTTAATGTGGAATATGGCCTTTAAGCAATTAGCTATAGTATGGTGTATTTAACTATCATCTTCCTGACATCACTGGGCCTTTATATCAAACAATTGGAGGCTTAGCATAGTATGGTCTGCCTAACCATTATATCATAAACATTTCCTCTTTCAATTGGTCTTACCTTTTACTCTGGTTACATCTGGATCTGAATGAAAAGATATATATATGAGAATTCTTAATACACAGAAATATCAAGTTTCCAATTACAAGAAATACCAATACATCTATGATACAGAGTTTTCTTATAACTATGATATAAATTAGTAAAGCATTAGGGCGGATGATTATTTGTTAGTTTTCTCATGTACTTCTATGGTACACACATGTACAGGGCAAATCTGCCCAGTCCTCTCCAACAGGTCATGGGTAGGCAACTGATACTAATGTGGGCCTTCTCACTAACATTGAACTCGCTATGTACAGTTGGACACAAAATAATTAAAACTAAATTAGGTTGGGTTTTCCTATATGTAAGGAATATAAATCCTGTGGAATATAAAGCCTCATACCCACTACACTGTAAAAAATGCCGCATGTTGCTGCCAGCAAAGTTTACTGTAGTGTTACATACTTACTATATATTTGCAGTAAAAGTCTTAAATCTATGCTGAATTTACAGTGAATTTGTAACCAAAATTACAAAATATTTCTTTAACTTTTTACAGTGTAGGCAATTTTGCCTGAGTTGGCTGACTAGAATCGGCTGAATATTCTCATAGAATTGGTTGATTCTGACACCAATAGACCTGTCCACTTTGCCAACTAGCCCACCCCTTATTTCTACCATATCAACATTTATAGAAAAATGTTCATCATAATATGATTCACAGTAATTTTCATAGAAGTATTACCCAAAAGTAAACTTTATAAGCTATTACTTTCAATATGATGCTAAATATGTAGCTGTAGGACTGGAAAGAAAAAGTGGCATTTTCCCATAGGGAACAGTGTTAAAGCCCTTCAGCTTTGCCCACAATGTCCAACCCTTAAATCACAAAAATACCTTATTTTGGTTCACCTTAAATGGAGGTTATTACCTTATTGAGAGAAAATAATCATTCATCCTCATTTATCAACACCTTATTGACTTAGAAAACACAAATACTAGCTCATTCATTCAGATTTGTGTCACTAGCTGACTTTGCAAAAAGTGCAATTATGTCCGACCTCTGTATCATACCAGCAATACATCCTAAAGTGGACAGGTCTATTCAGATTACTAGTCAGTATAGTATATTGAAATATACGTGTTTGATATGAGTCAGCCCTAGAATCAGTCGATTCTGCTAGTAGAATTGGCCATTTTTAGCACTGATGAGTCGGCCGATTCTTGTCAAAATCGCCTAGTGTGTATGGGGCTTAAGGTTAACACATTATCTGTACTTACCACATGTGCCTCTGACCACAAAGTGTATGTTGCCAGCCTCCAGGACCAGGGGCCCACACTCTATGTGTTCGTGGATCACACAGGTCCTATTGTTGGTGTTAAAGTCTACCGCGGTACAGTTCGTGTATCCACGACATGCCTCCACACACCCCTCCTCTGTGGGCACACTCAGTGTCTTACTGCCCTGCCAACTGCGGTAGTTCACAAAAGCAGCTGGAAAGCAAATTTTAAAAAGTTATATTTTTAGTCATTTAAGGCCGTATTCCACTACGCGGCAGACAAAACTGCCTAAGATTGTGAGGTTTTAGGGCTAAAGATCCCGAGTGTGTCCATTTCAGATCTCGAGTAGGTGCTCCCGATAGTTACGGACCTGTTGGTAAATTTTGATAGGAATTTTCACAATCTTTTTCTCATGATTTTTAGGATGCCAAAGATTGTGAGCCTTTGCTGGTGTATTCCACCTCAGGATGTTTGGGATTTCACAAAAAATCATGAGTGACTGCTGATCTTTGTCAAACATTTGTCAAACATCGACAGAATTTCCATAAATATTGTGCCGAACATCATGTAGTGGAATACGGCCTTTATTGTCAACTTCACAGTGTAGAAATCATAAAAGGAAATGGGAAGAAAGTTTTAACATGCACTGTTAAAAAAAACCTTAACTTTAACTATTATATACTGTAAACCTCAACAGTATAATACCGTATTTCATTTTGCGGTTATCTACCATTATATCATTGCAATTTACAGTATATAACTGTATTTATTACTGGATTTTAGCCTCACAGTAATATACCGTATCTGGGAATTGTATACTGTATGGAAAAGGAAAATGGACACTTTGGGATTACAACCCACATTCTCCACATTCAAGGCAGAAGCCTAACCAACTGAGCTAACTTGGACTGCATGAGGTGTACACTGTCATAGTCAGCACCAATGAGTAGGATCAGTTCTACTATACAGGTATTCAACATTAGACAGACATTAAGTCATTAGTTTCATACCCCTACTTATTCAGTTAAGTAGCAAAGCTGGGATCTGTGTACCTACAGGCCTCCAAAGCTCAGTGGTAGAGCACAGGCTTCATATGTGAGAGATCCCGGGTTCAAACCTCGGCTAGTCATGTTATCAAATTACTACTATGCAGTAATAGTACTATCAGTAGTAGTGGTTTGCAGCATGCCCTCTGTATTTTTGGCCATGATTAGTAAAATATCTTTTTCATACACTTAGGAATTTGGAACTTTGTGATTAAAAATGTTAGATTTTTAGGTTTTTATAGCGTTATTAAGGTAATCACCTCATTGGCCTGCTATTATTTGTATGGCCAACCAACCAGAACACCCTAAAACATTTACAAGATGTTTTAAAACACCTTTTCAGTAGGATTTACATGTAGACACCTTTTTAGTACAAGAACTTAGCTATAGTCCTGTAGGTTTTACCTCCAACAGTCAAACAACTCATGCAAGGCTAAACCAAGAGAAAAAGGATGTACTTGGTTATTGGCTAAATTATCCTGTAGTGTGATTACAGGAAAAATTAAACTTCCAATGCTGCTAAAATCACATCCAGTGTAAACTGTATGGCATTTTACTATAGTATGTATTACAGTATATTATTGTTGAACTTAAACGGGTTTGATCCATAAGAATGAAAGTCCGATGAATGTATTACAGTATATAACTGTTAAACTTAAATGGTTTCGATCCGTAAAAATGAAATTCCACTGTACATATAACGATATATTACTGTTAAACTTAAACGGTGTTCACCTGTAAAAAATACGGTCGCACAGAATTACGGTCACCCGTTAAATTAACTGTAAAAGTTCGGCAACATAGTTGCCAGTACTTTACCGTAAATTTGACGGGATTTTTTTAACAGTGGCATCCAAGCAACTCTAAATCAAAGTTTGTCTTTTTCTGACATATAAGAGCTAAGAGGAAGAAAAGTGTTGATTGGTCGAGGACAAATGTGAATTATTGATTTTGTCCTATTTATATTATTGAGTTTAATTTCAGGTTCTGTATCTGTTGGCATTAACCATATGTCATTATTAAAACTAAGGGCAGGACCTTTAGTTAAATCCTAAGGCTATTATTCACACTCATAGCTATAATTTGGTAGTCAAAGAAATTATCTTATCAATCTTCTAAAATTACAGATATTAAGGGTTAATAGTTCATACTCACCAGTATAGGGCAAATTACCTCCTACAAAATCTGGAAAAGAGAAGGGAAAGACATGACACAGTTTGGTTGTTGAAGTAGAAGTGCGTATTGCAATTCCACAAGAAACATAAATTCACATTTATTTTGCCACCAATAGGATTTGGCAAAAAGTGCACAGATATAGAACATTAAGTAGGTCTACAATTTTCACTTCAAATAAATATTGTTTTTTTATTAATCTAAACCACTTAAGCCCATATTCCACTATGCAGTGGGGTTCCACTTGCGGTGGGAATTTATGCCACTGCAAGTAACTTGGATTTCAGAAACGAACGTGTTCGTTTCTGCCACCGCAAGCACTAAATAGAAAACTCTATAAAATCATAAAAAAGTCATAATGAATTCATAAAAATGCCGAAAAAAAATCGATTTTTAAAAAAAATTCATACAAAAATATATCAATTCTTTTGCAGTGGTACTTGCGGTGCTTGCCCACCGCAAGTAAAATGTCGTATAGTGGAATATGGGCTTTAGGCTTAACATTAGGTCTTTTGATGGCTTGAACATGAACATGAAATAATTTGTGATTTCTAATGAGAAGTGGACATTACTTTAACAGTAACTCAATATGATTTAGTGGGTGTTTAATAGGTAATTTCCGATGATTATTTTATGAACAGTTTAAAAATAAGTCCATTGCAGTTTACACAAACATTAAGCTTCACCATGAAATACTTTTAAAGTTGCCTCCCTGCTTATTCCGGAGATATTAAGAGTTGCATAATACAAAATTAACCAAAGCAATTTGTTTACAAATTGCTCCTAAAATTGTGAATGCAACTTTATGTATTGGCCTCGCTAAAGCCTGTCAGCCCAACCCATGATGTCCAACCCTATTTTACCCGGACATACAGCATTTTGATTGGCTGGTAAACCTGTAAATCTATTTTTAAGATTTAAGAAAAATTAGGTTTTATAAGTACTTTGGAATGTAAAAAAATGTAACCCTATCTCTAAGAGACAAGGATGGCTCTTAGAGTAATTTTCTCCAACCCTTGTCCAACCCAGCGATATACCTAATGTGGGATAGGCTATTTTTTGTTAATATTGTTGTATTGATTGCCTTTGGAATATATATCTGATTATGAATCTGTCAAACTTTAACATTATATGACAGTTCTAATTAACATAAACTAGTATATAACGTCATGAAAAGCACTTGATTGTGATGATGTTTAGTTCAATAAAAAATAATAATATAGTGACGAAGTAATCAACGACATTTATATATATATATATATATATGAATTAATGATAATGAATAATTACATAATTATCAATGTAATGGCATCTAATTTACTACCATGATTGACCAATTGGCTGCGACTATTATTAAGGACAACTGTATCTCAAGGGCACTAGCATAACTCTGTTACGGGTCTCAAAAATATGTGTTTAAATCATAAAATAAACAAACTGGCTTATTCTACTGACCATCACAATTTAAGGTCCTGTAGACCGTGGACCCCTCCTGTGTGACTGGTGCGCTGCAGTGGGTGGCAGTGTGGTGGTGGATGCAGGCCCCCTCCTCCTTCTCATAGCTGACAGACAGACAGGGGCCAGAACAGGACAGCAGGCAGTTGGCTGCTGTAGAGGCCTTGCCAACCATGATGCCTCCAGTAAGGGTGTAGCCCTCCAGGGTCTCTGAAAAATTTGAAAAATTTGAATAAAAATTTAGGGTAATTAATGTTTAATAGACCTGCCTACTTTAGGATGTTTTGCTTGCATGATACAGAGGTCGCACATAATTGCAGTTTTTCCAAAGTCAGCCACTGACAAAAATATGAATGAATGAGTTAGTACTTGTGTCTTCTAGGTCAATAAGGATGAATTATTATTTTCACTCAATTAGGTAATAACCTCCATTTAAGGTGAACTAAAATAAGGTATGATTTTGTGATTTTAGGGTTGGACATTGTGGGCAAAGCTGAAGGGCTTTAAGACTGTTCCATATGGGAAAATGCCAAGGCTGTGTCCTCTCTGTGACATTAGCCTATATATGCTGACCCCTTTCAGAAATCCTGTATACGCCCATGGCTAGATTTATCTTTACGAAGCCTGCATTATGCCTAAATAAGTGCATATAAAAAAGAGAAATCAATATTCTTTTTTTATCATAAATAATATTGATTCTTAGGAAAACAAGGCTAAATCATTGATTTCAATAGAAAAAATTAGTAAGATCCACATTATGAAAGGACCAGTCAAACTTTTACATTATTTTGTGATGGTATGAAAGCACACATTTAATGATTATTGACCGACAAAGTTATAACCACCATTTGTGAAATAATTGTCTGGATCTTGTGCATACAATTCCCTTAGAAAATGAATTGAAAAATATCTAAAAGAGGAGCATTCGCATTCTATAGGTGCCCCTTTGGCCCGTCGCATAACCAAAAGCTCGCAAGAGGGAGCGATTAAGGATGGATTTGTTTTTTCTCCCTGTTTTTTTCTCTCCTTGTTTTGGGGGTGTGCCAATCCTCCCTGTTGCGATGGTTTTGTACACACTTTGAATTTAATTTAATTGGCTAATAAATTGTTTCCGCCACTTGCCTCCTATACAAATTATAAGCTGAAGGACACATCTAACATTTACTGAAAACAAAATCTTTAAATGTTAACCCCAAAATGTCCCCCTGATAAATTGAAAAATCGGGTGTGCAAACCATCCCTGTAAGGATGAAAGGTACATTGCTCCGTGCTGAACAGGGAGAGGTCTTTTGAAATGTGCCAATGTTCGCAACAGCGAGACCCGTTATGCGACGGGGCACTTACCTTTAACTCTTACGAAATATCCATCTGAAAGAATAAATGGCAAAACTGAACTGGTTATTCAACAAATGCTATCAGCATGTATTCGATCAACAATTAAAAAACGATGAAGAGTTCAACTTCGTGATAGGTTAGTAACAATACTGTGGGCATTTTTATAATAACTTCGTGATCGCAATGACCATTGACTATATATCATTTTCTCTGGAACTCTCCTAATGACCCTGTAAACCGTACCAAGACTTCTTACACAATAAATAGCTAATTGGTTTCCAGTATACCAGTGAAGATATTTCCCTATTCATTGATATAACATGGATATGTATTGTGCTCTTATTGAAAATCGAGAGTTTTCCTAATTGACAATTAAACTAGGGCTTTTTTAATGATATGATCTACTAGATTCGAACTAACATTTAATCATAGCATATTTTCTTCAGGTGGCATTTATTGATTCCATCTTTGTTTAAAACCCTGTAATCTCATGAATTTTGGCAGTCTGTAGAAGCCTTTCGTTCTCACCGGCCTCATAAAATTCATTACTCAGGTTTTTCCCACAACACACCCCTACATATCCCCATTTTTAAGAAAACACCACCCCGCCTGCCGGATACTCCTTCGGACCCCCCACAGAACTCAGAGCCCCACTCATGAATATTGATGAGCCCCCATGGACCAATCAGGTGTGCCATACTAGGCAGAGCGCTGTGTTGGAAAGTGGACTACCCCCCACTTCACGGTTGCCGTTTGGAGGATGTAGAAGCCTTTCGTTCTCAACGAATTTTGGCAGTCTTATTTTGTTTTCATAAGTGGCCACCAAAGAAGATAGAAACGTCATATCTTAGAGACACAGTTCTTCATTAGCCATCTGTAAATACTCTTAATTGTCAATTTTAAACAATTTTACCACTCCTGTATGATAACATGCATATAAGTATTATGGAATTCAAGTGAAGTTATAGCTCGTTATCATGATTTATACTGTAACACTGGCTAAAGTTAGACTCTTAGAATATATGTCCATAGTTATTTGAGTTTGCCAAATTTTGTCATATTTTGACGCAACATTGATTTTGTCTCCCTTTAAGAGGACAGTTAATTCACCCTACCACTGATAACTGATTTACAGTATCTTAAGCACCTGCAGGCTAATTTGGGCTAGTTTTGTCGACAAAACCCTGGAAAAACTATAGAAAATAAACAAATAATTGTAATATATCCATCTATAATGCATACATTTTCAAACAACTCATGGTACTAATTTAAAAATTAATGATGAATACCCCAGCAAACACACAACGTTCAGACAACGTTGTGCAACATTACCTTTTTGCAACATTGGACAAAAAACGTTACAGTAACGTCACTAAAACCAAAAGCATAACGTTATCTTGCAACATTGCCACAACGTTACACAGAAACATTGTAAAAACGTTGCACATGACAACATTATTTACATAATGTTGTAGCAACGTTGGGGGACAACCTTCATACAACCTAAAGGTGGCACCACTGTTTAAAAGGTAGCATATTTCAAAAACGTTTTTTGAAAGAAGTCATTCAGAATAAATATTTAAAGTATATTTTCATCTAAGATACATAATAAAGATTTCTGAATCAGATAATTTGGTTTCTATTGAAGATTTAACAAAATCCTGAAATTAAAAGTGAAATTAAAGCAAATGCCTAAGTAAAACACCTTTTTCATTGCTCCTTAACATGATGCACCCTTTCTAGCCCTGTGAGACTATTTGTAAATGCAACAGGTCATCAACCTGACAGAATCTAACTTTGATAGTTAGATTTCTGTGTGTTACTGCACAAAGGAATAAAGATTTTGTGATTATTAATAAAAAAAAGTTTATTTTTTAATTATGTCATGTAATCATTAATTTTAAATATTCATTTCTTTTTGTAAGTAATGTTATTATGAAAAAAGGAATACAACCAACTAATGGGGAAAAGATGGGACCGGTAAATTTATAAACGATGTAAATCAAATTCATGAATATTAGGAAAATGTTATTCATGGAAATTCAGGTCTAAACCCACAAAAATATTAGGTTGTGAAAAGGTTGTGGACTGGTAAAGTACAACGTTGTACTCAACGTTGCTACAACCTTTCTGGGAGTCCACATTTTTACGTTGTGAGAACATAAATTTACAACGTTGTTACAACCAAAGTGCAACGATGTAGCAACGTTTAAACAACGTAAAATTGTTAGCTGGGACTTTTTCAGAATGTTAATTTACAAATGATAGCATAATTCATGAAAATGTATATGCTTAAGCCCTGTGATTTGTCGACATATTACCCAGCATGCATTCTGATCTAAGCTAACCTGCAGGTAAATCTCAGGAACTTGGCTATCTGTGGTTGGGAGAATTAATAGAGCATTGAATGGACAGTTTTCCTAAACAGGCCGTGGATGAACCCTTAAGGGCAATTCGATTCCCACATCCACAAAGCTCACATCTACACATCAACACATCCATGGGCCCATGCGCAATGATGCGACAGCCATGCGCGATGATTCATAGCCCATGCGTGATGATTTTGATCAGTGCGCATGGCTACTGCGTCAGTGTGAATAGATATCGCATCAACGCGAATGGGTTTCACAGCTGCAGTGGATGTGTGGAGGTGTGGACGTGGCCGTCACATCATCACAAGTAGCCCTTGCATCATCGTGCTTGGCCGTCGCATCATTACACGTGGCTGTCGCATCATTGCGCATAGATGTGTGGATGTGAAAATAGATGGTCCCTAACCCTTACCACAGTATGTGAGGCTGAGGTGGACATAGTCTGAGTCCCTGACCAGAGGGTTGCAGGCATCCTGACCCACGTGGCTGTAGCAGGTCTTGGTTTGTTGGTCCCAGTCCACAGCCTTACACCCAGGGATGTTCTCACACACCACCAGGCACTGTATGGCATCTTGAAGGGAGGTCTTAGACTGGCTGCCACCCTCAATCTTATAGCCTGTCAATCCTGAAGGAAAACAATATTCAGTTGATTAGATGTTTTGAAGAATAGGAATCGAATAATAAAAAAACTCCTTATTGAAAGGAAAGTATTCAAATTTGTAGAAAAAAATAAGAGAAGAAAAGAAAAAGAAAGGCAAAAAAATAACAGAAAAGGGAAAGGGCAACAAAAATTAAATAAAAATATACTGAATAATGTTGAACATATGAAGCAAGTAGTTGTTTATAAGAGGAAGCCGTCAAACGCATTAATATTTTTTATCAAAACTTTCAGGAATGGTTCCAACAGGAGAAACATCCCGTTTTTTGCCAAATTGTATTTTTTAATGTGAAATCTTTACTGACAATCTGTACACTCCATACACCCCTATTTAAAATCTCAAGGTACCCTGACATCGTCTCTTTTCATGACATAAGATTATGATACAGGTGCATTTATTTCATGAACGTTATTGGAAATATATAGATCTCTTACTGTAGGGCTGTGACGCGTTCAGGCCATACACCGTCAGGGGCCGCTCCTTGGTCACTGTAAATAAAGGAAAGGAAGAAATACTATGATAAGATAACACACACGATAGTTTTTGTTGGTGTATGTGTGATAATACATTATGCCTATGAAAGGGGAGTGCAGTACAGCCACCTTGTGTATAGATAGGGAATAAACCCCCACACTACCAGAGGGCGCCAAGTTGGTTTTCACTGTCCCTTTGTTATTATTGCGCCAACTATTACACACAGGAATTGTTATGTAATTCACAGGCACTATTTTGACTTTGTAATAAGTGGACTAATAGACCGTGGGGTTTGTCAAACACTTACATATTAAAGGTATTAAAACCTAATTGGATTCTGATGAAGGAGAATAACTTGATTGGAATTGAATAACTAATTATAGACACATCATAAAGATATTGGACCTGGAACAGGTTCATGAATAATCAACTTTAAGGTCAAGGTCTCATTACACTTATTGTTTTCCTGTATAGTTTAATGTAGCCTAGTTAAAAAAAAGAAGAGTTTTTCACCAACTCAAATTACCCTATTTCTCATTTGTCTCCTCTTTGAAACATAAAATGTATAAATTTCAAGGTAAGTTGACCCTCAGAATCTAAAGCACAGGTCCAAAACATTGCTATAACCTCATTTTGCAGGTTTAACAGTGCTCAAATTCACAAGACACAGAACCCATTTAAAAATCACACCGACACCTACCAACACACAGGGATCAAGGATTAATGCTTAGGAAACAACTTTAAAATGATAGGGGGTAGTGTATTTTCATTCAATTCTGTCAGTTTTCCTTATTTCATCATCAGCCACTCAAAGCCAGTCATTCCCTTCACTTCGGGACAGAAATGTACTGTTCAATGAGACCACAAGGAAGAAAAGAATTCCTACCACAGTCATCCATCCGGTAGTGGATTACACTGGTCTCCGGCAGTGGTGTGATACAGGCAGTTGTGTCATTGTGAAACCAGCAGGTTTTGTCCCGGAAGTCATAGTCAGCAGCACGGCATTGTGGGTAGTTTGAGAAGCAGTCCTTGAGGCAGGAGTTGGGGTCATAAACGCCGAGAACCTGGGTACCCCCTGAGACCTGGTGGCCGAAAAACGTCTCTAAAAACAAACATGTTTAATATTTTTTACATCATTTACTCATACAAACGCTTGGAAAAAGCTGGGAAAATTAAGCATTTCCTTTTAAAAACACATGGGGCATGAAGTGTTAAGACAGTATTTTGATTAAACAAATATTGATTCTTTAACCGTCCATTTGTTGTACTTATAAGAAAAGCTATGTTTTGCAAATCATTTCTGTAAATTTTGAAAAATGCTCATGTATGTTCACAGAATATCATTTTGCAATACTTACTGCCTATGTTTGGAGCTGTGTTTGCTGGAAGAATGAAAGATAAAGAGGTCAGAATTCATTGTTAATACAGAGAATCAGATAGAATCAGTGTCAAAGCTAGGTGATTAAACAAGATTAGTTGTATGCTACTTATAAGAATTATAGAAGTTAAAAACTAATTCAGGTAACATAGGCATCCACATAAAAAAAGACAACCGCAATGTATGCCAGTTAGCCTGATTCATTAATGTCTATGAGAAACAGCAATTTCCAGAGACCTCAACTTTGAGTGTGATGTATCGTTTACATAGATTTATATCAAACAAACTTGCAAGAAATATTCAAACCAATGATGAGAAAAGAAATATAAACAGATGAAATTCAAAATATATAATTACATTACTGACATCTATTTGAAAAGCACAATAAATTGGAAAATACCTATGACTCAATAAAAAAAAAAGAAAATTAAGGCACGTACGGCAGTCGATAAACTTGTAGTGTATGTAGTTGACTGCAGAAAAGTCCCTGGTAAGGGGGCTGCAGCCAGAGGTGGCATTGTGCAGGTAGCAGCGGTCGGTGGCCGTGTTGAAGTCTACCCCCACACAGTTACCGAGAAGGTAACACATAACCACACAGTTAAAGGCATCACTCACACCGTCCACCACTGCCCCGCCAGGGATGTAACTGTCCTGGTGAGACTCTGACATAAATCATAATAATATTAATACTAACATACGTAATATAAAGATCTGGAGGTGGTGTTGTACAGGTAGGAGTGGTCAGTGGCTGTGTTAAAATCTAGCCTGACACAGTTACCGAGCACATCACAACACAGTTAAAGGCATCGCTCACTCCATCCACAACCACCCCACCAGGGATGTAACCGTCTTGGTGCGATATGATAATATTGATTTGAACATACATAATCTGATAATATAAAGAGTGGGTTACATCTGGAGGTGGTGTAATGCAGATAGGAGCAGTCAGTGGCTGTGTTTAAGTCTACTCCCACACAGTTACCGAGTAGGTAACACATGACCACACAGTTAAAGGCATCACTCACACCGTCCACCATCACCCCGCCAGGGATGTAATTGTCCTGGTGAGATTCTGATAACATAATTGTGATTTTTTTGGCTAATTCCTAACATCTAAAGTATAGAGTATAATGCATATAGGGACACAATTTTAACAGAATGACCACTTGAAATTGCAACAGAGAACATACATTGCAAGCAGTTTGGAAACATTACAGGTAAAGTGGATGACTATAGAAGATATTCTATTTTCTTTTCTGAAGTTATAGGCGGACCATGGTTGGCTGAATTTATGGTGGTTGTTTTTTGGGATGACAAATTATAGATATACTATTCATAATACTCTGCTGTATACAGACAGTAGCCAAGAAAAAGATACTTACCGAATATTTCTGTGGCTGTAAACGAAAAGGGAAAGAACGAGAAACCAATTATTTTGCATATTTTTTTGAATGTCAAAGTAAGAGTATTTATCAGGACAAGCTGCCTCCTTTTATTTTTCCATTAACTTTGATTTATTCTAATGACATGAAATTTATGAGCCATATAAGTACTATCCAATTCATACAACTCAAGCAATAAAGAAATAAATAGAGAAAATAAAGCCAATTACATATCCTCATTGAGATACTTATATATGTCTATGATATCCTAAACAACTTACGGCATTTTGACAACCTGTGGCGTGTGCCTTAATTCATTGACCTATTTACATATATCAAACAGCTTACCACATTCAGTAATCCTGTGGTGTGTTCCCCAATTCATCAACCTATTTACATATATTAAACAACTTACCACATTCAGTCACCCTGTGATGTGTGCCCAATTCATTGACCTATTTACATATCTTAAGCAACCTATGATATTTCGACAACCTGTGCCATAATTGACCTATTTACATACATTAAGCAACTTGCCACATTTGGACAGCTTGTGGTGTATGCCCAATTCTTGACCTTTATATTAAGCAACTTACCACATTATTTCAGCCTGCAGTGTGTCCCCAATTCATCGACCTATTTACATATATTGACCTAACAAATTCTGTCAGCCTGTAGTGTGTGCCCCAATTCATCAACCTAATTACATAATAAAACAACTTACCCCATTCAGTCAGTCTGTGGTGTGTGCCCAATTGATTGACCTATTTATGTTCATTAACTTACCACATTCAGTGAGCCTGTGGTGTGTGCAGCTGGGGTTGTCTATCAGTGGCTTACAGCTTGTCTTTAGTCCGTGTACGTAACAATGGCTCGTAGAGTGGTCGTAGTCCACAGCATGGCATGGCTCACTTGAGCCATGCTGTGACACACAGTGAGCATAACAACTGGCCTGTGTCATCTTACCGTAAATGAGACGACCGTTACGCCCGCACTTACCAGTAAAGTTACCTAGGAAATAAGGATAGGAAACAATGTTAATTTAATAAGAGTCCAGATAGTTTCTAATAAAGAAATATGGTTACGTTGTTGTTGAATTAACTTTTTGGTGAAAACTGACCGTTGAAGTAGGTTAAAAAGGAATATTGATAATTTGTTTGCTATACAATTACTTTTCCAAAATCAATTGGATACAAGCTACAGTAGCGTGATCATATCACATAATGGAAGTTTAGAAATAAATATGATATAAATAAGGGAATGAAAGCCGCTGAGGGTATCACAACTGTGCGTGCATTCAATGAAAAGGAAAGGATAATATTATTATGATTGTTATGCATATGTTTTACATAATCAATAGAGAAACATTTTGAAGGCTGACTAAGTTTTACTCACGTGAACCTGGAAATACTTGTACTGCAAAAAGAAACCATCAACTTTACATTAAAGGAAAGTCACATATTTGAGAAGGAAATTTCTATTAAAAACTTCACAATCAGACTCGTTAAATCGGCAGTTTTAGAAACAAAGAATGCACAGTGTGCACCCAATATTCATAATGTTTACTCCTAGGGAAACCATACAAATTTGCCGATTGCCAACCAAATCCCATGCATAAAACACTCACGATATTAGAAAAAAGATATTGCCATGGCTTGGTATCACAGCTCATATCAAATATAGCGTATTACCACCTTTACTTCATCCAACCTACCACAGTCCGTGAACCTGAAGCAGAACCAGCTGACGTCGGGTGTCAGTTTCCTACAGGCGTCTTGCCAATAACCAACCAATCAACCAACCACTTTAAGTTAATCCAACCTACCACAGTCGGTGAACCTGAAGCAGAACCAGCTGACATCGGGTGTCAGTTTCCTACAGGCGTCTTGCCAATAACCAACCAATCAACCAACCACTTTAAGTTAATCCAACCTACCACAGTCTGTGAACCTAAAGTAGAACCAGCTGACATCGGGTGTCAGTTTCCTACAGGCGTCTTGCCAATAACCAACCAATCAACCAACCACTTTAAGTTAATCCAACCTACCACAGTCTGTGAACCTAAAGTAGAACCAGCTGACATCGGGTGTCAGTTTCCTACAGGCGCCTTGCCAATAACCAACCAATCAACCAACCACTTTAAGTTAATCCAACCTACCACAGTCTGTGAACCTAAAGTAGAACCAGCTGACATCGGGTGTCAGTTTCCTACAGGCGTCTTGCCAATAACCAACCAATCAACCAACCACTTTAAGTTAATCCAACCTACCACAGTCTGTGAACCTAAAGTAGAACCAGTTGACATCAGGTGTCAGTTTCCTACAGGCGTCTTGCCAATAACCAACCAATCAACCAACCACTTTAAGTTAATCCAACCTACCACAGTCTGTGAACCTAAAGTAGAACCAGCTGACATCGGGTGTCAGTTTCCTACAGGCGTCTTGCCAATAACCAACCAATCAACCAACCACTTTAAGTTAATCCAACCTACCACAGTCTGTGAACCTAAAGTAGAACCAGCTGACATCGGGTGTCAGTTTCCTACAGGCGTCTTGCCAATAACCAACCAATCAACCAACCACTTTAAGTTAATCCAACCTACCACAGTCTGTGAACCTAAAGTAGAACCAGTTGACATCGGGTGTCAGTTTCCTACAGGCGTCTTGCCAATAACCAACCAATCAACCAACCACTTTAAGTTAATCCAACCTACCACAGTCTGTGAACCTGAAGAAGAACCAGTTGACGTCAGGGGTGAGTTCCCTGCAGGCGTCCTGCTCGTTGTGGAGGTGGCAGTTGTTGACGGTAACGGAGGGGGAGGTGGTGTACCCCACGGCCTGGCAGGAGGGGTCCTGGGCACAGGCCTCCAGGCACGAGGAGGACGTGGAGGAGGTGATCACCCGGGGGTGGGTCCCCCGGATCCTCATCTGGTCGAACCTGGCTATGGGAGCGAGCGGGTAATGTGTTATCAACAATATTATAGCTGCACAAAGATATGCAACTCCCGACCATCGCTTATGTAAATTTCGTGATGCAGACGATGGTGGCGCCGTCTAGGGACGTCTGTGCAACCCATTTCGACGCGGCCGTCATTGTTATCCTTTTTGTGACGTTACCACCCTCTTCGTTTATGAATGACGTCACAAATAGGGTAACAATGACAGCTGCATTGTAACGGGTTGCATGGACATCCCTAGATGGCACCACCATCAGGGTGATCACGCCAAAACGTACCCCAATCATTAATCTTTCCTTTGTAGAATCGTTGGTGTTATGTATGTTCAAATCAGGTTGTTTTATTTTTTCGTGTGTTGCGAGGCCAAAGTGAAGGCTGTACTCCACTAGCCGATTTTGATTAACTGTCATTTGATTATTTATAACATTTCATGAGTATTATGGCAAAAGAAATCCTACATATAATTTGAAAGAAGATATAATGAACCTTTTCTACTGGTTTATATCATATGAGACTTTTGAAACTGGGAGTAAAATATACAGCCTTTACATATGAAATATTATACAATAGTAGCGATGCCCTCATAGTATTTCTCCTAGAGCTTACATTCCTAGATTTAAATGCTTTGTTTTAAAGTGAGGTGTCAGTGACATAAACAATTTGGGAAATGTTTATTTGACATTTAACTTATATGCTACCCTACAAAACCTATAAATTCCCATTACTTTTGACATATCCTTTGGCCTTACAATGTAGCTTTCATTTTAGAAAAACTATGTTGAGCAACACAATATTGACTGGTAACTATTATGACACTATATAATAAGTTAACATCACTGGCCACTCTCTGCATTATCCAAAATGATATCAAGCCAAAGAAAATTGATGAGATTGTGAATCGATACAGATTGGGATGAAACGAAGTAAGGACTTTTTTAAAGGCATGATATGAATTTCACTTTACCAACAACACGGCGAGTTCCCTCTGAAACACAAGAAAGTGATCATTTATACTATTAGAGTTACACAAAGTAGAACAAAAGGAGTGCCTCGTGTAGCAAAGACGTTATGGTGTGTTCACAATGATCATAACAAAAATCATAGTAATGTCAATTCTGATGAAGGATGTGAAAATCCGAAACATGTTAATTCGCCAATAATTCTACGTCTTAATAAATAGTAAGTCTACAACAAGCCGTCGTTGAGTTGGATGTACTCTTCACCATTTTATTATAGTAATGTCAAGTATTTGTTGATATTTCTTCCTTACAAAATTAATTGTACAGAAATTGAAATGTAGTATGAGAGTGTTCATGGTTCGAGTATGAGAGTGTTCATGTTTTTTTTTAGAAAGTAAAGAAACTCTCATCAATAGCTGAACAAAGCAAGGTTTCAAATTAGGCAAATCTTTGAAAGGAAAATTCCTACATTTTACTTTTAGATCCAATTTGTATTTATAAATTACACCCTTAATTTTATGTCTCGTATACGAAACATCATACATGCAAAACATACTGATGTAAATAACACACAATAAAAGGTAAATTCAACTGACCACACTTGGTGAGTTTGTAGTGGTTGCAGCCCTCCTTGGTGACCAGTACATTACAGACTGACCCAGTGTTCTGGGTGTGGTGGAAACAGGCATGCTCCGGGGCGTTAAAGTCGGCGGCCTTACAGACAGGAGGCCGACAGGCAGAGATACAGTCATTCTCCGTCGTGTACTTCTTCATAAACTCACCACCACGCACGTGGTAGTTTCTCTGTATATCTGTGGGGTATATAACATTATATGATACTGGGAGCGTTAAAGTTGGCGGCCTTACATACAGGAGGGCGACAGGCAGAAATACAGTCATTCTCCGTCGTGTACTTCTTCATAAACTCACCGCCACGCACGTGGTAGTTTCTCTGTATATCTGTGGGGTATATAACATTATATGATACTGGGAGCGTTAAAGTCGGCGGCCTTACATACAGGAGGGTGACAGGCAGAGATACAGTCGTTCTCTGTGGTGTACTTCTTCATATACTCACCGCCACGCACGTGGTAGTTTCTCTATATATATCTGTGGGGTATATAACATTATATGATACTGAGAGTGTTGAAATTGGCAGCCTTAAGCCCCATACCCACTAGGCGACTTTTACACAATCAGCGACGAGTCAGTTGTAAAAACTGGCCGACTTCTATGGTCACCAATATGTATATCATATTGAAATGTGTGTGTTTGATATGAGTCGGTGCTTAAGGATAGACAACACCTCTCGGCGGCCTATTCGAGGGACTCTCTTTAAATAGTCATATATTTTTCGATGCAAAGATTGAGAAAAGATGTACACCATGCCTCATAGTCTATAATGGATGCATGCAAAATTATACACTGACTGGTGAAGGTGAAATAACGGTATACATACCAACAAAGCGATAAGGATTACCTGAAAGACAAAGAAGAGAGGAAATGAATTAAGACACAAATCATTATGAATACACCCGTACTATGAATTTTTGATTCAATATTGATGGCACGCTTTGATGTTAATAAGGCTATACTTACTAGAAATGATCAGTCTGTGTGTCAAACCAGGGGCGGATACGGGATTTCGGAAAGGGGGGTCCACATATAGGGTAAGTACTAAAATGGTGTGTATTTGTGCGCATGTGCACGAGATTTTTTTCTCTTTGGCAAGTTTGAGTCCCCACCAAAATGGGGGGGGGGGGGGGGGGTAAGGACACACTGGACCCCCCCCCCCCCCTAGATCCGTCCCTGCAACCATCATTTGGGGTGGTATTGTTAAGGCTACTTACTACAGTTGATCAGCCTGTAGACATTAAACCCAGCTCTCGGGGTGGCACTGAAGCAGGCATCGTGGTGACCCTGCAGGTGCCAGCACTCATTGAACTGAAGCTCGATCGACCTGGAAGACACATGGTGTAGATAGACCCTTGAAATCAACCGGGCAAAACAAGGTGATGATTTTTTTTTTTATAATTTTCATGATATTCATACTTTGTGCTTTTTTTCAGGGTTATAACAGGGACGGATACAGGATTTTCTAAGGGGGAGGGGTCAGCATAAAGGTTAAGTAATACAATGGCGTACATTTGGCCATACACATGGGACATTTGCCCTCTTTTTGTAGCTTAGTGGTCCAGCAAAGGACATGTTTTTCACCTACTTACCTGAAGTTGACGGCGGCACAGGGCGCCTTACAGCTGTCCAGGCAGGTCTGTAGGGACTGACCGATGGAGTGGATCGTACCCAGCGATGAAGTGGACGTCAGAAGGGCTCCATCCTGCACATCTTCAGAACAGAAACACGTACTTTATTACAGGTTAACAAGACAAATCTGGTTTTAAAAGCATGACATTGCAAGATAAACATATTAAAGCCTATACTCAACATACCAGTTTGGCAGTTGATTTTCAAAATTAGCAGTGGGAATAAAGGTAAAATATAGAGATGTGCAATACTTCGAGAGAAAGGCCTTATAATTTTCTTACCAATGGTATGTAAAATGTATAGTCTCGTATCATATTCACAAAGAAAATCAGGAAATATAAAAATAACAGAATCAAAATTGGCATGTGGAATACAGGGTTAAATAAGAAGCAACTTTTCATATCATCATTTAGTTTTTTCTTCAATCCATTATAGAACACAAACATTATATAACGAGAAAAAAAAGGAAATAGTTAAAACCCAGATTCCAGAGTAAAAACAGAAGTAGTAGAGTTTCATTTATTTTCAATGACGTGGTTGTATAGTCATAATTCATTGCTAAAATTAATAAACATGTTTCCCAAATTGACATAAATAAAAGAGTCAACTGCTATCATAAGGAGCTTCATAAAACAGGAAAGGAAGCGTAAGATTGTATTGGTATTGATAGTGCTTGATTTTGTATCTAGTGTTTCAGAAGGTAAGCAAGGACCATCACTTACCATGAACTCTCGGTGGGTCAGAATCACCTTCAAGAATAAAGGTAACAAAAACTGGATTATACTAGAGGAAGACACAAACAAAATATAGACTTTTGCCATCATCTATAAAATTGAAATTAACACTTGTTCAGTAACAGAAGATGCTGCCACGAGGAAAAAGATAAATGCTATTGTGAGGGCTTCGATCACATGTGCAATGGACCTAAAGTTGTTGTTTTTTATTTAGGGACCACCCATAAAATGATGTCACACTTTTGGAGGGTACTATTATAGGATCCCCTAATCTCTACCCACACCCCCTGTTAGATTGAATTTTTCTTTTTTTAAACATGAAAGTACGGCCCGTTTTCAGGCAGTGTCACACCATTCAATCTACCCACCCGACCCCCTTGTGCAGCCCGTAAGTACCTATACATTTAGAGAACCAGGGGTCCAACATTTTTGAAAATGTGAGCATGCTCATACACAAATTTATGCGCTTTTAGGCAAAAGGAGGGGCTACTCTTTATTGTAAAAAAAACATGCATGTGTACTTAATGGAAGGCCCCTGATATAAACAATCAGTGACGTGTACATACACTGTCTGTGATGGTAACTTTTTAAAAGTGTGTATGTACTTAACCCTTTCAGGACGCCTGTATCCCTCAGGCATCACCAGGCCTAGCCTCCTGTATCTCTCAGGCATCACCAGGCCTAGACGCCTGATGCCTGAGAGATACATAGAAAATATTTCAGAATTGGAAATTTGATGCTTAAAATATATCAAATACATTTTTTCCTATTTCAAACTGCTGAAACGGTCCATCTAACTATTACAATTTTGGAAATAATTATTTCTATTCATGTTTTAGCTTTAGCCAGTTTAGATTGGTCTAATTTAAAACTTTATGGTATCTGTGGCGTCTTTGGGGGATGTTCTTTGAGTAAATTGGTGTCCATTTGGTACTATATTGAAATTTTGTTAAAGGGTTAATAGAAGGTCAATAAAATAGAAAGTGAATGACCTTATTACATACACTGTTCGTATCTGCGTGAACTCGTTACTGATTTTTTAAAGTATGCACGTATTTAATGGAAGGTTCTAACATAGGAAATGGAAGGTCCCTAAATAGAATCTTAGTGCCCTCTACATACACTGTTTGTATCTGCGAGTGATGGTGCCTGTCTGGGGGACCCTGGTCAGGCACCCACTGCCCTCCGTATGTAGAAAACACAGGTTGTTCACGATGTTAAAACTCGCCGTCCAACACGTCTCGTTCAGGGCGCATGCGTTGGCGCAGCTCTCCTCGGACACGTGATCTGCTGCGAGACTTCCGCCCTCCAGAAAGTACCCGTATGACGCTTCTATAGCAGTTGGAATCCCTGGAATGATTATGAAAGAAGTCAAACTATTTTGAAGGTACATGGAGCCGTCAATTCAAGGAATGGAAATAAAGAATGGTTTGTTAAGAATACCTATTATAAGTGTACACAATTAATTGCTTTCGTCCCACATGATAAGTCACTAAACCAATAAATGTAATTAAGATATAGGTCCATGCTACTAATGTACAAAACAGAAAGCTTCAGTGACCCACCCAGAAAAAACTACTGATCCTACATGTACAGCAAGGTGAACAATGATTATATTTTCAAAATAATTGCATAGGAAAATAAAGTATTGGACAACTGTGCCATTGGGCTATATAGAGTAAGCTATACATACAATATTATACTTTGATATATTATTGTATGATCATAAAGCTTGGGAAAACATGTGTGCAACTCGTAATGTATGGTATGCATGATGTAGTACACATACTCTTAAAATCAATCCATCTAATAACTTTTAAGGATAGAGAGTGGTGATTTGGCATTTTTTGCAGTAGCTGCATCTTTGAATTATCAATGATTCAATTTTAGAAATATCTGCTTAATATTTCTCGTATCTACACTTGAATATGTCCTCTACATGAAGTTATGCATTAAGATTGTTCTATGAAAATTGACTGAGTAAATGAACGATAAAAACATAAATTTGATTTTTAACATATATGTTTTTGAAGGTCAATATCTGACTTGATATTGAAGTTAATTATTGGACACTTAGGAGTTAAAACATTCTTATGCAGGGAACTGTGAAGGATCATCAGTGGATCAATCATAGCAAATATCAATACATTTCCATGTTTCGTTTCATTACTAGGCATTATCATATTTAAAACAAATTAGTAACACTTAAAGTACCATGGCAGCTGACTTTGGAGATGTGCGTCACCCTTTTGGCCCGTAGTAACGGGTTGCAGGCCGAGTGTTGTCGGTGCAGCCAGCAGGTGTCGCTGGTGGCATCCCAGTCGACGGCCACGCAGACTGGGGTCTCCTTGCACATCCGGGCACAGTCAAAGATGTCTGCGTTGTACTTACTAAGCACTGTGAGCTCACCACCCTGCCGGTGAGAGTTGGTACCTGCAATATTGGGTATTTAATGTTTTTAGACTTTATATAAAGTTCAGTGGCGGATCCAAGGGGAGGGGCAAAAGGGGCAACTGCCCCCCCCCCCCCTAGACCTGGGGGACAGAATTTTGGCATCTTAAGATTAGAAGACCTGCTTAAATCTGGTGTTTTTATTTTTCATTTTCATAAGGGGGGGGGGGGGGCAGGGTTTGCCCCCCCCTAGAGCACTGACTCTGGATCTGCCCCTGTAAAGAACTGTTGGAATCAAGAGGTGGGCCGTGTGCAAAAGTCTCCCGAAAACTGACCAAAATTGCCTAGATTGAACCGATGTTTGAATGGGCCTAACTGACCCTCCCATCTGTGCACTACAAGTACACTTTGAAGGGTCAATAAATAGTTCGTTGCATCATTACCATTCCCCTAATTTTTGTTTAGATTTATAAATTCTTATTCGGATAGATTAAGGTCAAAACATTTTGCTTAATTTCAAGAGGTCAGTATCAATGTTAACTACATATGCAGGTTGGTCTATGTTACACTAAATGTTAGGCATTCACAGGATGCTGTAATCTGATTGGCAGAGTTGCACTCCACTCCTGTCCATGTTACTCTGTACTGATGCAGATTGTCAGTCCATGCTCTGTAAGTTAAGCGTAGTGTGTTTACATCAGCGCACAACTTAGCTATAACTCCTTGTCAAAGTTCTTGGAATAAAGGAGGAGTCTAGTTATGATGTGTATACTACCACCATACATAAGCGGTGTACACGCCGGTGCTCAGTCAGAGTTAGCTGGACGTTGTTGTGAGTAACCATCCTGGAAAGGTATATTCTAGAAGCTGAGTCCTAGATTTGGAATAGAAGCTGATAGACTGTTTAGTTGGCAGGAGCATTGACTGAGTGTGATTGAGGGGATTCCATCCTTGGAACTGTTCATTGTCAATTGAGATCTTGTCATGGAAATACATTAACACAGGAATGATTATAGAACATCCTTTCACGCGAGTTTTATGTCTTACATATTACAGAACTATTATTATGTATTAGACAACACAGTCAAACGAGGCAGAGGCTGTGATAGGACCTAGTTATTATCCATAAGGCAAATCAACTAATATAGTACACCTCATATTAACAGATATTAACCTACTATAGTTCAACTCCACCCAAATACTTACTGCAGATGGCAATCTGGACGTGCTGGCAGCCCAGCTTGGACAGGGCAGGCTGGCAGGCAGTGTCAGAGTCATGGAAGTAGCAGTGATGAGTGTTAAAGTCATAGTCTACGGCCAAACAGCGCCCATCTGCCGAACACGACTCTATACACGAGTCGTAGCCATGGGCTGACTTCTGTAAAGTCCCACCGGCCTTATAGGCATCCACCTGCAGACCTAGGATATAGAGTATTGGGAGGTTATGAATAAACAGAGGCACTATGACATCAAACAATAAGCCCATCCAACATTGGGTAAATCCTAAGGTTGGACAAGGGTTTGACAAATTACCATATAAGCCATCCTTGTCTTTTAGAGTTGGGATTACTGAAATAACTAAGAATTATGTTTTTCTATCCCCAAGTAGTGATAAAACATTATGATTTCTTAAATTTTACCAACTGACAGACTTACTGGTTTGCCAACCAATAATAATGCTGTATTTCAGGACAATAAAGGGTTGGACATCATAGGTTGAGCTGACAGGATTTAACATTGGTTCCTATAGTATCCAGAAAAAGGTCAATTCACACGATTGCATTATACAGACTTTGGGAGAATTCTGGCAACCAAATTGGTTTGGTTGATTTTGTATTATGCAACTTTTTGAATTTCAGGAAATAAGCACATGTACAGAGGCAATTCTTGAAATATTTCATGGTAAATTCTAATGTTGGTGTGAACTGGGATGGGCTTATTGAAGCTGGCATTCAACTCTATGTGTTTTTATTGTCTAACATGATGGCATGTTGAAAAGAAAATATGCAACCCGTTAGACCTCTGAACTAGCCTTACTGTTTATCCTTACAGCACATTTATCTAAAGCTATATATGTATATGTATATATATATATATATATATATGTATATATATTTATATTTCAATCACTTGCACTGTACGAATTACTCTATGAATAAGCAAACAGACAAGTGGTTGGCAGATGCCTGTGACAGATGACCGGCTAATAAAGATCTTTTATATCTGGTGAAGTAAATGGATATGTTAACTATGGGAAATGACCTAAACCCTTGGTTCCATTTACTTCATCTGGGGGAGTACCACTCTTAATGAAAAAGGTCTATTGCTTAGCATCCTGGATATAACCATCCCAGGATTCAAAGCAGAGTTCGTTGTGTTGTTCACCCAGGCCCGAAAGTGGTGGGGCCCCCTAGTGCAACTTCTATGATTCACGATTATAATCCAGCCACTTTATCTCATATATTTTACACTAAACACTATATATATATATAGATAGATATATATATATATATATTCATTGTTTTGTCTTTATCTCAAAAGCAAAGGTGAAGGTTCAGCTGCAGCTAGATTCCTGAGAGTTACACAGGATAACAAATCATGTGTTGGCACTAATATTTCAATATTACTTAGAGAGTGAAAGAAGGCGAATATACAATACCGACGATTCCTACGCCTGGATTTGCTGCAAATCAAAGAAAGACTTTTCATAAATCATCATGAAGTTTATAGGTGTAGTAGATCGTATCAAAAACACCAGTGGACTGCTCATGATGAATGTCCAAATACTATAGCGCTCAGATTGGGGATTGGGTTGGTATTACCATAAGGGGTCTAGTAAGATCGTTGACACCTAAATATAAAAATTCCTACATTAATGTAAAATGTGTGAACAAGATACATGCATTTATGATGGAAACTGTGAAGTCATCATAAAAAATCTTGATATCAAATAAAAAAGGCGAAATACATATTCCCAGGGACACATTTTATGCAGACGACTCAGTAAAACAATATACCCCGATGCCAGCCACAGTAAAGCATATTCTAGTCACGTTCATCAAGATTAAGGTAATATGATAGCACCAGACAGTATATTATTGTCTAGATTCAGGACCGACCCCTCCAATCACTATGCAAACTGTGTCCATTATCCAGCAGATGTGTGCCTGAGTAAAAACCACAATCACTCCCAATTTCCTGCACATTGACTGAACCATTACTGAAGGTTTCATTTTGTGATACCCATTCTTTCAAAGGGGCCGCAGTTACCCTGAAAACATCGCAGTAGTAATGCCATAGAACTGTAGGCTTATATATATATACATATATATATATACATATATATATATATATGTCATGTCTTTGATATCCTGATATTCCTTTTAAAACGGGAATAAAATCAGGCCGTGGAACACAGCCTTAAGAAGGTCTGGAAACAGAGGGGGAGGTGGCTGGGCTGAATTTCCCTAAAAAGTTCTGCCTTTCCCTAAAAACCTAATGGCAAAATCATGTAAAAATAAGGAAGAAAATTGGAAACTTTCAATATTTACTCCTTGCCATCCCCTTTTTAAGACAGAGTCATCGAAACAAATATAAAAAGTTTGACTTAGGAAACCTTGCCACCATCCCCCCCACTCAGAGCAGAACCTCCATATGAACCTGTTAAGGGTCATGAGCCTAACAGGATCACGTGACCAGTGGCCCGTTGCACAATAGAATTTCGTTACTAAGATAAAACAACGAAAGCACAACGAACTTTTGCTTAGTAACGAAAAGTTTCGTTGTAACGAAAATACAATATCTCGGGATCTAATGAATGAAATTAAATTCTGTTAATTGTTCTAAACTAGAAAAATTCAGTCACAGTTACAGCTCTTTGAGGCTATTCTAAATATAGAAAAAAAATATTGGAAAGCCATCGTTGTTAAGATAAAAGTAACAACGAACTCTTTCGTTGTTTACAATATTTTCGTTGTTACGAAACCCATTGTGCAACGGGCCACAGGGGTCGTGAACATTTTACTGTGATTACCGCAAGGCAAACTCTGTCTATGAAACTTTCAAGATTATCCCAAAAGTTATCACCAAGGCGTCGTGATGATATTGTGACAGTATAATTCTAACGCTCTCATCCTAACATGCTATATGTCATATGAAAGCTATTTTTTTCTCTATCTATTACTAAGACACAGACAACCAGGCTTCATACTTGGTATAGATGCAGAACATCTATCAATGGATAATGTTTCCAACTGGCTATTTAATGATATATTATGTATTGACATTACAAAAGTAACAAATATTCTGGCTTTCATAAAAGAGAGTCACACAAATTATGCCCCCACCATTAGTGTCTATCCTTAAATTATTTCAGTATTGTGAGATATCTTGAAATAATTACTGTGTAATTTTTATGGATGTCAGCCTGGGTTTCAGTGATTATTACCTGGTCAACACAAACGTGGGGTTCATTAGTCCTTAAGATCTTAATAAGTAATGTATGTGTAAATGTTTGCTAGGATTACAAGATAGATGCTGGACAGACTGGGAATGATGACACAATGATTTGCCAATAATTCAGCAACCATTATACATTTGTTTGTGTGCATGCATGTGTGTGTCTGTGTATCTGTGTGTGGTGTGTGTGTTCTTTCCTGTTCAAAATTCTGAATTTGCACTGTTTTTAAATACAAAAAACAAAACAAAACAAACAAACAAATTACCATTTAACACATATTTTATATCAGACATCATTTGACCCTAAACCCAGCCTAGCTCCACCCATGTGTCCACTAATACATTTCATTCACATGTTTTTTTTCAACACAAGCCAAGAATAAGGTTGTGGTATTATGGACAGGCTGGTTATCAATGTAAGCTTTGTTGTTGTCCCATGTTGGAGTCAATCTCCTAGGTCAATCTCCAAACATAGGTCTTGTCATGGTTCCCATACCAACTGGGAAGACAATGCATCATGTGTTCACAACATGTGGTGGTGAATCTAGTGTTTGGAAAATGGAGCTCTGGTGGGGTGACGGGGGTATGCACATAGGTTCATTAGATCAAAATTTATGTATGAAAATATATACTATATCAAACTGCATGTGTGTTTTAGGAAATCCCTCCAAAATGGACAAAAGGGACAGCGGGATTCTAGTGGGGCCCTCTTTTTTTTCTGTTTTCTGTTTTATTTTTTTGCCAAATTTAGACTTTTAAAGTTAAAATTATGCAAAGAGAAAAAAAAAGGGTTGAGCCCCCATTCTTATTAGCGCAACCCAACCCACCCTTCATAACCGCTGTGTCTGCCGCCAGGGGTTGTCAAGAAACCACATTACCCTCCCCTGCTCATTATCTAGCTCAAAATGCAAAATGAGATGGGCCATGGATGTTTACAGATATTAGGGTGTAGGGCCCTAAAGCATGTGACCTGAATAATGTGACCAGCTCTCACCAGCAGGAGAACTATCCATTTCCCTCTAGATGTGCACATGCGCTGCTGTTATAACCACTGGCTGAGTGTAGATGTGTGCATTTGGTGTCTAGACAAGTCCAGGATAAAGTAAGCATCATTGGAAAGAGCTTAATCTCCAAGTCTGTTTGTGTTACGTCCTGGTAAGTTCTGTCTTTTGTTTTTGTTTTTTAGGTATGAAATGTCAGTTGTGTCAAGTTTAGATTTGAATGTGTTCATCTCAGGGTGGATCAAATGATTTTCAAGAGCTTACAGCACCCTATTGTAAAAATTTCCATGGGTTTGAAAATAGATATCAAAATTTCATGTTTCATATAAATTGACCCACACAATTTTTGTATTTTGGCCAAAAATAGGGGTCATGGTGGCTTTGTGCACCCCCTTTGCCCCCCTAACCCAACACTGCATTACAGTAAATAACCTATTGTTTGTGTCTTTGAATATCTTAAATCTGCAGGATCTAATCAAAATTCTTATGAGAGAAAATATAGACGTTTTGTAGATAACATCATCATAATGCTCAGAATGGGAGAGGCCACCATATTGGTGATTATTTTGAAATTGCCATTTTTATCAATCGAAAGCATTTGGAACATATATCAATACTAAATTTATCTCATATCATCACATGAAATCATAAAAAGTTATTGTTATTTTTTAGAATTCTCAAATTTCATGTTTATAGAATTGTAGAATTCTTAATTAATTTCATGTCTATATTATAGCCGTGTGGCTATGAAAAGCACATGATGATCACCAAAATGTGGTCACGTGACCAGGTCTGCACAAGATCTATCCCAGGTAACAAGGACACGTGTTTTAAATGCTTGTATCACGGGATCCAGGATGCCATACACGTGATTTAGACTCGTGTTATACTCGGGATTATGTAGACCTCATTTCTGGTGTTTCCAACGTGTTTTTTACACGAGATTTTGACACAAGTTTTGACATGTAAATCTTGTGTTTTTGTATATTCTGGCTAAAAAAAACCTTGGGGGCATCGAACTGGGGATCTCTCACACACCTTGCCAGTGCTCTTCCACTGTGCTATTGAGGATTGGGTTACTGGTAGAGGTATGGCAGTTGTATTTATATTGAACATTTATTTTCATTCATAGCGAATGAAGCATTTGCTTATTTTAAAGCTGTATAGTAAATTCATTTCTTATTCAGGATGGGAAATTAAAGTTTTTATAACAGAAAGAAGTCTATGCCACCAGTTTAGCATGACTTTGATCTGAAGAAACCCCATGGTAACTTAGGTTTTTTTTTTTTTTTTTTTTTTTTTTTATTTCTGTTTCATGTACAAACAAGATCTTCCAACAGAATTATAGTTCGGGTGTATTACAATACCCATTAGAACAGATAAGATTATAGTAATAACATTTATACAACTCAACAATGAGATACATTATTATCTCTGAATGTTCCTTTGTACAAACACTACAGTATTATATATACACAGGTGAAATGTCATTATTGTGATAATCAATGCTTGATTGCAAATTATATCAATACTAATCAATTATTTAAACAAATCAAAGAGTCTTAAGGTTTACATATATTCTGAGGGTAATCCAGCAGATTTATCCATTATAACTAAGATTATACTCAGGTCAGACCTGGATAAAATACCCATTTTTCACTGGTTTTACACATGTCTTAAACTCGTGTCACATGCTGGGGCTTTTTTTCAGTAAATTCACAGGGTTTTGCACTACACCAGTATTGCATGTGAATAACACGTGTAAAAGCTGGTGTGATATACATGATTTACACAGGGAATATCACTACACCAGAATGTCACGAGAATCACACTAGAATCTAAAATTATTAAAACAGTCATGATAAAATATTATTAGATTACATATTACAAAATTGACAATGTGAGATGAATAGATAATGTTGTAAAACGAAATGTACACAAGTGCTTAACTGTTTCAAAACTAAGAGTAAAATCTGTTAATCTGCTAGCAATACTCTAAGAATTCATAAACACCAGTATTACATCAGTTTAACACGTTTCAAACTGGGGAATACACGTGTCATGTTTGCTGGGATAGCAGGGATGATGAAATTGGTTACAATGAGATGACTGAACTTGAGCAAATAGACAGGTATTTAGCCAAATAACCTATTCATTAAATAGCTGATAGTGATGGTCCATTGTCAAATATGAAGGTCTAGAGTCCTAATGGGTAACCCAAATTGTGAACAGCTCTCACCAATGCAAATAATCCACTCTCCCAGTTCTGTTTGCGCATGATTTGTCTAGACTCAGTGTCTAGGCTCATGATCTAGCCACTATTAAGGCTGTATTTCACATACCAATTTTAATGCTGTCAATTCCACACTTAGTTGATCTCTTCTGAGAATATGACCTAAGGCCCTATATCCTATTTACCATTCAAAAGAGAAATGCAAGACCTTTCTGCTATGTTAACATAATATGACAAAAATCAGTAGAAAGGTCATATCAATTTTGTGGCCAAATTTGAGAATCAGCATTCCCATTGCTGATTCTCAAATTTGGCAGCAACATTGATATGTGGAATGCAGGCTTTACTCTAACTGCCATTGGAAAGAGACAGAACTAAGCAGCATTTCCAATTATTTTGGTGTTAACACAAGGTATGTTATCTTTTGAGTATGAACTATAATTTTTGTCACAATCAAATTTATGTATACTCTTCTGGTGATCAAGACACTCATTTTTCTTCCACATTGTAAACTACAAGGTACCCTCAAATAAGTATAGCCAGAATTCATGGAATTTCAGGTTTTCTGACCTTTTTCTTTTTGTGAATTAATATAGGTTATTCTATTTTCTACATACTTTATTCTAAAATAAAACAGAAATAAACAAATCTCTCACATCGGCAAATAACCCAGTATTTTTGTTGAGCTTCAATGGCATCCCCGTATTCTGAGTTAAAGTAAGGTGATATGATTATTTCTGACATTATGGTATCTCTGTATCCTTGCATTTTGTGGTTATTACAGCTGGCTACATCAAGGGGGTGGATTACAGGGGTGGATTGAGAAAAGCAATGCAGGGAGCCCCAGGCAAATTTTGAATTGGTGTAACCTAAAACCATCAAGGGTTCCAAAGCCAGTAAATAGTAATGATATCTATATACACTTATTTCATGACAAGTAATACTGCAAACTCCAAAAGTATCATATATGTAATCCTATAGTTTGTTAATTTGACACATTCTTCAAAGTAGATCAGGGGCCTGTTTCAAAAGAAACCTCTGTAAATTTGGCATTTTATAAGTTACAATTACCTTTCGCTGTGATCGTAGCTATTAGAGTTTTGTGTTTTACTGACAAGAGTTTTGGGTCAATTTACATGAATTTGGGATTGATTTACATGGATTTTGGGTTGATTTTCATGAATTTCGGGTCAATTTATGCAAATTTTGGGTTGATTTACAGTTCCCGTAAGCAAACATTAACATTGCCATGGACAGTTGTTAAGAAACACCCTGCAGGTCAATAATGTATGGTAGTTAAACAATAATCATATTACAGGATTTTGGAAAAACATACAATAAGCATGTCTCGGTGATCTTAATGGTTATACAACAGACAACAGGTGGTTCATTATCATTTTATGTTGACAATGTCCATGTTCCACTTGTTATGTGTAGATGAACGGAAATAAGGCACAGCTAGGAGGTCAGAATGTGGAGAGAATGTGAAGGCATGTGACTCTATAGATCCAGTCACCAAATAGGGGGGATAATGGGTCATGAGATTCACATAAGGTTTATGCCTTCAGAGACTAAAGATATATCTATATATACAATGATTAATGGTGTTAAAACACCTCCAAGGGAGGTCTAATGGGTTTAAGACAGTTTTAGACAATTTTGATATATCTTGGGGACAAAAAAATAGATATTCCCATCTATATTTGGCCGGTTTACGTACCCCAATATTCAAAATCTGTGCGTTTAAATCCAAATTTTCATTTACAAGGTTTAACCAGTTTATTTGAATGAGTAATAATCAATCACCTCCTGAAAGAAAATCAATAAATAATTAAATGGAATTCATATTCATCGAAATTTTGTTTGTTTTTTCTTTAAAAAACTAAAAATAAGGCATTTAAATATGAACGTTTAACACATGTGAGTTCTAGATATGACCACCCACATTTCCTGTATGATTATATAGGCCCAGTGCTGAGCTGGACCATCTGCATTGAGTCACTCTAGAGGCTTGGAAGCCTTCTAGAACATTCTTTTATGATTTATCAGAAATAAGAAAACAAACAGACTGTCTTTACAAGCTTGAATTAATGGTATTTATGAGAAACAGGCAGTAAAACACAAAAATATTTCACTATAGAACTACTTATAATGTCATTAACTGATAAGAAAATGTATGCAAATGGGCAAAAGTGCCAAAATTATGGAATTTCATCTCAGCCTTCCGATGGGATTTATTCCATATTCATTCTCAACCTATAGTGATATTATACATCATTAAACTGCAAATTTAATTCTCTAAGAGGGATCCTGTCAGAATTCTCAAGAAATTATTTTTCTGCATTCTATTTAGAATTTTCTGGTTCTAAGGCAGTAAAAATTTCCAAAGCCATTCGAAACATTTCAAATTATTTGGAATGTTTTCTTGGAATGTAAAACCCCTGTTTTATAAAACTACAGAGTCCTAGCTACAAAGTGCTACCAAGATGTTTGAAATTGATTAAAAGTTTAAGGATTATCAGTATTTTTGTAAATCAAGTCGAGGCAACTTTTAGTTTGGCCTCGCTATTTAGTGACAGGATCTTATAGTTCACTCTTCTGATGTTGACCTAATTTATTAAGGGCTAAAGCACAAGTAATGGGAGAACCAGCGACATTGGGCTGTTGTGTGTAGTAAACACTAGTTAGCAGCGGCCACTGTTAAGTTTATCATTATAGTTCTCAGTCTCAGGATCTTATAGAATGGCACGTTACACCGCCCATCTGTCCAATCATGTTATATGAATAGCCATTTCCTTTTTTCAGACCTGGCATCATAATGTGGAGTGATCCTGAGGAGTACGGAGGCTCTGAGGCAGCCATTGCTATAGTAGTGGTGATAGCCTTCATTGCATTCTGCATCTTCGTTCTCTTCCTTCTACTGCATGGGGACCACCGTCGTATACTCTCGTACCAGCTGGCAGCAAATGCTATCTTTGGACACTTTCCTTCAGCTTTCATAGTTCACCCAACCAATATACACATGGAATTGATGGGAAAGTCTGTAACAGAGGGTTGGTGCTGGATCTACGATGTCATGGAGTTCATCTATCAAATAGTCATTCCTTACACTCTGTTTATGTTCACTGTTGAACGGCTGATGTACATTTGTGATCCCATAGGACATGCACAAAAGATCAAACGAGCTGGGGTTTTTGCTCTTCTTGCTTTTCCTTGGGTCATTTCAGTTTTGCTGGCAGTTATCTTTGTCAGCGTAACTACAAAAGGTTATGACACTTATTTTACTTACTACAACAATACTCAAACTATATATATGTGCTACAGAGACGCACTACGAACTCCTGAAGAACGGGAAATTCGTCAAATCGTTGGTGGGGGAATCCCAGTACTTTCTTGTCTAATCATCACTGTTGTTGCACTTGTAATGTGGTGCTGCTATAAACATAGAATGTCAAGGGGTCGAGATTATGCTTTGATGGGTGAACAAGTTGAGGTAATTGTGAGGGACTCAGTTATTGCTGTGGCAGTGCTTAACTTTCTGTTTATCATAGTGTACATGTTTGAACTAGCAATTGAGTTAAAACTGCCAACAAGATTCCCAATTCTTAGCATATTTGGTGTTATTGAAGGTATTGTCTGGATAGGAACACTGGTTGAGGCCAGACACAAATTTGTATCCCTTTTCAAATGTTGTAAGTCTCAGAAGTCAGGTAATCAAAATGCTGACCAAGCAGCTGTAAACTATTCAGCTAACAATCAAGATATCAAGTAATGAATGGTTCAACCAGATTCAAAAAAAATAAATAAAGATACTGAATAATTACACTGATAATCTTTGGACACAGCAGGCGTAGTCACATACAACTATGTTACCATTTGTGTTAGTTGTCCTGACTAGTGTGAATTCTGTCAAGGTCATCAAAGGTAGTCAGATTGACCCATTAAGAAAGTGACTACGTCTTTGACAGGAGGTGACATCATAACCTTTAAGTGAACAGCATGGTTTTGTATATTGATATGGTATATAATACCTCGTGAAGTAATGGTACATTACTGGAACTAGTCTTATGCCTTACAAATGTGTAAGTTGTATATTAAGAAGGTTTCAAGAAAATTATATTGCATTTTAGAAAACAAAATCCAAGCTCAGTCAAAAGTGATTATCTATGTAAATCACCTTAGTTACCATTAAAAAGGCTAGTTAATTTAGGCCATGTCAATTTCACTAACAAAGTTAGTCACACTTGACTAACATTTAAACTATTAAGATTATCTGTGTACTTTTCTTCATTATTTTTGTAAATTAATGACCTTGTGAAAATATTAGTATCTGTTGGACATGTGAAATAAGTAATGATTTCATAGTAATTGTTTTTGTTAGCAAGTTGCTTTAAAGTACAGATAAGGCAATACTGTTACCATGTTTAGATAGAGGTTAGCCTGTATTTTACAACAAGTTTTAAGTGAAAACATGCATGTTTTCAACTATTTACAATTTAAGGGGAATTATATACATCCCAACTCTTCACCCAGAGTAATCAGAGTTGAATATGCAAATACACATAATATTTAGCCATGTTCCTGAATTGTAGGTAGAAAGTGCTAACATTTGCATTCATTTCATGGGTAAGAATGTAGATCTACATTTGTTTTATGTAATAAAGATTATACACAATTGATTTAATATTTTGATAGAACCATAAGTGATGTGGCAAATTGAATGTGTGCTCAGGACCCTTAACCCTTTGCTGTTCCGCAATTTTGGTAATTCCCCACAAAACTTCTGACCTCTGTATTTATGATAAAGGTTTACTCTGAAACCTTTATACAATATATGGAAATCTATATATCATTTGAAAGCTTATGATTCAAGGATAACAATAGTGCTGAACTAAATTCTATGAATTAATTTTTGTGTCACGGGACCAGCGTCATGTGACCTTTGATTTTTCACTATTTTAGGTGGATTTTTTGCAATTTTCATGAAATATGTGAAAAAATGAACCAAATTTTAATCTGAGAGAAAAGGTTACTATTGATCAAATGTAGCCAGTGAGATCAGAATTAAAAGGATGTATGATTTAAGAATATACACTTAATAGGTCTCATCAAATTTATTGGGTGAATATAGTGGCGTTTACATATAAATTTACAAAATTGACAAAAATTCCTTTAGAAAATTTAATAAATGATAGATTCAGGGCAGTATTTGGTGTAAAATATCACATAAAATATGTTATCTATGATTCAATTATATATGTATTTGTTGTGCAACAGTTCACATAGGCAGTAGAATATGATTTTTTAACTATTTTCTCGAAATAATAGCTGCTTTGATAGAAAATCTCATTTATTTGGTACTGGGTGCTTAAATGGTATAGCTTTTTAATAAATCTGGTTTCTTAAGGAAATAGAGTGGAGTTTCCATCCTATAAGAAATAGTTCAATATTCAAAGGATGTCTAAATAAAATCATTTGGTGATGACCTACGACCCTTTCTGTGTCAGAATATGTCATTGTTATTTAAATGATTACATAGTTGGGGTTTGCAGTGTGTCTATTTACAAAAATAGCTAAAAATGATCAGATATTCATGATTTTCGGAAAAAAATGGGTGACATAGTACATTCTAAAGCTGGGAACCCACTATGCGACGCAACTGGAATTCTAGCTGATTTTGAGATTGCCAGTGACCAATATCTAATATTTTCCAAGTGATTTACCATTAATGGTCAATAAGAACACAGTTTCTGGTCCTTTTTAACCAGTTTGGGTCATTATGACCAAAATTAGAATGCCAGAATTAGTCGAAATGACCAAAATTTTGGTTTAATCGCTTAAGCCCCATATCCACTAGGCGATTTGGCCTCGTCACCCGTGGGTATGGTGTATTGAAATGTAAATGTTAGATCTGCATCATCTGGCGAATCATCAGGCGGGTCTCCCGGCAACTCAGATCTAACATGTACGTTTCAATACACCATACCCACGGGCGACGAGGCCAAATGGCCTAGTGGGTATAGGGCTTTAGTTGGTTCCCCCCTTTAGTCATAAAAAATATATTAAATGACATTTAACAATAATGAAAATATATACAGGGTTGCAAAAACACTCTAGCATGAATTGATACTGAAAAAAATATTTAAATTCATTAATTTTCAAGAAAATTATTCAGATTTTAAAATTTCCCTAGATGCCCTTATAGACAAACTCCTGATGCCCCTCCGATAGTCTACAATTTCAATTTGTTTCACAGTACATTACATTTTTGTTCAGTCCATTACCACTTCAGAGACATGTCCTGATAATTAACCCTTTAGACCCCACCGATTACGAGAATGAAATGCTGGATTTCCCCAGGATTTCCCAGGATTTCCCTCAGAAATCCCTTAATTTTGTATTAATTGATGAAGTTCAAAGGTTCACCTACCCTTAAATATTAAAATTATAGACATCTGGTTTGAAGGATGGAACAAGAAATTAAATCAGCTTTTAAACGATATATTCGCCATTTTTGTAGACTAAATACTATTTAGACTGTTCTCTTTTGGGAAAATGTGGAAAAATTATGGGAAAATGGCAATTTTCCGGGCAGCCACGGCCGGATTGGGGAGCACACCCTCGGGCGGCCACGGCCGGATTGGGATCTAAAGGGTTAATTATACATGTACTTCTAGGGTACCGATTGCATGCTCTGTTAATGATTTCATTTAAATACATGTAGCTGGTTGAAAGAAATATAGGTTTATTATTACAGGGCTAGCTTAGCTTAAGATCTCAGCTACCTTTCTCTCTTTCCAATGTGTAGAGACTCTGGTGTATGTAGGTCCCCATTATCTAGGTTTAATTGCACGCCTTAGATTGGTAGATAGTTACAACAATTAGCAATTTCATTGCAAAGGTCTATTCTTGTTATATCAGTGTTTTAAAGCCTATATGTCACATGAAAAAGTTTAATAAATAATAATGGGCCTACGTCCACACATAGTAATAAGTGGATTGCATAAATGCAGTTGCGGAAAATAGGCAAAGTAAAATGGGTTGTAGTGATTAAAGGTATTACTGAGTGTTCAGAGCACCACCTAGTTTTTGGAAATATCCATAATACTGGATGAACTTTACTTAAAATGTTTTTAAGGGAATGGTATAACCTTATTTTCAGTTGAAATTATAGAATGAAAAATATCCGATACTTAAATTAAGGGATTTAAGGGATAATTGAATGAAGCACACTTCTACCACCTGGTGAGAAAAGACAGCTTTTAATGGAGGAAATACCTAAACAGGAACGTACTGAAAACTGGAATGGTGAATGTTTCAAATGGCTCTGATTGAATCATTTAACTTGCATTTGGTTCTGAACGTACATAGCTTGGTTCTGAGCATACAAATATTGGTTAAGAAAATAGAACATAAGTTCTCTTGACATAATTCATTTTACTTGAGTAATTTAGCTTACTTTAATCAGAGCATTCCAGGGCAAAAGGGGTCTATCTCAGTCTTAATCTTCAACACTTTGCAAACTATAGATCTAAAGATACTTTTAGGACCATGTTATGTACATGTACATTTATATTCAGAACCAAGCTTTGTACGTTCAGAACCAAGCTTTGTATGTTCAGAACAAAACTTATTTATATCATAGCATACAACAGTGATTCAATTTCTGTTCAAAATAACAATAAATGACCAACAACATTCATTCTTAATGATCTGAGAAGGAAAATGTTCTTTGTAACTTCTCATGTCATCCCCGGGAATTGAAAGAGATAAAAGCTTGGTTCTAAATGAACATCTATGTACCAATGCAATCTGCTGCAAATTTGTAGGTACTTTAGCTTCTACATAGAGGAATATATGGAAACAACATAAACAATTTTCATCGTTTGTGAAACGAGTTAGAGCCTGATCAAGAAATTGATCTCTACCATTGATTTCAATACTGCTCCACACATGTACCTACTAAACACCTCATTCACTTGTGTTTTGTCCACACAAGCAAAGAATCAGGTCGGGGAGTTATGGATGGGCTAGTTATCATTGTAAACTTTGTTGTTGTCCCACTTTAAAGTCAATCTCCCAGGTCAATCTCCAAACAGAGGCCTAGTCGTGATTCCCATATTGACTGGGAAGACGCTGCAACATGTGTTCACAACATCTGGTGGTGGATCTAGTGTTTAGAAAATGGGGTTTCTGCATGTGAGTTTTAGGAAATCCCTCTAAAATGGATAAATCGGACATTGGCATTCTAGTGGGGCATTTTTTGTTTTTGTTTTTTACATTTAGTTTTTGTTGCCAAATTTAGACTTTTTAAAGTAAAATTCTGGAAAGAGAAAAAAAGGGAGTTGAGCCCCCATTTTAATTAGTGCGCCCCAACTGACCCTTTATAACAGATGTGTCTGCCGCCAGGGGTAGTCAAGACACCATATTACCCTCCCCTGAGTCAGCCTACCTACATTATTGTGCCCCCATATTGCAAAAAACTGCTGATTGTCTAGCTCTAAATGTAAATTGATGACATGGGCCGTGGATGTGTACAGATATTAGGATGTAGGGCCCTAAAGTGTGTGACCTAAATAATGTGACCAGCTCTCACCAGCAGGAGAAATATGCATTTCCCTCTAGATGTGCACATGCACTGCTGTAGATGTATGTAGCTGAGTGGAAATGTGTGCAGTTGGTGTCTAGACAAGCCCAGTATAAAGTAAGCGTCATTGGAAAGAGCTTCATCTCCAAGTCTGTTGGTGTTACTTTCTGGTAAGTTCTGCTTCTTGTTTTTGTTTTTTTAGGTATAAAATGTTATTAGGGTCAGGTTAGGATTTGAATGGGTTCATCTCAGGGTGGATCAGATGATTTTCAATAGATTACGGCACCCTATTGTAAAAATTTCCTTTGCCCCCCTAACCTGTCACTGCAAAACAGTAAATAACTTACTGTTTGTGTCTTTGAATATCTTAAAATCTGCAGGACCTAATCAATATTCTTATTCAAGCATAAGTTTTTCAGCTGTTTAAGAGAGAAAATATAGACGTTTTGCAAATGACATCATCATAATGGTCAGAATGGGTGAGGCCACCATATTGGTGATCATTTTGAAATTGCCATTTTTATCAATCCAAAACATTTGGAACATATATCAATACTAAATTTATCTCATATCATCACATGCAATCATAATAGGTTATTGCTATTTTTTAGAATTCTTAAATTTCATGTTTATATAATTATAAATTCTTAGATTTCATGTTTATATTATAGCCATATGGCTATGAAAAGCACATGATGGTCACCAAAATGTGGTCACATGACCAGGTCTGCACAAGGTCTATAGTGGGGATGATGAAATTGGTTACAATGAGATGACTGAACTTGAGCAAATAGACAGTTATGGCATTTAACCAAATAACCTATTCATTAAATAGCTGATAGTGATGGTCCATTGTCAAATATGAAGGTCTAGAGTCCTAATGGGTAACCCAAATTGTGAGCAGCTGTCACCAATGCAAACAATCCCTCCTCCCAGTTCTGTTTGCACATAATTTGTCTAGACTCAGTGTCTAGACCAATGATCCGGCCATTATTAAGGCTGTATTACACATACCGATTTTGATGCTGTCGATTCCATACTTGTTTGATCTCTTCTGAGAATATGACCTGAGGCCTTATATCCTATTTACCATTCAAAAGAGAAATGCAAGACCTTTCTGCTATGTTCACATAATATGACAAACATCAGTAGAAAGGTCATATCAATTTTGTGGCCAAATTTGAGAATCAGCTGATTCTCAAATTTGGCAGCAACATTGATATGTGGAATGCAGGCTTTACTCTAACCGCCATTGGAAAGGGACAGAACTAAGCAGCATTTCCAATTATTTTGGTGTTAACACATCTTTTGAGTATGAAATATAATTTTTGTCACAATCAAATTTAAGTATACTCTTCTGGTGATCAAGACACTCATTTTTCTTCCACATTGTAAACTTCAAGGTACCCTAAAATAAGCATAGCCAGAATTCATGGAATTCAGGTTTTCTGGCCTTTTTGTCTTTTCGTGAATTGATATAGGTTATTCTACTTTCTACATGCTTTATTCTAAAATAAAACACAAATAAACAAATCTCTTGCATTGGCAAATAATCCAGTATTTTTTGTTGGTGTCCCTGTATTCTGACTTAAAGTAAGGTGATATGATTATTTTTGAAAAGTAATAAAGGAATCTTTTTAAAATATTATGGAATCTCTGTATCCTTGCATTTTTTGGTTATTGCAGGCTACATCAAGGGGGTGGATTACAAGGATGGTTTGAGAACAGTAATGCAGGGAGCCCCAGGCAAATTTTGAATAGGTTTAACCTAAAACCATCAAGGGTCCCAAAGCCAGTAAAAAGGAATATTTATATACAACTTATTTCATGTAATCCTATAGTTTGTTAATTTGACACATTCTTCAAAGTAGATCAGTGGCCCATTGCACAATGATTTTCTTAGCAACGAAAATAATATTATTAACGAAACTTTTCGTTGTTAATATTTTCGTAACAACAATCGTTTTGCATAATTGTTTTTCTATATCTAGAATGTCTTCAAAGAGCTGTAACTTTTACTGAATTTTCTCTATTTTTTCCCCTTTTTATATCAATTTACAGAATTCAATTTCATTCATTAGAACCGGAGATTTTACTATTTTTGCAAAAACGAAAATTTTCATAACAACGAAACTGTTTGTTATGCTATCTTAACTTGATCCTCACAACAAAATTCTATTATGGAATGGGCCACCGTGGCCTGTTTCAAAACAAACCTCTGTGAATTTTTCATTTTATAAGTTACAATTACCTTTCGCTGTCATCGTAGATGTTAGAGTTTTGTTTTTTACTGACAGGGGTTTTGGGTCGATTTACATGAGTTTTGGGTCAGTTTATGCAAGTTTTGGGTTGATTTACAGTTTCCGTGAGCAAACATAAACTCACGTTGCCATGGACGGTTGTTATGAAACACCCTGCAGGTCAATAATGTATGGTAGTTATACAATAATCCATGGGCATGAACCCTCCAGATGGCACCAGGGTTCCTGAGTAGAACTATAAGAATAGAAAGGGTAGCACACTCGCCACTTTGTTTTTAGCTGGTGCCTGTCAAAACCTATAAGCTGATGACCAGCAGACTGATAGGATTCACACAAGACCACAGTAAATGACCTAGTTTTATTAGGAAAAACATATCTAACTTATCATATTTGTCTGATTTGTATTAAAATAAATCATAATTATTACAGTTTGTTTTGTATTATTATGTGGCCTATTTTACAAGTAAATGTAGCTGTTTCCCCCTTCAGTGCCCCTTTACTGGTCAGAATGCAACTCATTGACTGGGTTGGTTGGTTATTTATAGTGCTAAAAGGGTTTCCCCAAAGCTGTTCAAACATTCTGTAAAGTGATCACAAGTAACAAGTTAGAAGCTATATGCTCATACCATTCATTAACACCCTCCTATACTATGAGACAGACTAGCCGAGTGCTTAGAGCTTAGAGCTTCAAATCTGAAAGTTGGTGGTTCAAGTCCCACCCATGGCTAGTCAAGCACTTTTTCTTTTTCAAATAAACCCATTTTAGGAATTGTTGCAAAATATAAAACAGAACTTTGAAATCATATAGATCTATGCAAGTGGCAAGTATTTATCCACAAGTTATATTGTATTTATCACACAAATGTCATTTTCAGTTTACGGTCTAGTAAAATATAAAAAGGTTTCATCCTGATTTGAACTCTTAACCTTTATATTTGCAGATGATCTCTCTAACCATTAGGCCATATGTATATACCTTCCTACCTTCTTTAGAGTAACATTTATTTATACATATAATGAATTTTGTCAAAGTGCAAGTAGTAGTATTTTACGCTATTTATATAACGGTACCCTTCTTACAAAATAAAGCTATGATTTATATGTGTAAGTATCCCAGGGTAATTCATATAATTATGTATGTTTCTCAGGGTATGAATACATGTAATATAAATGGTTAAAATGATAGAAATCGAAAAATAACTAATAAGATGAACATCTGGGATTTGAACCTCCAACCTCCTGATTTGAAGTCCTGCACCTTAGCCACTAGGCCAGCGGTTACTGTGATGTCAGAGGCACAAATGCCTGGCTTGTATGAAAGTACAGTTTTATGTAAACCAGGAAGTCTTTTGTTCAGAGCCCCCATATGGGGGCCTCTTGAATAACTAACATTGTGATGTCACACAGGATTCCCCTACCCTACCAAGTCCTAATTAACCTGTTTGAAGGAAATAGTAATGCATATTATATAAAAACCAGAAATGTATGGTCAAATAAAGGTTTTAACATGCATAGGAGTTATAATCACAATTGTCCATTGCCTATAATTACCTATTGGCATATATGCACATTGCCCTATGTGGTTGGTCATGTGACCTCCATTCATAAAGTCCTTTCCAAATAAGGGCATTGCCATATATGGTATGCTGCTATGCTGGGTGGGGTTGCATTTTTTTCAATAAATTTGTCAATTGCCATTTATTGAGCATAAATATCAATAAAACACGACAGCCAATCGTTTTTATCATTTGTCTGAAATACAAACCATTGTTTTTTCCACAAATAAACATAATAGTTTAGGCATAAATCCAAAATATATGTCTGTGCAAACTGCAGGGTACAGTTTTAGGTTCTTACCCTGTTAGTATTAAAGGTAACTGTAGGACAGGGGTAGCGCCATCTAGAGAGTTCATGCCCGTGCAATAATCATATTACAGGATTTCAGAAAAACATACAATAAGCATACCTCGGTGATCTTAATGGTTATACAACAGACAACAGGTGGTTCATTATCATTTTATATTGACAATGTCCATGTTCCGCTTGTTACGTGTAGATGAATGGTAAATAAGGTACAGGAGGTCAGAATGTGGAGAAAAAGTGAAGGCAACTCTAGTTGACTCTTCTGATGGTGATCTAGTTTATTAAGGGCTAAAACACAAGTAGTTGGGGAACCAGCAACATTGGGCTGTTGTGTGTAGTAAAGACTAGTTTATCATTATAACTCTCAGTCTCAGGATCTTCGTTAAACTGCGCATTTGTCCAGTCATATTATATGATTAGCCATTTCCTTTTTTCAGACCCGGCATCATAATGTGGAGTGATCCTGAGGAGTACGGAGGCTCTGGGGCAGCCATTGCTATAGTAGTGGTGATAGCCTTCATTGCATTCTGTATCTTTGTTCTCTTCCTTCTACTGCATGGAGACCACCGTCGTATACTCTCGTACCAGCTTGCAGCAAATGCTATCTTTGGACACTTTCCCTCAGCTTTCATAGTTCACCCAATCAATATACACATGCGATTGATGGGAATGTCTGTAACAGAGGGTTGGTGCTGGATCTATGATGTCATGGAGTTCATCTATGAAATAGTCGTTCCTTACACTCTGTTAATGTTCACTGTTGAACGGCTGATGTACATTTGTGATCCCATAGGACATGCACAAAAGATCAAACGAGCTGGGGTTTTTGCTCTTCTTGCTTTTCCTTGGGTCATTTCAGTTTTGCTAGCAGTTATCATTGTCAGTGTAACTTCAGAAGGTCATGGCACGTATTATATTGACTACAATGCTACTCAACCTACATATATATGCTACAGACAGGCACGACCAACTTCTGCAGAAGAGTACATTCGTCCAATCATTGGTGGGGGAATCCCAGTGTTTACTTGTCTAATCATCACTGTTGTTGTACTTGTAATGTGGTGCTGCTATAAACGTAGAATGTCAAGGGGTCGAGATTATGCCTTGATGGGTGAACAAGTTGAGGCAATTGTGAGGGACTCAGTTATCGCTGTGGCAGTGCTTAATTTTCTGTTTATTATAGTGTACATGTTTGAACTAGCAATTGATAGAAAGCTCCCAACAAGATTCCCAATTCTCGGTATATTTGGTGTTATCGAGGGTATTGTCTGGATAGGAACACTGGTTGAGGCCAGACACAAATTTGTATCGCTTTTCAAATGTTGTAAATCTCAAAAGTCAGGTAGTCGAGATGCTGAGCAAGCAGCTGTAAAATATTCAGCTGACAATCAAGATATCAAGTAATGAACAGGATCAACCAAATTCAAAATAAATAGATAAAGATACTGAATAATTTTACTGATAATCTCTGGACACAGTAGACATAAGGCCATATTCCACAACCGGTGGGGGACCATTTGCGGTGAGTGTTTTTGCCACCACAAGCATTTCAGAAACCAACATGTTTGTTCCCCCACCTCAATCAATATGTAGAAAACCAATAAAAATTCATTTGCGGTGGTACTTGCGGTGGCCCAACGCAAGTACCATTACAAACAAATACCTATATTCCATATTGCGATGCTTGGTTTTACTGGCGGTGGTGGTAAACGCCGCTAATATAGTGCCCTATGCTAGCAAAACACCGCACAATGGAATGTGGCCTATAGTCACATACAACTATGTTACTATTTGTGTTAGTCGTCCTGACTAGTGTGAATTCTGGCAAGGTCATCAAAGGTAGTCAGATTGACCAACAAAGATAGTCAAACTGACTAGGTCTTTGACAGGAAGTGACATCATAATCTTCAAGTAAACAGCATGTGGTTGTATATTGATATGGTGTATAATACTTTGTGAAATAATGGTACATTACTGGAATAATCTTACACCCTATAAATTTGTATTTTTGTATGTGAAGAGGGTTTCAAGAAAATTAGGTTGCATTTTAGAAAAGAAGCTTAAGGCCCCTGCCCACCGGAATCAAATATCGCAAAACAGTGAAATCTTTTACATTATCTTACAAAATGTAACTAGGACAATGTACCTGCGATAAAAATAGCATGTCTGAGAACGTAGTACGCAATTGTAGCTATGAAAATTTCATCTTAAAATGTATTTTATCACGATTTTAACCCGACAAACGTCCTGACTAATTATCAAGCATGTTTGATATTTTTGTTGTAGGTGCCTCTGATAAAGCAAATTATCCAACAAGAAAAATGATACATATAAAATTTGTACTGTATAATGAATGTTGTAACATATTTTGGTGACTAGATATAAGAAAAGCGTGATTAGTAGTTTCTTTTTTTAGAGGCGACAATATGGCAATGTCCCAAATAATTTGCAATCTATTGTTTTCTTTTTTTGGATGAATAAAACATTAGTATAGGTCTAGTAAATGCATGATAAAGTATAAAATATAATAATATTATAATAATATAGCATAAAATTAATGTGATTTCTTAAAAGACAGATAAAAAACACTGTTTATGTGTGAGGACATTTCCGTTGCCATGTGCGAGGCACTTTAGTCAAATGTAACTATCTATGTTAATCGCCTTAGTCATCACTAAGAAATGTTAATTGATTTAGGCCCCATCAATTAGAATAACAAAATTAGTCACTCTTGACTAATATTTAAACTATTAAGGTTATCCATTTACTTTTCTTTATTTTCAAAATTCATGTATTTGTGAAACAAGAATTTAAGAAAGCTATTAAGAATTCAGTATCTATTGGACATGTGAAATAAGTAATGATTTCATATTATCTTTCATGTTAAACCGCTATATACTGATCATTCTGTTATGATCGTACTGTAAAGTACTATAGGCCTGAACTTAGGTGATGAAAGTATTCTTATGTGTATTGGAGTTTTGAAGTCATAGTCTTATTTGTCAGAACCGTAGGTCAATTATTCATTCATTCATTCATTTTTCATTTTTATAAATTTGTAAAATCTTTCCTATATGCCATATGTGTTGACCTGAACTTAGGAAATTATAGAATTTGTTTGGAAGATCAAGTTTACTCTTGAAAACATTTTTGGAAATAAAGAATTAAAAAAAAAAAGTGAAAATGGAAATGCAATGGCCTTATAGTCGGGAAAAATGTACTACACCTAATATAGCCTTTAGGTACCACAATGTATATTGAGAATGCACAAAATCAGGAATGGATCTGTTGCCCCAAATCCAAATTACATATTAAAGGCAGCGCACCATATTCACATTATGAATGATCTGGATCGAGCGGGCAATTTCCATAATGAGACATAATGATTTATAAATGATAGTATGTGCTGGCACATTCCAAAGCACATCTAATTTTTGATAATCATTTATAAGAATTTTTGAATAGCAAATACTAAGAAAGTATCAATTCTATAAACCTTAGTTGTCAATTAGGTGTAGGACACTATCTTGATATTGAAATGATAAATTTGAAAATGAACTTTGGGGCCTTTATATTATAATCTATGCATATGGTTATAAGAGGCAGGTTTAGGGATTTTAGAGTCAGTGGCACCATTAGTTTTTGATGGTGCATATATGCCTGTTGGACAGCCTTCCACTATATTTCTATACATTTACTCGTTGAGCCTATGGCAGGAGCATGAATCTTATCTATAACCTTCTAAATATTATATTCCAGTGTCTTGCAGTTACTGACAGTTATAGTCAAAACCTTTGCAAATCCAGAAAAAGTTTCAAATCATAAGCGTCCTTATTCATTGATTTGATAAAAATATATTTGAAATTTAACTTTATTTTTTGCACACTGCCTAGCTTTGCTTGTAATTAATGTACTTGTCAGTTATAATCAACTGAACTAGATAAAACTTGTCTCATAAGAAAAACATTGTTTACATTTATATACATATGAGCTATGTTTTTATGCAAAATGGCATAGGTAAATGGGTTTATTTTCCATTTTTTCAAAAAAGAAATTGTTTAAATTCTGAATCAAACAAGTGACTCCTGATAAAGTATGCTGGTGACAGCCTATTATTGTTATGTGAAATGATAGCAAACATCCCTTATAGCAAACACCCATATCAATCATATGCAGGTGTTCAAAGAACTGGTTAGCTTTGAAAATTTTCTAGTAATAGTATTATAAAAAATTTACCTTTTGGTAAAAAATGGTATATTCAAGGTAGCGTCTGTGGGCCTCTGTTCTTTATATTATATATTAATGACATAGAGTGCGCCTTGGACCAGTGTAAGGTATCTTTGTATGTGGATGACACTGTACTATATTCTATGAATAAGGACCTTCACATCTGTAAGAGTTATATTAATGAAGACCTAAATAAACTAGTAAGATGGTGCAATAATAATACATTAACAATAAATACTAAAAAAACTAAATATTGTATCTATGGTACTGGGTCATGCATTAGGAAAAGTAAAGAACACAATTTGATCTTATCCCTGAATGATACTGTACTCGACCGTGTTAGTTCATATAAGTATTTGGGCTTTACATTAGATGAGAATTTTAATTTTAATAGAAATACAGAAGATCTTTGTAAACTTGTAACCCATAAATTGTATTTGTTACTTAAGGTGCCTGTATTGATATTTTTAAAACAATGATTTTATCTTGATTGAAAATGGTGACATAATTTATAGTGGAACTGCGTCAAATAATTTGGAAAAATTATCTAGATCATTTTATTGAGGTTTACGAATTTGTGTAGACTCAAATTTATACATACCTAAAGATGCTCATTCAATGTAAAGTAGATTGTTTGTCAAATAGAAGGCAGACACATTTATTGACTTTTATGTATAAAATGTCTGTGCATGATGAATTGTTAAAAAAAGCTTCCTATGCAACCAGAGTACATAGAGCTCCGGTCAGAGGAGTAAGCACCTTACGTATTCAACAGAGCTCCAGTGTTTAATAAATATAAACCCAATAATGGAAAAGCTAGGATGAATGCAATGTATACAGGTGCTATGACCTGGAACTCTTTAAGTTCTGTTTTAAGAAATCTAAATATTAGTGAGTTTAAGGTAGCAGTTAAGAATGTCTATCGAAAGATTTTCTTTACTTTCTTATTGAAATAAGCTTTTGAAATGGTTAGTACTTATCCCTTTTGTCTACAACTTTGAGAAAATAATGTATGTTATACTTATTCAGCTAACATTTGTACTCCTTATTTGAAATGATCTTACCCAGGCATCTATGGCCTTACTTCCATTTTGTGAATTTAATTATCATAGGTTCATAATTATCAAATTATATTTTTAACCAACAATTTTATGTGCCGATCATTTTTGTGACTTATATATTGTACTGCACAAGCACATTAGTGCTTTTCAGGTGTAAAATGTAAACAAGCGTAAACTTATTTTTATGTCTGATGAAATAAATGAATTAAAAAAACAACAACTAATAGTTAAAACGTTAGCCTGCGCCGCAAGCGCCTCCCCTCCTGTACGCGGTTTGCCTGTAGCCCCAATCCGATTGTGTAGTGGCCTAGAGATTGAGGTGGGGCACGGAGGGGCAAACAGGATGATAGTAAATGCACTAACCCACCTTTAAGTAATGAAAAATGATGTTCGGGGCACTGGTTTTTGAGGGATATATGAAGAGATTAGTGGAGCCCCAGCATGTTAAACTTTTGAATCAATCTTCATTCAAACATGGTGCCTGCCTCCCTCCTATTCGAGGGAGCAGTTAGTTTCTAGCTCAATAGGCTTATCAAAATGCCTCCTCGACAGGAGATTGCTACACACCTTTAAATATGGACTGCTCCCTTGTCTCAAACCTGTCACTACGGAAATGACACTACATAAGTTATATAGGGGTCCTGTTCGTCTCTGGAATGGCAATATACAGAGGTGAATAATTATTTTGTCTATTAAAATGTAAACAGTTCAAAGACAATACATGTTCAGGCTATTAAAGTCAATTGCATTTTACCCTGTTTCTATAGCTAAAACTTTAATTCACATCAAAATGAGTGTAATATGTATATGTTTATATCTAGATATATATGAAAATATATCTTATATATAAATATCTTTCATATATAAATATATTATATACATACCTGGTTCGAGACCTGCTAAATGTGTATGAATGTAACCAACAAAGCTGTTAAGTCAATGGCTTACATCTAACAAGGTAAATAATCATAGTATCATGGTTTATGTAGCATTGTTAGTATGTTGCTTTAAAGCACAGATAATGCAATACTGTTACCCTGTTTAGACAGAGGTTACCCTGTATTTTACAACAAATTTTAAGTGAAAACGTATTTTCAACTACTTAAGGGGAATTATAATATTATACATCCCAACTATTCAACTCAGATTATATACATGTACTCAGAGTTGAATAACCATGTTCCTGAACTGTAGGTAGACAGCGCTAACATTTGAATTTGTTTCATTGATAAGAATGTAGATCTACATTTGTTTTATGTAATAAAGATTATACACATGTGTACAATTGATTTAATCTTTTGATATAACCAGGAGTGGTGTGGCAAATTATATGTGTGCTCAGGACCCTAAAATCAATACAGAAACTAGTGGCCTAGGCCTTTTTCAAAGGGATTTGTGACTGACCACACCAGCTCCACCTGGTGTGAAATACTTACGGGCTTGAAATTGTATTTATGTAAAATATTTCTTTTATTTCCAAAGAAATATAAACTTTCCGACAAAGATTTTAACATGAAATGGGATGATAAGAGATTTAAAGGGAATTTGTTTCCATAGGAATATCCAAGAACTGCCATATTATTCTGTTTCTAAGGGTTGTAGCTCTTTCATTAGCACAGTGACCCATACCTTTCTTTGCTTAAATATATTGGTAAAGGTCCTTAGATGATTTTCAACAATGTTTGATTGATATATGTTGAATAAATTTGTCAGGAGATGAAGAGCCAATATTTTCCCATAGAAACCTGTGCTAACAGGGTAAAACCTAATTTTTGCACACCCATTTATCTTGGAAATGAATACGGTTACATATCTTATTTATCATACTTCTTTATTCCCAGAGTATTGGTCTAACCTCCTAAATTGTATCAAGGCTATATGCATGGTCATTTAGAAATGTGCAATGTATGGACAGGAACAGGCAAAATTTGGTCAAGAATTGTATTAACAAATGATATAGTGATATCCTCTGTGCCCCGTTGCATAATTGGTTTCGCTGTTGCGAGGACTTGCACCAACGGTGAGACCCATCACTCTTCAAAAAGTGAAAAAATCCAAAGTCTTGCAACATGGAAGTTGCTGTTGCAATGGGTCTCATGATCACTGTTGAATTGTGGCTGTTCCTTGGGGCCGATTATAAAATTGTTATGCCAAATAGACATTTAGATCTAAAAATTCCTGAACCTTTTAGCCCGGAAAAATGATTAGAAGTTGGTTAATTGAGACATCAAAACATCAAAATTTAGATTCCCAGACCTTGAATCTCATGATATGGACACCAACCATGTCTTCCTATCCATTCTAGAAGATATGATACAAGCCTATTTCCAACAAGAGGCAGCCATGTTGGTTTTTGACACCTACCTGGCTTCTTTTGATTTGTCTATGTACTTCCCATTAGAGAATTAGTAATTGAGCACCTGAGGTGCTTTTATGTGGCTTTAAACCTTCATTTTGTCAGTATATACCAATGTTGTAATTTTCATGAAATTGGCACTTATCGGCAGATTACGTCAATTTAGGCCCAATTTATTCAATATAGTTCATCATTTTTGCTATATTCATTGAGAATTGGATGCTATTGAATGTACCAAAGAAGATTTAGACTGAAAACTTGCATTTTGTGGTCACCATAGGTAATGGAAAAAAAGATTTATTCATTTTTTGACTATTTTCCACCAAAACCATCACTTGTTACCATGATAACCGGCCAATTTCTTTAGTTTTGCTCATTCTCCCTGTTCACTAGGTCCTAACCTTCAATTTGATTGCAAACACAAGTTTCCAACATTGTTTTAAGGGTAGCTGGGGAGGAAATACTGGGATTATCTTTTTGCCCAGAAAATGCTATTTTTTATCGAAAAACATCATTTTTCACCCAAAACCCAGAGGCTTTGGCAACTAAGAAATTGATTTTTGAATTCTTTTGAAAATTTGGGTTAGGAAACCACCTTCAAACCTTTCGGCCTCAGTCACATAAATAAAAGTGCCGCATCTCCTGGACTATATTTGCAATTTCAACTCACATATAGGCCACAACACACTGGCAGCTAAGTGGTCAAAGAAGTCAACATTTTTTTCCACTACGTTTTGTTAGGCTTCTCTTGTAGTTTAGATGTTGCTCTTTCAGAAAATCCAAATTTCTTGCAAAAATATTTGCTCAGCTGGGAGAAATAGAAGAGAAACCGAAGTTATAAGCTTGTTTTTGGTTACCATGGCAACCTTGTTACCATGACAACTAATTTTATTCTTTTATCCTATAGAACTCTAGGAATGCTTCAATTTGACATATCAGTGGTGCTTTTATCTTGGCTATTAAGAGAGATATGACCCAAAGAATGCTCATTTTTAAAATAACCTTTTTGTTTGCCATTGGTTGCTATGGAAACCAGCCATTTTTCCAAGTTACTTGAAAATTCTTTCAAGAACTTTGGATTTTCTGAAAAAGCAACACCTAAACCACAGGAAAAGCAGTTTGTACTGTGGTTTACTTTAAAAGCTATATTCATGGTTGTCATGGAAACAGAGATAGAAGGGAAACTGAAATTATAGTCCATTTTTAGGGTTCTTTTTGGTTACCATGGCAAGTGTGTATCTATGACAACCCATTTCTATCTTCTAATCCATAAAACTCTAACAGGGCATCATTATGACATCTTACTTTTATCTTACGTTATTTTCTACATTCCTCAAAATTGTTTTTTTTAGGTAAAACAACTGATTTTATAAAGTAGGGATATATATTCTTCAGTTGTAATAGGTCTTGCTTTGTTATGATTGTAATTGTGGTTGCTATGGCAACAGAAATTGAAGAAAAACTGAAATTATGGTCAATAAAAAGTACTTGAATTAAAGGATTTAATGGATAATTGAATGAGGAATACTTCACCACCTGGTGAGAAAAGACAACTTTTAATGGAGGAAACACTTAACCAGGAATGTACTGAAAACTATGGGGGTTAATGTTTCAATCGGCTCTGATGGAACCATTTCACCAATAACCCTTACTTTTCTATTTGTAAATTACATTCCAGTTGCGATCATTATGTGGTCAGGTGAGCCTGTACTGTTTGAACTATGAATGTACATAATGTTTTTCAGTATTGTGATTATTTTAAGATAATTATTGCACAGTGTTAATGTTTACTAGGATTACCAGATAGTTGCTAAACAGACTGTGACACACTTGATCACATATATATGGGAAACCTATTGAAAATATTGCATTTTTATATACTCGGACCTTTAAAAATCAATATAAGAGAACCTTTTTTGAAGAAATATGGAAAGAAAATAAATAGGGGCTTGGGGGCCCTGATTAAAATTCATTTGCTAATGCATTTGATGATACCATATTATTTGTTATAATGTCTCCTAACACAAGGATCATTGTGTGCAGATATTTCTGAAGCTGTGCATACAGTGTAGTTAGGAAACATGTGCTTGGGGTCATCACGTATAAGAGTGCTAATTTGCATGGAAAAGTTTGCATGTATAAACTCAGTCCCTCCACATATGTGCCTAGTAGTACACCACATTCACATTTAGTTTTTCCTCACAAGCCAAGAAGCAGGTCTGGGAGGTATGGACGGGCTAGTTAGCGATTTAAGGTTTGTTGTTGTCCCACTTTAGAGTCAATCTCCCAGGTCAATCTCCAAACATAGGCCTAGTCATGGTTCTTGTACCGACTGGGAAGACAATTCAACGTGAGTTTACAACATGTTATGGTGGATCTAGGACTAGGAAAATGGGGCTCTGGTGGGGTCGGGTCGGGTTTCTGTACATAGGTTAATTAGATCATAGTTCATGTATGATTTCAAACTGCATATATGTGTTTCAGGAAATCCCTCCAAAATGGAAAAAATGGACAGTGGCATTTCAGTGATGCCCTCTTTGTTTTTCTTTTTTTCGTTTTTGTTGTTGCCGAATTTAGACTTTTAAAGTTAAAATTCTGGAAAGAGAAAGAAAAAGGGGTTGAGCCCTCATTTTTATTAGCGTATCCTGACCTACCTTTAATAAAAGCTGGGTCTGCCACCAGGGGTAGTCAAGAAACCATATTACCCTCCACTGGGTCAACCTATGTGCATTTTTATTATCATCGTGGCCCCCATTGCAAAAAAAACCCTGCTCATTGTGTAGCTCACAATGCAAATTGCAATTGATGAGATGGGCTGTGGACTTGTACAAATATTAGGATGTAGGGCCCTAAAGTGGGTGACCTAAATAATGTGACTAGCTCTCACCAGCAGGAGAACTATCCATGCGCTGCTGTTATAACAACTAGATGAGAGTAGATGTGTGCACTTGATGTCTAGGCAAGTCCAGGATATAGCAAGCATCATTGGAAAGAGCTTAATCTCCAAGTCTGTTTGTTTTACGTCCTGGTAAGTTCTGTTTTTTGTTTTTGTTTTTTAGGTATGAAATGTCAGTTGTGTCAGGTTCAGATTTGAATGGGTTCATCTCAGGGTGGATCAAATGATTTTTTAAGAGATTACAGCACCCTTTTGTAAAAATGTCCATGGGTTTGGAAATAGATTTCATGTTTCATATAAATTGACCCACACTATTTTTGTATTTTGGCCAAAAATAGGGGTCATGGTCGCTTTGTGCACCCCCTTAGCCCCCCTAACCCAACACTGCATAACAGTAAATAACCTATTGTTTGTGTCTTTGAATATCTTAAAATCTGCAGGATCTAATCAATATTCTTATTCAAGCGTATGTTTTTCAGCTGTTTAAAGGTACTAGATGCTGTTCAGCTTAATTCTTAATGGCAAACAATATATCTTAGATAACATTTGTCAGCAATGGCTAGGTCAAAAAAGGCCATAGCAATCAAAGATTTCATTTTTCACTGTTTGTGAAAAAAGTTATGCTTAACGAAGAAAATAATCCTTTACCATTGATTTAAATGGGAAAAATGACATTTTTCCCGACAGTAAAAAAAACTACCAACAGTATCCTTATCAAACTTGGTAGTCACTTACTATAAGTAGCAAGGTAAAACTAGCTTAAGTTATTTAAATATTGACCATTTCCAAAAATAGTTATGATGAAAAACGTGAGTTATAAGAAAAATTGTTGATTAAGTTTCCCTTATCAAATTATTCATTTATTTTGGATGTACACACTCCAAAAATGCATAGAGTTACAATCAATTGTTAGTTCTTTGAAAATCCACCAGGTGGCATCTAGGTGAACAGCATCTAGTATCTTTAAGAGAGAAAATATAGACGTTTTGTAGATAACATCATCATAATGCTCAGAATGGGAGAGGCCACCATATTGGTGATCATTTGAAATTGCCATCATTATCAATCGAAAACATTTGGAACATATATCAATACTAAATTTATCTCATATCATCACATGAAATCATAAGAAGTTATTGTTATTTTTTAGAATTCTCAAATTTCATGTTTATAGAATTATAGAATTCTTAATTAATTTCATGTCTATATTATAGCCATGTGGCTATGAAAAGCACATGATGATCACCAAAATGTGGTCACGTGACCAGGTCTGCACAAGGTCTATAGCAGGGATGATGAAATTGATTATAATGAGATGACTGAACTTGAGCAAATAGACAGGTATTTAGCCAAATAACCTATTCATTAAATAGCTGATAGTGATGGTCCATTGTCAAATATGAAGGTCTAGAGTCCTAATGGGTAACCCAAATTGTGAACAGCTCTCACCAATGCAAATAATCCCCTCTCCCAGTTCTGACTCAGTGTCTAGGCTCATGATCTAGCCACTATTAAGGCTGTATTTCACATACCAATTTTGATGCTGTCAATTCCACACTTGCTTGATCTTTTCTGAGAATATGACCTGAGGCCTTATATCCTATTTACCATTCAAAAGAGAAATGCAAGACCTTTCTGCTATGTTAACATAATATGACAAAAATCAGTAGAAAGGTCACATCAATTTTGTGGCCAAATTTGAGAATCAGCATTCCCATTGCTGATTCTCAAATTTGGCAGCAACATTGATATGTGGAATGCAGGCTTTGCTCTAACTGCCATTGGAAAGAGACAGAACTAAGCAGCATTTCCAATTATTTTGGTGTTAACACAAGGTATGTTATCTTTTGAGTATGAAATATAATTTTTGTCACAATCAAATTTATGTATACTCTTCTGGTGATCAAGACACTCATTTTTCTTCCACATTATAAACTACAAGGTACCCTAAAATAAGTATAGCCAGAATTCATGGAATTTCAGGTTTTCTGGCCTTTTTCTTTTTGTGAATTGATATAGGTTATTCTATTTTCTACATACTTTATTCTGAAATAAAACACAAATAAACAAATCTCTTACATCGGCAAATAATCCCGTATTTTTGTTGAGCTTCAATGGCATCCCCGTATTCTGAGTTAAAGTAAGGTGATATGATTATTTCTGACATTATGGTATCTCTGTATCCTTGCATTTTGTGGTTATTACAGCTGGCTACATCAAGGGGGTGGTTTACAGGGGTGGATTGAGAAAAGCAATGCAGGGAGCCCCAGGCAAATTTTGAATTGGTTTAACCTAAAACCATCAAGGGTTCCAAAGCCAGTAAATAGTAATGATATCTATATACACTTATTTCATGACAAGTAATACTGCAAACTCCAAACGTATCATATATGTAATCCTATAGTTTGTTAATTTGACACATTCTTTAAAGTAGATCAGGGGCCTGTTTCAAAAGAAACCTCTGTAAATTTGGCATTTTATAAGTTACAATTACCTTTCGCTGTTATTGTAGCCATTAGAGTTTTGTTTTTTACTGACAAGAGTTTTGGGTTAATTTACATGAATTTGGGGTTGATTTACATGGATTTTGGGTTGATTTTCATGAATCTTGGGTCAATTTATGCAAATTTTGGGTTGATTTACAGTTCCCATAAGCAAACATTAACATTGCCATGGACAGTTGTTAAGAAACACCCTGCAGGTCAATAATGTATGGTAGTTATACAATAATCATATTACAGAATTTCGGAAAAACATACAATAAGCATACCTCGGTGATCTTAATGGTTATACAACAGACAACAGGTGGTTCATTATCATTTTATGTTGACAATGTCCATGTTCCACTTGTTATGTGTAGATGAATGGTAAATAAGGCACAGCTAGGAGGTCAGAATGTGGAGAGAAAGTGAAGGCATGTGACTCTATAGATCCAGTCACCAAATAGCGGGGATAATGGGTCATGAGATTCACATAAGGCTTATGCCTTCAGAGACTAAAGATATATCTATATATACAATGATTAATGGTGTTAAAAAACCTCCAAGGGAGACCTGATGGGTTTCAGACAGTTTCAGACAATTTTGATATATCTTGGGGACAAAAGAATAGATATTCCCATCTAAATTTGGCCGGTTTATGTACCCCAATATTCAAAAACTGTGCATTTAAATCCAAATTTTCATTTACAAGTTTTAACCAGTTTATTTGAATGAGTAATAATCAATCACCTCCTGAAAGAAAATCAATAAATAATTAAATGGAATTCATATTCATCTAAATTATGTTTGTTTTTTCTTTAAAAAACTAAAAATAAGGCATTTAAATATGAACGTTTAACACATGTGAGTGCTGGATATGACCACCCACATTTCCTGTATGATGTTATAGGCCCAGTGCTGAGCTGGATCATCTGCATTGAGTCACTCTAGAGGCTTGGAAGCCTTCTAGAACATTCTTTTATGATTTATCAGAAATAAGAAAACAAACAGACTGTCTTTACAAGCTTGAATTAATGGTATTTATGAGAAACAGACACTAAAACACAAAAATATTTCACTATAGAACTACTTATAATGTCATTAACTGATAAGAAAATGTATGCAAATGGGCAAAAGTGCCAAAATTATGGAATTTCATCTCAGCCTTCCGATGGGATTTATTCCATATTCATTCTCAACATAATTATAGTGATATTATACATCATTAGACTGCAAATTTAATTCTCTAAGAGGGATCCTGTCAGATTTCTCAAGAAATTATTTTTCTGCATTCTATTTAGAATTTTCTGGTTCTAAGGCAGTAAAAATGGCAAATTTTGGCAAATTTCCAAAGCCATTCGAAACATTCCAAATTATTTGGAATGTTTTCTTGGAATGTAAAACCCCTGTTTTATAAAACTACAGAGTCCTAGCTACAAAGTCATACCAAGATGTTTGAAATTGATTAGGAAGTTTAAGAATTATCAGTATTTTTGTAAATCAAGTCAATGCAATTTTAAGTTTGGCCTCGCTATTTAGTGACAGGATCTAGTTCACTCTTCTGATGGTGACCTAATTTATTAAGTGCTAAAACACAAGTAATGGGAGAACCAGCAACATTGGGCTGTTGTGTGTAGTAAACACTAGTTAGCAGCGGCCACTGTTAAGTTTATCATTATAACTCTGTCTCAGGATCTTAAAGAAAGGCACGTTACACCGCCCATCTGTCCAATCATGTTATATGAATAGCCATTTCCTTTTTTCAGACCCAGTGTCATAATGTGGAGTGATCCTGAGGAGTACGGAGGCTCTGAGGCAGCCATTGCTATAGTAGTGGTGATAGCCTTCATTGCATTCTGCATCTTCGTTCTCGTCCTTCTACTGCATGGGGACCACCGTCGTATACTCTCGTACCAGCTGGCAGCAAATGCTATCTTTGGACACTTTCCTTCAGCTTTCATAGTTCACCCAACCAATATACACATGGAATTGATGGGAAAGTCTGTAACAGAGGGTTGGTGCTGGATCTATGATGTCATGGAGTTCATCTATCAAATAGTCATTCCTTACACTCTGTTTATGTTCACTGTTGAACGGCTGATGTACATTTGTGATCCCATAGGGCATGCACAAAAGATCAAACGAGCTGGGGGTTTTGCTCTTCTTGCTTTTCCTTGGGTCATTTCAGTTTTGCTGGCAGTTATCTTTGTCAGCGTAACTACAAAAGGTTATGACACATATTTTACTTACTACAACAATACTCAAACTATATATAGGTGCTACAGAGAGGCACTACCAACTCCTGAAGAACGGGAAATTCGTCAAATCATTGGTGGGGGAATCCCAGTACTTTCTTGTCTAATCATCACTATTATTGCACTTGTAATGTTTTGCTGCTATAAACATAGAATGTCAAGGGGTCGAGATTATGCTTTGATGGGTGAACAAGTTGAGGTAATTGTGAGGGACTCAGTTATCGCTGTGGCAGTGCTTAACTTTCTGTTTATCATAGTGTACATGTTTGAACTAGCAATTGAGTTAAAACTGCCAACAAGATTCCCAATTCTTGGCATATTTGGTGTTATTGAAGGTATTGTCTGGATAGGAACACTGGTTGAGGCCAGACACAAATTTGTATCCCTTTTCAAATGTTGTAAGTCTCAGAAGTCAGGTAATCAAAATGCTGACCAAGCAGCTGTAATCTATTCAGCTGACAATCAAGATATCAAGTAATAAATGGTTCAACCAGATTCAAAAGAAATAGATAAAGATACTGAATAATTACATTGATAATCTTTGGACACAGCAGGCGTAGTCAATTACAACTGTTACCATTTTGTGTTAGTCGTCCTGTCTAGTGTGAATTCTGTCAAGGTCATCAAAGTTGGTCAGGTTGACCAACAAAGGTAGTCAAACTGACTAGGTCTTTGACAGGAAGTGACATCATAACCTTCAAGTAAACAGCATGAGGTTGTATATCAATATGGCATATAATACTTTGTAAAGGAATGGTACATTACTGGAAGTAGTCTTACACCTTACAAATTTGTTTTTTGTATGTGAAGAGCGTTTTAAGAAAATTAAATTACATTTTAGAAAACAAAATCCAAGCTTATTCAAATGTGACTATCTATGTAAATTGCCTTAGTCACCACTAAGAAAAGCTAGTTGATTTAGGCCCTGTCAATTCACCTAACAAAGCTAGTCACATTTGACTAACATTTAAACTATTAGGATTATCTGTGTACTTTTCTTCGTTTTGTAAATTAACGGATTTGTGAAACAATAATTTAAGAAAGCAAAGAGGAATTCAGTACCTATTGGACATATGAAACAAGTAATGATTTGCTTTGTTAGCATGTTTTGTTAGCATGATGCTTTGTTAGCATGTCGCTTTAAAACACAGATAAGGTTATACTGTTACCCAGTTTAGGCAGCGGTTAACCTGTATTTTACAACATGTTTTAAGTGAAAACATGTTTTCAACCATTTATAATTTAAGAGGAAATATATACATCCCAACTCTTCAACTAACATGTAATCAGAGTTGAATATGCATATACACATATATATCCATGTTCCTGAATTGTAGGTGGACATCACTAATATTTGCATTCATTTCATAAACAAGAATGTAGATCTACATTTGTTTTATGTAATAAAGATTATACACAATTGATTTAATCTTTTGATAGAACCATGAGTGATGTGGCAAATTGAATGTGTGCTCAGGACCCTTAATCTGTCCGGGGAGAGGCTGTGACTGATTTAACCTAGAGCCACATGGGGGTTGGGAGGGGCGTGGGGGTGGGGACGCCCTTACAGACAAACTCCCATCGCTCTTCCGAGGCAAGCAGCGACGTAACAACCACATTCTGCAACCATACTTTTTTGGTTAGTCTGTAACCTGCCCAATTTTCACATTACAGATACATTATTTTGGGTTAAGTTGAAACTTACTAAAAAAGAATGTAATAATAACATTTTATTTTAGTGAAGTTAAGACCTTACTATTAAAGAACTCCATAATAATGTTATTATAACGTCAAAGAATGTTACAAGAATGTCACAATAACGTCACAGTGAGATGTTGAAATGTTAGGCTCTAAAGACGTTTTTGGGTGCCATCAAAATAACATAACAAGAACCAAAGCAAAACTAACAGAATGTGAATAATGTCATATTCTTGTTCGGGCTCTGATAGTCTACAATATCAACTTCAGTTTTACAATACATTACACTTTTGTTCAGTCCATTACCACCTCGGGGACATATCCTAGTACTTCATTGTACTTGTACTTCTAGGGTACGGATTGCATGATCTGTTTAACAATTCCATAAAAACACAGTCATGTAGGTTGTGGAAAGAAATAACAGTTTATCAATACAGCCCAGGTCCCAGAAGCACGTGTAGTGCACGTTTCAGGAACGGGATCCAGGAGGTTAAACCCGTGATTAATACACGTGTATAACTCGGGATTCTGTGGACCTCATTTCTGGTGTTTCCAACGGGTTTTTGACACGAGTTTTTGACACGAGATTTCTTATAGAAAACTCGTGTTTTTCGTTTCTAGATAAAATAAAATTGTGGGTCTCGAACTGGGGACCCCTCACACTGAATGCCTACACTCTACCACTGAGCTATTGAGGATTGATGTACTGAGAGTGGTATGGCACCTGTATTTGAATTTTAAATCACTTTGATATTCAAAGGAAATTTAGGTTGTGTGTGTTAAGATAATGCATTGTAATTTCATTTACTTTATTAGATAGTATATCTAGTTAATAATATCCTCAGGTAATCTATTCAACCAGTTTAAACTGAGTTTGACATGTGTAAAGCTGGTGAAAACTAGTGTTTTTCTCAGGGTAATGAGGTATGATTACCAGCCATCACTAGAATAAAACTCAGGTGATGTCAGTGTGATATACATGTGTTTCACTGATTTTACACATCTTTAAAACTCGTGTCAAAGGGTGAGGCTTTTCTCAGAGAATTCACTGGATGCAACACTAGACCAGTATTACATGAAAATAACACGTGTTAAATCTGGTGTTAAACACTATGTTTTCATGGGAATTATCACTACACCAGAATGTCACTAGATTGTCACGAGAATAGAAAAATATCAGGACAACCTTGATGATTTTTAATTGGATGTAGAATAATCTATTTGACCCAAGAAAATAAATATAAGGTGCATTGATAAAGAAATCATCACAGGTGTGTATCTGTGTGAAAACTACCAGTAAAACCTTTGTAAAGTGCTAACATTACTCATAAAGTCAACAACACCAGTATTGCACATATTAAACACGTGTCAAACTAGGTAATACACGTGTCCTGTTTGCTGGGAGGGCTAGCTTAGCTTAGAATCGCAGCTGCCTTTCTCTCTTTCATTTGTGTAAAGACTCTGGTGTAGGCAGCCCCCCCCCCCCCACTAGTACTATCATGCCTTAGATTTAATAGATAATTACAGCAATTAGCAATTTCATTACAAAGGTTTATTCTTATTTTATCAGTGTTTTAAAGCCTATGTGTCACATGAGAAAGTTAATGAGCCTACTGCCACACATAGTAATAAGTGGATCGCACAAGTGCAGTCGATGATAGCTATATAGGCAAAGTAAAAAGGGGTGCTGTAATTAAAGGTATTACTGACTGGTCAGAGTGCCACCTATGTTATTAAAATATCCCTAAAGTTGGACAGACTTTAACTTAACCCTTTCCTGACCATGAGAAACGGATAATTCTCTATAATACCAAGCCACTGGTATTTTAATTCTATTTTTTATATGTGATGGACAAATATTATTATGACATATTGTACATCAATTTCATGGCAATAAATCAGAGAATTTAGAGACATATTATTTTTCAAAAATAGTGGTTGCCATATTTTACATCAAAAATGTCACGTGACCTATCAGGTTATCAGTTACCATATGGTAACTGATAACCTGATAGGTCACGTGACATTTTTGATGTAAAATATGTAATTTTTATCATAAAAAAGACAAAAAAACGGTCAAAAATGCAAGAAATATTATTTTTAGAATCAAACTTTGCATTGTGAAAATGTTCCCTATGTTAGCCCGCACATTTTGATACCAATATTGTGGAGATTATAATACAGGTGATCAAAATTGTATTAGTTCATAGGATACATGCAATATGAAAAATTGGTCGATTTTGAAGATTTTTGCCTCATTCTGTTAATTCTTTTTAGAATTTATAATAATATTTTTCATGTTATATCATATAAAAGTATCCCTAAATTCCATGTTGAAAAATGAATACATAAAAAAGCAATATATTCTAAATAGTATTGTATCAAGCCAGTATTAATATTATTGTTTCTGTTAAATTGCATGCATGTGCGATATGGCACCATTAAAATGCTATAAATACCTCATTTCAGGCAATTTCCCATGAATTTTACATAATTGATACATATTTAATGTCAGTAATTTAACATTCTAATTCTATAAACACTTAAAGTAAAAAGCATATTGTTCCATTGAATTATTAGTTATGTCCCAAATAATTTAGTAATGTATTTATACTAATAAGAAATGTAATCTAATAACAATTGCTCTAAATTGTGATAATTATGACGTGATTTAACTAAATTGGAGGCACTTTTTGGACATTTTAGGAAAATCTTCAGCCTCTTATTATCCGAATTAATGGGAATTTTCATATAGATTTTCATATTTGATGAATAATAATGGAATAAGTGGGGGGGAATACGATGCTTGACTCACATGAGATCAATTACTTTTTGAATTTCTGAAAAATATTAAATACTTTTCAAATTATAGAGAATTAAAGCTGGGTATTAATACCATCGTAATATATCTTACGATTTTACCATTGGCAGTCAGGAAAGGGTTAAAACATATTTCTTATAAGGTATAACCTTATTTTCAATTGGAATTATTGAATGAAAAATAATGCAAAGTACTTAAATTAAGGGATTTAATGGATAATTGAATGAGGAATACTTCACCACCTGGTGAGAAAAGACAACTTTTAATGGAGGAAACACTTAACCAGGAATGTACTGAAAATTGTAGGGGTTAATGTTTCAATCAGCTCTGATGGAACCATTTCACCAATAACCCTTACTTTTTTATTTGTAAATTACATTCCAGTTGTGATCTTTATGTGGTCAGGTGAGCCTGTACTGTTTGAACTATGAATGTACATAATGTTTTTCAGTATTGTGATTATTTTAAGATAATTATTGCACAGTGTTAATGTTTACTAGGACTACCAGATAGTTGCTAAACAGACTGCAGCACACCTGATCACATATATAAGGGAAACTTATTGAAAATATTGCATTTTTATATATGCAGACCTTTAAAAATCAATATAAGAGAACCCATTTTGAAGAAATATGGAAAGAAAGGTTGGGGGTGGGTCTCTGTACATAGGTTGATTAGATCATTTTATGTATGATTTCAAACTGCATATGTGTTTCAGGAAATCCCTCCAAAATAGAAAAAACGGACAAAGGCATTTCAGTGAGGCCCTCTTTGTTTTTCTTTTTTCCGTTTTTGTTGTTGCCGAATTTAGACTTTTTAAAGTTAAAATTCTGGAAAGAGAAAAAAAAGGGGTTGAGCCCCCATTTTTATTAGCACACCCTGAACGACTTTTTATAAAAGCTGGGTCTGCCGCCAGGGGTAGTCAAGAAACCTTATTACCCTCCCCTGGGTCAGTCTTTGTGCATTTTTCTTATTCATTGTGCCCCCAAATTGTAAAAAAAGCTGCTCATTGTGTAGCTCACAATGCAAATTGCAATTGATGAATTGGGCTGTGGACTTGTACAAATATTTGGATGTAGGGCCCTAAAGTGGGTGACCTAAATAATGTGACTAGCTCTCACCAGCAGGAGAACGATCCATGCGCTGCTGTTATAACAACTAGATGAGAGTAGATGTGTGCACTTGATGTCTAGGCAAGTCCAGGATAAAGTAAGCATCATTGGAAAGAGCTTCATCTCCAAGTCTGTTGGTTTTACATCCTAGTAAGTTCTGCTTCTTCGTTTTTTTAGGTGAAATGTTATTAGTGTCAGGTTGAGATTTGAATGGGTTCATCTCAGGCTGGATTGAGAGATTTTCAAAAGATTGCAGCACCCTATTGTAAGAATTTTCCATGGGTTTGAAAATAGACATCAAAATTTGATGTATCAAATATATTGCAACACCTTTTTTGCCTTATTTTTTGCCATTCATATATTTTGCCCTAAAATAGGGGTCGTGATGGGTTTTTGTACCCCCTTTGACCCCGAACTCACCACCACATAACAGTAAAGGACTTACTGTTTGCATCTTTGAATATCTTGAAATCTGCAGGATTTAGTGAATTTTATAATTCAAGTGTACATTTTTCAGCTGTTTAAGAGGGGAAATATAAATGTTTTGCAGATCGATGACATCATAATGCTCAGATTGGGAGAGGCCACCATATTGGTGATCATTTTGAAATTGCCATTATTATCAATCCAAGACATTTAGAACATTTTCTTTTTTTTTATTGAACCATACTCACATACATGTGATCTTCTGTATAGGTGAATTTTGTGATATTACAAACCAGTCATTTCTGCGCATTATATATATATATACAATTAAACATGACACTAATGAAAATGAAAATTTAGAGTTTTCTCTTAGCTGAGGTCAGCATCAGGTCAAACTCTAGTTTATATAGTCATCAAGTTCATACGGACTTTTGTCCTCAGTCACATTAAATTTTGTCCATAATCATGTACAGTAAATCCTAGGTTCCATTAGTCCACTTTTGTAAGATACGTAAGGCTACATTCAAGTGATGGTGATCATATTTCTGGATGGAGTTGTCTATGCTTTATTGCATTTTTAAATTCAAACATCGAATTTTTATTTTGGAGATTTTTTGGTAGTGCATTCCACATTTGACTACCTACAAGATATGGTGACCTATTATATAATTCAGTTCTAATTTGCTCTGTCTTAAATATTGTACGTTCAGCCTATCTAGTGACTCTGGCCGGTTGTAATAAAATTTAGTCCTCATCATACTGTAATTTATACATTTTATATAACAATTGCAAATCTCTCCTTTCATCTAAGGTCTTGACGGTTGAGAGGGTATGCAACTGAGCAGTATCCATGTCTCTTGGACTATATATATTGTGACATGGGCTCAATGCTCTATTTTATAATTTCTGTAATTTCTGTAGATCATGTTTTCTACAGAAATTTAGAAGAAAACTTACATATTCCACCAAAGATAATATAGTCTGTTTATATAGTAAGACACATGTACTAGTATCCAATAAGTATTTTACTGGAATATTTTATGTGAAAACTTCTTATAAATCTGACTAAAGTACGATTCTAATGTCAAGCATTCATCCAAAATTGCTCCAAGATAATTTTATTTTAGACACTGGGTTATTTTATACCAGACACGTGTAAACTAGACTGTTGATCTAATGTTCTGAGCATACCTCGACTCCCATAATAGCATACTTTGGTTTTAGCAATATTTAGACTAATATAATTAGTCTTACACCATGAGTCTATACCAGTTAGACTGTGTTGTAACTTCGTTCCTATTGTGTTTTGATTTACATCTGCATAGTAAAGAACAGCATCATCAGCATATAAAATCATATTTACCTGGGAATGTTTTGTCACATTAACTAGGTCATTTATATAGCATAGGAACAATATTGGCCCAATAACGTATCCTTGGGGGACCCCACATGGGAGAACCAAATCTTTAAGAGTGTGATTATTGAGTTTAGTACGAATTGTTCTATGTGCGAGGTAGCTTTTAATCCAATTTGTGAGCTGTGAGGATATACCCATGCCTATAAGTTTATTTAATAATAATTTGTGGTTTATTGAGTCAAAAGCTTTAGCAAAGTCTAAGTACAATGAACCAATATATTTTCTTTTATTCATATTGTCAGCTAAAAATTTTGTATAATTAAAGATTGCATCTGCCATAGAGAGACCTGGTCTGAAACCGTATTGATCATTGGTACTTATTTCATTTCTATCAAGTTGATTTAAAGTTTTCTAGTCCACAGTTTTTCCAATAATTTACCTATTATTGGAGTTATTGAGATTAGTCTCCAGTTATTAACATCTGTAGGATCTCCTGATTTGGGAATGGGGGTTATTGTTGCAAATCCCCAAGAGTGAGGAAAAATACCTAGACGTACTGATTGACAAAACATATAAGTTAGTTGAGATAGGAGGACTTTAAAAGCATCTTTCATATATGGTTGATTCTCACAAATAGGGGGCACAAGGGACAAAAATTTAGTAAAAACTTAAAATGAAAATATGTTGATGTAACTTTGTGGACTGAAAGACTGCTTATGTTGAAATGCGTTCCCAAAGTTGGGAACACTAATCTTCATAATTCTTTGAGTTATTAAGGTTTTTAGTTTTGTATATGTACTATGATGCAGTATATGTACTATGATGCATTTATAAAACAATACTTCCATAATTTTACCTAATTTACCTGAACATAAAATTACTCCTACAAGCATTGCATGTGTATGATTTAATCGTTTTAGTTTTGCTTTTTAGGGCAGCCCAAATATACTAGTTTCAGAGATAACTTTAGTTTTGTATATGTACTATGATGCAATTGCATATAGTTATGCCTGTATATGTACTATGATGCATTTATCATTTCCATAATTCAATATATTTAAGCAATTTCTTTATAATTATGAATATCAAAAATGTTTCATTAAGTAGCATATAAACATGAGTTCAGTGCACATACTTTCGCTATATTGACCATTTCTAATTTTTTAAAAATTATAACACAATTAATTGTCTGTATATGTACTATGATGCGTATATGTACTATGATGCGTTCTGTTATTTTTGATATTATATTTGATACTTTTTGAAAAACAAAAATGATCTTTTTCCCGATTTTAATGTTAATATGATAATATTAGGTCAATCCATATTGGATACAAATATTTTCCATTAATGTTTGCATGTTTTAATTTTATGGGATGTTTAATTTGTACATGTACTATGATGCATTTGCTACCCCAACCCTACTGGGATTTACATTTTTCTGTTGCCCAATGATTAGTTCTTCATATATATATATATATATATATATATATACATAATTTGAAAAATGTGATTTTGTTTGAAAAATGTGTCAAAAATGGTACATTTTAAGCTATAAATTCTAAAATATTCATATAATTCACTTAAAAGTAGGGTTCCCATTAAAGGTTTGATAAAGACACATCCATCGAGGCTCTGATAAAATGGCCAATACTTATTGATGCAATTTTACATATGAAATTATGAAAATCAGGTCTGTGACCCCTGTTCATGAGAATCAACCATATCAATACTAAATTTATCTCATATCATCACATGAAATCATAATAAGCTATTGTTATTTTTTAGAATTCTTAAATTTCATGTTTATATTATAGCCATGTGGCTATGAAAAGCACATGATGATCAGCAAAATGTGGTCACGTGACCAGGTCTGCAAAAGGTCTATAGGGGTGATAATGAAATTGATTACAATGAGATGACTGAACTTGAGCAAATAGACAGACAATTATGGTATTTAGCCAAATAACGTTAACCTATTCATTAAGTAGCTGATAGTGATGGTCCATTGTCAAATATGAAGGTCTAGAGTCCTAATGGGTAACCCAAATTGTGAACAGCTCTCACCAATGCAAATAATCCCCCTTCCAAGTTCTGTTTGCGCATGATTTGTCTAGACTCCATGTCTAGGCCCATGATCCGGCCACTATTAAGGCTGTTTTCCACATACCAATTTTGATGCTATCAATTTCTTACTTGTTTGATTTCTTCTGAAAATGTGACCTGAGGCCTTACATCCTATATTCTATTCAAAAGAGAAATACAAGACCTTTCTTCTGATGTTCGACATAATATGTCAAAAATCAGTAGATTCAAGAATCAGCATTCACATGGTTGATTCTCAAATTTGGCAGCAAAATTGATATGTGGAATGCAGTCTTTACTGTAACTGCCATTGGAAAGAGACTAAGCAGCATTTTCAAGTATTTTGGTGTTAACACAAGGTATGTTTTAGTATGAATTATTTTTGTCAAGATCAAATTTAAGTATACTCATCTGATGTTCAAGACAGTCATTTTTTGAAAAGTAATAAAGAATTTTTTCAAAACATTATGGAATCTCTGTATCCTTGCATTTTGTGGTTATTGCAGGCTAAATCAAGGGGGTGGATCACAAGGGTGGAATAAGAAAAGCAATGCAGGGAGCCCCAGGCAAATTTTGAATAGGTTTAACCTAAAACCATCAAATGTTCCAAAGCCAGTAAATAGCAACGATATCTACATACAACTTATTTCATGACAAGTAATATTGCAAACTCCTAGCAAACTCCTGAAGTGTCATATGTAATCTTTAGTTTGTTCAAAGTAGATCAGGGGCCTGTTTCATATCAAGCCTCCGTAAATTTTGCCTTTCATAAGTTATGATCACCTTTCACCGTCAACATAGCTATGAGAGTTTGGTTTTAGCTTTCGGGAGTTTCAGGTCTATTTACGTGAGTTTTTGGGCAATTTACATGAATTTAGGGTCTATTTATGTAAGTTTTGGGTCAAATTACATGAGTTTTTGGTTGTTTTACTCAAGTTTTTTTGGTTGATTTATGCATGTTTTGGGTCAATTTTACTCGAGCTTTGGGTCGATTTATGCAAGTTTTCTTATGAAACAGCAGTGTATGAGAATTTCAAACTTGCGTACAGTTTCTGTATGTAAACATAAATTCACATTGCTATGGACGGTTGTTATGAAACACCCCACAGGTCAATAATGAGTGGTAGTTAAGCAATAATTATATAAGCAACAGGGGTGGATACAGGATTTTGAAATAAGGTCCAATAAGCATTCCCCACTGCTTTTGATAGTTATATAGCAGACAACAGGTGGTTCAATATTATTCTATATTGACTATGTCTATGTCTCGCCCATCTGTTCAGTCATGTTATACGAATAGCCATTTCCTTTTTTCAGACCCGGCATAATAATGTGGAATGATCCTGAGGAGTATGGAGGCTCTGGGGCAGCTATTGCTATAGTAGTGGTGACAGCCTTCATTGCATTCTGCATCTTCATTCTTTTCCTTCTACTGCGTGGAGACCAATGTCGTATACTCTCATACCAGCTGGCAGCAAATGGTATCTTCGGACACTTTCCCTCAGCTTTCATAGTTCACCCAATCAATATACACATGCGATTGATGGGAATGTCTGTAACTGAGGCTTGGTGCTGGATCTACGATGTCATGGAGTTCATCTATGAAATAGTTGTTCCTTACACTCTGTTTATGTTCACTGTTGAACGGCTGATGTACATTTGTGATCCTATAGGACATGCACAAAAGATCAAACGAGTTGGAGTTTTTGCTCTTCTTGCTTTTCCTTGGGTCATTTCAGTTTTGCTGGCAGTTATCATTGTCAGTGTAACTTCAGAAGGTCATGGCACTTATTATATTGACTACAACGCTACTCAACCCATATATATGTGCTATAGACAGGCACCACCAATTTTTGCAGAAAAGTACATTCGTAAAATCATTGGTGGGGGAATCCCGGTGTTTACTTGTCTAATCATCACTTTTGTTGTACTTGTAATGTGGTGCTGCTATAAACGTAGAATGTCAAGGGGTCGAGATTATGCCTTGATGGGTGAACAAGTTGAGGCAATAGTGCGGGACTCAGTTATCGCTGTGGCAGTGCTTAACTTTCTGTTTATTATAGTGTACATATTTGAACTAACAATTGATAGAAAGCTCCCAACCAGATTTCCACTACTTGGCATGTTTGGTGTTATTGAGGGTATTGTCTGGATAGGAACACTGGTTGAGGCCAGACGCAAATTTGTATCGCTTTTCAAATGTTGCAAGTCTCAAAAGTCAGGTAATCGAGATGCTGAGCAAGCAGCTGTCACCTATTCAGCTGACAATCAAGGTATCAAGTAATAAACAGGTTCAACCAAATTCAAAATAAATAGATAAAGATACTGAATAATTACTTTTCTTCATTTTGTTAATAAATGGATTTGTGAAACAAGAATTTAAGAAAGATAATCAGAATTCATTATCTGTTGGACATGTGAAATAAGTAATGATTTCATATTGTCTCTCAAGTTTAACTGGTATCTATCATTCCGCTATGACCATAACACACAGTGAAAGTGGAAGTGCAATAGCCCTATTGTCAGGATATTTGTACGGTACTACACCTAAGATAGCCTGTAGGTACCACAATCTACAAGTAAACAGCGTGTTGAAGTGAGGAATGAATCTGTTGTCCCTTATTCAAATCTCATTTCAAAGGCAGTGCACCATATTCACATTATGAATGATCTGGATGGAGTGGGCAATTTCCATAATTAGACATAATGGTCAGTATGTAATAGTACGTGCTGGAACACTCCTAAGCAGACATTCAATGTAGCTCTTTTTTGTAATTAATAATGAATTTATTGAAATGCGAATAATAAGAAAGTGTCAATTTTATAATCCTTAGTTGTCAATTAGGTTTAAGACACTATCTTGTAATTGAAATATTATGATAAGGTTGAATGAACTATTGACCCTGGTCCTTGCACATTTACATATTAAAATATCTCTGTCTCATTGATTTATTACAAATGTATTAGCAATTGAACTTTATTTTTGTCCACACTGCATAATTTTGCTCATAATTAATATCCCTGTTTAGGCAACTGTATTTGTCACTTATATTCTACAGATCTAGATACAATTTGTCTTATGAGAAGAACATTGTGTATATTGACATGCGTTTGAGCTACATTTTTCTACAAAATGGCATATGGATAAATCTGTTTATTTTCCACTTTTTCAAAAAAGAAATCGATTAAATTCTGAACAAGTGACTCCGGCAAAAGTATGCTGGTGACAGCTTATTATTCTTTTGTGAAATGATAGAAAACATCCCTTATAGCAAACATTAATATCAATTATCTGAAGGTGTTTGAAGAATTGGTTAGATTTGAAAATTCTCTAATAACGGTATTATCAAAAACTTGACCTTCTGTTAAAGTGGTAAAAAATATATGAATGTAACAAAGCTAGACAGTATTAGTTAAAATACAATGGCTTCATCTAACTAGGTAAATGATCCTAGTTTCATGGTTTATGTAGCATTATTAGCATGTTGCTTTAAAGGACAGATAAGACAATACTGTTACCCTGTTTAGAGAGAAGTTACCCTGTATTTTACAACAAGTTTTAAGTGAAAACATGTTTTCAACTATATAAAATGCAAGGGGAATTATGTATGTCCCAATTGATATATAACAACTCTATATAATCTGAGTTGAAGATATACTTGTAAATATATATATATATATATATATATATATATATATATATATATATATACCTGAGCTGTAGGTAGACAACGCTAATGTTTGCATTCATTTCATGGACTAGAATATAGATCTTTTCTTTGTTTATATAATAAAGTTATACACAATTGATTTTATCTTTTGATAGAACCATGAGTCATGTGGTAAATAGACTCTGTTCAAAACCTCGCGCGGCCGTCATGGTCCAGTGGATGTAGAACAAACAGACCCACGTGGTCGGAGTAGCGTGACACCTGATTGGTTGGGGTGATTACGTAATGCTGATAAGGCCTCTGAGGACCCTTCTGTTGGTATGACCCTAACAATTAAATCAAAACTTTTAATAATGAAAAATGTTTTAAAAATACTAGGCTTAAGGTAACAGTCATGATATGTATACCAATGAAAAGATCAAGATCCTCAGAGATATACAAGGGCGGAACCAGAGTCAGTCATTTAGGGGGGCCAGAACCAACCCCACAGAAAAAAAGTGATGATTTAATATTTTGGGGCGTGAGACCTTGAAATCGTTATTTCTGCAAAGTAACGACTGTTGTAGCCCCTAATCTTTTGACTTGTGACTATATAGATCTGCATCATAAAGTTTACTTTCAGTTGCTCTCTCATCACCAAGCTGTTCACATTAATATTGCGACAATTTTAAACTTTTGATCGATGTATACGAGGATTAAATAAATATATCCCATATTTATCTATGTCCATCCAAACTTAATCATTTGTTACTTTTTATTTTCTATCAATCTCTAAATCTGTTATCACAATTTACGTAGCAGTAATTAAATAACATCAGATTTGTATGAGACATAGACTATTCAGAAAGAAAATCCCTCAGTCACCACCACCCCTTTTGTCCTCCCTGGGTCTGCTACTGATATAACCTAATAATGTATGGTATGCTCTATTTAGCAATTACATTAAAGTACATGTAGCTGATGAAAAGAAATGTAGGTTTATTTTTACATGGCTAGCTTACCTAATCTAAGCTGTTCTTCCCATTTCTAAAGTGTAGAAACTCTTGTGCCTGTAAGCCCCATGATCTAAGTTTGATGGGCCTACTTCCACACATAGTGATAAGTGGATCACACAAATACGGATGTGGATATGCAAGCTGTAACTAAAGGTATTACTGACTGTTCAGAGTGCCATCTAGTTTTGAAAAGTAATATCCCTAAAATCAGACAAACTCTTAGTGTTTATCAGGCAACAGAAGGACATTATTTTTAATTGAAATTAGAGAATGAAAAGATAATGTCTAATGCTTTAAGGGATAACTGGATCAGGCGCACTTCCACCACCTTGTGAGAAAAGAGAACTTTTAATGGAGGAATTACTTAACCAAAAATGTACTGAAAACTGGACTGGTGAATGTTTCAATTGGCTCTGGTGGAATCATTTCACCAATAACCCTACTTTCTTATTTGTAAATTACCTTCTGGCTCCAATCTTTACATGGTCAGGTGAGCCTGTAATGATTGAATTTTGCAACATATGTAGTAAAGCCATTTCCTTTAAAAATCAAATGCAGTGACACGCATGTTTTTCTTTGTGTTTTTGGGTCCTTCTTGGTCAGGAATAATATCTAAAACCTATTTTAGAAGTCATTTATGGATTTATAGTTTTGTCTGAACAGCAAAGCCCCATACCCATTAAGACACTTTGGACCTCAGCAATCATGTCTTCCTCAGATTGCCCATCAATATGGTATGCAATATGAATGTTTAATCAAATTGTCTAGTGAATTGTCTGGCGATTCCCCAGCCATTCAGATAAAACATGCATATATCTGCCAAAGTGTCTTAGCAGATATGGGACTTTAGTGGTGACGTCAAAATTCAGATGCTGTGACCCTAAAGGCTGTATTCCACAATGCGTTCTGGTCACTTCCGTTGTCAGCTTGCGTTGCAATGCAAGTGAAACATTCCATGATGCAAGTGATGAATGCAACTTGGGTGCAACACAAGGTATATTCCATGATGCGTTGTAGCTGCATTAATGCAACGCAAGTATAAATGCAAGTATAAAGGCTATATTCCATGATTTTTTCAGGGGCACTTGCGTCGCTTAAATTACAGAAACTTGCGTCCAGATACCAACATGTTTATAAATTTCGGCAAGCAAACTTGTATTTCCATGATTAAAGCAACGCAAGTGGACATGAACGCATCGTGGAATATAGCCTTTAGATGCTGTGGCAGACTGTTACAACATGCTGGTTATAACCCCTATGTGCCACGACTGGCTGCAGCATTCTGAAAACACTATTACAATCACATTAGGGGTGCCAGAAATTAAACTATATCATTATATTATTGAGATGAATGATAAAACAGCACTTCTCTTATAGGTTTGTACATATAACATACCCTAATTACCTCATTGAGGCTAATTAATTGATTACTTAATTAATTAATGAAGTCATTTAGGGTCATTTAGGCAGTGTCCCCAAACCTTTTCTACCAGGCTGCAGCCAATGGCAGTAGGCTGCGACCTTTAGTACCCCTGGATGGTGAAGACATGCTGTAATGTCACTGACCATTGGCTGCGGTCTGCTGTTGGGAATTTTGATGTCTCCCCTATAATAGTAATAGTTCTTAGTCAATGCTGGTTACTGTGATATTCCAAAATTAAATTGTTAGAACTGAGCACTACGTTCTGCCACTGGCAACACCTGCTGGCCATAACAGTAACTAAGGTAGTAAAAGTTGTTATGAACATGGCTGGATCTAAATGAAATGGTTACATAAAGCCCTGTTTCCACCGACCAATTTTACTACCGATTTGTTGGTAATTTATTACTTTTCACTGGTAATATGGCAAAGGATTATATATCTTACATAAAATTTCAAAAAGAATTAAAAACTGTTTCTAATGGTATATAACATGTTCCTAATTAACCAATATTTCCACTACTGATTTCTTAAATCGGTAGCAAAATCGGCTGGTGGAAACAGGGCTTAAGCCAACTGCTATGATGATTGTGTCTCCACCTTTCAGGCTGTATTACACTTCATGAGATGGCCTGTGATGTTGGTGCAATATCATTATGATGATATTAAAGACATTTTTCATACTGGAGTGATATAATTCTTAAAAATGTATGCATACATCAGTTGATGCTAAACCCAGCCTAGCTCCACCCATGTATCCACTGAGACACCTCATTCACATGTTTTTGTCGACACAAGCCAAGAATTAGGTCGTGGTGTTATGGATGGGCTAGTTATCAATGTAAGCTTTGTTGTTGTCCCACTTTGGAGTCAATCTCCTAGGTCAATCTCCAAACAGAGGCCTAGTCATGGTTTCCGACTGGAAAGTCAATGCAACATGTGTTCACAACATATGTGGTATTGGACCTAATGATTGGAAATGGGGCTCTGGTGGGGTGAGGGTGTGTTTTAGGAAATCCCTACAAAATATGGGGGACAGTGGCATTCTAGTTGGACCTTCATTGTTTTTCTTTTTTCCATTTTGTTTTTTTGCCAAATTTAGACTTTTTTAAAGTTAAAATTCCGGAAAGAGAAAAGAAAGGCATTGAGCCCCTATTTTTATTAGCTCACCCCGACCGCCCCTTTATTAAAGCTGGGCTGGCTGCCAAGGGTAGTCAAGAAACCATAATTATTACCCTCCCCAAGGTCAGCCTATGTAAATTAATTTTTTCTTGTCATTGTGCCCCCATATTGGAAAAAAACTGCTCATTGTCTAGCTCACGATGCAAATTGATGAGATGGGCCATGAATTCTGTAGGCCTACAGATATTAGGGTATAGGGCCCTAAAGAGGGTGACCTAAATTATGTTACCAGCTCTCACCAGCAGGAGAAATATCTATTGCCCTCTAAATGTGCACATTTACTGCTGTTATAACCACTGGCTGAGTGTAGACGTGTGCACTTGGTGTCTAGACAAGTCCAGGATAAAGTAAGCGTCATTGGAAAGAGCTTCATCTCTCAGTCTGTTGGTATTACGTCCTGGTAAGTTCTGCATATTGTTTTGATATCTCTAGGTACGAAATATCATTATTCAAGCATACATTTTTCAGCTGTTTAAGAGTGAAAAAATTGCCATTATCAATCCAAAACATTTGGAATATATATCAATACTCAATATATCTCATATCATCACATGAAATTATAATAATCTATTGCTATTTCTGAAGATTCTTAAAGAGAGGAGCCAGTGAATACAGAATATCATAGCTCCATGATCTTTACCATGTAATTAAGCACCATTCCAAATTTCATACAATTATCTTTATTATTTTAGATTTTATACACAATTACCTAATTCATGAGCAGTGTTCCTGTGTGCAGCTAGGACAAGATGCACAGTGCATTTATCTTTGAGTGACGTCACAAACAAACAAGGTGAAAAATACAAAGATTATTAGATATAATGAGTCTCCTCTCTTATAATGAGTCTATTGGTATTCAAAATAACGAAATTTAATTATTTATGTACAAAATTACATAAAAAATTAAACAATGTAGATGATGCAAATTCAAAATTTAAGATAATGGCTTCTGTGTGTGACGTCACACACAGATGTCCAGTTTTAGGATGACAGAGCAGCCAAGATGTTTGCTGAACAGTATACCTCAATAATTATCAAAATTTGCTATCTACAAAAATACCAATGTCAGGTACGACATTGTTTGCCTTGTATCTAAGATATTAGATGCAAATTTGAAGAAAATCGAATTTCACTGGCCCCTCCCTTTAAATGTCATGTTTATATTATAGCCACTTGCATATGGCTATGAAAAGCACATGATCACCAAAATGTGGTCACATGACCAGGTCTGCACAAGGTCTATGGGAGATAATGAAATTGTCTACAATGAGATGACTGAACTTGATCAATTAGATGGACAATAATGGTATAATGGTAGCCAAATGACCTATTCATCAAATAGCTAACAATTATGTTCCATTGTCAAATATGAAGGTCTACAGCCCTAAAGTGTAACCCAAATTGTGAACAGCTCTCGCCAAAGCAAATGATCCCCCCTCCCAGATTTGTTTGTGCATGATTTGTCCAGACTCAGTGTCTAGGCCCATGATCCGGCCACTATTAAGGCCGTATTCCACATACCGATTTTGATGCTGTTGATTTCGTACTCAATTCTCAAATTTGGCAGCAAAATCAATATATTTGGAATGTAGACTTTATTCTAACTGCCATTGGAAAGAGACAGAACTAAGCAGTATTTCCAAGTAATTTGTATGAAAGATATGTATGAAATGTAAGTTTTGTCATAATCAAATTTAAGTATACCCAGCTGGTAATCAAGATACTCATTTTTGGTCCACATTGTAAACTACAAGGTACCTTAAAAAACAAAAGTGTTGCAAAAATTTCTGGCCTTTTTCTTTTGTGAATTAATACATTTTATTCTATTTTCTACCTATTTTAGTCTGAAATAAAACATAGATATACAAATTTCTAACATTGGCAAATTATCCAGTTTTATCCATTGAGCTTCAATGGCATCCTCACATTCTGAATTAAGCTAAGGTGATATGATTACTTTTGAAAAGTAATAAAGGAATTCTTTTAAAACATTATGGAATTTCTGTATCCTTACATTTAGTGGTTATTGCGGGCTACATCAAGGAGGTGGATTATGGGGGTAGAGTGAGAAAAGCAATGCAGGGAACCAAAGACAAATTTTGAATAGGTTTAACCTAAAACTATCAAGGGTTCCAAAGCCAGTAGATAATAATGATATCTATATAAAATTTATTTCATGAGAAGTAATACTGCAAACTCCTAAAGTGCAATATTTTAATTCCTAGCTTGTTGATTTGACAATGACACATTCTTTGAAGTAGCTCAGGTCAATAATGTATGGTAGTTACGTAATAATCATATAAACAGCAGGGGTAAACAGGATTTTGGAAAAGGTCCAATAAGCATTCCCTGCTGCTCTTGATGGTTATACTGCAGTGAACAGGTGGTGCAATAGCATTTGATATTGACCATGTCCAGCTCTCACCCATCTGTCAAGTTATATTATAAGGCAAAAAAAAAAATAGCTATGTTCAGGTAACATAGGTTAAAAAAAATAGGGTAGGTAGGTCAAAACGTTTTTATCCATTGCATTTTTTTTTACTTACCAAAGAGACCGAGCCAGTGCTGGAAAATAAAGAAATTTTCAAAATATCCCCTAAAAACATTTTAGCATCTAAAATATATTCCCTGAGCATCTACATGTTGTTTTTAGGTTTTCCATGCATTCTAGGCCGATTCTTCTGGCTTTTGAATAAAATAATCACAAATATCCTAAAAAAAAGTTAGGATACAGCCAAAAAAATTAAGTAGGTAGGGTTACCTGAACACAACTATTTTTTTATTTTTGACCTAAGAATAGCCATTTCCTTTTTTCAGACCCAGCTTCATAATGTGGACTGACCATGGGGAATACGGAGGCTATGAGGCAGCCATTGCTATAGTAGTGGTGATAGCCTTCATCACATTCTGCATCTTCGTTCTCTTCCTTCTACTGCATGGGGACCACCGTCGTATACTCTCGTACCAGCTGGCAGCAAATACTATCTTTGGACACTTTCCCTCAGGTTTCATAGTTCACCCAACCAATGTACACATGTATTTGTTGGGAATGTCTGTAACTGAGGCTTGGTGCTGGATCTATGATGTCATGGAGTTTATCTATGAACTAGTCGTTCCTTACACTCTGTTTATGTTCACTGTTGAACGGCTGATGTACATTTGTGATCCCGTAGGACATGCACACAAGATTAAACAAGTTGGGGTTGTTGCACTTCTTGCTTTTCCTTGGGTCATTTCAGTTTTACTGGCAGTTATCATTGTCAGTGTAACTTCAGGAGGTCATGGCACTTTCTATAGCCACTTCTACACTAATCAAACAATATATTCATGCCACAGACAAGCAAGACCAACTATTACAGAAGAGTACATTCGACAGATCATTGGTGGGGGAATCCCTATATTTTCTTGTCTAATCATCACTGTTGTTGTACTTGTAATGTGGTGCTGCTATAAATGTAGAATGTCAAAGGGTCGAGATTATGCCTTGATGGGTGAACAAGTTGAGGCAATTGTGCGGGACTCAGTTATTGCTGTGGCAGTGCTTAACTTTCTGTTTATCATAGTGTACATACTTGAATTAACAATTGAAATAGGACTGCCAACAGGATTCCCTATTCTCAGTTTATTTGGTGTTATTGAGGGTATTGTCTGGATAGGAACACTGGCTGAGGCCAGACACAAATTTGCATCACTTTTCAAATGTTGTACTCAGACATCAGGTAATCAAGATGCTAAGCAAACAGCTGTCAACTATTCAGCTGACAATCAAGTTTGCAAGTCATAAACAGACTAACAGTGAATAGATAAAGATGCTGAATAATTTTATTGATAATCTCTGGACACAGTAGTCGTAGTCACATACAAGTATGTTAATTTTGTGTTAGTCTTCCTGACTAGTGTGAATTCTGGCCAGGTCATCAAAGGTAGTCAGATTGACTAACAAAAATAATCAAACTGTCTAGGTTTTTGACAGGAAGTGACATCATATTGATATGGTTTATAATACTTTGTGAAGTAATGATACATTGCTTGAACCAGTCTTACACCTTACAAATTTGTATTTTTGTTTGTGAAGAGGGTTATTAATCCAAGCTTAGTCAAATGTGACTATATATGTAAATCATCTTAGTCATCACAAAGAAAGGTCAATTGGTTTAGGCCCTATCAATCAAAACAACAAAGTTAGTCACACTTGACTAACATTTAAACTATTAAGATTATCTGTGCGCTTTTCTTTATTTAGATAATTCATGGATTTATGAAACAAGAATCTAAGAAAGCTATGAAGAATTCAGTATCTATTGGACATGGGAAATAAGTAATATCATAATCTATGTATATAATTATAGGAGGCATGTTTAGGGGTCTTAAAGTCAGTGGCACCATTTGATGGTGCATATTGGTTAGGTTTGAAAATTCTTTAATAATGATATTCTCAAAAAATAACCTTTTGGCAAAGAAATGGTATATTAAACTAATAGTTAAAATGTACACAGTTCATAGATAATATAAGATATCAGGCCATTAAAGTCAATTTCATTTTCCCTTGTTTCTATAGCTAAAACTTTAATTCACATCAAAATGAGTGTCATATGTATTTGTTTATGTCTAAATATATTATATATAACTATATCATAATATAGATATGTTTATACATATGATATACACGTGGTTCGAGTCCTAGTAAACGAATATGATTGTAATGAATGAAGCTGTTAAGTATTTGTCAAATACAATGGATTACATCTAACTCGGTAAAAAATCCTAATATCACGGTTTAAGTAGCATTGTTAGCATGTTGCTTTAAAGCACAGATAAGGCATACACAATTCTGTTACCTATAGCTGTTTAGAGAGAAGCTACTTTGTATTTTACACCAAGTTTTAAGTGAAAACATGTTTTCAACTATTTACAATTTAAGGAGAATTATATACATCCTAACGCTTCAACTCAGATTATATTCATAATAATAATCAGACTTGAATATACATATATAGGCATATTGCACAAAGGTAGAAATTAACTCATTAACTTTGCGCATATCAGTTGAAATAGTGTAAGGGTCACCAGTTGAACACAAGGGGATAATCAGAATTCTTCCAAATTATATATCTTATGATGGTACACAGTATAAATATGGCATGTGCTGCTGGCAGGTGTAAATATACCTGATGGACGGTGTTCAGCAGGGTACACCTCCCAGCAGGCATCGATGCTCGGGTAAAATCAATACAAGACTGCTATATGAGGTGAGAGAGCGATGTAAGGGCAGAGAGAGAACCTTTAGCGTTTGGACAATACAGATCGAGAGATTCGAGGGATTTAGATAGCTATGCAAGCAACAGGGACATATGGTGACTTACACGAGAATTACTGCACTACTGTTGGATGTGAGATTAGGCAGACTCCAAGGAGAAAGCTTACTCTTCACTGGATTAGAATTGTGACACTTAGAAGACTTATCATCTCTTCATTGGCAAATGTACACATCATCGTATCCACAAATAAACTTGACCTACCGCCAAGCGTCGTTCATGTTATGGATATCTCGGACAATTCCCCAATAATTACGATTAACCATAAACATACGACTAGCGTTCAATATACACAAATATATATATCCATGTTCCTGAACTGTAAGTAGACAGTGCTAACATTTGCATTCACATCATGGATAAGAATGTAGATCTTTGAGTTTATCTGAGTTTACATAGAGGGTTCTCATTTGGATCCAGACATCAAAAAACAGAAAATGAAGGTTGGGGTGGGGGGATGCCCACATTGACAAAATCCCTTCTGATAGGCTACGATCTAAATTTGAGTTTTACAATGCATCACATTTTTGCTCAGTCAACTTGCACTTCAGAGATGTATCTTAAAAACGAATCTTACATGATTGTACTTCTACAGTACAAATTGCATGCATATGCTCTTTATAATGATTACATTAAAACACATGTAGCTAATGAAAGAAATATAGACTTATTTTTATATGGCTAGCTTAATATAAGGTCTCGGTTGCCTTTCTCTCTTCCTAACGTGCAGAGACTCTAGTGTATATAGGCCCCCATTATCTAGATTTAATTGCATGCCTTAGATTGTTGGATAATCACAGCAATTAACAATTTCAATACAAACTTCTGTTCTGTGTATTTTAAAGTATCAAAGCCTAAGTGTCACACAGGACAGATAATACAGTAAAGGTTCTCATGAAAGCTGGTGAGTCGTAATAGATGAATTCTACAATATACAGTGAAACCATTTCCTTTAACATTTTATGATAAATTATCTAAAAATAAACTGCATTGACACACAAGGTGTTTTTGTGTCCTTCTTGCTCAGGACTAATATCTAAAACCCTTTTCAGGGGGATGGATAGGGGTGTTCCATGTCGCGTGTCAAGTTTAGAAAACTGTCCATATATCACAGGGACCCATGTCCCTTGTCGAATTTAAGACATCGCATGTCAAATTTAAAAAACGGCCATGTTGCCATGTCGAATTTAAGAAATGCCCCTGTCACCGTGTCGAATTGAGGGTCTAGACCCATTTTTCAGAAATTAGTTATGGATTTACAGTTGTGTCTGTACAATCAGCAATACCTTTAAGTGACTACTGGTAATTGCGATACTTCCCAAATTAAGTGGTTAGCACTGAACACAACTTCCTGTCACCAGCGACGCCTGTGGCCATCACATGAACTAAGGCAGGAAAAGGTGTAACGGACAAGGCTTGGTTCGTATGGGTGGGTCATGTTAGCCGACTAATTATATATATCTATATAAATGTATAATATAATATGATATCGCGATGTCACTTATATAACATAATATTATTATGTTATATAAGTGACATTTTACTTATCTAACCTAATATTATTATGTTATATAAGTGACATTTTACCTATCTAACATAATATTATTATGTTATATAAGTGACATTTTACTTATCTAACATAATATTATTATGTTATATAACTGACATTTTACTTATCTAACATAATATTATTATGTTATATAACTGACAGGGCGAAATCAAATTGGTTAATAACTATAGTGTCAAAATGGGTTTGAGGGGATTCCATTCGTGTATTGCATAGCGGAGATAGCTACGAGCAATGAGGGGGCCTCTCCAAGCAGATCGTTCCCACAACATATTGGATTCCAGTGGCGCAACGTCTGCCTGGAGATGGTGAAATATGGATTCCCCCACAATTCTGAAATAACTAGGCTTGCCATGACGATTTTGAGATCTGTTTGGGATTACTTAGGTCAATGCCAAACTTTTTCTTACAGTAAGAAGATTTGGACCAATATTAAAACAAGATACAACGAAGTTAGGCAATGACATTTCTTAAATTCGATATGCGACACCAGTGCCTCATCCCACATTCAATTATCCATGCTAGCTGTTAGGGTAGCATCGTTTTATTTGAACAATTTTTTTTTATATTGGATTTATCAAATTTAGCATAGCTGTTCTTCCGTCTGGTCCCACTTTATGTTTTGGTTTGTGGTTTGGAGTAGTCCCTTCTTAAAGGGAGTCAAAAGCAACTCCCCTCCCCCCAACCATTGGGAGTAGTCCAACCTATAAAAATAGCATAGGAGATGCCACACCTTTTTCCCTACTGTCACTAAGGTCTTTGTCAAATGTCCATCCTAAGAAATGGCCATGTTGTTCAATGAATTTTATCCTTACAACCACGGAATATTATAGTTTACCCTGAAGGGTTTTTATGGTGCTAGTTGTAAAAAGAAAACTAATATTCTGTTTGTATACATGTATGTGTATGTGTGTATGTATTTATATTAATTTGTTTGTATATGTATGTATGCATGTGTATATATGTATGTATGTATGTATGTATGTATGTGTGTGTGTATGTGTGTATGTGTGTATATGTATATGTATGTATGTGTTATGTATATATATACATACATTATGTAGGCCTATGTGTGTATATATGTTTTACTGTATGTATGTATCTATCTGATAACTGTATCTCTATGTATGTATGTATGCATGTATTTATATGTATGTATGTACAATACTTCAATTCAGGGTATTGCGAGCCTCACAACAGCCATAACCATACTAATCATGACTATGTTCTGTTGTCAAATGTAAATGGTTCCCTAGTAACATGTAGAGGTCTGAACGCCGAGGCGACGCTCCTGGCTACCTGCACGTACTTAGTCGGACTCCCTGAGGAGGGGGCCCGGACATGCAACGGTTTCATGCTGACATGCAAACTCGTATTACTCAGGTGAATCACGGAAGGATGGAGGGTTTATGGTTCAAGAATGTTTGACAACGCGATCTGAGTGAGCAGTAATACTGTTCTATATATAATGTGTGAAATATTTCGAATGTAATTGAAAATGTTTGTATGATTTGTGTACGTCTAAAAAGAGTTAACTCTGAAGAGAAAATCCACTGCAAATAAGTATTAAACCAACGTTACTTCAGGATGTCTTTTTTCCTCGCAAAACTACCAGTTAAATTCGCAAATTCTAGTCACATATTGGCATAATATGTTTGTATAGCATTTTCACTTTCCTATAAAAATTTGAGGGCAAATTCGGGGATTCTGTCACAAAAGAATTCAGTCCTTTGGTTTCAAAGTATCAAGATTTCAGAGCACAATGTACGCTGTATATTGAATATCAAACCTGCTGGCTAAACCAACATAATCTTTCTTTGGTTTCTTGACAATTCCATTGGATCACAAAGTTCCTCAGTACATAACTTTTCAATATTCGTCTTTTTCTCTTCTTTAGTTTCCCCATGTTTCCACTAATAATATACATGCTAATATTAGACTGAAAATACATGAGATGCTGAAATGAAATGAAAGCCAAGGTATTGGTTGCTTATACCTCAAACGAAATTGAAGTAGGAAAATCTGTGTATACTTCGGGATTCCTGACTCCTGTTAATTACCTTAGCTTCCAAGATCTCAGGTCAAAAGTAAAATAATAGTAAAATGATAAGACATACTTACAGAAACGCTCATAGTCGCTGCCTTGGATTGTTGGGATGAGTAAAATGATAGAAAGATACAGAACCGCCATCTCCTGTCCCTTGTATTAAAAAAGTGGGTTAGTGATTATCTTTTTAACTTAACGGGATCTCTCCTATATTTCCCTCGTATAATCAATTAAACATATTTATCCTGGTGGTTAAATCCTTAATAGATCCAGAGGCAATTAAGTCAGAGAGTCATCCATACTTCATACAATCGTCAAGATGTAAAGATATATAGAAATCCAACTTTGTTATTTATCTTCATGTTTTAATCCATGGGTACATTTTCTGATATCCTATGCTTTGGTGGCTGGATGATTTTCTGAGTATCTGAAACCATAAAACTGTGGCCCGTGATTCGGACCTTGGCCACCAGGGTGAGATCTCGCGAGATCCAACGTGTACGAGATCTCGCTGGTCACTGGCAGGTGCCCGTGTTCACCTTATGATGGCCCCTCGTTTTTCGCTGGTTATAGGCAATGAAACCGCTGTTATACATAATTAGTGAAACACTACTAATTATATAATCAGTTAAAGGTCAAGCTATATTAAATATAAGCTCTGTGTAGTCATATAAACCTTTAAGCCTCTGTGTCATTATTTGTTTCAAGACTGCCGCCTCTTTAAAGGGAAACATTCACTATGATAACTATTATTTTCCATATTCTTAGGGTGTGTTCTGATGAATAGCTATATTATAGCTGTGTCATGCATATTTCACTTCCATGTCATGGCAAATGTGATCAGTTTACTCACAGGAGACACACGTATACAAGCCATATTTTGTATAATGTCACATCTTGACAATGTATCTTTGCAATAGACCTTGTGTAGACGTGATCACTTTTGTACATTCTGACTGGTGATATTCATACAAGGCACTATTTCTAGTATTCCTAGCACAAAGCTGTATTTCCAAATGCTTCAGAAATTGTAAATAACTACAATTATATGGCTCCTATTTTTTTCAATTCCACTGGTTGAGTATAAATTACAAGAACCATAGGGGAGAAATGAATTTGTCTCATAATAACTACAATTATAAATTGATCACAGAGCAGTTGTGATGCTTCCTGCACAAGGTCTATTATGTTGTTCTGTGTTTTGGTCATTCATGGTCATTCATGGGCGTCATCTCAGTTATGCACAGTGGGTCACAATCTAACCCCAAGATTTAAATCAAAAACAATAACAAATGTTTTACATTAGATCCATAATTAAGAGTGGTAATTTTCGACACGCACATGTATCCTCTAATGACTAACAATTAAAGAGCATGCATGTGGTACGGTGATTAATACGGAGTCATTTAACAGCGGCATCTGTTAGTGCTTCAACAGACCCCTCAGGCTAGTTAAACAAGTGGAGAGTGCAACTTACCCAGCCGGAGCTGTGATGTCATAATAACGTTGCAGAAACATTCTGTATTGGTTCTTGTTACATTATTTTGATGGCTCCCAATAATATTGCTGCAACGTACTGCTGTGACATTGCACTGCAACATTATTATAACATTCTGGCAATGTTATTCAACCTAAACAGAATGTTCTTATAATTTTCATTATATTTAGTAACATGCTGATTTGGTGAGGTTTCAACCTCACCATCAATAATCTAATTGTTACGTGCCATCTAAGTAAGTAACAAATTAAACTCGCTAAAAAAAGTATGGTTGCAGAACGTTTCTGTTATGTCGCAAGCTGGCCCCTCAGGCTAGTTAAACAAGTGGAGAGTGTCTGTTATACATGAATCCCTTTGATTAAGCCTTATGTCTATACGGAAGTTGATAGGTTCAGGTCAAAGTTTCTCAATAGGCACACCTCTCCACTTCCCATGCACAACTGCCCGAACGTGCGTTAATAACAATATTTATGAATAAATAATCAACATGAGATAATAGCTGTTGTCTCGACAGTGCTTCAGGCATTATCACAACAGAGTAGAGACATTTCCTGTTTACAATGTTTTGAACTCGAGTCACAGTTGTTCCAATGGGTTAATCCTTTAGACCTCACTAGAAACGGTCATAAAGTGCTGTATTTCCCTTGGGATTTTCCAATAAATTCCAAGAAATGTCCAATTATTCAAAGTAGGTCACCCATTTCTGGATCCTGCCACATGCTTTCAAGATGTAATGGAGACTTAGTTAGTAAGGGATGGAAAATCTTACTAGTTTTCATTTGATATATTGGATGTATTTATAATGGTTAGACCTTTAATTTTAGAAAAAGATCAGAAAACGTCAGAATTAAGAGCGGCTACAGCCAAACTGGGGAAACTATCTTTGGGCAGCTATGGCTGGATTGGGGAATGTAGAGTGTTGAACAAGTTCATGAAAACATCTACGATCAAATACGTGTTTATACCCAGAAATTACTTCATGATGTCACCATAATTATAGTACGTGGTAAAGGGGTGTAAAACAACCCACAACCAATGTTTCCTATTAGTGTGAAAACAAAAAGTGATGACATCACAATGAAAGGATTCCCCCCCTCCCCCCACCAGCACTTTAACCCAGTTTGCACTATACACACTTTCTATTCATTTCATAAAAGGTTCTAAGTTTTCTAGTAGATTAATTCCATAGGATTATTGATTAATTTGTCTATATTGCCAATAGGTTTTTAGAAGAAATTTGTCATTATGTATGTTATTAGAATGAGATGCATCTCGAATATGCCCGCAGTTCACCTAGTGTGAGTGTGGCCATATGTTCAGGCTCCAACAGTTAAAACTTCATTGTACTGTTGTCAACCATATACATTTCACTTGACCCAGTTCCATCATTTCTTGGGTATAACTTGGTCACATGGGGTATTTCCCAAAAGTGTTTTAGTCACCAGCTGGTCACTGAGCAAACCAAAACAACCTCAAAACTTTGCATATGGCCTATGAATGAATATACAGGGCACTTTAGAATCATCAAGGAGATTGTTGGGAGTGAATTTATGTAGTTGGATTGGTTGTGGGTTGCTTTAATACTAACATTGTTGGGGAGTTTTTGCAATACATCTAAGGAATTAATATGAATGTATGCAATGCCAAAATATTTGGGAACATGTTAGTAATGTCATTAAGCTAGTATTAGTGGTTATGTATTGATGAAAACCTTATTGCACTCGAGTCCCTCTGGTGTCATATGGAAGAAATTCACATTCAGTGGGTCATCTGTTTTTATGTATATATTTTCATATCTGCAACCTATAGTTTCTGACACTCTTTTTTTTTTTTTTTTTTTTGGTTTCTGCCCCCAGGGGAACAGTGGAGCCCTGGGATGGGTATCCCTGGCTCCTGAAAGTGGTGTGAGAGAAGAGCTCCCCTGTGACTTTATAGTTGGGGAGGTTCTTTATACCGTGCCTCTGACACTCGCGCAGGCCTGTAGCTTTATCTGTTTAAGTGGCCTGATGCTTCCCTTGCAAAACACCAGGTGTCAGTGTAGTGCCCAGTTCGTGTTCAGTATAGACGTTAACCAGGCACTGCGGAGCAGGGTTGATTACCATAAACATTTCACTGAGATTCATGAAGTTAATTTAGACCTTATATTTGTAAAGTACATTCTAATATCTATTAGAGGACACATTTAATGTAATGAAATAGTTTGGAAACATACAAAATGGAAGATTTTGTAAAAATAAACATCATAAGATTTGTGATCATGAACCCGAAATTTGGAATCGTGACTTATATTACACGTGGGATTTGTGAATCGCCACCCCTGACCGGGTAACTTCAATGGCCAAGCAACTTATACGAGAAAGACCTGACACCGCAGGGGTGAGCCGGTCATTAATATTGCTGACTGTTGCAAAATCTACAAGCAGGTTATCATTTTATGCGGTTAAAATGTTTGGGAAAACTTTTAATGTAGGCTTTTATGACAATCACAGGCCCGTAAAAAGAGGGGGGGGGGGGGTGGCAGGGGTGGCGCATCCCCCCCCCCCCCCCCAACAGTCGAAATTTCTTTAAAACGTTCCACCTTTCCATATATAAATTATTGGAAAACCCCTAAAAATGGAGAAAAATCTATTGGAAGTTCCACTTCTTTTTTAGGTTTAATTATTCATATTATAAGCAAAGGTCCACATAGGGATTCTCGCCACGGCAGACCCTGGGTACGGGCCTGCAATCCATGAGGGGTCCTGGCTAAATGCTCATGGAAACCTTAATTAGGCTTATGAAAGTCCATTTGATGTCTCTTTCACAAAATTAATAATGATAATTCTTGTAAAACTGTTTTTTTTCTTTCTATTTTCTCAGTTGCTATGACATGCAGCGAACTTCTACCTTGAAATGTATTTCTAAATATGTGGAAAATGAAGACAATTGGTTGGCCCTTTGTTGTATTGTGGATCACCGGCCTTAGAGTCCTTACAACATGCTTATGAAAATGTTGTCTTATGACATTCTATGGAATTCTATGGTCCTGACAGCCTTATGATAGTCCAGTCCAGACAACGTTAACATTTTTAACAAGATATTTACCCATGAAGGGTTTGAATTACATCTTCTGAGATTCTGTCCTAATTTCTTTCCAATGTTATAGTTATAATTGCAGTTATCTTTTTTATTTATTAAACTACATTCATCATGAGTGATGATCTTCCATGTAAGTACAATTATTATTCAATATCAACACTTGTAGGACACACATATTCTTATAGAAGAAAACTACCCCATTAGTTTATGGGGTAGTATAATATCTTGATGGTGCTTGTGACTCATTAGTTTATGAGTCATCCATACCAATCACATGACAAAAATAATTTGTCACCGGCCGTACTTACCAACTGACCCCAACTCGACGGTTGAGTTGAGTTGAGTTGAGTTGAGTTGAGTTGGCGTCAGTCGTAGAGTGTGGCCAGGATGGTTGCAGCTAAACCCACGACAGTTGAGTTGGGTTTTACATGTTTTAAGATGAAGATATATGAGCAGACCATTGGGTCTTTTGGAGGAGTGGCTAAGATCAACCTACATGCTACCTTTGATATCAGCTACGTAAATCGGGTCATATCCTGTGGCATGGGGAGGTTGAGGGACTACAGTCGTAGAGTCTGACCCTCTTGGAGCTAAGACAGTCTAGTTGAGTTCAGCAGTGTGGCATTTAGAGTGACTTATAATGGATAGATATTGTTTCTTACTGAAGTGTCAACCCCCCATTATAGGTACACAGTCAACTATCGACATGCAGTGCTTAACACTGGAATACCTTTAAATTTGGGAAACACGATATTAATACAGGTGGGAGTTTGCCCAATACATATTTACTTATAGGCTTAGGTTAAGGGAGTGGATACAGGATTTCGAAAAGAGAGAGAGAAGGGGGGGTCCTCACATAATAGACTATGTACTAAAACGGCGTGCATTTGCGTCTACACATATGACGTTTTTTTTTCTCTTTGGAAAGGGGTCAGGACCCCTGGACCCCCCTCCCCCCAATCTGCCCCCTAGTTAGTATGCTGTATAAAACCTGATATGAAAGCCAGTGCTGTATTTTGTCTTGCCTCATCCAATAGACCTCATACAATATTATGATATACAATCTTATACATTATAATAGGTCGGCGTTCTCGGTGTAAGTCAATACAACATTGTTATATACGCCACTTTTATACCTCTATTGTCAGTAGATATCCATGAGGCTTTTGTTACATTCATCTCCATAGGTAGGTAAACAAGTAGATTATGATTAATATATATTTAAGAATTCAAAGCAACATATTGTTGTTTAGGTTTCTATTAAACTTACTGACATTTGAGACTTGTTTCTGTTGTTGAACCATTTGTTTCTATCTGCCCTTAGATTCACAAACCATTTGTTTGGTGAAAAAATATTTTGGATCCAAATAGTTTCCCATTTTTGAATCCACAAAAAAAATCTTTTCGATCCAAATGGTTTCCCATTTTTGAAACCAAAAACGCAACTTTTTGTGGATTCAAAAATGGGAAACCATTTGGAACCAAAAGAATTATTCACCAATGTGTCATTCATTGGCAGCATTCTCCATAACAATGAACAAAGTGATTTATCTACAAAATGGAAAAAATCTACCAATACTCAATACAGACCGTACCAACATATTGGTTTAGTCCACAGTGTGGTGGTGACACCTACATACATAAACAGGGCCACACTCCTATAAACACCAGGGCTGTTTAGATAATGAGTGTTTAGATTTGAATAGGGTTTTTATTTGTTTTATACAAGATAGCAGCTGCTTCAAATTGCATACACTTGTCACAGTAAGATAGACCTAAGGCACTAAGGGTTAATGACCTAGATTTTTCATTCAGTCTATGCCCAAGTACCATTGGTAATGTGTGAGGAAACATATATGATTTCACCTCGACCAATACCATAGGCTGTTGGGGCATAGACTGGACAACCCACAGGTGTTTGTGGACAACCGAATCCTCCAAATTGGTTGTACATGTCCTCTGACGACCTCTGATGCTTAGTAGCTAAAAATCATAATTCTCAAAATTGGTCAGCCATCTTGGATTTAGGATTTCTGCATTGACTTCTAACACAAAATTAATAATTGAATTCCCTGACCGATTATCTCTCAATTTTGACACCAATCATGTCTGTTTAGTTTTTTTAGAAGCTAAATATAAGATTTTTAATAGCAAAATTCGGCCATATTGGATTTTGGGACCCCACATCCATGCTATTGATATTTCAAGGTGGCTCCCTTCCAGATTTCATAGTTATGCCACAAAGGTGCCTCATACCAAATTTGGTGCTGTTATCCCCTGCGTAACGATTTCTAAAAAAAAAAAGACCTTAACAGACCCAACAACTGTGTCTACTGCCATTTAAGCCCCTCCTAGACCTCCTCTTCCCATGGAGACACAGACCATCCTTGATTCCCCTCTTTCACCCCTACTTGTAACACACTCCTCTTATTATCAGGGTTACACTATTAACCTCCAAGCACATCACATTAACACCACTATTACACTCTACAAAGGCCAAACCACATTGAGCAATTTTCTGAAGAATTTCCCACATTTGTGAGGTTTAAATTTCTTTTGCTAGGAGCCCATTTCAGGTGTTTCTGGACATTTTGGGGAATTACAAGAATTATGAATTCTCATGTGCACTTACCCTAACTCTAACCCTAACCCTTAGATGCTCACTTATAAATACATTCACCTGTAAAATAAAAGAGGTCAACTATGTCCTAGGGAATGCCTGAGCTAGTCAAATGAAATACAATCAAAATAGTTTGTGAAGACAAAATGCATTTTTTTATTTGTTGGGAGTCCAATCAAGGTGTTTCAGGACATTTTGGAAAAATGAATAATTATGATTAAGGTTAAATTGAGACCTACCCTGGTGAGGAAGTTACAATAATGTTCTTTTCAAGTGAGGTCTCAACCTCACCTAATCAGAACGTCACAATAACGTTCTGTTTGGATTTGGTCTTGACCTCTCAGAAAAGTAACGTAATAGTTACGTGCTTTTTTAGTAAGTAAGGAACTAACCAAAAAGGTATTGTTGCATAACGTGACTGTTACGTTGCCCTCCGGCTGGGTACATACATTCACCTGTGTGTAAAGTAGGTTAGCTATGTTCTAGGGAATGCCTGGATTAGTCAAATGAAATATAATCAAAATATCTTTTTAGGAGGAAATGGACTTTTTTTGCAAGTCCATTTCAAGTGTTTCTGGACATTTTGGGGATAAGGCTTAATATTATGAGATTGATTCAGGGAACATATAAAAGAAATTAAGCCTAATCACGCATAACTTTTTATGTGCACTTACCCTAACCCTTAGCCTAGTCCTAACCCTTACCCTAATCATAGGTTTTTTCATTTTTACATAACCTTAACCTTTATCGTAAGTGTTCTACTTCTAGTAGTAATCAAAGTCTTAAAATAAAAGTATTATCTGTAATAGAATAAGCTTTTCAAATTTTGCCATGCACTAGGTATTGACCTCAGTGCAACATCTCATAAATTTGATAGGCACAAATACATTGCTGAGCTAGTTTATTGGACAAGTGTTCAATACATGAGTATTTTAAAAGTAAAGAATGGTAGAATTTTCATTTGAGAAAAGCAGGCGATTATTTTCTTTTCCTATTGAATGGAAAATAGTTATATGCATCAAAAGCAAGTGATGTGGATCTTTTCAAGTACAAGATATGAGGTGCAGAATCTTTCTCTGATAGTTTTTCCGTACTCAATTCCTGGGTGCAGAATGGTGCATGCTAAGGTAGAAGCCTTCATACATTGCCAGGGATTTCCATTGCACGTGTGTTTTTCTTTAAAATGTTGGCCTAAGCTTGTTGTCCTTGAAGGTCCATTCTGTTGTGAAAGAAGTATATAGATCCTTAAAGATAATTATCACATGCTTCACATATGTCACACACAAAAAGAAAGGCACTGCTAGTTAAGATGAAAAATACCTGATTAGAGAATCTTCATAAAATAGTAATTCAGTTATGTTTTTATTCAAGTTTCAAAAATCAAAATATTGCTTGGTTCAGATTAACTGGGATTGCACCATACCCAACATGTCATTGTTTTCTTAAATAGATTATAACTCAATTTAACAGTCCTTCATATGCATGTTCAAAGAGATAGAGTTCAGTGTATATTTATGCAATAACATTTTATATTGACCCTTCACTAGCGATGAACTGATTTATGACAAAATTGCAAAACTAGTTGAGGGATTGAGGTATAACAAGACTAAAAGATATGCTGCTGTATATTGTTAATACCTATTTTCAGAACAGGTTGTTGACATACTACTGAATAGCAATCTTCTACTGCTGACACAACCTCAGTGATTTTTAAAAAGTGCCAAAGAACATAAAAATGGCTTGTATGTAGTTTGTACTATGGCTTTATGGACATTACATACAATTATTTAATAATAGTCCAGGAGCGAAACCTTATAATCAAGATCTACCCTACATGGTGAGCCCCCTGGACTATCTTGAATTTTTTCATCTTATGGCATCCTAACGGCCCTGCTTCAAGATGGTTCTGAAGAATTTGGGTATGTGAACACTGCGTCCTTATGTGATTTGTGCTCAATTAGCAAAAAGCAAAAAATGTGTTATTTCTCTTTCTCAGTAACTATGTAAGGAATGATAACATGCCCTATGTCATCTGGAAGGTTATTATTTTCCTGATCTTTGGTATATTATTTGCTATTGTCATTGATGATGTATATTAGCACATTTTCAGAAAAACTGCCATTTTGGTCAAAATCATTGGACCTTAAAAATTAAATGTGTTATTTCTCTTTTTCAGTAACTATGTAAGGAATGATAACATGCCATATGTCATCTGAAAGGTTGTTATTTTCCTGATTTTTGGTATATTATTTGCTATTGTCATTGATGATGTATATTAATTAGCACATTTTCAGAAAAACTGCCATTTTGGTCAAAAATCATTGGACCTTAAAAATTAAATGTGTTATTTCTCTTTTTCAGTAACTATGTAAGGAATGATAACATGCCATATGTCATCTGAAAGGTTGTTATTTTCCTGATTTTTGGTATATTATTTGCTATTGTCATTGATGATGTATATAAGCAATTTTACAGAAAAAACTGCCACTTTGGTCGAAATCATTCGACCTTAAAAATTAAAGACTTAACTTGGGAATGGATAAACCAAATTGTAAGTATACATTCTGGGGATCTTAAGGCAGTTTTGAGATGTTCCATCTCATTCAATTGAATAACAGCTATGAAATAATAATTGTGACCCAACAGGAGTAAAGAATGCTATGAGGATGATTTTTTTCTATGCCCTAGGACTAACACTTAAGGAGAAAAGAGTAATTTAATGAAAAATTGTGTTAAAACTTTCTTAGAGTAACTTTTTGTGTACAATTCAGCTGACCTACTCAAAAAATTATATTTCATTCCAAATTATCCTTATTTGGAATGTCAATGGAACGTTTCTCAAAGCTTACCAAACAATAATAATTTGGTTGCCATGGAGACAATGATTTTAGTGATTTAGTAAAAGAATTGTGACATCATGTTGGAAAATATAACTTGAAAATATTTCAGCTCCAAACAGATAAACAATATCATTTTTAGATCAAGAGTTATGATTACAACAGTATTTTATAAATAGCCGTTTATGTTTTTCAAGATTTATGTTTTGTTTTTAAATAACTCAGTAAATACTGAATAATTCATATTGTTGTCATTTTCAGGAGCATTGACATTCCTATGTTCTATAACCTGTAACTTTTTTGATAATGAAAACAGTTTCACAGTTTTGGAATCATTTGAAAGCTTATTCCACCCTCTTAAATGTATTCCTGCCCTTTCTCCCTGTTGGGTCACAATTGCTTGGAGGAAGGATTGCTGGGATAATGTCATTTCATATTTCTGTGTGTCTAAAACATGAATAATAGACCATGGCTCTCAGAAAAAAAATATTTTTCACATATCACAGAAAACCTGGATACAATATGCCCCAGAAATGGTACTTGAATTGAAATAAATGGCAGCCAAAAAATTCAGGAACAACTAAAAAGTGGCAAGAAAATAGCATAGATCAATTTTTGAACAAGCCTGTTTTGTTACTTTTGTTGAAATCACGTCTGTTATCTTTCCGTTTTGATTAAATCAAACTGTATCTTATTATGTTATTCTTGATAAGAGCTGCTCATGTGACTCTTCACCAAGTTTAGATTCTTTTTATGGAATTATATTTATGATGCTTGAAAGATGAATATCAAACAAAATCCTACATACCTTCACTGCCCCTGTCTCCATCTCTCTCAGGGGTCATCATCTGTAACAGTGATGTATATTTCAGTTATGTAAATGAAAATCTAATAAACATAATCAAACAAGATAATTGGGAACTCAGGACCAAAAGAAAAATCCTATAACTAAACTTGACAATATTTCATTTTCTTCACACCTACAAGACCCGTGATTTAAACACTGTATCCACATACATGTTCTCTATTTCTCCTAGAGGAAACCTCAGAGTGTTTTCTTCTTAAAGAGCAATGCCAGAAAATTCCTCTGTTCTATGTACATATATGTAAACAAATGCCAATAATTTATAATGATGATGCATTATTGGGTACAAAGAAATGCCACATTTTATATTTTCCGTTAACCCCTTCCACCCCATAAGGCCATATTTAGCCACCACATGAGTGTTACCCATAAAATAGCACCTCTTTTATGGTTTTATTCTGATTATAAAATAGGTATTTCACCTACACTCATGAGGTAAATATCAAAATATTCCCAAAGTTCTAAGGAACCTTACACTTTTTGTATTATTATTCTATGATGCTTAGATATTTTAGAACATGTGTTCCAGTAAAGGCTGTTGTGGTCAATATAGGGCAAATATGCCTATTATGGGAAATCAGCCTCCTGAAAGCATTAGTTAAGGAATTATTGGTGAAAAAACATTTTTCGGTGTAATTTTGTGGAAAAGTTTGACTTAGACAGAAATTTCATGAGAATTCAGTGATTTTCATAAAAATATCAAATCTTTTGCGAATGATGCATTATGGGAAATTTGCAATGGAATGATTTTTTCACAAAAATCCTTCATATAATAAGGTTGTTAGGTTGCCATAGTTACAGAAAAAGAACGTTCCAAGTCAATGGAACAATTTTCATGGGTAATGTGGGAAATATCTTTTTCTGCCTTATATTTCAAGCAGTAAGATAAAAGACCAAGTCAATCAAAAGTTATTGTATTTTAAACATTTTTCTGAATAAGAAATGTTTTTTATTCTAAATATACAAGGTCAAGTTAAAGTTACCATAACATGGTAACAAAGATGACCATCAGAACTGGGTTTTTTTTATTGTACACAAAGTAGGGAAGTTCAAACGACCATATCTAAGCTTCTAAAAGGAATATTTTCAAACGGTTTGCAGCTTTAGAAAGCATTTCTTCTGTAGTCCACACATATTTTTATCTACTATCCTCAGGAATAGAGGGTTGAAGGGGTTAATATGATTATACAGAAATACTTATAAGCAAGGCACGATAAGTTTCTGAAACAAGAACAGGTTATTTTGTGTTTTTTTAGAGTGATTTTTGGGTATTTTCAGGAATATTCTTTTTCATCTTTGAGGGTAAGGCCATAATTATTTTCTATACATTAAAATATCTTTTTGGATCTATCCAAATATCTAAAGCTTTTGATGTCAAAAGTATGGAGATTTACTTTTAGATGGGAAAAGTGTTATTTTTACCTATGGTAAATGGTAATGCCAATGGTAAATGCCAATGTTAACAGTTGTTTTTCTCAAATGTGAATATCTTGTGAATGGACATGGTGACCTATGTTTTTTTTAAAGTTTTATAACAGTCCCTATGCATTCATCTAACAGCTGAGTGAATTTGATAATTTTATTATGGTTTTCAAGAAATCATGCCCAATAACCATATTAGCCTTTAATTACATTTTGAGAAAAACATATTATTTGATAAATGATCAACATAACCAAACAGATCAAATTAATTAAAATACAACATCAGAAACAACCTTACAGTCCTCTTTACTTATAAAGAACACAAAACTAAAATCAAACATATATCTTGAAATTATAAATACTTCAAATATAGGATAGTTATTTGTACTAATTTGTACTAAAAATTATACAAGAATATTTTATGTTAAAGTAATCCATCAGATGTTTGCATTATTTGACTAACTAACATTAAACTCACATGCTTCTCTCTTGCCTAGAAGGGTAACAAAATGTGTCAGTGGCCCATTGCACAATAGAATTTTGTTGTGCGGATCAAGTTAAGATATCTTAGCAAAAGGTTTGGTTACGATTTTACAAAAATAGTAAAAACTCTGATTCTAATGAATGAAATTGAATTCTGTAAATTGTAAAAAGGGAAAAAAATAGAGAAAGTTCAGTAAAAGTTACAGCTCTCTGGGGGCATTCTAAATATAGAAAAAAATTGTTGCAAAACGATTGTTGTTATGAAAATATTATTTTCGTTAATAATATTATTTTCATTGCTAGGAAACCCATTGTGCAACGGGCCACAGATGTACTTGAAAAAGACACTTTTACAGCAGTCTCTCATTGTTACGGTGTAAGTCTTTTAAAAAACAACTTAATGATTGCTTAACCAACTATAGTGCTTCAATTCTAATGATCACTGCAAAATAATGCAACAGAAACCTAAGCAAGCATGTAAATAGTTACTAACTATCAGGGCTCTCGACGGATATCTAAATATTTAATATATATATATTATTTTTTGTTTATAATCAGCAAAACCATACCAATCATAATTTATACAAAGAAATATAACCTAAGGAACTTGATTTTATATAGAAAAGAACTTGATTTTATATAGAAAAGAATTGTTTTTATGAATAATAAGGAAACAAATCATCATCATACAGATTCTTTAGAGGTAATTGTAATGTGCACTCAACTTATGGCAAAACATTTTGTTTAAACTCATGCACCCAATCTTTGCATTATTTGAATAACAAAAATCATTAAACATATTTGCTGTTTTGGTTAGAATGGCAACAAAATATGTCAGACGTATCAGAAAAAGACATTATTACAATGAAGATAATTTTACAGAAACAATATAATTGGTGATATTTGTTATGCCCATTGACAGTGGTGTTCTCACAGCTTCCCAGCAAACAAATTCATGTTGTTACAGTCTTGTGACAACGTAACACTTTTGTTGTGATGTTAAACATTTTGGTTGTCACTAAAAACACACATAGACTCCCATGTACCTTGTACCTCGTTACAACTTACATATACTGGTACCTTATCACAACTGAAACATTTTGCTGATATTTCGTATTTGTGACCCCAACAAATTCATTGCCTCACAATAAAACTAACCAATTTATTTGTTCAGGGTTATAGGTTCAATAAAAGTTAATATATAAAAGAGGCCTACCATTAAATAAAGGAGTGGAAAGGATCTAGTATCCAGGAAAATATTCTTTAGGTAGGCCCCAAACTAAGAATCTAAGAGTATGGGCCAGAGTGTTTCAGATATTTTATTTAGGTCTTAGTATTTATTTTATGCCAAAAAGGGAAAATATTCTTTTATTATAATAGGTTTTTATATGTAGTAGTAACTGAGAGATCCTTTTTCAAAAAGTGAAAGTTAAAAGTGCATCATTTCAATGTCTGGTATGGGTAGAAATGTATAGAGGCACACATTGATGAATTAATTATATCAATAAATATGTTTATGTAAAATGCAGTTAATAAAATAAAACCAATAATGGTTACATACAATGAATATTTTATGCCTATGCAGTGTGAGTCCCCAAAATTCACCAATAAAAGGCATTGTCTATCCTTAAGTTAATGCAAGATTAGTGCAATTCATTCTAATATTCACTACAGAATAGTGTAGGACAACTGAAAACTTTCCATGTATGTAAATAATTACTTACCTGGACTTGCAGTAGGGATTTGCCTCTTTGAGTAGACTGAAGAAATAAACATTTGTATAACTAAAGAAAATGCATAGAGCCATAACCCTATTTATAAATGCTTTATCTGAAAGATGCATGGGTCTATGTGTATTTACAGGGAACATGTAATAACAATGAATATCTTTTGAGACCTCTTTAAGTCATTGTAGCTATGAGAGTTTCTAGGCATATTCACAAAGAATGAGATTGTTAACCCTTTAGACCCCATCAGTTACGAGAATAAATTGCTGGATTTCCCCAGGATTTCCCAGGATTTTCCTCAGAAATCCCTTAGATTTGTTTTGATTAAGGAAGTTCAAAGGTTCACCCTCCCTTAAATATTAAAATTATAGAAACGGTTTGAAGCATAGAACTAGGAATTAAATAAGCTTTTAAACGATATATTTGCTATTTCTGTATGTTGTACACTACTAGAATCTTCTCTTTTGGAAAAATATGGAAAAATTAAGTAAAAATGGCTGTTTTTCCAGGAAGCTACGGCTGGATTGGGGAGTACACCCTCGGGCGGCTATGGCCGGATTGGGGCCTAAAGGGTTATGCAATGTTATTTTCAACATATTTCTATTTAAGTCATGTAATTTTTCACAATGAAATGACAACTTTTGTACTTGCCTCAAATGAATATTAATGTGCCTTAAATGACCATAATCATTATAAATATCAAAGAGACAGAGTGCCATGGATGAAATACACAAAGCACTACAGATATGATTGAGCTGAAAAGAGGGATTATCATACAGACAGTGAATATGAATTCTTAATTATGAGTTATGGAAACCCTTTGCCTACAAAAACTAATATAGGTATACTTACCACCTCCCATTTTCTAAAAGTAAAAAGAAGAAACATATATATTTACATCATATTTGAATGTATGCAGTATGCATGAATAAGAAAGCAAAAGAATGTCCTTAACACTTATAAAAGGTGAAGGATGATTATTCTGGTGGGGGCCAACCGGGACCGGGCAGGGGTCAGGCTGTGCTGGGCCTTCTGTGAACAGTCTGGTTGACTTAAGGCATGTTTCCAAGGAACTACATTCTCCTCAGGAGAGCCTAAGACTTGAAAAGATTTGTAAATCTTTGATGGTCGTTCATAAAATCGTTTAGTGGAAACACAAAATCGTTGGTAAAGACACTTGTGAACGACTGCAAACGACTTTTACTCAAGACAAAAGTAAAAGATTTGCAAACGACCAAATATTTAACCTGTGTCCTTGTCAATATTTCTGGAAGCCAGTTGCAAATGATTTCTTCCAGAGGCAATTAAAAGTAATTAAATCCATTGTTCCCTAGGTTTTTCAACTCAAGGCATTGGAAATAGTCGTCCACAATGTCCCAGAATCCCTTTATTCCAGTTGTTCGGTGGAAACACTTTGTCTTTCAGTCAATTTTTACTGACGATACTTACTAATGACAAACAAAATTTTGTCGTTAGCTTTTGTCTTTAGAAAAAATCGTTGGCTAAATGTCAAATCATTCGGTGGAAACCTGGCTTTATCAAACATCTACTCTCAACAATATAGGCCTATTCAGAAATTTCAGAGGAAATTTCAGGAGTTGTTAACTTTGATATGTTAAACATCAAAAGGCCCTAAAGGTCCCCTGTTTCCGTTTTTTAAAAATAAGTAGCTGAGGCAATAGGGGACCTCCTGCCTAATTTAAGTTGAATAGGACACACTTAAACCTACTCATAACTTAATACAACACGTAACATGACTCATACCCCTAATATGAGATTCATATACCCAGCCAAGGTGTGATGTAATGGTCACGTTATGCAACCATGCTTTTTTGGTTTGTCAGTTACTTACTAAAATGTGACATAACGTTTATATTATTTTTCTGGGAGGTCGAGAACTAACCAAAACAGAACATAATCATAACGTTCTGGTGAGGTGAGGTCAAGATCAAATTAAAACAGAATGTCATTTTGATGTTCTGATTAGGTGAGGTACAGGCCTTACTTAAACAGAACATTGTTGTGACGTCCTGACCAGGGGAAGTCCCAACCTCACCTAAACAGAATGTTATTATGATTTTCTGATTATGTCAGGTCTTAAACTTAGCTAAACGGAATGTGTCTGCAACCATCTTTTAATGTTAGGTGTCACCCTAACCTAAACAGAACATTATTGTGACATCCTCATTCAGTAAGTTCTAACCCACACCTAAATAGATCATGATTGTGACATTCTTATTAAGTTTCAGCCTCATAAATAATGGTACAAGAATGTTATCAGAACTTCGCAATCTAACGTTGCAACAGTTGGTTCCAGCAACATAATTGGGAGCCATCAAAAGAATGTCACTGCAACCTAACAGTGTGACGTGACAACAATCAATCTAGAACGTTGCTACAAAGTTATTAGAATGTCATTTCCTTGGCTTGGTAAGCTTATGGATCTTTTTCTTACCAGATTTTTCATTCTTTCCGCCCATTACAATACTATTTACCAAAATTCAAAAATACCAATTAAAAAACATACTTACACTGAATTCAGATATCTGAATATTAATTTCACATTAGGAAAGTTTTTTGGCTTTGTTCAAACCTTAACAATAACTGATAAATTTCACACTTGGATTTGAAAATTTATATTGTACTATGAAAGAAAGAGAAAAATTCCAACTTTATGTCACGATTCCAAATAATGTTTAAATGTCCTTTTCAAACTCTTCAGCAATGTCAATATTAATATTTCAAAACTTACTTTTTGATGTTTACCACCCGTCATGTCTAGAGGACAAGCTCTTATGACCACTCATGTCTCCATGAAAAATCATACCCATATCCGTGTTGAAGCAGTACCCTCACCAACCCTACACATCATGTAATTTTACCATCTTGACATGTTGCGACATGGCATAATATGTGATCCATGTCACAGACATGGTATTATTGACAACACCTACCCATGTCAGGAGAAACTTAAAGTAAAGCCCCCAAAAACCGGGTAAGAATAGGGCCCCAGTAGCCCCTGCTGGCCGTAGAAGGCGACAAAAGGGGGGACCTGGCACTGACCAAGTGGTCCATTGGGTAAAATTCCTGGTTAGTGTCATGGTTCACTAAGGGGTGAGGTACAGCAAAAATGATTGTTAGATTTTGATCCCCTGCTGTTTGCCGGCCCTGTCACCCTTATCTCATAGATTCAATCACCAAAGACATAATTCTTCACTACTGGATTTTGTCTTAAAAATTACCCTGGCTGTCGGTACGGCGTAAAACACTCAACACTCACTCACTGACTCACTTAAACTCTGTGTGTTAGTTACAGGGGCAGGGGGATGGGACACAGGGTATGGAAGCTGCCTTGTCATAACTAGGTCATGGAGGTGAATTTAGCCACTGGAGAAGAATAGCAAGAATTAAAGCATCTTTAGGTCCTAAATTTTCCCTGAATCACCCCTGACACTGAAAAAAACAAACACAATGTTTTGGAACCAAAAAATTAGGTTTTCCCAAAATTATTAAATTTTGATACATCCTAACAACTTGCCTTAAATTCAACAAGGCAGGAACGGGCAAGGATCAGAGGAGTGATTTTGTGGATGGCAATTGAGCCTGTCTTGAAAGGGGACTAATAGAGATGTTCAGAAAACAGGTACTACCAATTCTATTTTAGCTATTCAATAAAGCAGTCAGAATAAAGAGTAAATAGACTTTGGAGGTTTTTAGTGACCACCATGAGCTCAATATGTCCACATGGGTAATAGAGAAATCTAAAAGGTATAGATTCTGAATTCTGAAAATAATTATATTGACTACTCTTATCCAATAAGACAAATTAAACATTTTTTTTCTAGACAATAAGAATTAATAAGATTGTAATACTTACGTGAGTTTTGAGGAAGTCAAGGAAACCTGCATATGAAGCAACAAAAAATGTTTGATTATTGCGTTGACACTCAGAAGATTGTTACTTGTCATCACTATAACTATTGTCATACCATTATCATCAGACAAATTAATTCATCAATTCACTATATATAATGAATCCAGGCCTGTGCTATGTTTGCCAATACCATGTGGACCAGCACCGTTTAACACTGGGGTCTTAGTGCATATCAATAGTATTTTACAATCAAGGTGTCAGTGCGTATCAGTTCCACTATCTCAATTATCCATGCATGCATTACACTAGATGTAGATTCTACTGTTCTATTTGACCTCGAGGTTCAGCCCTGGACACCGAAATCGAGATAAGTCATCTATTATTTTGCTTTAGTCAGGGGATGTGTGACATCTGTGAAGTTTGCCCCCAATTGCCTTACTAAGCTGCAAAACTGATTAAGTATTGCGCATTCGAGAAAATACACACAATTAGTTAAGGTTGAATCATTGGAAGGTGTAGTGAGGTTAGTTCTTAATACATTCAGTATTTGAATAAAATTGTCTTGTCAAAGGGAGGATCCAGTGTATTTATGCTCTCATACTACCATGATTCCTTTCCACATATTAATTAATATCACCTTTCTATATTCATTTTTTTGGGTTATTTATAGTAAACTAAATTCAGTGTCGCTGGCTCTGGCAGTCTCAGGTTACACATTGAATATTCCTGTGTGAGAAAATATGAAAAAAATATGATATATCAGGATTTTTGTAAGTTTGATATTTGAAGATAATGATTTTTCCATGGGACATCACACGCAGATGCTCAAGATGTTCTGTATGGAGAAAGCCAAAGAGGAGCTATTTGAAGTCACTTGAAGGATATTGGTGAATCTGGGAGGTGTAGTACAAAGGACTATTTCTCTTTAACTGGACTTAGGGTCAGGTTACTATTTCATGTCCTGTTGAGAGGGACAAGGATTGCAAGTCCTTATATGTTTACATCATTCTTCTGTCTATTAACATTTTTTCAGGGGTGTGAGAGGGGCAGTGATTATGTACTAATCAACACTTGACAATTACTGAAAGTTTAGTGTCAAGCCAAGGCCCTGACCTAGATCCAGGGGCCAGACAGTTTTGTTGGGCAGTCATGGCCGCAGGGAGTATAAGGGAGTGGGAATGCTACAGAAAATCCTTTGCTCTAAGTTACAATTTCATTTCCTGTGCTCTTTTGGGAGTACTGCCATTACCACACATTGTAGGACCATAGCACTGGTTAAATTCTGATGAAAAATACTACTGCACTGCACAATCTGAATTAAACAAGTAGTCTCTGTGCTTATATACATGTACAGTTTCATTTTTGTATCCACACAAATAATTTTTTTGAAGGGACATTAGAACCTTTAGCAATGCAAAGATTTCAAGGCTCTAACTGCATGTTTGACAGGACAATGTGGCTACAAATGTATTTAAGTTAACTTTAGCAAATTTCTCACCTGAGACAACCAGCTCAATATCCTTGTCTACAGCCTGAAATGGACAAAAGAATAGGAAAAGGAGATGAATGAACAAAACCAAATACTTGGAGTGATTTCATTGTTGCTGTAAACAATATCAATTTCTACTATCTAAAATTATTGGCTAAATATCTTTCACAGAACATTATAAGACCTTCATCCAATCTGTTTTACAGTCACCAACTAACACAACTTACTCTTGGTTCCTGACAATAGAGCACCATATATTCAAAGCCTTTACACACTTAGCTTACCAACTCAACTGAACTTGACTTTTCTGCCTAAGAAAGGCACAAAAGCCTACAGCCTACGATTGTACAAAGGAAAGATTAATGACTGATTATGTTTCAGGGTGGTTTCGTCAATAAGGGCGCCCCCTAGGAGAGTCTGTGCAACCAGGTACGACGCGACGTCAATTTTTGCCCTTTTTAGTGACGTCATCCATAAACAAAGGGTGGTGACGTCACGAAAAGGGCAAAAATAGACATTGCGTCATACCTGGTTGCACGGACTCTCATAGGGGAGCCCTTATTGATGACTTCTAGAAAAATTGCGTAGGTGACGGTCGCACTTGCACATCTTTGTGTAGCTATAATATTTTTGCTACAACTTAGTATACATAGTGAAATTGTACCCTGCCACACATCATTAGGACTTGATGATGGGTCATATATCTTAGACTTCTCCATATCTACTATCCATCATTTTACTGCTAGGAAAGGCAATAATTAGAGTCACTTTACCAGCTACATTGAAGGCTTTGAATTACCACTATGAAAAACAACCCAAGCATGTCCAGCATGACACATTTTAACAGTTCAACTCAACAGATGTATGAAATTAGATCATGGGCTTGGCTTGAGCTCCAGAGTAGTATAGTTAAAAAACTTAACATGTATCTTTTGTTAGATACAATTATTGGGTAAAATCTAAAGATTTTCCTTTTCACTTCTAATTCTACTTTTAATGATACATCATATATTTGACTTTATATGTAAAATGAATGATACAAAAAGGGGATTCAATAGAATCACATTTATCTTATTGACTTTTCAATATGGGAGAGATCCTTTTCTAATGGAGAAATCTATCACACTATCACCCTAGGAAGTGGGTTTCTCGAATATTGTGGTGAGATCTTTTTACTCATTACTCCTAACTATATTTACTACATGACTATCACCAGAAACATAAATATAAAATGTTATCATCTCCACAAGTGTTTGAATTTGACAAACCACACAAAAACCCACAAAATATCTTAAATAGCATGCATTGTATTTCTTACCTTGGATTCTGTATTGGCTGCAATAAGCAGCACTCCCAGGGCAATGACCAGGACCAGCCTCATTGTGGGAACTGTCAAATCACTTATAAAAAATGAAAGTATCTCTATTATATAGTAACAGAGAAGATGCCATAATTTATATCATAAATAGTGATTTATTCACCTAGCAGAGGTAGGAAAACTTTAAACACCCAGGAAAAATATTTCTTATCATAGGGCAAAATATGAAAAAATATGATGTGTGAAGATGATACCCTCTTCTTTTAATATGATAAATATGAAGTATTTAAAATTTATATTTCTCCAATGCATTTTGACAAAAAACATGGGTCTGGCTTCACTGGATGGGCTTGTGCTACAATCTAATGTAAATGAATTGCATATTTCGACAAGAACTTGACAATGTTTAATCATATAAAGGACAGAAAAAGAAAATAGACCACATCTGTTTTATAATATTCAAAAGAGCAATAATTATTCTGCATTACATTTCTTGTAATAGCTCTTTAAAGATGACTTAAATGATAGAGAATTGTGACCGCAACCAACGCATCTCTGCAATTCTCGCAGACGAGATACGGCACCTCTGTTAGGTGAATTGCCTTATAAAATATATAGGAAACCCCTGGAAAAAACAAATACAAATATTATATGTTCTAAGAAAAATGTAAGTTTATGTCCGAGTTATACACTTTTGCAGGTGAAATAAATATTCTTTAAGGAAAACTTCCAGTACAAGTATTTTGAGATACAATTTGAAGGCCCCGAATGGTAGGGTCTTGTAAATGTGATTAATGGTAACTTGTGAGCAATTAGGTTGTGCATATTAAGATGGTCCCTGTGAAGTAAGAGGTAGTTAAATGTTTGCCTCTAGATATCCATATTTGATAGAAAATCATGGCCTTCGAGATCCAAGTGAATTCAATAAAGTATGTCATAAGTACACAAAAGCAATGGATGAGTCAAACCTTTCAAATGTGTCAAATCTTTAGCAATTATTAAGCAATAGTTGTATTTGCAACATGATCAATATTACTTTTCACTTCCAATGTATACTGGATAGCCCACATAAGGAGGAATTCCTTGCTTTAGGATAGACAATTCTTTCACATATCACCATGTTGTGATGTGTCACCATGTTATGTTGTAAATTTTCATAACCTAACATGCGTAGCTGCTTTGTCACACTCAGCAAAGTCCTGGGAAATTGTTCAACATCACAGTACCAGGACAACAACATTTCAAAATGTGTATTTCTCTATTGGCTGTCATGCCCCTTAGGCCTACTTTAAGGTGTTATCAGTGCTTTGTTACAAACCAATAGTTAAAAGGTGATACACACATTTGATAAAGTTTCAGCCAGTAACTATTATTCATGGTTGTTAGTGCCATCATTTTATACATTATGAATTGAATACAAAATTTCAATAATCACTATTTGAGGCTGTTTTCTGATAGCTAAAAGTTTAATATCATAAGGAGGTAAGCATTAAAAGGGGGAGAAAAGGTAACTTAGGAGACTTTCTGGGGAACACATGTACACTTACCTATGAAAATGAAGTCTCCCTGAGGAATACACTTACCTAGGAGACTGCAGTCTCCTTGGGGAACACACTTACCTTGTACTGAACTACGAGATATCAGTTGTTCCTTCTTCTGTGAAGTCTTCAATATGAGTGTGTCTGTCTTATACCAGCCTACCTCATACATGATGTGTGACAGTCTCTTTGAAATCCAGCCTTATGGATATCTGCACTGAAGGATCTAGCATCTTGATTTAACTGAGAAATAATACAAAATAAGCTAAATTCATGTTGTAAGTGAAATATCATACAGTTTTCATTGTCAGTAAACTAACACTGTCAATGGTTAAATTCATTCATGTTGTTGCAATGATTACTGGAATACTGATACAACATATCAATCTGCTTGTATCTCTGTTTCCATTGTAGGTAACTGAATTAGAACTTATTGTACCAAAATAGAAATTTGGAACAGAGGTTATTAAAACGAGACCAGAGACTGATGGCCAAGATAATCCTCCCAAATAATCAAGGACCGTCTAAGTTTGGTGGTAGAGAAATCCCTTTACTTTACCATATCTAACCCATCTGACTTTGCCTTAAATTGACTGTTGCTTTTGATCTATTAAGAATATTGATTCTTTTAGTATGAGAATCTCCAAGACTCTATAATTGATATCATTAGACTGCTTCTTGCAGAGAATGTCACTTTTGCTGAATGGAAAATTGTGCAGACCAACAAAAAGTTCCTTGAGTCCCCTGCCCTTGCTTTTTACATATACCATGTTCCAACTGTGCAAAATATCATAAAAATGGCCAGCCGTAGGGCAGCTCCAGAATATGGGGTGCTAAAAGTTAACATATAATATATGTAATGAGCCTTCATCTGTTCATCATCATCCATTCTCACACACTTTAGGGATAATTAAAGGAGAGGGCTAGAACCCCTTAAATGAATACAACCCCCTAGGACTTTATTTAGCAGTAATTATTTTCATATCAGCAAATAAAAAATCCAAAGTTGTAAGCTAGCTCAAGAGATACTAGGAATTTCTGTAGATTTTTGTATGGAGCAATGGATTTATACCAGCAATTGAAAACTCGAGAGAAAATAAGAACTACTCTAGATTTTAATGATTAAATTCCATCAATAATAGACATTACCTGTACTTAGCCATCACAAATATAGACCTTTACAGACATGGTCACGTAATCACATTTTGGTGATCACCATGTGCTCATGATGACCATATGGCAACACAATAAAACTGAAATTCAAGAATTCTAATTATTGAAAATGGTACATCTTTATTTCATGAGTTTTATTTGTATAGTTACAGCATTAAATTATATAACACATTTTCTAAGTTATTAATTATAATGATCTTTAAGTGACCACCAAAATAGAATAGTTCATTTTGGATTAATGAAAACTATTGTGTGGCAGGGCCTCTAAATGATCTCACATTCGCCAGTTGTTCTCCAATACGCCGCAGGGTCAAGACTCAGGTGTGGCTATTACACCATCTCTTATCCTGATGTTTCCACCTCCATAATATCATAATGGGTTATACAAGTCAAAAGATTTGCAGTGGCCATGATCAAGCTCCTTCTCTTCCAGCAAAATGCAGCTAAAATATTGCCCTATGACAATCAGCTGCTTTGGGGTTATTGTAAGTAACAAAGACCCGTGCTCTTCCAACACCCCGACTGACCTGTCGCAGGGTGTCTGTCTTTGTAAGATAAACAGTTTTATCACGTATATATGTATAATGCAGATTTTAAAGCAGTCTCTCATTTGGTCATATTTGTCATGCCGACTGAGTTGTTTTTTTAGTGGTAATTTAAATGCATTCTTTTTCATGATTTTAGGTCTTGTCAGTGAATTTCTTCATACATGAACTATTGAATTTTTCATGTTGAGATGGTGTTTTATGTTTTTTTTCTTCATGAAAACATAAATGTACATTGTTTATTCATTTCCTGTCAAAATATATAACAACAACAGCAATCATCTGTTAGTGTTATAGGTCTGCATGAAAAGACAGTAATATGATTCACAGAATCCAGCTGGTCTTCATTGGTGACCAATCAAATGACAATAAAAGGGCAACCTATTAACAAAGCCAAATTTACCAAGAAATCTGAAACTCACATATGCATAATGTCGAATTCTGCAAAGGGAGTAAGCATTTTTAAACATGATTTTCAAAATGAATTATTGCAAAATATGATCAGTTCAACATTACATCCAATTATAGATAGAGCAATGGTTATAAATTTGACATGTACAGGAGGTTCCCCATACCTGCATAACTGCAATGAATGGTGCAGATATACACAGGTAACCAAGTTGCTAGATAAAGTCAGACAAGTGTTTGGCAAGTTTACTAACAAAAGAGCAAGGAAAAAGGGTTCCTGCACCATCTGTGTAGGTGAGAAGGAGGTATATCATCTTCTTATCTACTTATTGTTCATATAAATACTCTACTTTTACCAATCTACAAAAATAAAGTTACCAGGACATGGTCAACAAAGTGTGAAATTAAAAGGCTGTCAACTATTCCAATGCAATAATAGTATCAGATTTGTTAAAGCATGATGTATTACATGGACATGAGGCACCCCGTATCCATTTCTCAGGAAAAAAGGGACGCTTTAGTCTCTTCGTGAATAGTCCTTGTGCAGACGTGGTCACGTGATCACTTTTTGGTGATCGCCACCTGGTAATCAAGACCATGTGGCTAAGGTATAAATGATGATTATTTTCAATAATTGTAGCATAAAATTGTTTTTCAAATGCCTCTGAATTTGAAGTAACAGCAATTAAGAATTGATCACCAATATGGCTGCCAGCTTATTCTGAGTAGTTTTGACGTCATCTGCACAATGCCTATATGCACTATGTGTGAGCTGTTCCAGCCTCTTTTTGTCAATAGCATTGATGCTGCTGTGCATGAGGTGCATTATTATGAGTGGTCATACTGATGCACATATGCCATTGATGCTGACCAGCTGCAAAGTTTAGGCCAAGTTTAGCTTTGCCCTGACCCACTGCATCACTGTACATGCAATAATGGAATTTACTAAATATATAGCTGAGGCATTAAATGACAAACATGATGTTACTGCCATCTACGTCAATCTTGCTAAAGCATTAACTCTGTGGACCATTCAAGGTTACTAAGTAAACTTTGGCTTATGGGTCTCAATAGAAAATAATGCAATTGTTTGGCCAGTTACTTGGGTAACAGAAAGATCATGACTCACTTCCCAGCCAAGGATATGAGGTTGTAATAACATTCTAGCAACATTCTGGATTGGTTCTTGTTATGTTACACTGTTAGGTTACAGTGACGTTCTTTTGATGACTCCCAATTACCTTGCTGCAACCAACTGTTGCGATGTTATATTGTGACGTTCTAACAATGTTCTTCTAGGGTTATTTATGAGACTGATACTTCATAAGAATGTAACAATAACTTTCTGTTTAGGTGTGGTTGAGACTTCACTTAATGAGGATGTCACTATAACGTTCTGTTTAGGTTAGATTGACACCTAACCTAACTAGATAGTCATAGTAGCATTCTGTTTAGGTAAGGTTAAGATGTGATGTAATCAGATCATCACAATAACATTCTGTTTAGTTGAAGTTGGGACCTCCTCTAGTCAGGAGGTCACAACAATGTTCTGTTTAAGTGAGGTCTGAACCTAACCTAAGCAAAATGTCACAATGACTTTCTATTTTAATTTTATCTTGACCTAACCTCACCAGAACGTTATGATAACATACTGTTTTGGTTAGATCTCAACCTCCTAGAAAAATAATGTAACAGTCACGTGACAATTTAGAAAGTAATAGACAAACCAAAAAAGTATGGTCGCAAAATGTAACCATTACGTTGCAACCTTGGCTGGGTTCAACAATGTCATATCAACACCAAAATCCATCTACTGTGGCATTCCACAGGGCTCGATCAGTAGTCCAAATCTCTTTAATTTTTATATAAATGATGTAACTAACACTTTTGATTCTTGTGGAGTAAATTATCTAATGTATGCAGATGATCTGGTGATCTATATTTCGAGTTTGCAAGCAGAAGTGATTAAAATTGCATCGTGACTTAAATAAATTTCCAGTACGGTGTAACAAGAACTTGCTGTGTATAAACCCTACAAAGACCAAATTTACAATCTTTGGTTCAAGGGCCATGCTGAATATAAATGTATTGCCAAAGTTACGCATACTCTTACAAAGGTAAGCATACTCTAACAAAGGCCTGCAGATATAAATATGATATTCATTGTCTGTCTTTATAAGCCACTTACATTGGTGTAAACCTTGGTTCTGAACGTACAAAGCTTGGTTCTGAACTTACAGAGCTTGGTTCTGAACATACAAAGCTTGGTTCTTAACGTACAATGCTTGGTTCTGAAGGTACAAAGCTTGGTTCTGAACATATAAAGCTTGGTTCTGAACATACATACCCAGGCAAGCAGTAACGTAACAAGCACGTTCTGCGACTGTACTTTCTTAATTTGTCTGAGACCTGGCCAATTTTCATGTAACAATAGCGTTACTTTAGGTAAGGTTTAGACTTACTGAAAAAGAATGTTATAACAACATTCTATTTGGTAAAGTTGAGACCAAACTAATAAAGAAGGTTATAATAACGTTATTGTAACGTGAAATAATGTTACAAGAGCGTCAGAACAACGTTCTAGTGTGACGTTGCAAAGACGTTAGGTTCTAAAGACGTTTTTGGGTGCCCTCAAAAGAACGTAACAAGAACCAAACCAGGTCTAAACAGAACGTTGCTGCAACATTATTATAATGTCATATTCTTGCTTGGGTATATACGGTTTGAGAATAGTCAATGCAAGTACAGGGAAATTCTAAAGGTATATTCCTTTGGTTCTAGGATCTTTCAATTCAAGTATGTTCAAGTACTCATGAAAAGAAAATTGCCATATTAACATAACTTATCTAGAATGTTACAACTAAATGCCCATTCAGAACCAAGGTATGTACATTTAGAACCAAGGTATGTACTTTCAGAACCAAGGTATGTACGTTCAGAACCAAGGTATGTATGTTCAGAACCAAACTATATGTATGCTCAGAACCAAGCTTTTTTTCCGAAAAACTCTCAGGGATATTGCTTTGTTTTTTGAAGCATTTCTCTATTTTTTTAATTAAGATATATTGTGTCTCCTTGTTAATAGTCATGTCTTACCTTGTGTCTATCATATAATGGACCCATACATGGAATAACCTTGGTTCTGAATGTACATATCTTTGTTCTGAACATATAATATTTATATCTTGGTTCTGAACCTAAATATCTTGGTTCTGAACGTACATTTATGATTTTTTTCAAAGCTCCCAGTTCTTTATGCATGCCACATTCCTATTTTACACGGTACAATGTTTTCATTGAGTCTATAGCATGTCCATGAATATAGATTAATAAACTAGTACAAAACTATCCCGTTAAAAGTAAGATAACTATGTTCAAAAATAGGATATGTAACTTCAGAACCAAGATATGCACGCCTGTGGGGGGGCTCATTGAAACTATGCAAACCCTTTGCCACTGGTTGAGCATCAGTTGTTAGGCTGTTATTAACCAATTGCAACGCTGACCCACTGATAACAATGATATGTCATCTGTCATTACATTAAAATTACAATGGTGTATAATGTTAATTGCTATTATGCATTGTTAATATAAAAGCTGGTCTGATTTTCTTCTTGTCCCATCTGATAAACATCATACAATATGATAGACAAGCCTATAGGTCAGTGTTCTCAATGTAAGTTGATGCAATATTATTGTTATACACCACTTTTGTTCCTATAGTCTATTGTCAGCATGTATTCATGAGGCTTTTGTAACATTCATCTCTATAGGTAGGTAAACAAGTAGATTGTGAATATATATGTATTTAAGAAGCAACGTATTGTTGTCTAGATTTCTATTAAACTTGCTGACATTTCAGACTAGTTTCTGTTGTTAAACCATTTGTTTCTATCTGCCCTTAGGTTCACTAACCATTTGTTTGGTGAAAAATTCCTTCGGTTGCAAATGGTTTCCTGTTTTTTTCACAAAAAATTTTTTTTGGGATCCAAATGGTTTCCCATTTTTGAAACCACAAACACTTTTTTTGTGCATTCAAAAATGGGAAACCATTTCAAATGGAAAGAATCTTTCACCAATCTATCATTCATTGGCAGCATTCTTCACATGACAACTTTGAACAAAGTGATTTATCTAGAAAATGGAAAAAATCGACCAATACTCAATACAGACCATACCAACATATTAGTATAGTCCACAGTGTGGTGGTAACACCTACAAACATAAACAGGACCACACTCCTATAAACACCAGGGGTGTTTAGATTAGCAGTGTTTAGATTAGAATAGGTGTTTTTTTGTTTTGTTTTGTTTTTGTTTCTTTTTGTTTTCTTATATATATATATATATATATATATATATATATATATATATATATATATATCCCAGTTTGTTAAGTAGGCTTGTTTTTTCTTCAAATTTCACTTATCCAAGAGCATTCTGACTACAGAACTAGAGAATTTGCTTAGTACAACTAAGGGAGCTATGGCCATATTAGGACCCTTCTTATCATATAAAAGACCTCTGATTTAGTGTCATTAATCCAATGTTCTGATGATGGAGGTGTCAAGTAATTTGGGTAGTCAGGGTGGGTCCTATGTATCTAGAGTGAGCTCCATAAGTCAGTAGCTGTTTCTAATTGTACACGCTTGTCACAGTAAAACAGACGTAGAGGCACTAAGGGGTTCATGACCCAAATTTTTCATTCGTGCAACAGTCTATGCCCAGTGGCCCGTCGCATAACCAAACTCTCGCAAGAGGGAGCGATTAAGGATGGATTTGTTTTTTTCTTGCTGTTTTTTTCTCTCCTTGTTTTGGGGATGTGCCAATCCTCCCTGTTGCGATGGTTTTGTACACATTTTGAATTTAATTGAATTGGCTAATAAATCATTTCCGCCACTTGCCTCCTATACAAATTATAAGCCGAAGGACACATCTAACATTTACTAAAAACAAAATGTTAAAATGTTAACCCCAAAATGTCCCCCTGATAAATTGAAAAATCGGGTGTGCAAACCATCCCTGTAAGGATGAAAGGTGCATTCGCTCCCTGTTGAACAGGGAGAGGTCTTTTGAAATGTGCCAATGTTCGCTACAGCGAGACCCGTTATGCGACGGGGCACAGGTAGCATTGGTAATGTGTGAGGAAACATATATGATATCACCTGGACGAATGCCATAGGCTGTCCAGGCATAGGCTGTTTATGTTTTATTAGCGTTGTCAGGCTAGGTAGATCAGGGTTTAATTTTGGCAGACTTTGACAGTTCTTTGAAACTTGTAAGGTGTCCTGATAGTGGGGACAACCCATCCTCAAAATTGGTTGTATATGTCCTCTCACGAACTCTGACGCATCTTCCTAGCCTGGTTTGCATATTGATAAATAACCAAGCAAACAGGACACGTGTATTAACCCGTTTACCACATGTTAAAATCGTGTAATACTGATGTTGTGGTAATATCTGTATAATGTCAGTATTTAACTTGGTTTTATCATTAATTTACACCTAGTTTTACACCTATTTCAAATTTGTATTCCTAACAATATCTGTGTACGTTACATGATCATAATGTATGGTAGTAACCTTAATTTTACATTATCTTATCCATATCTATGCTTTTAGATTTAGGTGTTATTCTAGTTACAATCTGGTGTGGTGAAAATTTCCATGTAAAGCATGTATTTCACACAAGAATTTACACATGCTATTCTCATGTCATTCTAGTGTAATGTAAAACTCATTGTATACCCCAGGAAAATCATCCCTTTATAACACTAGTTTTAGACATAGGTAATCTCACTGAAAAACACATATTTTTCAGAGTTCTTACAGAAAAATAGCACAGAAAGAAGATTATAATTGAAAACCAGGATTTCAATGTGGAAACTCTGTCAAAACTCATCGGATTTTCTCTGGTGATTTCATTGACTAAGGAATATCATATTAAAAAAAAAAAAAGAAATAAAGCTTTACAGTGCATAACACGAGTTCTTGTTACCTGGGAATCGGCCATTCAGTCCCAAGTAACAAGTACATGAGTTTCAGACGTAGGTACCTCTGGATCCAGAAAGGTCAAACACGTGTTTTAAAATTGTGTACAACTTGGGATTCTGTGGACCTCATTTCTGGTGTTTGCCACGAGTTTATAACACAAGTTTTGTCATATAAAACTCGTGTATTTTTGCCTTCTAGAGCAAGAAAACAGTGGGGGATCAAACCATGGACCTCTCACATACAATGCCAGTGCTCTACCACTAAGCTATCAAGAATTTGCTTGGATGGACAGGCTAGGACATTGTATTTAATCCGTATAGGATATTGCTATTAATGGAAAATATACCTATTTTATATTTTAAGTCATAACAGTCATAACAGTAGGATATATTTCTTTTTGATATATTTTGAAAATATTCTTTAAATCATTAGAATGCAATAAAAAAAATCATACAAGTTTTGGAAGAGTTTATACCTTGAAATTCTGGTGTAAAGGTATTAAGTTCCTAAGATATTCTTTGTAATTTGTCTATGAAAGTGCAGGGAAACCCCAGGGAAAACTGTGTAAAATACATGTTTTACTCTGGAATTCCATGTGTCTGAAACTGGTGTCTGAGATCAACAGTTTTCTCATGTAATTCTCCTAGTTTTACACAACATCAGTACTACATTACAATAACATTTGTTAAAACTAGTGTAATACACATGCTTTACTTGGAGATTGTGACAACACCAGAATGTGATTAAAATATCACTAAAATGTTAAAATGTCAATAAAGATAAGATAATGTAAATTTAGAGTTTCAAGAATGGCTATGAGCATATCATCTACATAAATATTGTCGCATTCACACCAATATTACATGAATTTAACATGTGCTAAACTTGGTATTTCACGTGTCCTGTTTGCATGGGTGGTACATTTCAGCAGAATATAGGGGAACACCAGTGATAAACTACAACAAAATTGTAAATAGATCTTGCCTTTCTGGTGTCATCAGTCAAAACAGCATCAAAATCGGAAAAGCTGTTCAAAAGTTATTGAGGAAATAAGATTGACCTGAGCTCCTCACTGGGGCGGCCATTTTGAATAGATTTTCCAGTATGCACTCACTGTTAAACCAAATTGTGGTTCCTGTTTAGATTAGACTCAGCTATAGTATTTTGTTCATTTTTAGAATACTTTTATGAAAACGTTATTCAACGAAACATCATGAAATTTCATATCCATAGTGGAGATACATTGAGGCACATTTTGTAATAGGAATTTCACAGGAATTTACATCATAATATAGCAAAGTTGCCATGACAACATAAGTATGTATAGCAACCATACCATAAAAATAACAGCTATTTATAAGGTATTTAATCATACCAAAACCATATATATCATGAAAAAATGATACAAAAGTATCAATTCAATGGTTAAGAGTCACTCAATTCTTACTGGTTGCCTAGCAACCCACATTTTACATATGGAGTAGTATAGTAACCAATGGCTCTGTCTAGCAACACCCTCTTGCTTACCAACCCAACATCAGAATTGGTTGCTTAGTAACCTGGATGCATTCTATAAGTTTAGTGTAAAGGGTTTTCAGCATGCTGGTATCATTAATTTATTGTGTTTAAATAGCTGGTTGCTATTGTAATACCAACTCCTAGAAATGGTTGCTAGGGAAAAACTACACCATAGTTAGGGTTTCTGTGTAGTTAAACATTAAATTTTATGGCAATTCTCGGTTTTCATCATTTTGATGACAGCAGAATGGGTAATTTGGTAAATTACACTCAATATGACACAGAAAAGTAATAAATGATGCTTGTATATCACAAACCCAAACAGGAACCTCAATTGGATAAGTTGGTGAAGTGCATGCTGGGTAATAAAAATAAAATGGCTGCCCCCAATGGAGAGCTTGATAGACCCTTATTTGGTCCATAACTTTTGAGCCGATGCTCCGATTTGCAATTCATTTTCACTATGAGTTTGGGAATTTCCTATTCTCTATGCACAAAAAACATGCTTTTTCACTAGAGTGCTCCTTTAACGTAAAATCACAGCTGCAGGTCATGGAAACACCTGTATGGAATAATGGAGAGTTACATAACTGGGAGATAGCTCGTCGTTGGTTTGGCTGCATGTCGGGCAGGTGTGGATGTAAATATGCCCATCCGTCCCTTAAATTCACGTGCCTAACTTTTCTGGATTATCATTTTTTGGCAACAAGGTTCACCTGTCAGAAGGGCGGTGAATGTTAAGATTTACCTGCCGACCTCCAGTTTTAGATGGCCCAAGCAGGCAGGCAATGCCCAAAGTTGAGTGCTGATATGAATTAGACAACTATGTAAGTCTATTAAGTAAATTTATTACAAATCCAGACAGGGATACAGACATGTGGCAGTAACAAGTGCTGGCTGAGAAGTGAAGGGGAGCTCCATCCCCTAGTGGTCACTTTGAGGTCAGTAGTGGTGACCCCTGGTGTTAAGTCTGATCCTCCTCTGCTGGACTTTATATCCATATATGAGCATATGTATCACATATTTGCTCCAAAACCCCTTCGATGAATACATCTTTGAGTTTGTCTAAGCTGTCCAGATTAACGGTTAGTGCATCGTGAAAGAATTAATTATTTGAATTCTAATAGTCGCTAGTCCTATCTGCCACAGCTGTATTGTGTAGATATTTCAGGGTGACTCCCCTTTTATATTCAATTAAGGGGTCCAAGGGGATCATGGTACTAAATGAAATTAAGAAATCTTGTTGCAAATGAGTAAAGTAAATACTCTTCTTCTTCTTTTGAATTATTTCAGAATTCAGTGGTCATTGTCAAAGATATCATGCTAATAAATTCAGTTCTTCTGAAATTTATGGTATCTTATTGGATGTATATTATATTCATTGAGCCCTCTAGGCTATAAACAACTGATATTGGAACCATTTCCCCTGGTCTTATACCTTAGTAGCTAAAAATCATATTTCTCAAAATCAGTCAGCCATCTTGGATTTTTGATTTCTGCATTGACTTCTAACACAAATAATTGAATTCCTTTACCCATAATCTCTCGGTTTTGACACCAATAATGTCTCTTTAGGTTTTTAAGAAGCTGAGATATAAGATTTTTTATAGCAAAATTCAGCCATATTGGTTTTTTTGGCCCCCACATCCATGTTATTGATATTTCAAGGTGGCTCCCCTTCCAGATTTCATAGTTATGCCATAGAGGTGCCTCATACCAAATTTGGTGCTGTTATCAGCTGTGTAACGATTTCTCAAAAAAATGACCTTAACAGACCCCACTACTGTGTCTACTGCCACTGCGGATAATGCTACTTCCCGAGCCTCCCGCAATTTCACAACATAAACAAAGTGTTCTTTTTCATAAAATAAAAATATTATTAGATGATAACCTAACCATGGAATGCATAATAAGTTGTCGATACAACTTAGAACATTCAGTTCATTTTCATTATCATCCTTCCCTGAGAAAAGTCTAGGTTTCCCAAGTATTTTTTCGGATTCATCCTTCCCCCATTCAAGTATTTTGTCCCACACTTTTCTCCTAAAAGTAAATGGATAATCTTAAATAACATGATACAAATATTTGGTCTGTATCAAGAAATATTCCGTGGGCATGCTAGATATCATAAATATTTAGTATTATGAAAAACAACAGTAAAAATCCGTACCCAGCGTCACGAAAATAGCATCCAGAAGTAGCATTATCTGCTCGGAGGTATGCACTTTCTATGTACTGGCTCTGGAAGTCGCATTATCCTGTGTTTAAGCCCCTCCTAGACCTCCTCTTCCGATGGAGACCCAGACCGTCTTTGATTCCCCTCTATCACCCCTACTTGTAACCCGCTCCTCTTATAATCAGGGTTACACTATTAACCTCCAAGCACATCACATTAACACCACTATTACACTCTACAAAGGCCAAACCACATTGAGCAATTTTCTGAAGAATTTCCCACATTTGTGAGGTTTAAATTTCTTTTGCTAGGAGCCCATTTCAGGTGTTTCTGGACGTTTTGGGGAATTACAAGAATTATGAATTCTCATGTGCACTTACCCTAACTCTAACCCTAACCCTTAGATGCTCACTTATAAATACATTCACCTGTAAAATAAAAGAGGTCAACTATGTCCTAGGGAATGCCTGAGCTAGTCAAATGAAATACAATCAAAATAGTTTGTGAAGACAAAATGCATTTTTTTATTTGTTGGGAGTCCAATCAAGGTGTTTCAGGACATTTTGGAAAAATGAATAATTATGAAAAAAAAAAAATTGAAAATCATTTCTCCTAAGCTCACGCTAGTTAAGTGAGTTACGAAGCTATATCTCATCAGATTGACCATGGGAAAATCAGAAAAATTCGAAAACCCCTAACTCCGCGATATATTTTATGCACACATACCCTATTTCTAAAACTAACCCTAACCCTATATTTTATGCTCGCTTACCTAACTCAAGCCTAACCACATGTAACTTTTTATGCACACTTACCCTAAGTCTAACCCATTGTTCTCATTATATTCTCACCTCTATCTATATGTAATCAATCAGTTCACAGATATACATACCTCATTCCGTACCTCTTTTCACATATACATTTGATGGTCAGTTGTACCCAGCCGGCGGAGTGACGTTATAATAACGTTGCAGCAACGTTCTGGTTTGGTCCTTGTTACGTTACATTGTTACGTTGCAGCAACGTTATTTTGATGACTCCCAATAACGTTGCTGCAACCAACTATTGCAACGTTATATTGTGACATTCTGCTAACGTTCTTGCCATGTTATTATGAGGTTAATATTGGGACCTTTCCCAATAAGAACGTCACAATAACGTTCTGTTTAGGTGTGGTTGAGACCTGACTAAAATGGAATGTCACAATAACATTCTGTTTAGGTTATGTTAACACCTGACCTAATAAGATAGTCATAGTTACATTCTATTTAGGTAAGGTTAAGGCGAGACCTAATCAGAACATGACAATTACATTCTGTTAAGGTTAAATTGAGACCTACCCTGGTGAGGAAGTTACAATAATGTTCTTTTCAAGTGAGGTCTCAACCTCACCTAATCAGAACGTCACAATAACGTTCTGTTTGGATTTGGTCTTGACATAACTTCATTAGAACGTTATGATAACATTCTTCTTTGGTTAGGTCTCAACCTCTCAGAAAAGTAACGTAATAGTTACATGCTTTTTTAGTAAGTAAGGAACTAACCAAAAAGGTATTGTTGCAAAACGTGACTGTTACGTTGCCCTCCGGCTGGGTACATACATTCACCTGTGTGTAATGTAGGTTAGCTATGTTCTAGGGAATGCCTGGATTAGTCAAATGAAATATAATCAAAATATCTTTTTAGGAGGAAATGGACTTTTTTTGCTAGGAGTCCATTTCAAGTGTTTCTGGACATTTTGGGAATTAGGCTTAATATTATGAGATTGATTCGGGGAACATATAAAAAAATTAAGCCTAATCACGCATAACTTTTTATGTGCACTTACCCTAACCCTTAGCCTAGTCCTAACCCTTACCCAAATCCTAGGTTTTTTCATTTTTACATAACCTTAACCTTTATCGTAAGCGTTCTACTTCTAGTAGTAATCAAAGTCTTAAAATAAAAGTATTATCTGTAATAGAATAAGCTTTTCAAATTTTGCCATGCACTAGGTATTGACCTCAGTGCAACATCTCATAAATTTGATAGACATAAATACATTGCTGAGCTAGTTTATTGGACAAGTGTTAAATACCTGAGTATTTTAAAAGTATAGAATAATAGAATTTTCATTTGAGAAAAGCAGTTGATTAGTTTATTTTCCTATTGAATGGAAAATAGCTATACACATCAAAAACAAGTGATGTGGATCTTTTCAAGTACAAGATATGAGGTGCAGAATCTTTCTCTGATAGTTTTTCAGTGCTCAGTTCCTGGGTGCAGAATGTTGCATGCTAAAGTAGAAGCCATCATACATTGCCATAGATTACCATTGCACAAGTGCTTGTCTTTGAAATGTTGGCCTAAGCTTGTTGTTTGAAGCGTGCTTGAAGGTCCATTCTGTTGTGAAGGAAGTACATATATCCTTAAAGATAATTATCACATTCTTCACATATGTAACACACAAAAAGAAAGGCACTGCTAGTTAAAATGAAAAATACCTGGTTAGAGAATCTTCATAACTAGTAATTCAGTTATGTTTTTATTCAAGTTTCAAAAAACAAAATACTGCTCGGTTCAGATTAACTGGGACAGCATCATACCCAACATAATTATTGTTATTTTCTTAATTAAACTAAAACTCAGTTTTGACAATCCTTCATGCTAACAGAAGGTAGAGTTCAGCATATATTTATGCAATAACATTTTCTATTGATGCTTCACTAAAGATGAACTGATCTATGACAAAATGTCAATACTAGTTAAGGGATTGAGGTATAACAAGACTAAAAGCTATGCTGCTGTTTGTTGTTAATACCTAAGTTCAGAACAGGTTATTGACATAATACTGAATAGCAATCTTCTACTGTCGACACAACCTCAGTAATTTTTAAAAGGTGCCAAAGAACATGAAGATGGCTTATAAGTAGTTTGTACTATAGCTTTAGGGACTTCAAACATTACATACAATTACATAATAATAGTCCAGGAGCCAAATCTGAAAATCAAGATCTACCCTACATGGTGAGCCCCCTGGACTATCTTGATTTTTGTCATCTTATAGCATCCTAAGGACCCTGTGCATCAAGATAGTTCTGAAGAATTTGGGTATGCGAAAATTTCATACTTATGTGGTTTGTGCTTAATTAGCAAATAATGTACAGTAGTTATGTAAGGAATGATAATATGCCATATATCATCTGAAAGGAAATCATTTTCCTGATTTTTGGTATATTATTTGCTATTGTCATTAATGTTGTATATTAGCAATTTTTCAGAAAAACTGCCATTTGGGTCAAAAATCATTGGACCTCAAAAACTAAAGACTTAACTTGGGAATAGATAAACCATGTTGTAATTATACATTTCGTGGATATTTAGGCAGTTTTGAGATGTTCCATCTCATTTAATTGAAAATGTAGCATAAAGACCAATTTCAACTGATTTAATCTGAAATCATTTTGTTCTTAATTTCTCAAAGGAGAGATGATACCATGAAAATAACATAACATCATATCCCCCAAAAACCATTATTATCTAAGGCCTGTATCAGTATTTTCTAAGGCATTTGGATATAGTGTATATGGTCGATTTCACGAAACGTGCCCAATTCATGGATTTCAACATTTTTTCCTCATTACTAAGTTATTTAACCAAATTGATATCTGTTTTTTGCATTTGAGTATCAATACCTAATATGTCTACATTTTGCAACTTACATTTTCTCCCTTGACTCAAATATTTTATTAATTACCCCCAAAAATGTATCATTTTTGTGCCGTTTTCACTCTTTTTTCTTGTATACTCTAATTTAACGGCTTTTTTTGTCATCAATTAATAACATATCCTTTCTATTTTTTTTCTTATAACTTTGTATACATTCTTTTATTTATTATTACATCAGTACAAAAAGATATGAATAAAATATAATATTTATTCCTGTATTTAATCACTTGTACATTATTTTTGTCATCGTCTGTGGGGGCACTTAAAACCATTACTAACAATACACTACATTTTAAAAAATATCAATTCATGTACATACTTACTTCTAAACAAATATCTATACTTATATCCATATTATAATACTTTAAAAGTTAAAAAATTTATTCAATTTATCACCTAAATACCATAAAATACAAAAGTGGTGTACTTTTCCCTGTCATCGTTCGTGGGGGAATAACGTCACAATATCCATTATATCTTGCAAATTATATATCATTATTTAATAATATTATCCACCTCATGAAGTATTAACCTTCCTCAATCCGCTCTGGTAAAACCGTCCGTGGGGGCACCTCTGTGAACGTTCGTGGGGGCTCTAATCGTTCATGGGGGTGCTTCTGTCAAAACGCGCACAATACCATACCTACATCTACCGTTAATATCTGGAACTAATTTGTGGCGCCATCTACCGATTTCCGGAGGAAAACCGTGACGTCACAAGGACGCGCAGTTCTAAGACCATTATTCTTTAATTTCTTGATGTCAACTATCCAAATCTATGTTAATATGATACAATAATGTGTATAGATTCTCCATATCCACTTTTTGTCAAACAGTTCATTGACAAATAAACTTTTTGATCGAAAAATACTTTTGAAATTTCCTAGAGGCCTGGATCCCGCCACCGGGCACATGGCCCCCATGAATAGCCCCCACGAATCTGCCCCCAGGGATCATCCCTTTAGCCCCCACCAATTATTTCGTCACCCCCCACGAATTCTTTCAGTATTATAGAATAATGTCGATACATTTTGCAAACTTTTCCATAGAAATGTGGTAATCCTAGGTCCCGTTTATCGACTCACCATCACGGCCTCCACTGCCTATCCCATCATCGCCCACTATCCACCACTTTTCATACCGTCACCCCGTGAAATTAGCCCCCACGAATCATTTTCGTCACCCCGACAAATTCTTTCAGTAATGTAATGTAATGTCCATACATTTTGCAAACTTTTTTCATAGAAAACGTGGTAATACTACGTCCCGTGTATCCACCGACGATTATGCGCCAACCACCTATCCCATCATCCTCCGCGAGTCCCCTCTGTTCATACCGTCAGCGAGTCGAATCAGCCCCCACGAATCAGCCCCCACGAATCATACCGTCACCCCCCACCTATCATTTCGTGAGCCCCCACGAATTCTTTGAGTATAATAGAATAATTTGCATACATTTTACAAACTTTTTCATAGAAATGTAATACTACGTCCCCTGTATCCACCGACTATGATCCCACGAATTCTTTGAGTATTAATGAATAATTTCCATACATTTTGCAAACGTTTTTTATTGTTTTTCTTAGGTTTTCAACAATGGCGAAACGAAAGAGAAAGACAACACCATCACCCACCATCATCATCCCCACCATCAACACCATCCCCACCACCATCACCACCACCACCACACCCACCACCACACCCACCACCACACCCACCACTACACCCACCACCACACCCACCACCACACCCACCACCACACCCACCACCACACCCACCACCACACCCACCACCACACCCACCACCACACCCACCACCACACCCACCACCACACCCACCACCACACCCACCACCACCACCACCACTCCCACCACCACTCCCACCACCACTCCCACCACCACTCCCACCACCACTCCCACCACCACTCCCACCACCACTCCCACCACCACTCCCACCACCACTCCCACCACCACTCCCACCACCACTCCCACCACCACTCCCACCACCACTCCCACCACCACTCCCACCACCACTCCCACCACCACTCTCACCACCACTCCCACCAACACTCCCACCACCACTCCCACCACCACTCCCACCACCACTCCCACCACCACTCCCACCACCACACCCAAGTGGGAAAAGTGGAAACCCAAAAAGTTTGTGATCATCATATGTGCAGTCTTTGTGAACTGTGTTGTTATCTGTGTGGTTATCGCCATCTTTTGTTGTTGTAGGTAAGTCCAGAGAAATGTAGTTTTAGTTTTCATAATAAGGAGCTTGTTATTTGTTTACATTTGCAGCTGCAATAATTAGTTTCATACTAAAGTAAATATGTGCATTCTGCAATGGTCGCTATGACCTCGAGCTCCTTAGACTACTAGTTATTTGACAGGAAGTCGTCACTTTAATATGGAAACATTTAGTTTAAGATCTTAAAGTACGTTAGCTAAGTAGAATGACAATTAGATTAAAATGCATTTCAAAATACACAATAAACCTTCCACATATTTAATTGTGTCTATGGTGTTAGACACCTATTTTGACCTTTATCAAGAAAACTCTTTGTGTGTCAGGATCTAAACAATGTTTGTTTATTTTACAGATGCTCTCGCACCAGGATAAAGCAGAGAATTTGCATAATTCCACAACCTCTCCCGATGTGCCAGCCAAGACCTCCTTTGCGCTTCGGTTATCCTTGCCGTTTAATCCGACCTCTACGTTTCCATTGTGACGTGCCCGCTCGTGTCCTTCCACGACCTCTGTCACTGTGCCGGCCCAGCCCTCCTCCACAGCTCAGTTATCCGTGCCATTTCCAGAGACCTCTGCGTTTCCATTGCAGTGTGCCTCTACGCTTTCACTGCAGGATGGTATAAATTGAAGGATTATCAAAAGAAATTTGATCAGACTGCATTAACCGTATAGTTTTCAATCTAGCTGTGGCTGCCAGTGGGTATTTTCCAAATCTAGCCTCAGCCACCTGGAAAAAATCACTAAAATATTTTCTATTGGGATTTATTACCCTACTATATGTCTAACATGATGTCCTTTTGCATGTTACAGTACTAGTCTACACACTGAACTTACTTCAGGCCTAACCAAGAACCAATGAAATAGGCTGTTACAAGCCAATCTATTTGGTTACTGATTTGTTAAACAGCTTTTTAAAGGACCTGTTGGTACCAGCAAATTAGGTCATGACACCATTATTAATTTTCGCTGTCATCCTCTATGTGGCTTCATAGTGACCCCCTCCAAACACCTATGTTGTGGGTTCGAATCCAGGTGGGACTTATTATAAATAAAGTAAGGACATTCTTCATACCAAATGAAAGCTGATGTACATCTCATTATGATCCAGAACAAGTTCCTTATAATGTTGGACACCTTACCCATGCTGTATTTCCCCATATTGTTTAAAGATTTTGGAAGATCTGGGGAAATGAGACATTGATATCCCTAATTTGTGGGTTCTAAAGGGTTAATTCAAGCAAAGATGTGCGATATTCATTTTTTTTTTTTTTTAAATAAGCTTTTTATTTCTCAACTGGATACAATTTAGCAGAAGCTGCTAGTTTTCGTTGTATAACCAGATCATATTACAGCAGTTTAGTCATGATATTGTACACGTAGGAGTACGGTAGTAGTACAGCACATCTATTATCATAATGATTGTGCACGGCCGATTTACGTTAAAGATGGGAACCATATATATATATATATATATATATTCGTATAAGAAAATACTGATTATTATTGCTTTGGGATATAGATTAGGTTTTTTCATTTGCACCATGTTTGTTTATTAGGAACTTCCACATAACCTAGTACCTGAGCACCGATGCTTCTGGTCTCACAGACCTGCTTCAAAAATGCCTTAATTAATAACAAATAATCAAGTGGTATACAATATTTCCTTTGGGATTGTTTTTCTACTCAACACAATACTGTGATAATCGTGTTCTGTTATTGCATGGTTAATGTATTACTCCCTGTGCATCTAATGATGTCAATAAAGAATATGGGTGGAACTCATTAATGCTAAATCATTTGTTATTCTTTATTCTATCAGTCTTTTAGATGCACTTTGTTAAGGATAAAACACTTGTAAATGATGCCAATGATCCACGTTTAGGTCATTTTAATAATTTTTTAGCAACTTGTAGCAAGGGCAGATTCAGGAATTCCAGAAAGGGGGGATGCTTATATTAAAAAGGTCCCGGCACCACATAGGTAGAAGTCGAATTTAGATTAAAAGATAAATTTGACACCCAAAAAGGGGGGCACGCACGCCCCATGTCCCCCCTTCTAAATCCATCACTATGCAGTTTGTATCATAATTATCTTGATAGCTTATTATCGCTTGGCCCACTGAGAAAGAAAATGCTTAATGAAGAATCAGTAGAATCATTTATAGCATAGACCTGCAGTTTATCTCAGAGAGAGCCAAAACAAATAAATTCAACGAAATTTTCCAAATTCAAATAACCATGGGAATCTATTCCATGACACTATTTCTGGCCCACAATAAAATACAGATCATGAAATACAGTAGAAAATCATTAAAAACATGTTTTCCTTGCTCAACTCAATCAATGTGGATCCCCCAAAACATTACCATCTTGTGGAATTCTACTTCGGTTTGAACTAGTTTTCACAGCTTATACTTTACCACTGACCTTACCCTGGATCCATCTAACATATTTCTATACATATAAGAGTTTTGAAAATGTTGTCACTATATTGGCTTTGAGACTTTCCGTTGTTTTATTGTTGTTGAAGTTTTGGGTAATTTGGGTTAACATTTTTTAACCGACTATAAATCACAATGTTAGAATTACACATTGATCCTATGATATTTAATTATTCAAAGCTGAGGCCTAGAAGAAAAATATTTTGCATGATATTGGGACAATATGCATTGCATCTGTAATATATCCAGGCAAAGTATATACATAATAGCATGCATCATGCGACATGTTTTTCTGCTATATATCTAATGATATAATTAACCTCAAATTTAATAGAGTTCCTGAATCTCTTCTCTCCTTTCAGGATTATTGTTCGACACAGATTCTTACAATAGTGTTATTATCTTCCTTATATCAAAATAATGTTGCTTCCAATCTCCAATCTATAGCAAATATAGAAATACTTGCTGTGAATCCATCTGTAATGGAAATATTTTCAAACCAACTTAGAATACATAAGATCTATATGGATACAAACCAAAAAATGTTGAACGTTAATATTACATCTTTTCCATCACAAATAATTGAAAGATTAATGGAAATTCCTATACTTAAGCCTTGTAATTTGTCGACATATTACCCAGCAAGCACCTGGATCCAGGCTAACCTGCAGGTACAGTATAAGAAATTGACTATCCGTGGTGGCAAAAATTGGGAGTCATCAGAAGAATGTAACAAGAACCAAACCAGAACCAACCAGAATGTTGCTATGAAACCGCTGCATTTTTGGCTGGGACACCAGCACCTAGCAAAATGATTAACTTCTAATTTACTTTACCGATACATAATACTACACACAATTTGGATACTTTGTAAAAAAAAAAAAAAAAAATAGAAGTACACTATGTATATTTGATAGGTAGAAGCAAAGACATGTTGTGGTAATATTTTTAGCACAACGATTGATTGTGGGGTGACAGTATCTGGCTACACCCTGCTCGTTTTTCCAGATGTCGTGACTTCCCACTCTTCGAACATGTACATGTTTTTCAAACAAACAAGCATCTTCCAATCAATAGAATACCTTTCAATAACGTCCTGAAGAAGGCTATAAAAACGCCGAAACATGTCATATAATAAATAAAAACATAAAAATGTGGAAATAACTGTCTAACCAACACCAGGAGTTAAAGTTTTAAGATGATGAAACTTTATTTGGAATTAAACCGACACGTTTCGGCCGATTAAGGCCTTCTTCAAAATCTAAAGTCCACCATGCTTAATTTAATTTGATATAACTACTATATAATAATTATAGACTTTCTTCTTACAATAATATGCATTAATATTCATATTCATTCATCCAAATTCACCCGTAATGAGTACATCACTTGTCGAACAATAACAACGGATAAGCTTGTTCACTTGCTAAGTTTATCAGAGTAAGGTTTGTTTTGTTCTATTCGTAATAAGAAGACAAAAATGAAAAAATCCTCTGACACCTATAATTCTCCCAACCACGGATAGCCAATTTTCTTAGTTTTACCTACTGGTTAGGGTAGATCAGGTTTCATGCTAGGTAATATGTCAACTAATTATAAGGCTTTAGCATAGAAATTGTCATTAATCATTTCATCATTTATTCTTGAATATAGTTAAAAACTAGTCATTATATTTCTTTGTTGTATATGTATATTTTATAGTCCTTAGGAAATCCATTACTTATAGGTGGATATCATAATAATTATTTGATTATTGTCTATAGGCCATTCAATGATTTTGTCCTAAGGATTAGTCCAGATTAGCCTGAGTAAATCAGCCATTCGTGGTAGGGAGAAATAGATCAATTAAACACATGTCAGAGTGGAAAATTGCATCTCAGGATCATATGACATGAATAGTCATATGTTACATCTAAGCACTGGACTAATTTTCATTAATAAAACCAGTTGCTTTTTACAGATAGAATTGACCAACCTTTATAGCAAAAATGGAAAATATTGCATGAAGGAATAAAGGCTTTAGTAGGAGGTCTTAGGTTGCCCTAATGTGACTTGCACAATTTCGATTCTGCCCTCAAATTGAAAGCTTTTCACCATGTTTTAACCCTTTCACTGCAGCCCCAAAATGGGAATTTAGGATTTAAACAAGGAATTCAGGATTAAAAAGTGTGACCCAATCTGTTACTACCATAAGGTTTGTCACCGTGATAAAATGCTCTTCATCATGCAAGATTTTTGTTTGTTTGTTGGGTTCGATTAACGTCTGGCCAACCCTTTAGGATTCTTTTACCAGACTGTGCAAGGTAAAGCTTTGCAGCTCGTTTTATGCCACATGGGTGGTGACAGAATCTATGAGATGAGGTGCCTAATTTTGTAGCAGTGGGACCCAATGCCCTCTTTATAGTGCTGCCACACTGAGATGTCATGTTGTAGGACCACATAATACCCCACCCAGTCACATTATACTGACACCAGGCTGGCCAGTCATGTTTTGTGGTTCTTACTTTATACTGATTGCCAAGCAAGCAGTGACCACTGCCATTGTTAAAGTGTTTGGTGTGACTCAGCCAGAGATAAATCCCAAGGAGGCTCCAGAAGGAACCCCCACCCCGGATCCCCATGGGCACATCATGCAAGAAGTTCTTAAGTGTGCTAAAAAGGATTTACCTATGGTAAAGACGTCTTTAAAGGAAACCTTGCACATAGTTACATGATAATTACTTTTGAATGATTTCAATTTAGCATGTTATTCACATGTCATCCTATTGATGTGAGCAAAATCTGAGGGAAATTCCAACTTAAGACACAATTTTGGGACATTAAAAATCTCTTTTATTACACTTTTAATGGAAATCCCCATATTCATGACGTCACACGGTGAGTAATTGGGATACCACATCTGCAAATAAAAGGGAATCCCCATCGTGATAGACTTTAAACTAATGAACATGCATACTAATAACAATCATTTATACTTGGTCCCATGTATCCCATCATTAATTGCAAAACATTTCCATTTGGAATCATTCATTAGTCTGGGAATTCCAATTTAAGTCAAGAGGGAACTCCTATAGTTGTGACGCCAGACAGTGAGTATTAGGAAGCCCAGAAATTAGGAAATTCCCAAATTTGATTTTGTGTCTTAATAATTCACTAATACCTCGAGATTTTTCCAGTTTTCTTTTTGAAATATTTTTAGAATGCTTTAGTGGAATTAGTTACACAAAGTATAGCTTTTTGTATTTTTATGTGCAAGGAACCCTTTCACAAAGTTTGACATAATAATGGACAGTGGATGGACAGTGTCTACAATATGTAAGTTTCTACCAGGTGAACAGTGTGGAAGCACACTGTTTATAGTGTGAATAGTGTGAAATGTGTGGGTCAACACTATCAACAACGTCAACATAGTGTTTGTACCTTATCAACAGTTTGAACAGTATGAAGGAACTCTGTCAACAGTTTGAACTGTATGGAGGAATTGTCAACAGTGTGAACAGAACAATCCAATAACCAGTGGTACCCCTATATGTGGCCACCCTCCCCAGCAGCCACCCCTTTTCAGCAGCCACAAAGCTGTGGCACGGACGTGTTTTCCTCTATATTTACCACACCAACAGCCACCCTCTGATGCAGCCAGTGGCCACACTTTTTAGGTCCCAAACGGCCACAATACCCCTCACCAGCAGGAAATGCTCAGAATGAAGTCTATGTATAGCCAAAATAGTGGAATTGCCAAGGTGTGAGTGGTCGCACATAGAACAAAGAGGGGATTAAGCGGGTAGGAGGTGTTGAGAGGTTCCAGGGTAAATAAGATGCTAGCCCCTCACCAGCGGCAACTTTTCTGATTCCCCAAGGGTGGCCGCTGGTGAGGGAGCCAATGGTAAGGGGGGCCGCTGTACTCTAAAATTATGATATAAATATATGAGGGGCAGATACAGAGCCTATGCTCTAGTGGGCCTGACCCCCCCCCCCTCCCTTATATAAATAACAAATAAAAACAACACATTTACACCAGGCTCCCAGTTTGAAGATACCAGATTTTTTCTACCATGAGGCTAGGGGGGGTTATTGTCCCCTTTTTCCTTCCATTGGATCCACCACTGTATAGTTCCCCATAAATTATCTACTTATTTCTAATGGCCAAAGAGATTAATGATTATCCGACAGGCTCTCAAGATTTTTACATCCCACATAAAAGATTAACTGTAAGCTGGAAGTATCATTTAATAGGCATTGACACTGTCTTATTGATGTATTGCCACCTTTAGCTCCTTATTCTACTTACCGATAACAATGTTGTACATTGTCAATGAAGTCCCATTCATCAGTCCTGATGCTAACTGCATACATTCATGGCTCAGTGACTTAGAGCATGTACGTTATATACATCCTGATTCTGTTAGGATTTGGTATGCAAAAAAATGCCTGTTATTAAAATTAGGATACTCTATGCCATATTTGAATATCTAGATAAGCAAACATGTTTTCACTTTGTAATGTTTAATACAAATACATCAAAATCAAGGAAGTGCATGGGTTTCATTGGTGTGAGTCTTATATTCACATGGATGGGAATGCCCCTCTTCTCTATCAATTCAATTAATAGTATTATATTCTTCAGGAAACTAGGAAAGAATTCCTGATGGTTCCTACATAAATCTAAGTGAATTGTTGAAGATTTCACATCAAAAGAACCTTTTATTCATAAGTTAATACACAACTTGGTACTATTTGCAAAGTTAGTATTTTATTGAAAAGGTAGCAGTGAATTTAAATTTGTCCTTATATTGATAAAAACCATACAATTCTTTAGGTGTGATTAATATTACTTTAGGATGTTAACATTCCCATTGAAATACTCTTTCAGAAATGTCCAATGCATACTCACACTTCACTCCCTTCATTGATCAATATTCTACACTGAATTGGGGAAAGATTGGGGAAGTAGAAATACCAAGCCATAGAACACCTCCCCTATAAAAAAACAAAATACATAACATCTGTACTTGTCCTTATGATTCATTAATTCTGTTCCTCATATCCTCTTGTCAAACCTTTCTTACTTTGATATGAACTGAATTCTGTATTGTTGAATTTATAATATGAATTCTATAACAACCTTGCCTTCCATTTCCTTACAGCACATTTTTCAAATTAAATTGCCTAGAATACCATAAAATGTCTTTATATTTCAGTAGTTTGGTGTATTCTACTTCCAAGGTCTTCAAAAATGACCAAAAAAAAGGGAAATGCATATCTCTCACTCCCGATATAAAGTCGTTTTGTTGAATTATCTCACATGTTACAACCTTTGAAAAATATGTGGAGGGCCTATGGTAATTGCATGATTATGCCCAGGACCTGTGATGTGTAGGGGAAAGGAAGAATAAGTTGTCAAAAATGGTTATTTTTCTATATCTCTAGTCATGTATTATCCCAATATAGCAGTGGGAGTTGATCTAGAGGATCCATTTGTAAGGATGTATTGGTACAAGGTTCGTCCACTTTTGATGTTAGCCCTCTGTTTGTGTTTATTTCAGGTCTATACAAAGCCTATACTTGTAGAAGATACTGTTGTAGAAGAACAGCAGTCCAATTGTGCAATATCAGAGGATGACGCAAAGGTGTGTATCATCAGTGAACATGTGTTCATAAATTTCTATTTCTCATAAGCATGTGCCTGTTCCAATAAACCCCAAACCTATGCAACAGAGTAGATTAAAATGACTTTCAGTGAGACATTGTACACTTCTTATCTTTCAAAGTGTAAATAAACCAAGCCAATAAATCTGTTAATTCTTGTGAGAATAAAAAGAAAAAAGATTAAGGAGGATTCTCTACTTTGAATAACAACTTTCACTTTTACTGTTATAACATGACTACATTCCATCAATAAAGAAAGCAGAAGGTTTTTAGTCCATTATTTTCATGTTCTTTAGTTGGTCTTTGAAGTATTTGTGAACCATCCTTTTAGTTGATACAAACAATTGATATAAATATATTTTTATAAGATCTCTTTATGCTCAATACTTAATTTTGGTTTGCATGTTTGATCACTATAACAATAATCAAATGTTTATATGGCATTCTTTAAATATGTCTCTCTCCATCCAGTTCTACCTGGCAAAGTACGGCTACGTTGGTCCACCAGAGTATAATAAAACAAGAGCATTAGAACTACTGGCAACTGAAGAGGCATTTGTGGAGAGCCTCGCGCTGTTTCAGATGTTTTTCAGCCTCAACATCTCAGGAGACTTGGACGAGGACACGAGATGTCTGATGGTGTTACCACGTTGTGGCATGCCTGATATTGAACACAACAACATGACAAACAACATAACAAGTAACTACTTCAAAATCCTTCTGAGAAATGTCTCATTCATTATTATAGTTAAAAGTTATATTCATAAAAATGACTTACATTAGCACAGTTTTCTTCATTTTGCATTCTACATTAAAAATTCTTTAATTGATTGATTTGTATGGCAAAACTGAGAATGAATTTTTATTCAATCTGTCTAGTTTGGCCATATCCTGAGTGCTGTTGTCTGACATGGAAAGTTCGGTTTCTTGATGGAGACCTGCCAGCAGCACTAGTGGATGAAATAATGGCCTGGGCCCTACAGGTAAACATCTTGTATTCACTCAGTATAAATGTTATCAAACTAGCTCTATTAAAGATATATATTATTTATAAAAGAGCTAACAAAAGGGATAAAATTATTTTCACGCATTTTGGCAAATCAAGGGGATGCATTTGACAACAACAGCAAAGAAGCTTTCATAAATCAGAAAAGTCACTGCAGTTCTAAAACAGTTATGTATGTGTCTCTGTCAGAAGCATGCATTGATAGTCCCTAAATCCCATATTACACCTTGCGCTGCATAACATCTGCATTGGAACTAAGTGTTAATGTAAGTAGGTTGTATTTAAGATACCAAGATATTTGTTTCTGAAATGCAAGCAACCATTAGAAAATTAGAATAAGTTTTCTTGTGTACTTAAGTACTTTTTTACATCCAAAATAATACAACTATCACAACAAAAATACTCAATGCAAGTTAGCCTTTATTGAGAAGGCATTTGCAGTATTGTTACTGCATAATGACTGCCGTCAATCCTGAAATATTTCTCATGGATTGTGTTTCAGAATTAGAAATAACATTTGTACATCTATACATATACGCTACAAGAGGGATCTCCACTGAAGTCCATTAAATAGATTATGAAATGAACTAGAATATTCTGAAATCACTTTTGTATCTCATATATAAATATAAATCATGATTCAATTATAAAATATTGTTCATCATATGAAAAAACCTTGTTTTGTGTGATTAAGAACAATGACCTTAATTCAAATATTCATCCCTTAGATGTGGGAAAATGCTGCTGCTGTAGGTTTCATTCATACACCAGACCAGCCTTACACAGGAGATAAACCAGACATTGACATCTTTTTTGAATACGGAGACCATAATCACCGACACCCAACATGGGGTGGAGAATCCCCATTTGATGGCCCTGGTGGCTTACTAGCACATGCATTTTATCCTGAAGGCCGTCCCATCCAAGATCATTATGGTGATGTGCATTATGACGCAGCTGAAACATGGATTGATGGGGGGCAGAACTTGCAGAACATTCGTGAGTATCAAACCATTCAAAAAGAGATATCTTGTGTTCCTTGCATCAACATTCTCTAACACAAGGTGTGGAGAAAATTGTATCAATCTTGTGGATTGCGGAATTTCAATTTTCATTGTTCCATGGGGTACACTATAAGTACAGAGTTTTCAGGATGATAACTTTAGTGGTTCAAAAAAACATTACCCTTTGACAGCCATACAACAACCCTTTCTGAGATATTGACAACTCTATGAGGTCTCACTGAAAACCTTTTTTTTTTATTGAATCCGCATCACATACATAAATGACATCCTAAATAAAGTACCTATGTACAATTATTTACAATCCAACACTCCTTTATAATAATTCATATAACAATCACTCTATAATTTTTAGGGTACAAATCTTACAAAATTTGTAGTTAACAATTTCATAAATTCTACCTAATATTGTTTAATTTGCATATTATAAGGGAGTAGTTACCAGTACGAATATGCATGGTATATTATATTACATTTGAAAACCTCTATATTTGTCTTTTTTAAGATATAACTTTTTTCCTTCTCCACTTCTAAATACCCTTGTGTTTTCTAAGGTCTGTTCTACACTTTCTAATCATATCGAAAATAAAAGATAACATTCTTCTCAGCCTCCCAATAAATAACATCTCAACATTACAATGGTTATGAACATCAATTTCATCATTCTGACTAATTATAGACATAATTAAGCACTATTTTCAACATTTTACCACAACCATCTATTAATACATGTACATAATCAAAGAAGGGTAAGATTATTTGTTTATATACCAATTAAGCCGGCCTCATATGTCAAAAGATACCTAATTTTACCAAACATATACAATAATGCGATACCGTTTTAACAATTGTTTCCAAAAATTTATCATATTTCAAACAAGGATCTAAAGCCCAATACCCACTAGGCGATTTTACTTGAGTCGGCCAACTAGAATCGGCCGATTATCCTTATAGAATTGGCTGATTCTAGCACCAATTTAGATTCCCAATTAGTATGGTATATTGAAATATACATGTTTGATAACAGTTATCCCTAGACCGGCCGATTCTTTTAGTAGAATCGGCCGATTATAGCAACAGTGAATCGTGTGTTTTCTATTTGATTTCAACCATTTTAAAACGATTTCCCCAAAGCCTAAAGCAGATAATTTCACAAGTAAATAAGCATGATTTATACTATTAAGCCGGGTCCCCACTGAGCAAACCAACACCTCGCCGACCAACCTGCAAGCGACAAACTGCCCTGGCGCCAGGTTGGCTGGCGACATCACCTTTTAAGGGTTGTTTGTCACTGACAAACCCCCAAAAAATCAAACATGTTTGATTTTGTCATCCTGAGAGATAAACTCTAGCCTCTGGGACCCACAAAGTACCTTATTCTGCCGACAACATCACTCTCGCCAGCGCAGTGGGGACCCGGCTTCAAGGACAATCAGGCCATTATCCAGATACTAAAATAAACAAAGTCCTTCAATTTTTATCAAATCTTGCAGAAATGTTCATTAATGTTTAGTATATCATTATTGGAATTAAAAAATAGTTTACCAGGAATACCTTTAAATATGGCCAAATAAGACAAATATTGTGGTAATTTTGTAAATTCTGAAAAGTGTTTTAGAAAGGTAAAAAAATAGTTTTTTTCTATAACTGTTTTAATTCATGATATATAATGATATGATATAATTCTGTATGATTGTGAGCGTGTTAAGCATAATACGAAATATCAAAATTACCTGTCATGTAAATCTTTAGGTGAATTTATGGAGAAAACTCATAAATACCCATAGTAAGTAATTTTAGATCTCAAAATGAACATTCAGCTTTTCTGGCTGAAAATGATAGCCTATAGCATGTTCTGCAATATAATATTCAAAATCTTTGTATGCATGCTAATTTTTTGATTTTTTCTTTTTTTTCAAATCTTTACAATTTTGATTTGACAATTTCAAATATTAAAATGCATAATTTTTACCCGATGATTTTCTTCTTAATGCTTTCTAATTCACTTGCCTACATGTATGTCCTCCTATTACTGACTTAAATCTGTGTGTCCTACCTTTTATTTCGAAATAATATGGAATTAAGATATTATTTAAATGTGATTCAAATTGTTTTTGTTTTTTTTTCAAAATCACCACACAAAGAAACTGATTTCACTTTCCACGGTGACCCATCATTTTTTTTATCAATTTGGAAACTTTAGTGGTAAGACTTTCATTCTGGAAAATTTTGAGAAAATTTGGGGACTAGATCTATAATGGCGTGATTGTCCTTAAAAGCTTTAGAAAGATCGACAAAAATGCTACTACATATCTCGCCCTAATTTAGTATCTCAGTCACCTTGTCTATTAAGTACTGAATCACACCCTTTGTACCACGTCCTGTTCTAAAGCCATTTTGTAATTCAGAGAAAAGATATTTGGTTTCCAAATGTCTCAAATGAGGTGCCAAGGACTGAACTATAGGGTTTACTTTTCACTTGAAAGTCTAGTCTACATTCCGCTAAGTTTCCATGTGAATTATTCCAATAAACCAGCCATTGATCACAGTCTTCCATCTCAGGTTCAATCATTAAACGTCCTCAAATCTAGTTCATAATTCAGGGACGACAAGGAACACCTGTTTGAAAGGATAGCATTTCTTTAGTCCAAATGCAGTAATTTATGCCAGTAGTGTCAGTCCGGGAGATGGTCCGTTCACTCCTCACAACCAGTACTCCTGATCTCAAGTCACCTATCTTGCTCTGCTCACGTGCCCAAGTGTTATCCAGACTTGCTAAGCCCTCACTTATCGGAGCTGCCTCAGAGGCCACTTGTTTCACTCTAAAAAGTACAGGTACCAAGTATGCGTCTTATGTGCCTCATTCCTATGACATCATCTCCTGGATCTCCGATCACATATTTACTTTAGTCAGAGAGCCTTACCTCAGTACGGGTCTAGTTTCTAGCTGCAACTAGCTAAGGTAACTACTGCGCAAATGAACTGACACCCGTGTCAGTACAGGACCACAATCCTAGTTTGTTGAGAACCACATCCCTAGTTTGTTAAGAACCACCCAAGGGGATTCAAGGGTTGTAATGAGAGAATTTTTCTCTATAACTGCCGATGGATTGTCCGATACCTAAAATTTAATGTCATTTTTCTTGCCCATGATAGGTGGTCATCCTAATTTTGGGATTCACCTCATCTCGAATGTACAAAGAAGAGCATAATTATGTGGCACTAATATATTCTTATTCTGTAAATTAGTGTTTCACTTATATGATGTGTTCCCAATGTATAGTCTGAAGGCACCTAGAGACAGTTATCAGAAAATGTAAGAAATCATTCACACAACCTATGTATAACCATTATTTTTTCAAGTTGAACTATAACAATCACCTTAAATTTTCAGCTCCAGAAGTTGTTTTTTTTATCATTGAAAACCACTTCTTCCATGTAAGATCTTCACCAGCAAGTTGATAGTGTCTTCTAAAGCTTTAAAGTGGCACAATTATTACATTTCAGACAAGTATGACCTGCGGTATGTGGCACTTCATGAGTTTGGTCACGCAATAGGATTGAGACACAGGAATGATGCTGGGTCAGTCATGCGGCCATTCTATCCACCAGATGACCTCGACGATGCTGCATTATCACCACTTGATATTGCAGTAGCTCAATCTCTCTATCCAGGTATGTAATTGATAAAGCATGAACAAGAAAAATTAATGCTGATATAATCTCAAACTTATGCATTTGTCATAATATTTTGAATTGCATTCCTAGTTCTTATTTCTCGCAAAAAGTAGGAACACTTATGTGTATTTTTTCCAGCAATAATAATAGTTTGCATACCAAATAAAGAAAAAAAAACTGAAAACTGTTTTCAACTTTTGATATCTGGTTTTCTTGGGATTTGTGTGAGGAAAATTCCTAAGAAAAGTGCTTAGAACCCAATTTATGTTTAAGATGCTTTAATTTTGTTAAGATTCTGTAGTTTGACTCAATCATCTTAACTTTGATAATATGGGTAATTAAACCTTTTCTTTAAATTTTTTCATCATGTTGTGACATAAATATTGGAATGAAGTTGAGCTGAATTGAATCAAAACTTTTCTTTTGAAATACCCTATGCTAATAATGAATAACAGATCATATGATTGTAGAATTAATGTTGAATTATAGGAAATATGTCAAATACTAACTTTAAAAACAAACAATAGAGATAAAATGTAATATCTGGATAATTAATCTGATGCCAAATTGCTTTGTTTTTTCTTTCTCTTAGGTTTCTGCAACATTACCAAAAACTTGACATCCACCACAACCACTACAACTACTTCCACAACTACATCTACTCTCACAACAACCACGCCCATGACCACAACAACTACACCCATGACTACAACAACCACACCCATGACCACAACAACTACACCCATGACTACAACAACTACACCCATGACCACAACAACTACACCCATGACCACAACAACTACACCCATGACCACAACAACTACACCCATGACCACAACAACTACACCCATGACCACAACAACTACACCCATGACATCGACAACTACATCCATGACCACAACAACTGCACCCATGACCACAACAACTACACCCATGACCACAACAACTACACCCATGACCACAACAACTACACCTATGTCTACAACAACCCTTACCACAACACCCCCTTCCACCACTCCCCCAACCACCACTCCCCCAATTACCATGCCCCCAACGACTATGCCCCCAACCACCACGCCCCCAACCACCACGCCCCCAACCACCACGCCCCCAACCACCACGCCCCCAACCACCACGCCCCCAACCACCACGCCCCCAACCACCACGCCCCCTACCACCACGCCCCTAACCACCACACCCCCTACCACCACACCCCCTACCACCACACCCCCTACCACCACACCCCCAACTACAACATGGAAACCAGTTTGGAAACCTGTGTGGAAGCCCAAGAAAGTCGTTCTTATCATCTGTGTGGTGATTGTGAACTGCATCGTAGTTTGTCTGGTGATAGTCATCATTTGTGTCTGCAAGTAAGTAAATTATCTAAGTTCTTAAACATCATAGGCAAAGGAGTAGCAGAACCAAATAAGGTTTCTTTTTAAGCAAAAAGGATTATAAAATAAAACAAATCATTTCCCTAGTATTTCTATTTTGTCTAGCAATATAATCAAGTTGATATTTTACCTGCCTAAGCCTAAAAAAGTGACAGGTGTAAAGGATACATTTTTTGAAAAGAACTTGTAATGTTACAGGTGCTGCTGTAACCGGAGGAGACGTGAGATCTACCAACTTCCACTTACAGTGTGTCAACCACCTCCAAGATTTGGACACCCTTGTCATTTCCAACAGCCTCCCCGGTTCAACTTGCCTTTGAGGCTCCAATGGAGGGAAATAAGATTTCTGAGAAATACTAACAATTATTGTTAAATGTAATCACTTTCTTTTATCTATGAATTTGAATCTGAAAAATAATGTCTACAGCTTTTGCGTTTTGTATTAGAAGGACAGCTAAAAGAAGTAACTCTGAAAAAAGACTTTCAAGATAGTTTTATATGTCAACCACCATAAATCTATTCATTGTATTTTACAGAATCTTTGTCATATTGTAAAGACAAGAGTATTTTTTGTCACTTTACTGGTGAACAAAATGCTCAGTTTACATGGATGATTTGTTTTATTGTAATACTCATACAATGTAGCAGGCATAGAATAGTTTTAAGGATACATAGTTTTATTTGGTATGTTACATCTGTAGAACCAACTAGAAATACAAGCTATTTTAGGTACTCAAATGAAATTCATTCTCAAAATGCTGTTAAACTGAGTGGCAGCCAAGGGCCTCTATTGTATTGTACCCTAAGGTGATACAGGTTCAGTAGTGAAGAGTTTCATGCATCACTGAGAGAGGGAGGGTGATAAATAATTTAAAGTCTGGACTGACACACAGAAAAGTAGTTCCTGGAGTAGAAAATGGTTCCCCCGGGCCCAGTTTTGTGGTCAAAATTGTAAATTAAAATTCTACTTTTTTTAGACCCAAATACATGATGAATAATCAAGAAAGCACTTGCACCTATACTATGATATGCAGCAGTTGAATATTAATGTCTTAAAGTTACATTTGAATTGATTTTTATTTAGCAAGATTTCTTAGATGAATTAGAATACTGTATTGGCACATGTATATTAAATTAAACAATGCAGAGAAAAAAAAACATAATTACTGATTTTCCAATTTAAACACACCATTTCAAAAATCTTTTATCATACAATTCTAATGTTGATTTGTTAAATTATGATCTATTGATTGTCAATTCTATAACGAACTTTGTAGCTACACTCACAGGCATAGGCCATAAACAGGGTATAGGCCATAAACAGGTTCAATAGGTCCAAGAGTTTAATAATTGACTCACTGTCAGTGCATGGTTTACAAAATGATGTATTTTAAAAAATGAGATATGACAGTAATGTCTATTCATGCAGCATTTTGGGTAAAATACCAACCTCAGACTCCTGAACAGCCTTGGTATAACAGCCTTGGGCAATTTGACGGCAGCAGTTGGTATTGTACACTATCTATTAGATGATAAGCACAAAAAATAGGCTGTACTATAGGGAACCTCCTCAGATTTCCTCAGATTTTGGGATAAAAAACTATTCATTGTTCTAGATGAATGTGGTTTAATGATAAAAAAAATATATTAAAAAATGAAACAGGCAATTGATTTGGCCATCAACTGGGATAATTGTACAGAAAAGGGTATGTTTGGGTCGGTTCTCTGCACAAAAGAAATATGATAATGCAAAAGTAAAAAGGGCTACCATTTTATATTGGATTGAATACAATTAATTACCCACCAGATCTAACATGAAAGAATGACCATCATATCTATGAGAAATATTTGCATTAAAAATTGTTCAGATGATGTTATAAAGTATCATTCATAATATTATATTGCTTCCTTTTGAATTGTAACATTTGCTGGGACATTTTTTTAAATTGTGTATTGAAAGATGTGATTTTCTGCACTTTGATGGTGCTTTGGAATTTGAAAAGTCCATTGTAACAAGTCATATATTCATGCATATTTAAAGGTATTCATTTTGTGGTGAATCTAGGGGCTAATTTGTCCTACCACATAGGGCTTTTACAAATGTGAGGGTGGCAAGCTGCTTATAGGAACCCAGCATCTATGTATCACTAGAAGACTCATACATAATGCTATTTGGCTTCGGTGTAGAACAATGGCTCTATTTCTTTTAATTGGTAAATGTTAGACCATACAAAGCATACTGGTATCTGCACATAATTATTGGACATTTGAGATAAATGATACTGAAAGTTATTATTAGCCTTTTGGTATTAGCCACAAACTGTCTTTCTTTGTGGTTCTGATTTTTGTGATTTGTGATACTGGAAGTTATTATTAGCCTTTTGGTATTAGCCACAAACTGTCTTTCTTTGTGGTTCTGATTTTTGTGATTTGTCTTTTCAAATAAAAATGCCAAACATATTTCTGGTGTTGTTATCATTATTGTTATGATTTCTAGACATCACTTTACCTAGAATTGCCCATTAGAAATCAAGTCCTTAAAGAGAGCCTAAAGCAATGTAGGGTCAAAAATTTGCAAATTCTGTTAACTATTAAAATATATTCTATGGCCATAGCCTAGGCCTGTGGTAAAATATAGACTGTGAATACAGACTACTACGTCAAAATACTTTAAAACCCATCCCCAGTCAATTTTGGTGACCCACCTAAATAGGTTTGTTTACAAACATTGCTATCTACAGGCATACATAACATGAGCATTATGAAATTCAAGTAAAGTTATAGCTAGTTCTCATGATTTATACTGTACAAATGGCTAAAGTTAGACTATTAGAATTTATGTTCATAGTTATTTGAGTTTGCAAAATTTTGTCATGTTTTGATGCAACATTGCTTTTGGCTCCCTTTAAAGGAGGTATTATTCTATGCAATAGGGATATGATTAGGATGACATTGCAGTAAATTCAGCCACATGAGAATCAAAACCATATCTTACACATGGATAAAGCCCTTGTTGTTGCCAAATTCAAACAATTAATGCAGTATATGAATTGTCTGTGTGCAGTTCTAGTCACATATTAATATTGTATTAAAGTCTTAACCCCCATCCCACCCCTTCATGCATACATACACAGACCCATATGCTTAATATTTGAGCTACATTTCATAAAACAAATAGTCCTAATAATTCTGTGTGCCTTTTGTGAAGAAAGTTGTATTCTTGTACACTCAACCCAGGAAAATTATAACAATTATGCTATTGATGGTGAGGTCGAAACCTCACCAAATCAGAATGTTATTTTAACATCATTTTTTTGTGAGTTTAGGACAAAACTAAAACAGAACATTCTGTTTGGTTTGAAGAACATAACCAGAATGTTGTAACATCGTCATAGTGAAACATCATGGCAGTATGTTTCAGCGACATAATTGGGAGTCATCAAAAGAATGTAACAAGAACCAAATTTAAACAGGACCAACCAGAACATTGCTGCAACATTATAATAACATCTTATCTTTGGCTGGGACACTCTTAGCCCTGAGTCTTACTTACTTATAAGTTAGCTAAGATTTACGCATTGGACTGACACCCACATCAGTAAAACATGTGTACTATTCAAGCTAGAATGGTAAGCTAGAAAATAAGGTATTTGGTTTATTGAATCTATGCAGTTATGTAATATTATGTTTTAGTAGTATTCAAGTTGAATTACTTCCCTTTTATATATTTTAATTACCTTAAGACAAAATATTCTACATAGGAAACCTCCTGGCTCCTGACAAAAGTAGAACGAACAACTTCACTACCACATCATTATCACAATAGTCATACTGTATGTTCCCCCTGGTACATTTAGGTAATTCAAGAATGAGCGACAAATAAGTTGTGAAAATATTCCCGAAGAAATCCTGGATGTATCACACAACCTCCATTCGGCACCTGATCAAGAGGTTGTTGATTGCTTAACTGTTCATGGAATGTCAAGATGACAAATGCAAGTTAAACAATGCTTTGCTCTCTATGGAAACTAGATCACGTGACTAACATACAAGAATTAGAGGGTGGGGAAAAAAGGAAAACTAGAGATTGTAACATGTAGGTTACAGCTTTGAGCTATGTCCATTATAACAGAAACAAAAGCATTTCATTCGATATACTATATACTGTAAATTATTCCCTGTATTTATTTGTTTTTTATATCCTGTGGGGGTTCTGGGGAAGAATAGCCCCCCAGTAGTCCCTGCTGATCATATAAGGCAACAATATGGGGGACCCAGCACTGACCAAGTGGCTCATTTGGTTCAATTCCCGGTTGGTGCTGGGTTCACTAAGGGATGAGGTACAGCAAAAATGATTTCCAGGTTTTGATCCCCTGCTGTTTGCCCACCCTGTCACCTTCATCTCATAGATACTATCACCCAAAGACAGAATTCATCCCAACACTTGACAACACTTGAAAATGACTCTGGCTTTCAGTACGGCATAAAACATCCAACACTCACTCACTCATTTATTTTTGATAGTCAAACTGACCCCTGATGTAGTCATAAAGGATTTATAGCATCCTGCACAACAGGCTGAAGCGAATTCTATGTTCAATTCATTGCCACAAAGTATAATCGTTAGCTGGAAGTATATATCTCACCATGCCTTGTCTTATTCGTCAGGTTTCATGACTTCCCATATCATGTATCGTCAGTACAACTCACATCCCTTTGCCTCACTATCAATCCAAAGAAAATCAAGCCACACTAAAGTGACTAAATGTAATTTGAAAACTTGTCATCTGGCCATTTTTATTGATTTCATTAAATAACAATTGTTTACTGTTCATAGGTAGATCTGGCAACACTTTTCTATTTCCAACCTGATTTAAGCTAGATTTTATGACATTTGTATTACAATGAGTTTGACTCTGAGTCAAAATTCTATACTCAAATGTCTTCAATATTGAACATTACAGTGGTGTGAGTTTTCTTGAATATCTCCTGAATACACAATCTGTATGAGTGGAATAGGCTTGGTTGAACTACATTCTTAACTTTGTCTTTTGCCAATGGCATACCCAAATAAGCCCTTCCCATCAAGGGTAGACTTTTGACATAGACCAAAATACCTCATATAATATTACATTCAAGTATGATTTTGTAAACATATTTTACCAATCTGTTTTGATTATGGGGAATAAACTTGGAAATAGTTTTAGCAACATTTAACAATAAACTTTCATTTAATAGAAATTGAAATAGGCTTGTTGGTAAGATTATCTATTGCGACTGTTCGTATGAAATAGTCCTTATTCTATTTACCTGTTTTGATTACTTTTTTAATATAGACACTTGCCACAGCCATCTTCCTGATGTTAACTACACACATTGACAGCTCAGTGACTGAGAGCATGCTCTCTATACATCCTGATCATGTCATGATTAAAAATGTGGATTCCCCCCCCCCTCCGAAAGAAATTGAAACCCAATGCAGAAACATCAGAGAAGCAAACGTATTAATTTGTAACCTTCAATGGACATATATTAGAATTACAGGAGATGTATTAGTTTCATTGGTGTGGGTTTAATATTAACATGTAAGGGACTGCTTCTCATATTTATCCACTTGATTCTTAGTCTTTATCTCCAGGAATCTGTAAAGGAATACTTGATGAAGCCTGTAAACTGAATCAACATGAATTATGGGATATTTCTCAGCAAATACCTTTCCATTAACAGTTAAGTATACCACTGTTATGTGTTTCTTATTTTTATTTTTTAATTATGGAAATGTAGCAATGAATACACATTTCATCTTTATATTCTAAAAAGCTTACAATTTGTTATGTTGAATTAAAGTTTATTAAATCTTACTTAAGGATATTAACACATAAACAAGTGTAGAAATGGCAGATGTCTTTGGTGTACAAACTCATAATTTGCTTCCTTCATAGATTTATATTCTGCACTGGATAGAGGAAGGGAAAATCATATGTGATTTGGGAAGTATATTGATCAGAAATAACAAGTCATAGGACACCTCCCATGGCAGAAGAAATAGAAGGTAGAAGAACGTACATGTAATTGTCCTAATAATTCATAAATACTCTTCCTCACATCATCATGTCAAATATTCTTTGAATGGATATGAACTGAATGTGTACATTGTTGAATCTGTAATTTGACTAACAACCATTGTTAACATGAACTTAGATTCATTTACCTTCCATAACTTTAATGCAAAGTTCTACATTGAAATTGCCAATCATGTTTTTCAAAGTCACAAATATTCTTTTAGTACTGAGGTTTTATTGCACCTTTGAAATAGAAATGTTTTACCAAGATGTTCATAAATGACAGTCTACAGGAAAGAAATGTATTCCCTATAAAGTCATTTTGTTTATTATCTTCTGTGGTAGATTTATGGTAGTTGCATATTTATGCCTATGACCTACAATGTGCTGAGGAAAGGAAGAATAAGTTATCAAAATTAGCCTTTTTATAATAATCTTCAATGATGTTTTATTCCAATATAGCAGTGGGAGTCAGTCTTGAGGGTCCATTCGTGAGGATGTATCGGTCTGAACTTCATCCGCTCTTGGTTTTAGTCCTCTCTTTGTGTTTACATCAGGTCAATACAAAGCCTATACTTGTAGAAGACACTGTTGCAGCAGAACAGCAGTCAGATTGTTCAATATCAGAGGATGAAGCAAAGGTCTGTATCATCAGTGAATGTTTGTTTCTCTTAGAAACATTTCCATGTTCAAATAAATCCAGATCACTATGCAACAAAAGTACATTGACATTACTTTCAGTGATACATTGTACAGTTCTAATGTTTCATGTAAATTAACCAAACCAAAAGGACAAATTTTATTCTCTTGAGATCAAATATGAAGAATAAGTATGATTCAGTTTTATTTCTCAAACATACTTTGAATGACAATTTTTATTGTTCTTACTTGATAAGAAATCACCAAAAGAGAAAGCAAAAAATTGTATATGAATGCATTTTAGTCTAAATAAGTATATAAATTTCTTTACGCTCGATAATTTCTTTTGGTTTGCTTATTTTGTATAAGTAGTAAATTGTTTCTTTTCCTCAATCCAGTTCTACCTGGCAAAGTATGGCTATGCTGGTCCACCAGAGTACAATAAAACAAAAGCATTGGAACTACTGACAACTGAAGAGACATTTGTGGACAGCCTCGTACTGTTTCAGACGTTTTTCAATCTCAATACTTCAGGAGAGTTGGATGAGGACACAAGATGTCTGATGGTGTTACGTCGTTGTGGCTTGCCTGACATAGCACCTAACAACACAGATGGGGGTGGTAGACCATGGCCTGTGCCTGAAGGAAACGTAATAAGTAAATATTTGCAATGCTTATGAGAAATAGATTATTTAACTTTCAAGTAATATCCAATTATAATTATCATGTTGTAGCTATATATTTTTCAATCTTTATAATTTCTTTCTATTCCTAAAGTTAAAATGCTTTTTGGTAAAACTAAGAATGATGTTTCATCTATTCTGTCTAGTTGGCAATCCTTGGCCATATCCTGAGTGCTGTTGTTTAACATGGAAAGTTCGGTTTCTTGACGGAGACCTACCAGCTGCACTAGTGGATACAATAATGGCCTGGGCCTTACAGGTATATATCGAGCATATTTGCTCAGTATATACATTTCATTAGACTAGCTTTAGTAAATATACTATATATTCATAGAGCTAACCTATGCAGTGTAATATAGTCTTTAACTGAGAAGGCATTTGCAACATTGCTGCAGCATGATCATCAGATACTGCCATAAAGCCTGTAATATTTCTAATGAGCTATGGTTACTGTGAAGACCTAGAGGAAACAGAAATGATATCTGTCCACTATAATTATGTTACAATTGGTATTTCTGAAATTGCTTACAAGTTCAAAAAAGAATTTATAATTGAACTACCTTCTGAATTAACTTTCTTATCTCATAATATATAAAAATCATGATTCAAATATAGAACATTCTTTAATATATAAAAACTTCTTTTGTGTGTTTAGTAACAATAAACTTAATCTTCAATCCTTAGATGTGGGAAAATGCTGCTATTGGCTTGGATTTCTTTCATACGCCAGCCCAGCCTTACACAGGAGATAAACCAGACATTGACATCTTTTTCGAAGACGGAGACCATAATCACCGACACCCAACATATGGTGGAGACCCTGCTTTCGATGGCCCTGGTGGCGTACTGGCACATGCATATTATCCTAATGGCCGCCCCATCCTAGATTTTCATGGTGACTCACATTTTGATTCACATGAAACATGGATTGATGGGGGACAGAATCAGCAGTTTAACAGTGAGTATAGAACCATTGAAAACCTAGCCAAGCTGTGAAGTAGCCCTGTTCGGTGACCATTAATTTTGTTATGGTTATTCTGTGACTTCCAAAAATGATATATACTGATGTAGTTACGTTAGGTGAAGTTAAGACTTCACCAAAAGAGAATGCTATTATTATTTTGTTATTTGGGAAATTTGAGACCTCACCAAAACAGAATGTTATTGTAACACTATAAGTAACAGCACATTCCAACAATAATATTGGAAGCCATCAATATAATTTCACTGCAAGAGCATTAACAGAACACAACAGAAAGTCAGTGCAGCATTATAATGACATTGCATGCTTGAGTCATAAACATCAATATTCTCTGACATAAGGTATAGAGAAATCTTTTGAATTACAAATTGCATACTTAAATGTATTGTTTATTTCCAATAATGCTAGTTTTCAATGCACCTTGGGGTATGGGCGTTGGTGTATACAGCCTCAATCAACCATCACTTCTGTACCTAAACATTGAATTGGGATATCCAAAAGATTCACCATAGAAAGTGTAGGATTCCCTAGATATCTGCATGGAATGCCAGTAGACCCTCTAGAGAGATTCTAAAAGGAAATTGTACTTAATTTATATATATTGTCTGACCTATTATTTAGTGGTTTCAATTGTAATAATAAGAGATATTTGACGTTTCTGAAATAATTTCAACATTGGTTTGACCAAAATTTCTAAGATCTTTTACCTACAAGGGTTATCTATTGAGATTTATGGCACATTCAATTCAAATATCTATCAATCTTATTGGGGGTAATGATGATTTTTACTCGTGATCTAGTATATTCAAAAAGAAAAATGATCTTCTCATATTTCACGTTTTTATAACAATTGTAATCGAATTTTAGTATACCATTAGACCCAACAAAAACACTACTAAATGGCATTGGCAAATCATTCCTATTAGATTTTATTGACACGCTTCTTTTTAAGGATAGACACCAGTGATATGGCTCCCTTTAATCACAATCACAAGATTTGTTTCTTTTAGTCTATTGATATAACTTATGTGAAAATTTGTACGACAACGGATCTGTAGGGGGGTTGCAAACTTGAAAATCATGATATGACAAAATATATTATATATCTATATAAATTCCAAAGGGGGACCTGCCCCGGAATTTAATAAATCTGTTTGATTTTGTTGTTGTTGGGCTTTATGCAGCCCAAATTGTGTTCCTTGTTATTATGCATGTGTTTCAACTTGAAGATTTATATTCCAATTCATTTTTTGAACAAGAATATCATGCTTAATATTTAACATAAAGCTTCAAAATTTTGTATATATCTTGTTCACATATACACAGAGGGAACGATGTCTCAGAATTTTGATATGGATGCTAGTTGTATTTTTATGAAATCTAGAAAATGCTTATATTAAAGACACTTAGAAAAATTACCTATTTTTGGCCCTTTTTAATAATAAAATAAAATCTAGGGCCTCAATCAATCTTGTATCTTTTCAGATAAATATGACCTCCGGCGTGTGGCACTTCATGAGTTTGGTCATGCAATAGGATTGAGACACACCGATGCTGCTGGGTCAATCATGAGACCATTCTATCCACCAAATGACGTCAATGTTCCTGCCCTATCACCACTTGATATTGCAATAGCCCAAGTTCTCTATCCAGGTATGCAATTGATAAGGAGCGAGCAAGCATTTTTCAAATAAGTTATCAGAAATGCTGGTATAATATATTTCAAAATTAAGATGTTTTATTGTGTTTATTCATATAATTATCATAACTAAATGCAGGGACATTTCTCAAGAAAAAGAAAGCAAAATTGCATACTATAATCAAGATTGACAACTGGTTTGCCCAGTGCCTATTCTAATGATTTAAAACTCTCAGATTGTATGACATTGGCAGAAATATTGCAAAACCTGCTGCTCCAAAAATTTCCTCACTGACATGAATCACCTTGAATCAGGTATTCTGAATACTTATCAAATTAATTTAAACATGTAGAAAGTACGCTATGTAAAGAAAGCGTGAGTTTTTGCTTTGTATTAATGAAAATATTTCCTCCAATGAGTGATAAAAATCTCAGTTATGACCACTTGAATTTTACATTACTTTAGATATATGTTACATAATTATTTAAGTGCCACGCAATAGGCTTGAAAATTATTGTAGGGACTGGGGCACTAGTAAATATAAATATAGTTTATAATTGTTCATATTTCAGATGACTTTTATTTTTATTATTTCCTAGTTCCCTGCAAAATGACAACAACTACACCATTGGACACAACAACCAGCAGCACCACACCTTCTACGACAACACCTGAAAACATTATATGCCAAATCACCACCACCATCTCAACAACATACCCTACCACACTGCCCTTGAACATGACTACTACACCCATGACATCGACAACTACACCCATGACATCGACAACTACACCCATGACATCGACAACTACACCCATGACATCAACAACTACACCCATGACATCAACAACTACACCCATGACCACAACAACTACACCCATGACCACAACAACTACACCCATGACCACAACAACTACACCCATGACGTCGACAACTACACCCATGACGTCGACAACTACACCCATGACGTCGACAACTACACCAATGACGTCGACAACTACACCCATGACGTCGACAACTACACCCATGACGTCGACAACTACACCCATGACGTCGACAACTACACCCATGACGTCGACAACTACACCCATGACGTCGACAACTACACCCATGACGTCGACAACTACACCCATGACGTCGACAACTACACCCATGACGTCGACAACTACACCCATGACCTCGACAACTACACCCATGACCTCGACAACTACACCCATGACCTCGACAACTACACCCATGACCTCGACAACTACACCCATGACCTCGACAACTACACCCATGACCTCGACAACTACACCCATGACCTCGACAACTACACCCATGACCTCGACAACTACACCCATGACCTCGACAACTACACCCATGACCTCGACAACTACACCCATGACCTCGACAACTACACCCATGACCTCGACAACTACACCCATGACGTCGACAACTACACCCATGACCTCGACAACTACACCCATGACGTCGACAACTACACCCATGACGTCGACAACTACACCCATGACGTCGACAACTACACCCATGACGTCGACAACTACACCCATGACGTCGACAACTACACCCATGACGTCGACAACTACACCCATGACGTCGACAACTACACCCATGACGTCGACAACTACACCCATGACGTCGACAACTACACCCATGACGTCAACAACTACACCCATGACGTCAACAACTACACCCATGACGTCAACAACTACACCCATGACGTCAACAACTACACCCATGACGTCAACAACTACACCCATGACGTCAACAACTACACCCATGACGTCAACAACTACACCCATGACGTCAACAACTACACCCATGACGTCAACAACTACACCCATGTCCACAACAACTACACCCATGTCTACAACAACTACACCCATGACCACCACGCCCCCAACCACCACACCCCCAACCACCACACCCCCAACCACCACACCTCCAACCACCACACCTCCAACCACCACACCCCCAACCACCACACCCCCAACCACCACACCCCCAACCACCACACCCCCAACCACCACACCCCCAACCACCACACCCCCAACCACCACACCCCCAACCACCACACCCCCTACCACCACACCCCCAACCACCACACCCCCAACCACCACACCCCCAACCACCACACCCCCAACCACCACACCCCCAACCACCACACCCCCAACCACCACACCCCCAACCACCACACCCCCAACCACCACACCCCCAACCACCACACCCCCAACCACCACACACCCAACCACCACACCCCCAACCACAACACCGCCGACCACAACACCAACAACTACAACACCAACAACCACAACGTGGAAACCAGTGTGGAAGCCTAAGAAGACCGTTCTTATCATCTGTGTTGTGATTGTGAACTGCATTGTAATCTGTCTGGTAATAGTCATCGTTTATGTCTGCAAGTAAGTAAATTTTATATCAAAGTTTTAAAAGCTCACATGAATAGATACTGTTCAAAATTTGGATAACCTATTCTACCATTCTATTTACAGTCATAGTTTGCCTATGCACTCAAATAGGCTTAAGGTCTATTGTTTTTAAGTGAGAAGCAAGTCTCATATTTGAAGTGCAAATTCAGGGGAGGCAAGCTTAGCTTAACAACAAACATGTTTGTAACAACAAACTTGTTCATTGTTCACCTAGATCACTGTTAGGCTGTTTTCCAGATATGAAAAACCGTTATTCAGAATACTGTTAATGAGTTGTTGTTTTTACAGGATATAGTCCTACAGTGGTCCTCTATATATTAATTTACAGAATTCAATTTGATAGAGTAGAACAAAAGATGTAGGTGTTTTGCAACACAGATATCATAACAGCGATATCATTATGAACCAGATGTTCTTAAAGTGATCTGAAAAGTTATCGTTGTTATGATCGGTCATTATGCAACAGGCCATCGGTGATGTCAAGTGAGGCAATGAACCAACACTAATACTGATGGACATATATAAAATGCTTGGTATTCAACAAATATAAATTAGAAGAGCATGAAAATTTCAGACTTCTAACGAACATCAGATTCTTAAACATTTACTTAATTTTCCAAGCAGTGGTTCCAGCATTAGAGATTTTCAAACTACGGCCATAGTCATGCACCATGTAGGCATTATGTCTCCCCTAATTTCACATTGTACATGAGGTGGGAAAGTATTGTTTTTAAATATGTAGCACAAGAAATAGTAGAACCAAATAAGGTTTCTTTTTAAGCAAAAAGAAATATAACACAATTTTATCGTCATCATTTCTGCAATATTTTTATTTTGTTTTGTGATGTAATCCATGTTAAGATTTTCTCCCACTTCAAGGTCAAAAAGTTGTTTGGAATCTGAATCTTAAATAGAGCTTCCTTTAATGTTTCAGGTGTTGCCGTAACCGGGAGAGACGTGTGATCCACCAACTTCCACTTACAGTGTGTCAACCACCGCTAAGATTTGGACACCCTTGCCATTTCCAGCAGCCTCCCCGGTTCAACTTGCCTTTGAGGTTTCAGTGGAGGGTAGTAAGACGTCTGAGAAGCTTCAACAGTTATTGCTGATCACTTTTTTATCTATTTATTTTTATTTTGAAGAAAGGCTGTGGCTATTGCATTTTGTATCAAAAGGACAACTAAAAGGTGTTACCAAGAAAAAATGTTTCATTCTACAAACACAAGATTATCTAATGCCACTTTAATTGTAAACAAAAAGATCAGTTCCCACGGACAACCATTTTACAATTAATGCACTATAAAAATTTCACCATAAATCAAAAATCATAATCTCAGAAAGATTTGAGTACAGAAAACATTGTTTGGCAACAATCTGACCTTTTGTAATACTTATAAGTCCCAGGTGAGTCAGTGTCGGCATCAGCGATTGGCACCAATCCAAATGCCGACACCGACACCAATTGCGTGTGGGTATGGCTTGTACTGTCAGAATCGGGCGACGGCTTCCCCAACACCTATGCCAACACCCACGCTGATCCATATTAAGCATGTTTGATGATTTACTGCCGATGTCGACACCGATGGCTGACTGGCTGTGTGTCAATCATCTAGTGGGTATGGCACTTTACAATGTTTTAGACACTACAGTCTAGTTTGAAAGATAGTGAAGTTTTGTTTGATATGTTACATCTCTAAAATAAAATCTAGAAGTATGAACTATTGTAAAGAAGCAGACAAAATACTCCAGAGGCTGTCAGCCATGAGTCTTCACTGTATCATATCCTAGGGTCATACAGGTTCAGTAGTGAAGAACTCAATGCATCACTTAGAGAGGGAGGGTGATTTCCAGAGTATTTTTGACCTAGAGGTATTGTAGGAAGCCGATTCCTTCAGTAGAGAAATAGTTCCTCTAATTTAGTGTGTTGCAGTTTAAAATTTTCGCTTAAGCACTCTCATTATAAACAAGCACTTATATACAAGCACATATCAGCACTTTATCCCGGGTATGTTAGACAAACAACTAATCAGTGTGGGTGTCCTTGATGTGTTTATCCACCTCTGTGTCCCAGGGATATAAGCTTAAAGGCAGCCCTGTGGGATATCCCTGACACATTTTATTGATGATTCATCTTGGATCCACTCACTGGGTGGATGTATATATTTACTTATAGATATGATTAGTTAATCTGTACTTACATTACTCTTGATAGCATTATTATAACCTATACCTAGATACAGAATGATTATAATGAAACATGAAATTACAATGCTACGAGTAAAATCTTTGGACATCTCCCTTACAAAAGTCATATTCTTATTAATCTTTGTTCTGAAATTGGAAAAAACAAATTTTCATGAAGCCTTGATGACTTGATGAGGATAATCCACTGTGAGGCTATTTGAACGTGTGATTTTAATGTAATGCGAAATACTTATCAGATGTAGAAAGAGTCTTGAGGGGCTTAACTGGCAGGCCTTTTTATATATGGATGGATTCTTGTATGAGCAAGAGGAGATCTACAAAATAAGATTAGAGTATAATTAGATGTTTTTCAAAAGAAGTGCTGAATTCTTGGGAGATTTATTTGACAGGTTTGCCAAGCATGGCACACATATAATCAAGAGGAAATTGATGATAAGAAGGATAATTTAGATGTATTCCATATATTTACAGGTAGTGAGTATCAAAATTTGCCTTGAAATGTTGGTTAAGATTGATAACTATTGAATTGTCAAGAAGACACAAGTGAAGATATCAAATATTAGATTCAAATAGGTTTGTATGTTGTATTTTTTGTACTTTACCAACCTAAGACTCTTGAACAGCCTCAGGCAATTTGACGGTAGCAGTTGGTAGTGTATGCAAAAGACAACATGGTATAAATCCTTGGAAATTGTTCCATCCTCTTTATAATTTTACCCTTCTCTTTTGATTTTGAAATTATGTTTTAAACCTTAACATGTTTTACAGCTGAACTCCCAGGTTTGAGACATCAACAGGTTGAGTTGATCCAGGAGTGGGATACTGTGAATGTTTTTATATTCATGCAGTACATATTTGTGTTTAATTCGGGTTTGTGAACTCTCTGCATATATGTACAGAGTGAAATTATCTTTTACTGTGTTTATGATATAACCTCTTACTTATTTAAATGAAAAATCAATCACTGTGAATTTATCATTATCTATGCACGTAAAATTTTCTACAATTAGATTAATTGACAACCCTATTCTTAGACATGATTTACAAATGATATATTTTACAATTGAGATGTCAGATCTGTGTTTACTCATGCTGCAGTTTGGGTACAATACCAACCTAAGACTCCTGAATAGCCTTGGTCTAATGGTCTCGGGCAATCTGACGGCAGCAGTTGGTGTTGTACACTCTCTATTGGATGATAAACACCAGCAATAGGCTGTACATGTACTATATGGAACCTCTGAAGATCGACTCAGTGTGGGGGTCAAGCTCTGATGTAACAGACGAGTTCTGTGACCATACTGCTTTAGTCAATCTGTTACTTGCTAAAATGTTTGTGTCACATTATTCTACATGAGGTTGAGACTCACCAAAACGGTGTGTTATGGTTAAGTTATAATTATTTTAGTGAGGTTGAGACCTTACCAGAATGTTATAATAAATTACCTTTTAGTAAAAAACTTAAACACAATGTTACAATAACATCACAGTGACTATTCCAGAGATGTTTTTAGTTGCCTTCAAAATAATGTTACTTAAACCAAAACAGGACTAAGTAGTTCTAACAAAAGTATATTTGAAATCGAGGAATGTCCAAAGACAATAAATAGGGTGGTCAACTGGGATAGTTGTACAGAAAAGGGTATATTTTGGTACAGGTCCGTCATAAATGAAATATGATAATGCCAATGAAAAAGAAGTAGGTAGAAATATAATGTCGGTTAAAGAGAAGAATAACCAATTGATGGTCAACATTTTTCAAACTCAAATAACTAAGCAAAATGTATTCCGTGAGTATAACTCAAGCTTATGTCATATAACCCAAGCTTAATGTAGAGCAGCATCTATGTATCGCTAATCAACTCAGACATACTGCTGTTTGGTTATGGTGTAGAATAAAGGTTGTTTTTTTATTAATTGCTCAATGTTGGATCATACAAAGCATACTGGCATAAACATTTGAGAAAAGGTAGCCCTTTCTATTCTGACAACAAACTGTATTTCTGTTTGATTCTTATATGTCTTCTCAAATAAACATGCTAATCCAAATTTCAGATGTTGTTATCAGTATGGGGACATTCAGCAGAACAGTAATCAAAAATTCATAAATCGATGGGAAAAATATTGAAAATAATTGGAAAAATTGGATAAACTAGTGGTTATAGGGAGCCAAAACCAGTAAATTCAATGACATTTTCTAAACTCAAATAATGATTAAAATCTATTCATTGGGCCTTTTTCTGGTTCATGTTAAAATCTGTACATGTGAAATATGGTAGAAAATCATCAAAAACATGTTTTCCTTGCCCATCTCAAATAAAGTAGATCCACAAAATTGGGGTTTGTTTACAAACAAATGGAACACTTGTCTGAGTTTGGAAAATTTTGTTAATTGTAATATTATTGGTTATAATATTATTGGTTTTGGGTCCGTTATATGAACCTTGTCAACCTGTAGATCAATGTTTCCTTTCTCAACCAATCTATAATCTTACGATGTGCATTGTCTAATGAATCGATCCAGTCAACAAGCATTGAATCAACGAATGCCAAATTAAGTCTATTGTGAAAGCATGTGCTGCCATCTGGTTTTTCACAACGCCATTACTCCTGATATCGTCGTACAAATAATACTATTGGTACCGTAGGCCTATACAGTGGCGGATCTAGAGGAGGGCGCCCCCGCCCCTATTTTTTGCCAAATATTAATGTATAATTCTTGGCCCCGGAGGGTCCAGGTGAAATTTTTGTAATAAACGTGGTTAATCAAGAATTGATTAGCTCTTAAATATAGTAAAAGTTATCAAAGATTTTATGAGTTTGTGTTAGGTCAATTTACCATAGATATATGATCTAGGTGTTTTGAATTTGTTGATAAGAACAATTAAGATCACTAACATGGCGCTTAGGCCAAAGCGTGACGTCATTTACACAATGGCTATTAGATTACACTTAAAACGATGGGGTTCCAACTAGAAATTTTGACACCATTAACAATATCTTTAGTCTCATAATATAAACTTTGGAAAACCCCTCCCGCGGGTACGCTATTGCTAGGTTTTTGTTTGAACCGGTCGCCAAGGGGCCTACCCTAGCTCCACCTACAAGTGCCCGGATTACCGAATCTGAGAACGCACGCGCGATGCATTGTGGGAACTCTGATCAATAATGGGGCGACAAGTCCGCTGACCAACCGACGGGTTCGATTTACTACCGGAAGTGTTTGATGGTCATTGTCGTCATTCAAACGTCATTATGTGGTTATGAGGCGAACTCATTTTACTGTTTGGTCTTCTGCCTAGTGATGTAAGTCCTGGAATTACACATCAATAGAGTAAACTTGTTTTGTTCAGCGGTAAAGACCACTTTTGTTACGGCTGTGTTCCAACCTGCTGATTTAAAGGTACTTGTACCTATTTGGCATGATTTTAAATTCCAGTGATAATTTCTTTAGACTTCCCCAGAATTTTCTTTAATACATCAGGAATACATAGCCAGAAAGAAATTAAGATTTACCGTTTTGTTTTTTGGGTGGAGAATTACAAAGATTTGAAGTATTTACTATAGGTTTCTATGGGAAATACATAGTTTTCAAATTTCAAAAATCCCAGAAAAAAATGAACTAGTGTTTTTTTCTTGAAATTCCTGTAGGTTTGAAGTATTGATCTTATTGGTACCCTGACAAAAAATTAAAAGGTTTTACCGTTTAGATCATAGACTTCCCTATCATTCCTATAGTGATAAGTGACAACAATACTTGTGTGTACCAGTAGTATAACAATAGCACATAGAGGGTTCCAGTGATAAGCACCAGGTGGCAGTGCTGGGATTGGTTCTAAGTACCTTTAACGGTCGATTTTCATAAATCACAAGTGGGAATACCGAATAATGGCATGTTACATATTATTAGAATGGTATTTTAGTCCTAGTTCAAATAATATCTAGCTTGGATGCTTTTGGGTCATAGTATTGGAGAAATTTCATGAATCAATATATCGTCGGCACTGGCAGACAGAATCGCCTAGTAGAATACAGGCTTAATTATAAGTCTAACACATTTGTTAGTAACCCCAATGTCAACGACAGGGTTATCAAAGGCCTTAATTGTGCCACTGGCTGTTGTATGTGCTGCCCTGCCTATGGGACACCGCATATAAAAGAACACCTGCTTCAACAAAAGTGTAGGGGCATGGTCTCTACCTTCTCATCAATTCCATCACCATCACTGCACTTGATATGACCGTGGCAGTTAATTTGGGCACAAAGCAACCAATAACAAACCAACCATTCAAAATTACCACGTCAAAATAAAGGAGGAACCAATCAATTGGAAAGTATATACTGAAATATCAGGAGCAATACAGGGAATACTCTAAGAACATCTTTAAATCCGGAGAGAACATAGCTGAGTCATCCTTCAGGTATCACAACAGTGAATACAAATAGCAGGGGTGACTTCACTAAATACTATTTAATACAATAATACTACAATTCTCTGGAGCTAAGAGATACTACTATAATAAGCATGCATCACTTTTACAATAGAATGGATTTCTTTGCGACAAGTTTTTTGTGCCTGATTCTTATGACTCTGCAGAAAGGTTGTTGTAGATCACAAAGCATCGTTATGAATACTTATGACATCAGGACCTTGGGGACTGTAGCTTCCCCCACTAACACCCACCATACCCTCCTCTGTGGGGTAGAGTGTAACCGCCATGTTGGTTGTCAAGGTTACGTGATGACCCCCGAGGAAGAAAGTCCCTGCGTCCTTTTATATGAGGGGACTCAAGGAGTGGGAATCACGGACAGGAAGATCTACTACGTCATCAAGGATCCAGAGGGTGGGTATAATGTGTTCACATGGTGGATTCAGTGCCAGCGTTGGTTTCTTTGTCACTTGCTATAACTATTAGGCCCTACATTATTTTTCTGAGAGGTTAATACCTAACCAAAACAGAATGTTATCATAACATTCTGATGAGGTACTGTTAAGAATTGAAACAGAATGTCATTGTGATTTTCTGATAAGGTGAGGTCCAGACCTTACTTACACAGAACATTGACCTCACCAAGGGAGGTCCTAAACTCACCTAAACAGAAATAATGTTACTGTGACCATCTCATTAGGTTAGGTGGCAACCTCACCTAAACAGAATGTTCTTGGGATATATCCTCTTTAAGTGAGGTCTCAGCCACACCTAAACAGAATGTTATTGTGACATTCTTATTGGTTGAGATTACCAATCTATAGGGTGGTATTAGGGCCCCTGCCCCTCTGCCCCCCCCCCCCCCCCGATGGATCCACCCCTGACCTACAATTTATGGGAGGTGCGATTTCTGCTAAAATTTAGATGATCTCATTTCAGAAATTTATCCCATATCTTGTGCTGGTTGGATGCAGAAGGAGGGGAATATGGACGAAGACCGGCTCTACACGATAGACCCCGATGGCCCTGGGGGCCTGGACCCTTTCAACGTGAACTGCCTCAACTCCACCACCTCCCCAACCTCCGTCCCTCACGACAAGGTGGGCAACCCAGTGTTCATCGAGAATGGTCTTGAGCCAGCTTACTCCAACATAATTGACATTGTCTACTCTCCGAGTGATGCCCAACTCCAGGTAGGTTTATTACATTCCACCAGTTTATCCGTTAAAAAGTGTCCCTTGTTATTGAGGTAAAAGCTGTGACGGAGTTTTTTTCACTTGTAAATTGAAGATATAAGATCAAGAGAAATTTTTATGAACCATCAAGAATATTTATCTATGTTATTTTCTCTGCAAAATGACATATAGATCTAGCTTTGGTTTGCCCTCAAGCTGCGCAGTGAAACTTTCAAATACATATGTCATTTTGACAGGGAAAAAACAGAGAACCATGTATAACTGGCTGTAACTTTTGAACCAATGTAGAAAGACACCAAATCTCGCTGATGATACATTCCTCAATATTATTTGAGCATTTTTTCATTTTTTATGTAATTTACTTAATGTTTATTCAATACCCTTTAATTCTTTACAATAGATATGTTTAGCATCTGAGAACGTTATCTCCATGAATAATTTGACTCTAGCATTGGGTTGTAAATGTTTATTTAATTATGTACATACATTATATTCTTTTTCTTTCGGTAAAAAATGTGCCTATTGACTTTATCAAATTATTAATACCACTGAATTATCTGATGCTGAGATTCGAATTAAAACAGGCTACAAGCCTACTTTATTATTATTATTATTATTATTATTATTATTATTATTTCACAAAAAAACAGTTAGACAATCCTCAACGCTAACCGCTGCTTTTCAGAATCATACACTGCATTATATCATTAACACAATCGTTAATTTAGTTTATGAATAAATGTTGATCAGCTATTCACCAGTCTAATCAATATGTAATAGAAGTCTTATCACACAACTCCATCGTGACACATCAAACAATACAAACATTACAACACAGTTACTTGTTATGTCTCAGGATAATAAAAGTACTTTTAAAAAAAAAAAAAACTATTCCAGGCACTAGCAGCACATAGCGACTCGTGTGAAATGAACATCCACGTCCGGTGCAGGGCCATCCTGATGGCTGGCCGGGCCGCCTGGTATGGGGTCAATGGGACCAGGTATGACCTCGGAGAACAGCTGTGTCCAGTTCCAGGTATTTGACATGTTTCTGAACCATAGGGTTTTACTTTACGGTTATACATAGGGTTGCCAATTACTGTTATTCTGTATTAGTTATTCAAGTATGCTAGTTCGTGTATATCGCAGTCTTCTTTCCTGGCTTGACTGCAGGTCATCTCACAATGTAGCTCTCGAATAAAAGGATAGTATATATTGATTCCAAGTCATGTAATATAAGTCACTGCACTTCCGTTGACAACTTTCAGTCCACTCAACCACATGCAGCCAACACTCCTAGCCTAGTCCCACCATCTCGGCCCCCTTATTCACCCAAAAGATTCCTGAGTTCATGGTGCCGCTTACTCCACGAGTTTATGCCTAGCAGCTTACAAATTATATCTGAGGCTGCTGGCACTTACGACTCTATTTTACCATCCTATGACATAGCCTTTAAGCTCTCCGACCCTAGCAGAGAGTCACGATTAGCCTCAATTCTTACTTTCTTAAAAGTTAGCTAAAATTTTACACAGTGGACTGATACCCACTTCAGTACAATAAGATGAAAGAGATCTCGCTCTATACACCTTTTTCAATAGCGTGGTGCCCTGCTAGTGGATAGAACTAAACCACATGGTTGGGATGTGGTTTCCTACAGGTTCATGGGAAAGGTATATAGTAGAGTTTCTTGTTTTCATTGAATACTCAAGGTTTCTGGATGCTCAAGTTACCAGTTCTGTTGGGTGTTAAATAAAACAACTTCCGTAACTACGAGGTTTTATGTACCCTTACGGAAACTGTACGCGAGTTTCAAACGCGACCGTTTCATAACAAAACTCCCTAAATTGACCCAAAACTCCCGTAATCGACCCAAAACTCCCGTAAATCGACCCAAAACTCCTGTAAATCGACCCAAAACTCACATAAGCAAAAACATCCCACGTAGCTATGGCACCCCAAAAGGTGATCGTAAGTTTATGAAACGCAAAACATACGGATGTTTGTTATGAAACAGGCCACTGTTGTCTTTCTCTTTTCAGTCATTTCAGCTGATAAGCCCTGCACCTGTGATAATAACGACCATGTGTGGAGAGAAGACATTGGACAAATCAGCCTCTTGGCAGAGTTCCCAATAAAAAAGCTTGCCTTTGGAGACTTGTCACATGGCGGAGAGGCAGTGAATGTGACCATTGGTCCGATGGTCTGTGAAGGTACACTCAGAAATCTATACATATAACCAACTTTGAAGGTGGTACGAGGGGGGTTAGCACACTGAGGCTGGACCCCGATATCAGCGTAATGGCAGGGTCCGCAGGCTGATATCAGGGTCCAGCCAAGGGGTGCTGACCACCCAAGGACCCCTACAAGGTTGGTTATGGATTTATTTACCTTTTTTGTTAGGTCCACTCTCCCAAGGAAGGATGCACAGCAATCAGTGACCATGGGACTGTGATGCTGCACATGTTTTTGTTTCTCCATATAACTTTTTTGATATCCATCAAATACACAAACAGTAAGCAAGTAAAATGAAGCTAGGAACATTGTGGGGATAATGCATATGCTAGATTTTTTATTTCTTAATGATTTCATTTTTTTTAATGATTTTTTGAAAAAATAAAAGTTTCTGTATCACACGGGAGGGTGATACAAGGCTGGTTATCACCCGGGTTTGATACAGCATGTGTTAAATTCTTGTAGAATGCTATTAATGAGCTGCTATTTTTATAATCTATAGCCCTACGGTGCCCCTTTTTAATTCAATTTACAGAATTTAATTTGATTCAGTAGAAACAGAGATGATAAGGAATATCATTATAACGATAATTATTATTGTAACACGGTGATTGTAATGACAACTTTCTTAAAGTTATTTTAAAGTTGTTGTTGTTGCACAAAGTCTTTGTGCAATGGTCCTCAAAGTTGCATGCAAAAGGTGTCGTATTTGCATGTGTATGCCAGTTTTTGTGCCATCTGTGAAACATCCACAATGTTTATGAGCTTGTTCTGTAGCTGTTGATACCAAATGATTTATAAAGACGGGACAAAAAAGGGGGACTTAAACTTAAGCACTAATATGCTTTCATTTTTACTAACACGCTTGGGAAAGCAAACAACACCATTTACATACTTCCGCATGTTTTATCATTCATGTACTGATGTAAAGTTTAAGATGGATGTAATGTTTATGATGATTTTTCTATGTGTAATCTTTACATGCGTATAGTTGCTTTCGTTTATTTAATATTGTATGTTTAAACTATAGGAGCTTAACAGGTAATGAAAATTGCAACACAAGCAGATAGGTTTAAGACACAACTAGCTGTGATCATCATGAATGCTTGACTATTAGAGTAATTTTTAATACTATTTTGATTGCCTGTATTGGCAGAGGACAGGACCAAATCCATCCGTTCCCTTTCAAGTTCTCACCTGGAGTGTCATTTCCATGGCAGGACCTCACCATCTCTCAGCCAGTGGTGGGAGGGTGGCCTGTGTGGCCACCCAACCATAGCTGAGGGAGGGGGAGGTTTGATGTCAGAATAGCTGGGAGTGTCTCCTGTAAACTCTTTAATGTAAATCCCTTAATAAAATATCCCTATTAACTTAACACTGACACGAAGTTGCCAAATAAACGTTCAAAACAATTCCTTACTTGTAGGCATGCAGGAATGTACTGTGCCCAACGACATACCATTTACAATCCGGACAATCACCGGACGGGATATCGGAGACACAACCACATACACCTGCTTCTATGGAATGACATTCGCCAACTCCACCACCACAATGACAATCGCCTGTACACACCTAGGAACATGGACCTCACTGCCCTACAACACCTGTGATCTTCAACTATAGATCTGGTCAGCAAGAAACAGCTGATTTTGTGTTCCTTTTATTGTTTTTTTTAGATTCATTTTATCTATCCTGCTAATATTGAATTACCAGGATAGCAATGTAGCTGTTTATATGAAGTTGACAATAAACAGTATCTAAAAAAAGAAAAAGATGTATCTATCAAGTAGTACTTGTAATTGCTATATTGCGTGCATACAAGCAGACTATACTGCCAGTGTTTGACAACAGATATTTTATCACCCGCATGGCTGAGCAGCGGGCCGTACAGAGGCCAGTGAGTATAAACAGGCTATACGTACCGCTCACTGTGAACTAATTGTTTTAAACATTTAAAAAAATATTTCTCGGGTGATAAAATAAAGAAGGCCCTCAGGGGTCGTCCTCGGGTGTCAGTACAGTCCTGGCCCAAGGACGGCCCGCTTTTCGCTGATGTGCAGAACGCCAAAACTAAGATATCGAGAATATTCTGAAGAATGTATACAGGACTGAAATACTTTAAATTTTGAGTGTTATAGTACATCCCAAATCTTGCAAGTTATAACACAGACTCAGATTCTTCTTTCAGAAGAGATGCTTACTGAAAGAGAGAGTGTGGGTGTGTGGTTAGCGTAATTGAAGATTAATAACACATAACTTGAGAAGGAGTTATTAGGATTTTTCTGATATAGTTTCCCATTTTGAATGTTATATTATTAATAATTATATATAAATTATGATAAAGATTTAGAATATAACGTTTTTCTGAATAATACAATGTCATATCCGTTGTAGGTATGACAAGACACACCGGAATTGATTGGGACTGCTTGGCATCTGTAAATTAACATGGAAAAGACTAAAACTTGTGACCGTCTTGTAATTACAATAACTACCGCCATTCATTCCATAACAGTACCCGACTTTCACCTGCGATATCGGCTTGATATGTGGCCAGTTACATTTTACTGTTAGGATGACTTTAAGATCATTTTTGTAACAGCAATAGTTTTCGTAACAGCAACACTTTTATATATCTGTTTCTACTGAATGAAATTAAATTCTGTAAATTAAGGACATTCTAAATACATTTTTTCTAATGTCAAAGTGTTTGCTGTTATGATTAAAGTAACAGCAAAAGGTTTTGTTGTTTAATTGATTTCCGTTTTTACAATCGGTTTTGTGCAACGGGCAAGGTTGAAAGGTTGATTCACTCACTGTTCAACAAGGAGTGTCCTTATGTGTGCCAATGTTCGCTACAGCGAGACCCGTTATGCGACCCGGCACTGGTAATGTTGTGTGGTGTAATAGGGCCTTAAATGTCCCAGAATCAGGAAAGTGCCCAGTCAGCCACAAACAAGGCAATTGGATACCGTTATAGTTACAGTCGATTTTATAGATGCAGTGCGGACGGCGGATCCCACACCTTCTAAGCCTCCTACCATGTTGGTGTTCTTTTCCTTTTTTATTAAATTTTTTTTTCCGCCACAAAAAAAAACTATTTCATGGCCGGAAAAAAGCAATCAGGTAGATCTGGATCTCTATAGATCTATTTCAATCCCCATAAAGAATTTCATAAAATTCAATTCAAAATCATGATTAAGGGAACCAAAAGCAATGTGGGGGGGGGTCGAAAGTTTGAAAATTCTGTTAATTATTGAAATATATCCCATTGACATAACCTAGGCCTGTGGTAAAATATAGACTGTGAATACAGACTTAAACTACATCAAAATACATTAAAACTTGTCCCCATTCGATTTTGGTGACCCAACACAATTGGTATGGTTACAAACATTGCTATCTTCAGGCATAGGATGTAAATGATCTTGAACCTTGGTGTTATATATTTTAATTGTTGTTGTTATATATAGGTAATTCGCTTGGCTTCACTGTAGAGTTTAATTTGGGGAATGGTAGCTAGCTCTTAATCTCCTCTTGTTGATGTTAATCACTAGTGGTAGAGAATTCTCCATAAAGGGGTTCATTTCTTCACAGAGAACACCCACTTAGCAGAGGTACAATAAATAGGTTTATTAGTTCATTTCCTTAATTATCTGGACATACAGTGCTCTCTGCAGCGTCTTTCAGAGAGAGTTTAAGATAACTATTTTCGTTGCCGATAATTATTTTCCCATCAGAGAGAATTTGCAGATAATTATGGTCCATTCAGAGAACTTTTCACGATAATTGGAAAATAATTATCGGCAGGTAAATAATTATCTGGAGAATTATTTTTGCCGATAGTAAAAGTTGCTATCGGCACCATTATAGTTATCTGCAAATAATTATCTTGTCACCCCAGGGGTGGCGACCAAAGAAATTTCACGCATCTTATTCCCACGATTCCAAAATTTGGATTCGTGAAATAACAGTCCGCCCTCAGACAGCGTTTGACCGTCCAACGGTGAGACGGTTTCCTCGACACCCCACCCCCTTTGGTGCCGTGCACAGCTGGACCTCGTTGGGCCTGACTGCCCACTCCTGGGTGTGAGAGGGACCCACTATGATTCCCGTTTTGAATAAAGTAGTGAAATCTTACAGAAGAGCGCATTTGTATATGATCGGCTTTCCCATATCCTCAGCAGGTGTCGAACCCCACCGCCTGGCACACCCCCACTCCCTGTCCGGTCGGTATCTGCGCTGACCGGTCACCACATAAGCGCCACTTAACTCCCCTGCGTCCAGTGAATACACCAGAGAAGTGCGACGTCATCACTGCTCGGCCACACGGCGGCCAGTTCAAATTACCCCCCGGTCCCCCACCACTCCCATGGTCAGCCCCGGCACCTGGTGGCCCAGGCCCCGACAACAAACAAGGGTGTTAGATAAAGGCAGATTGTGGCTAAACACAACATATTTAAAGGTTTGGGACATGAATATGTGTGTTGAGATATCCTTCTCAGGGTGCCCGTGCAAGTCTTAAAAGGTCTTAAATTGATATTCTCAAATTTATGGCCTTAAAAAGGTCTTAAATTTCACATTTTTCTTGCAGGAAGTCTTAAATAGTCTCAAATTGGATATGATTCAAAAATGAAAATAAATTGATAGGATGAGCAAAATTGTAGTGTTTTTCTGAGTAGCGCAAAATAAAACTACATACAATAAAGTATAAATTTCTCAATCTGTCGCAAAACAGTCTTATATTTGCCAAACTTAAATCCTAAATGGGTCTTAAAAAGGCCTTCAATTTATTTTTTTAAAGCGTGGGCACCCTGCTTCTACACACATCTTATAAGTTTCATAGGTAAGAAATAAATATATTTAGAGAAAATCCAATGTTTACAGCTGGTTCAAAGAGGGTCCACATGGCCCTATTTCGAACCAGGGGGACCTAGAACCAGGGTTTTGCGCAAAAATGATGTCACGGCTTCTGCGGTGTATAACCCTCCATGCCAGAATGATGCACCCGTGAGAGATGATTCGCCGTAAAGTGAGCATCGAAGTTGCAGAGTAGGTCCCTGTACTGGAGGTAATAATTCCAGATGCTGGTGCCTTCACAGACCACCGACTGATCTCATGTAGAGGTTATCTACCTAGATAACTTCTGGACATTGCCCCTCTTGCAAGGACTCGGATCTCCTTCTTAGTATTTTTGAGACTCGAAATTCCTTGCAAATTTGCGACTGGTGAACCGAGCAGTTGTGAGCCCCACACACCGGGTCAGACCACCGACCCGACCCCTCCGGGGGCCACGGTCTGATGCCGTCACCGCTAGAGCCGAGCTGTCCGAGGGCAGACTGTGTACATAGATGGTAGCGTGATATACCCCCATTTTAAGGCCCTATTCACCTTGAAAGATTCCGGATAAATATTCCAGATAAATATTCCGGATAATTGTTCATATTATCTGGTACCTTTCATGCATAACATGTAATCCAATCATCCCGCCGGGAACATTCCTTTTAGTTAAGCCCTATTTACACTTATTTCACAATAAATAATTATCTGCAAAATATAAACTGTTTCATGATAAAACAGACATTACGATAACTTCTCTGCAAGGGGGTAGTAGAAGTTATCATGGAATAGTGACAAAATAGTTATCGTATCTGGATATATATTTAACTCTCTCTGAAAGACGCCGCTGGTGTTTCCTTCATGTAATATGCATAACTTCAGTCAATCACAATCAAAACAGTAACAGGTACTTACACAATAGTTCTCCTTCTGGGTACACTGTAAGAAATGTATCTCAATACAATCAGTAGATGAAAGTCTGATAGTGTGTACTCACTCACAGTGTCCTGTCGACCAACCCTAATGTATTCACATTAGTCACCACTCCTGTGCAGTCTGATACCTTTCTCAATCCTTATAAGCCTACCTAATTCTTCCCAGCTAAGCTGTAAGGCTGGGTTGTATGGTTCCTTAAGATAACGCTTCAGGTAACGCTATAGTTAGTTATCGTGATATATACTATACCCACGGAATCACAATCAGCAATTCTGATGATTTAGAACTCAGCAACTTCAGGGGCCATGACTTCTTAACTGATTTCAGTGATTTGGCTAATCAGGTGAATTTTGACTACTTTCTCAATCATATTGATTCTATCTTTCAATCAAATAAAAGTCCCTACGCCCAACAATACCCTTTCCATGTTATTTTGAAATGAATTCATTTATTTCGGTGAGAGACAGAGTCAGGCATTATGAGACACTTAATACAATTTCATCTGATTAATCTAATCACTAAAATCAGTTACAAAGATATGGGCCCAGATCTATCTCATATTGATGTGGTAATTAGAACGACGATGTGATCACGGTGATCACCAAAATCAGATCATACGACCCTGTCTGCACAAGGTTAGTAAAGGTAACGTTGTAAACTTGTAAACGGATCGCGTCCTAGAATCAGGACACGCAATACTGCTGCCTCTGGATTGCATTCAACCATCCAAGGAAGGGGCGGATCCAGAGACAGTCACCTGGTGGGGGGGAAGCAAACTAATCCCCCTATAAAAAAAAATGTGAAAATAAATAACCCCAGATTTGCATGAATCAAGAAACGTAGATCGTTCAAAAATGTTTCGCTCGATATAGGGGGGAAACTGGCCCTTTTGCCCCCCCCCCCCCTCCTACGCATCCAACACTGCAAGGATTAACTTTTGTAACAATCTTAAATCTTATCTAAGGGCCATACCCATTATGTGACTTTAGTGCGATGGGTGACGGCTGACTGGGAGAATCACTGGTACTTTCGATGGGCAACTCAGGATTGTCAGGCAACTAGCCATGGGTCTAGATTGGATTCTGGGCAACAGGTGACAGGCCTAGCGACAAAATTGTTGGTAAAATCACTGGTAAAGTATCAAACTTTCTTAACATTACAGTTGCACGGCGATGACAATGGCCATTCTCCTAGTTTGTTAGGACGCTATCCTACAAATGGATGCTATCCAACAAATATTCAATATTTGTGGGATAGCATCTACATCAAGATGTTATCCCACAACAGATGCTATCCATCAAACTGGTTTGTGGGTAGAAGCACCATAAAGACATTATCCCACAACCAGACTGCTATCCTACAAATGGACCCTATCTCTCAAATTATTTCCTAAGGTATTAAAAACAATTGAGAATATATGCCGTATCAAGCAATATTGGTTTGAAAGGGTCATAAATGACATCATCAAAAATTGATGCTGCCAAAAATGACATTTGCAAAAAGGAGGATGCTAAAATGATTTTAGAATGACATCAACAAAAATTCTTTATTCAAATGATTTCTCCCCACCTGATGTCACCCCACCTGACAGTGACTGTTACATTTAGAAAAACCTGCTCTTTGCCTCACCTTCATCTCATGGATTCGATCACCAAAGACAGAATTTGTCCCAACTGGTTTTCACCGTGAAAATGACCCTGGCTCTCGGTACGGCGTAAAACACCCAGCACTCACTCACTCACATTTAGAAAAATGACAACTCCTAAATGTTGGCAGAAATTATATTCCATGTTCTCCAAGTGACATTGATCCAAATTTTGGATAACATCATTTTGGGTTATATATTTTTATGAATTCATTTGGGTTTATATCAATTTTAGTGATTGACAAATACTTGAAGCATATTGTTCTGACTGCAGATGCAGGTCCACTCTCCCAAGGAAGGATGCACAGCAATCAGTGACCATGGGACTGTGATGCTGCACATGTTTTTGTTTCTCCATATAACTTTTTTGATATCCATCAAATACACAAACAGTAAGCAAGTAAAATGAAGCTAGGAACATTGTGGGGATAATGCATATGCTAGATTTTTTATTTCTTAATGATTTCATTTTTTTTAATGATTTTTTGAAAAAATAAAAGTTTCTGTATCACACGGGAGGGTGATACAAGGCTGGTTATCACCCGGGTTTGATACAGCATGTGTTAAATTCTTGTAGAATGCTATTAATGAGCTGCTATTTTTATAATCTATAGCCCTACGGTGCCCCTTTTTAATTCAATTTACAGAATTTAATTTGATTCAGTAGAAACAGAGATGATAAGGAATATCATTATAACGATAATTATTATTGTAACACGGTGATTGTAATGACAACTTTCTTAAAGTTATTTTAAAGTTGTTGTTGTTGCACAAAGTCTTTGTGCAATGGTCCTCAAAGTTGCATGCAAAAGGTGTCGTATTTGCATGTGTATGCCAGTTTTTGTGCCATCTGTGAAACATCCACAATGTTTATGAGCTTGTTCTGTAGCTGTTGATACCAAATGATTTATAAAGACGGGACAAAAAAGGGGGACTTAAACTTAAGCACTAATATGCTTTCATTTTTACTAACACGCTTGGGAAAGCAAACAACACCATTTACATACTTCCGCATGTTTTATCATTCATGTACTGATGTAAAGTTTAAGATGGATGTAATGTTTATGATGATTTTTCTATGTGTAATCTTTACATGCGTATAGTTGCTTTCGTTTATTTAATATTGTATGTTTAAACTATAGGAGCTTAACAGGTAATGAAAATTGCAACACAAGCAGATAGGTTTAAGACACAACTAGCTGTGATCATCATGAATGCTTGACTATTAGAGTAATTTTTAATACTATTTTGATTGCCTGTATTGGCAGAGGACAGGACCAAATCCATCCGTTCCCTTTCAAGTTCTCACCTGGAGTGTCATTTCCATGGCAGGACCTCACCATCTCTCAGCCAGTGGTGGGAGGGTGGCCTGTGTGGCCACCCAACCATAGCTGAGGGAGGGGGAGGTTTGATGTCAGAATAGCTGGGAGTGTCTCCTGTAAACTCTTTAATGTAAATCCCTTAATAAAATATCCCTATTAACTTAACACTGACACGAAGTTGCCAAATAAACGTTCAAAACAATTCCTTACTTGTAGGCATGCAGGAATGTACTGTGCCCAACGACATACCATTTACAATCCGGACAATCACCGGACGGGATATCGGAGACACAACCACATACACCTGCTTCTATGGAATGACATTCACCAACTCCACCACCACAATGACAATCGCCTGTACACACCTAGGAACATGGACCTCACTGCCCTACAACACCTGTGATCTTCAACTATAGATCTGGTCAGCAAGAAACAGCTGATTTTGTGTTCCTTTTATTGTTTTTTTTAGATTCATTTTATCTATCCTGCTAATATTGAATTACCAGGATAGCCATGAAACTGTTTATATGAAGTTGACAATAAACAGTATCTAAAAAAAGAAAAAGATATATCTATCAAGTAGTACTTGTAATTGCTATATTGCGTGCATACAAGCAGACTATACTGCCAGTGTTTGACAACAGATATTTTATCACCCGCATGGCTGAGCAGCGGGCCGTACAGAGGCCAGTGAGTATAAACAGGCTATACGTACCGCTCACTGTGAACTAATTGTTTTAAACATTTAAAAAAATATTTCTCAGGTGATAAAATAAAGAAGGCCCTCAGGGGTCGTCCTCGGGTGTCAGTACAGTCCTGGCCCAAGGACGGCCCGCTTTTCGCTGATGTGCAGAACGCCAAAACTAAGATATCGAGAATATTCTGAAGAATGTATACAGGACTGAAATACTTTAAATTTTGAGTGTTATAGTACATCCCAAATCTTGCAAGTTATAACACAGACTCAGATTCTTCTTTCAGAAGAGATGCTTACTGAAAGAGAGAGTGTGGGTGTGTGGTTAGCCTTTTTATTAACTCAGGCCCCTATGGATAAGAACAAAGGGGGCTCTATATGGGGGCTACAGGGGTATTGTTTTACCTGTAGCCTAACCATAAAAGTAGGAGTGCTATATGGCTAATTTTAGTATTTAATTATATGTATAAAGTATATGGAGCATATAAAGGCATATGGTTTGATCAAAATATATAATAATGTTAAAGTGGTATATAATTTGAATTTATGTATGCGTAATTGAAGATTAATAACACATAACTTGAGAAGGAGTTATTAGGATTTTTCTGATATAGTTTCCCATTTTGAATGTTATATTATTAATAATTATATATAAATTATGATAAAGATTTAGAATATAACGTTTTTCTGAATAATACAATGTCATATCCGTTGTAGGTATGACAAGACACACCGGAATTGATTGGGACTGCTTGGCATCTGTAAATTAACATGGAAAAGACTAAAACTTGTGACCGTCTTTTAATTACAATAACTACCGCCATTCATTCCATAACAGTACCCGACTTTCACCTGCGATATCGGCTTGATATGTGGCCAGTTACATTTTACTGTTAGGATGACTTTAAGATCATTTTTGTAACAGCAATAGTTTTCGTAACAGCAACACTTTTATATATCTGTTTCTACTGAATGAAATTAAATTCTGTAAATTAAGGACATTCTAAATACATTTTTTCTAATGTCAAAGTGTTTGCTGTTATGATTAAAGTAACAGCAAAAGGTTTTGTTGTTTAATTGATTTCCGTTTTTACAATCGGTTTTGTGCAACGGGCAAGGTTGAAAGGTTGATTCACTCACTGTTCAACAAGGAGTGTCCTTATGTGTGCCAATGTTCGCTACAGCGAGACCCGTTATGCGACCCGGCACTGGTAATGTTGTGTGGTGTAATAGGGCCTTAAATGTCCCAGAATCAGGAAAGTGCCCAGTCAGCCACAAACAAGGCAATTGGATACCGTTATAGTTACAGTCGATTTTATAGATGCAGTGCGGACGGCGGACCCCACACCTTCTAAGCCTCCTACCATGTTGGTGTTCTTTTCCTTTTTTATTAAATTTTTTTTTCCGCCACAAAAAAAAACTATTTCATGGCCGGAAAAAAGCAATCAGGTAGATCTGGATCTCTATAGATCTATTTCAATCCCCATAAAGAATTTCATAAAATTCAATTCAAAATCATGATTAAGGGAACCAAAAGCAATGTGGGGGGGGGGTCGAAAGTTTGAAAATTCTGTTAATTATTGAAATATATCCCATTGACATAACCTAGGCCTGTGGTAAAATATAGACTGTGAATACAGACTTAAACTACATCAAAATACATTAAAACTTGTCCCCATTCGATTTTGGTGACCCAACACAATTGGTATGGTTACAAACATTGCTATCTTCAGGCATAGGATGTAAATGATCTTGAACCTTGGTGTTATATATTTTAATTGTTGTTGTTATATATAGGTAATTCGCTTGGCTTCACTGTAGAGTTTAATTTGGGGAATGGTAGCTAGCTCTTAATCTCCTCTTGTTGATGTTAATCACTAGTGGTAGAGAATTCTCCATAAAGGGGTTCATTTCTTCACAGAGAACACCCACTTAGCAGAGGTACAATAAATAGGTTTATTAGTTCATTTCCTTAATTATCTGGACATACAGTGCTCTCTGCAGCGTCTTTCAGAGAGAGTTTAAGATAACTATTTTCGTTGCCGATAATTATTTTCCCATCAGAGAGAATTTGCAGATAATTATGGTCCATTCAGAGAACTTTTCACGATAATTGGAAAATAATTATCGGCAGGTAAATAATTATCTGGAGAATTATTTTTGCCGATAGTAAAAGTTGCTATCGGCACCATTATAGTTATCTGCAAATAATTATCTTGTCACCCCAGGGGTGGCGACCAAAGAAATTTCACGCATCTTATTCCCACGATTCCAAAATTTGGATTCGTGAAATAACAGTCCGCCCTCAGACAGCGTTTGACCGTCCAACGGTGAGACGGTTTCCTCGACACCCCACCCCCTTTGGTGCCGTGCACAGCTGGACCTCGTTGGGCCTGACTGCCCACTCCTGGGTGTGAGAGGGACCCACTATGATTCCCGTTTTGAATAAAGTAGTGAAATCTTACAGAAGAGCGCATTTGTATATGATCGGCTTTCCCATATCCTCAGCAGGTGTCGAACCCCACCGCCTGGCACACCCCCACTCCCTGTCCGGTCGGTATCTGCGCTGACCGGTCACCACATAAGCGCCACTTAACTCCCCTGCGTCCAGTGAATACACCAGAGAAGTGCGACGTCATCACTGCTCGGCCACACGGCGGCCAGTTCAAATTACCCCCCGGTCCCCCACCACTCCCATGGTCAGCCCCGGCACCTGGTGGCCCAGGCCCCGACAACAAACAAGGGTGTTAGATAAAGGCAGATTGTGGCTAAACACAACATATTTAAAGGTTTGGGACATGAATATGTGTGTTGAGATATCCTTCTCAGGGTGCCTGTGCAAGTCTTAAAAGGTCTTAAATTGATATTCTCAAATTTATGGCCTTAAAAAGGTCTTAAATTTCACATTTTTCTTGCAGGAAGTCTTAAATAGTCTCAAATTGGATATGATTCAAAAATGAAAATAAATTGATAGGATGAGCAAAATTGTAGTGTTTTTCTGAGTAGCGCAAAATAAAACTACATACAATAAAGTATAAATTTCTCAATCTGTCGCAAAACAGTCTTATATTTGCCAAACTTAAATCCTAAATGGGTCTTAAAAAGGCCTTCAATTTATTTTTTTAAAGCGTGGGCACCCTGCTTCTACACACATCTTATAAGTTTCATAGGTAAGAAATAAATATATTTAGAGAAAATCCAATGTTTACAGCTGGTTCAAAGAGGGTCCACATGGCCCTATTTCGAACCAGGGGGACCTAGAACAAGGGTTTTGCGCAAAAATGATGTCACGGCTTCTGCGGTGTATAACCCTCCATGCCAGAATGATGCACCCGTGAGAGATGATTCGCCGTAAAGTGAGCATCGAAGTTGCAGAGTAGGTCCCTGTACTGGAGGTAATAATTCCAGATGCTGGTGCCTTCACAGACCACCGACTGATCTCATGTAGAGGTTATCTACCTAGATAACTTCTGGACATTGCCCCTCTTGCAAGGACTCGGATCTCCTTCTTAGTATTTTTGAGATTCGAAATTCCTTGCAAATTTGCGACTGGTGAACCGAGCAGTTGTGAGCCCCACACACCGGGTCAGACCACCGACCCGACCCCTCCGGGGGCCACGGTCTGATGCCGTCACCGCTAGAGCCGAGCTGTCCGAGGGCAGACTGTGTACATAGATGGTAGCGTGATATACCCCCATTTTAAGGCCCTATTCACCTTGAAAGATTCCGGATAAATATTCCAGATAAATATTCCGGATAATTGTTCATATTATCTGGTACCTTTCATGCATAACATGTAATCCAATCATCCCGCCGGGAACATTCCTTTTAGTTAAGCCCTATTTACACTTATTTCACAATAAATAATTATCTGCAAAATATAAACTGTTTCATGATAAAACAGACATTACGATAACTTCTCTGCAAGGGGGTAGTAGAAGTTATCATGGAATAGTGACAAAATAGTTATCGTATCTGGATATATATTTAACTCTCTCTGAAAGACGCCGCTGGTGTTTCCTTCATGTAATATGCATAACTTCAGTCAATCACAATCAAAACAGTAACAGGTACTTACACAATAGTTCTCCTTCTGGGTACACTGTAAGAAATGTATCTCAATACAATCAGTAGATGAAAGTCTGATAGTGTGTACTCACTCACAGTGTCCTGTCGACCAACCCTAATGTATTCACATTAGTCACCACTCCTGTGCAGTCTGATACCTTTCTCAATCCTTATAAGCCTACCTAATTCTTCCCAGCTAAGCTGTAAGGCTGGGTTGTATGGTTCCTTAAGATAACGCTTCAGGTAACGCTATAGTTAGTTATCGTGATATATACTATACCCACGGAATCACAATCAGCAATTCTGATGATTTAGAACTCAGCAACTTCAGGGGCCATGACTTCTTAACTGATTTCAGTGATTTGGCTAATCAGGTGAATTTTGACTACTTTCTCAATCATATTGATTCTATCTTTCAATCAAATAAAAGTCCCTACGCCCAACAATACCCTTTCCATGTTATTTTGAAATGAATTCATTTATTTCGGTGAGAGACAGAGTCAGGCATTATGAGACACTTAATACAATTTCATCTGATTAATCTAATCACTAAAATCAGTTACAAAGATATGGGCCCAGATCTATCTCATATTGATGTGGTAATTAGAACGACGATGTGATCACGGTGATCACCAAAATCAGATCATACGACCCTGTCTGCACAAGGTTAGTAAAGGTAACGTTGTAAACTTGTAAACGGATCGCGTCCTAGAATCAGGACACGCAATACTGCTGCCTCTGGATTGCATTCAACCATCCAAGGAAGGGGCGGATCCAGAGACAGTCACCTGGTGGGGGGGAAGCAAACTAATCCCCCTATAAAAAAAAATGTGAAAATAAATAACCCCAGATTTGCATGAATCAAGAAACGTAGATCGTTCAAAAATGTTTCGCTCGATATAGGGGGGAAACTGGCCCTTTTGCCCCCCCCCCCTCCTACGCATCCAACACTGCAAGGATTAACTTTTGTAACAATCTTAAATCTTATCTAAGGGCCATACCCATTATGTGACTTTAGTGCGATGGGTGACGGCTGACTGGGAGAATCACTGGTACTTTCGATGGGCAACTCAGGATTGTCAGGCAACTAGCCATGGGTCTAGATTGGATTCTGGGCAACAGGTGACAGGCCTAGCGACAAAATTGTTGGTAAAATCACTGGTAAAGTATCAAACTTTCTTAACATTACAGTTGCACGGCGATGACAATGGCCATTCTCCTAGTTTGTTAGGACGCTATCCTACAAATGGATGCTATCCAACAAATATTCAATATTTGTGGGATAGCATCTACATCAAGATGTTATCCCACAACAGATGCTATCCATCAAACTGGTTTGTGGGTAGAAGCACCATAAAGACATTATCCCACAACCAGACTGCTATCCTACAAATGGACCCTATCTCTCAAATTATTTCCTAAGGTATTAAAAACAATTGAGAATATATGCCGTATCAAGCAATATTGGTTTGAAAGGGTCATAAATGACATCATCAAAAATTGATGCTGCCAAAAATGACATTTGCAAAAAGGAGGATGCTAAAATGATTTTAGAATGACATCAACAAAAATTCTTTATTCAAATGATTTCTCCCCACCTGATGTCACCCCACCTGACAGTGACTGTTACATTTAGAAAAACCTGCTCTTTGCCTCACCTTCATCTCATGGATTCGATCACCAAAGACAGAATTTGTCCCAACTGGTTTTCACCGTGAAAATGACCCTGGCTCTCGGTACGGCGTAAAACACCCAGCACTCACTCACTCACATTTAGAAAAATGACAACTCCTAAATGTTGGCAGAAATTATATTCCATGTTCTCCAAGTGACATTGATCCAAATTTTGGATAACATCATTTTGGGTTATATATTTTTATGAATTCATTTGGGTTTATATCAATTTTAGTGATTGACAAATACTTGAAGCATATTGTTCTGACTGCAGATGCTATCCCTCAAATATTTGTGCTTTAGCAATTGTTTGTAACTTAGTTGCTTGTAGTGATGCTATCCGACAATCAGCTGCTACATCACAAAATTCTTTTTTTTTTTTTTTTTATTAGCAAAAGCGGTACTTCTCAATACAATATCGAGATCATCCAGTACAAATGTAATTATATAGGTGAAATAATAGAAATATATAATGAATAATGAGATATAGATGGGAAGTGATTGGTGATTGGTCCAAATATTCAACCAGCAAAGAGAGAAACTACAAATAATCAATCAACATGTACAGTTTCTAAACGGCATCAGACGTGATGTATTAAATACACAATGTTAACTAATAATGCTAAATATAGTTATGGACACAAATACAAATACAAATCAAATGCAAATGCACATACAAATACATATACATATTCATATAGGTATGATCCTATACGGGATTTCGATTTAAGTATGACTATGATTTGTGGTTTAGCATCAATTATACTGCAGACACTATCCCCCAAATATTTCGGACTTAGCAGCTGTTTGTGGGTTAGCTTCCTAACATAGTTGCCTGTCACCGATTACCAGTAAAATCGCAGGGTATGTGGCTTTAAAGAAATGCATATTAACCTATTGAAATACATTTTATTTTGTGCAAGAAAAATACATGAATATTCACGATGAGGGATTTACTGAAAATGGGAGGAAAAGACGAAGAGGAATTTATAGAAAAAAGAAACAAGGAGGAAAGTCATAAATAACAACCATTGGAATGTATTATTACCAGAGCTTTATTACAAGTTTCTATTGACGTTGCCAACACGTTAGTCGTGTGGTTTGTGAACAGCAGCAGAACATCACTACTCCCACATATTCTTCCAATAACCAGGGCTCAGCTAAATATTTACTTTAGTAAGAAGAAAAGCTTTCTTGCCCAAAACAAGACATTTTCCTGTGCTCAAAAGAAGACATAACAGTTTTTATTATTGAACACACTAACAATCTCAACTGATCCATTTTCTTCTATTTTGGTATTTTCTGCTATTATATTGATATACCTGTACAGTTACTTGGGGCGTTTTACCTTCCTTATATTAAAATGACAATGCTTCCAATCTTCACTAAGCCCCTCTTATTCAATGCTAGCTACCATTGGTCACAGGTGAGTCAGAGTCAGAGGCAGAGTGCCAGTTGAGTAGGAAGCGTTATTGTGACATTCTTCTTATGTTCTTTCATGTAAAAATAACATTATTATAACATTGCTTTATAAGTAAGGTCTCAACATCACTAAAATGTAATGTCACTCTTTTTAGTAAGTCTCACCCTAACCTAAAATGATACGTAGCTGTTAGATGGAATTTAACAAGTAATAGACTGATCAAAAAAGTATGGTCACAAAACGTGCCTGTTATGTCACTGTTTGTCTGTGGTTGCACTGTGACAACAACATTGTTATAACATTCTGTATTGGTAAGTTATCAACTTCACTAAAAAGTAATGTTTTTATAACACTCTGTTTATATGAGTCGCAGCCTGATATGAAAATAATGTAACTGTTATGTGAAAATTTAGAAAGTAACACACTGAACAAAATAGTATTGTCACAGAACGTGCCTGTTACATCACCGCTTGCCTGTGTCTGCCATACCTTTGTCTCCAAAGCAGGCCAGAATTGGCCAATAACAAGTGCAAGAAAAACAAGGAACCCTTAAAAATCACCGATACCAGTAATGTGATCAAAGGGGCACTGAAGGGATTCCAGTTTTGTCTCAACATTCACAACAACCACAGCCTATGCTCCAAATAGCAGTGATTAAATGTTAGGAAATATCTTGTATGTATGTATGTCAGTGAAAGCCCAAGTTTAAGTGATGCAAACAAAAATTTCATTTGTAATTCAACCAATTTTGTCATAATTATTTGGACACATTGCTTTTGACTCCCTTTAACCTCACGATATAGGAACATTGATGTAACATTAATAATATTGTGTAAGTGTTTGTTGAAAATGTCAAGCTAACTAAAAACAATCAAATTGCAATAATATTCTGTTTCAGTTAGGTCTTAATCTAACCAAAACAATAATGTTATGATAACATTCTGTTTTGGTGAGGTCTCAACCTCACCAATCATAAAGCACATTGTTTTTGTTAAGTATCAACCTACCCATCACTGTTGCATGGTATCTTAAAAACTAACAGACTGATCGAAGGAATATGGCCTCAGAATGTTACCCTGTGATTTAGCTGGAACAGGCCAGGGGTGACGACCAAAGAAATTTCACACATCTTATGCCCACAATTCCAAAATTTTGATTCGTGAAAAAACATAAAATTTTAGATTTGTGACATTTTGTTTAGTTAAAAACACTCGAATTAAATTGCAATTTATTTCTAATAGATATAATGAAGTATTCCATATAAATATTTATACTTTATACATGTTTATATATGGACATTTTCCTCCATGCATCCGTCATGCATCTTTTTTATACTTTCACACATCATTTTTTAGATGCATGAGCGTTTTCTGGAGGAGTATGTGGATGCGCCTAGATGCGTGAAATTTCTTTCGTCGGCCCTGTTGATTAGTTATGGGTTCGGATGCAGTATAACTATAAGTAGACAAGATGAAGAAATGAGGAGAACTTCTTTATAAGTAGACTGTCAAGTCATCTCTTAGTAGTACAAGTCAATTCCACCAGATGGAGACACCTTTTATGTTAATTTATGTTAAGTAGGTTAGTTCTAGTTTAAACCACAGATGGCAGCATAGGTTGCCAACAGGCCCTCCAGGTCTCAGGGAACTAAATGTTTTCCTGTATAGTTTAATGTAACACTTCATCCAATAAAAATATTCAGAAAGAGTGTTGCCCGAAAATTCAATTCTAACACTCTAGACAGACCTTTCATACACAACATATCAAAATTTCAGCATAGGTTAACCCTGAAAATCTTGAACAAGGGCCAAAAATGTGTACCTACCCTCATTTTGACAGGTCTGCACTGCCAGAATGCACCTAGAATACACCCTGTCCTTAAGGCATTCTCAAAAATTCTAACAGTCAGATACCAGACTGCATGATATGTAAATCAAATCAGGAATAGTTGGGGAGCATCCTGAATTTCTCCTTTATATTTCACTAGATTTTTCATTCTAATATGGACCAACCAGAGCCCAGCAAAGTATTCACTGCAGTCCAGAAAGGTATATGACACTACAGATGGCGCCACATTTAGTTCTCTGAGACCTCCAGGGGGTCAGACTGATACCCCTAAAACTACTTGGGTTTAGAAACAAACTACCACCTGCCCTGTGGCCAGTCATTTGTATCTGTAACAAAGAGCAAGGTTTCACTTTCATTTCCTGCTAGACACACTAGGGGGTGATGCCCAGTTAACAGAGACAGCCAAGGAAATCACCGGAAATGACTTTACAATAGCCATATGATAGTAGACTGTTCACAATGTAGCAGCACAAACTAAAGGATAACTTTGGTAAATTGATGTAAAAAGGGGAAAAAATAAAATCCTGTAAAGATAACAGCTCATTACAATCATTCTAAATAGTTTTTTGTTTGATTGTCAAAACGTGTGCTGTTACAATCAAAGTAACAACGAAATGTTGTGCTGTTTAATCATTTTCTTTCTTATGAAATTCATTGTGCAACGGGCCACTGGTGACAAATATCTTTAAAAAAAGTGTTGACTTTATTTGGTCAGTCTGTTACTTATGTTAGGTTGGGAAATTAGGGTGTTATTGTAACACCCTATCATTTTAGTGAAGCTTAGTGAAGTTGAGGCCTCAGCAACACAGAATGTGTCTTTTTGTGAAATAATGTAGGCCTAACTAGAATGTTACAATATACAATAATAGTGTGTGTTATTACATGTCTTATAGATCATTTGAATTGTAAATGAGTATGGTTAAATAGATCTTTAAAAAAAACAAAAAAAACAATAACATTAAAGTACGATGCCACAATGCTAGATTCTAGAGTCTTTATTGAACCAAAACACAACTAAACAGCTAGAATGCTACTTGCAGAATGTTACTTGCAGAACGTTACTTGCATGCTTGCCTGTATCGCGAGGTTTTTGTCGGTCTGTGTAAACCCGTCTCACCTGAAACTAAAATAACCGAACCCTTAGACCTGGTACTTGGAAAGTGTCACTTTAATTTGCGACACCAACTACCCGAACCCAACCTCCACCTTTTAACATTTCACATTTCATGAAACCTTATATGGCGTGGGAGGTAGATGAACAGGGGGCTCTCTCAACCTTTTTCCACTGGTCCACAGCACAAGTGTATGTCTATTTTCACTAGCCCAAAGCCCCATACCCACTAGGCAATTTTACCGCCGACTGGCGATGGGCAACTGCCAGAATCGCTGTTACATTCTAACAGGTGATCTGAATTGGTAACGATTTTACCAGCGATTCAGGCCGTTGCCCATCGCCAGTCGGCGGTAAAATCGCCTAGTGGGTATGGGGCTTAACTTCCAATGTAAAAGAAACCTGCAACCATACTTTTTTCATCAGTTTGTTACTTACTAAGATGGCACATAGCAATTATGTTATTGCTGGTGAGGTTTAAAACTTACCAAATCAGAACAATTTTTGGTGAGGTTAGAATGAAACCAAAACAGAATGTGATAAGAACATTCTGTTTAGGATTAAGAATGTAACCATATGAGGTTATTATAATGTTGCAGTGCAACGTCACAGCAATACGTTGCAGCAACATTATTGGGAGCCATCAAAATAATGTTACAAGAACCAATACAAAATGTTACTGCAAGGCTATAATAACTTCACATGTTTGGCTGGGCAGCCCAAACCACACTAGTTCTGAATGGGTGCAGTGGAATTGAATGTATTGAAATGTTAAAGATATAATGGCAATGACTTAAATCACATTAGCCCACTGGGCTAGTTGCTCACAAATTACAGACCAATTTGCATTCACTAGTACATGCTACTGGTAATTTCACGTTAATGTCAAACCCTGACTGCTATATATATATATATATATATATATATATATATATATATACATAAATTCACATATATGTAAAGGAATATCCCAATATTGCATCAATTTGATTGTTTATCTGACTTTTTCTTTGTCTAAAAATCTATTGATAATGAAAAAAGCAGCATAGATATTAAATTACAAAGCTGTTATTATCATCCGGAGATGATTCGTCAATCCTCTAAATATAGTATTGTATTTGACATGACATTTCATTTCATTCTTATTGATATGACATTTAATTTCATTCTTATTAAATATAATTATATATTTCTATGCTTGTTTCCAAGCCGTCGTTGAATGGCGCAGGCTGTAGCAGGTATATAATGTGAATATTAATTGAATAGATTGCAGGTGTTGTAATTAATAGTCCCTTTGTCATGGCCAGCCCATTCAATCTGCTATAGACCTTGTGCAGACATGGTCACATGGTTCCACTTTGGTAATCACCACACGCTGAATAGGACCATGTTGCCATACAAATTCTAAAATCATGAAATCTGAATGATAAAAATTGTTGATAATAATTCAGGGAGTTTGTCAACTTTAAGTATATGTTTGTATAAAATTACTTCAAATGTTCTAGAATTGGGAATAATAACTAGGTAGTCACCATCCCATTTTCAGAGATGTGATGTCACCTGCACATGGTCTATATACGAACACTGTACAAATGTAAATAATAGACAGTCTATTTTTAATCACATCATTAGGGATCCTATCAATCTACAATTTATTTGATTTCTAAGTGCACAATGGTTGTTCAAATACAGATGCACTAGACATTATAGACCTTTTGCACACAGGGTTACGTGATCAGATTTTGGTGATCATGTGATATACATGTGATATCCGTTACCGTATAATCCTTAGAAAACGACCCATTAATCATGAGTTTTATCTAAATTTTAAATGTAATGAGACACTGGTGCTTGAAAAATACCACCATATCATTTAATTATGAAAACATAATATATTTCCTTTTAAAAATTAAATCACCAAAATTTGATGATCACCAATATGGCTGCCGAGTACAACGTCTATAGTTTATGTGGTCACCGACTTAATTTTCTTCGGATGCATACACTTCATAATAAAGCCCACAAACAAACGTTAAGGCCGTATTCCACATACCGAAAGTGCACTGCCGATTTCATGCCGATGCGTTTTCGCTACTGCCAATATAAAATTGGCAGCACTGCCGATAAAATTTACGAACATGTTGGTAAATATTTCCTGCTGATTCTGTCAGGGTTGCAGATATTGTAAATTCGGCCGCCGATATTGTAAATTCGGCCGCCGATATTGCACCGAAAGTGGACTGCGCAGATAAGGAACGTTTCCATGGAGACGCTCAAATCGGAAGCGCATACTTTCGGTATGTGGAATATGGCCCTTAATAACAATGTCAAAAACGTCTGGCTCTCTGAGCTCCCCATCAATAGTTAATAGCTTTTGGTACACATGGGAAGGTCATTCTGTTATGCAACCTAACATACGGAGAAGCCTGACCTATCCATTTTAGAATCCATTTTGCTGGATTGAAAGGTCCTTAATTAGATCAACACAGAAGTTGGAGATATCATTCTAAGAATAGGTTTATTTTGCAGATAATAGAGAGTTAAGCCTGGTCCCCACTTGGGCCACTACATTTCCTTTGGTTGGTGGATGACTAAGGTTGTTAGTAGCCCTGCGACCAAGTCCACACTGGCACCGTCATGTCTGGCAATTGAACCACTAGTCGCCACGGGTTTAGGTCAAAATATTTGACATGTTTAATATTTTTCTATACCCACCGGCAACTAGTTAATCGTCAGGGGACATAAGTGTCCTCTCATCGCCCGGCGACTAACTACAAGAGCGTCCCAAAGTGGAGATTAATGTTTTAGTCAACGGGCAACTAGTTAGTTGCCCGGCGACCATCATTTTCTTCTCGGTCGCCGCCAAAAACCACTTATCGCGTTGTTAGTCGCCCAAGTGGGGACGAAGCATTAATGCAACACATACAGATCTCTGTTCCTCTGTGATGGATGCAATATTTCTGAATCGGGGATCAGCATATTGGCTAAATACTGAAACGGTGTACATTCGCACATACATGTGTAATATTTCCCTCTCTTTTTGTTGTTTAGAGGTCTCCCAAAAGCCTGAAAATGGTATGATGCCATACTGATGATCAATTTCTAATAGTTATTATTCCCAATTATGAATAATTTTAAACAAATAATATTTGTTCCCATTGAATATATATTATATGTTCCCATTGAATATATATTATATATTCAATGGGAACACATTTGGTAGTTTTCAACTATTTCTAGTCATTTTCGATCAGTTCTATTTGCTTGAATAACCAGAAGATTAGTTGAATCACTTAATAGGTACCCTTTTTGAACTAACTCTTTTGTCCCTGACCTTTCCTAGGCATGTTTTTTTCTCCCTTCTCCCACAACTACAGAGCAGCCTTTTCAAACCAATTTGAATGTGTCACGAGTTACATGAAAGTAACTGAAGTCTTCCCAACTCCTACGCATCAGGACATATCACATTTCAAGTTTAGTATTTCAAGTATAATAAAATCCAATTTGCACACTGCTTTCTTGGATCCCCATGTAAAAATCTCTAGAACAGGTGAACAAGAGATTCTGTTGAAAGATATTAAATTTGCAAAGATGTAGAAGAAAAAAATTCGAGACTAAATCATAACTTGCAATGAATACTTTTTGTATAACAAAAGGAAGAAACTTGTTTTATTTCTTCGAATGTAAATCTGGATGACCACTGGGAGGTCACCTGTATTAAGTTGAAATTGGAATTGAAACATTATCAAATGAATGACTTTTTATCAATGTGACTATGTATGTTCATATAATGGTTTAATAGGTAAATCAGTCTTTTCATCATTATGCATTTGAATCAAAAGATTCTACGATACTAAAATGTTCAACCATTACTTGAATAATTGTTATTATGATTACCATACAATCCTATCAAACGTCTATCCTATAATGATACATAAACATAAAGCTTTGATCAGATGCATTTCATGTGGAGATGTTTTCATATTGTTTCTCAGATCCTTTCAATGATTGGGAAATGGTTAATTCTTTTTCCTATGGCCTTTGATAGGAAAGTTTAAATGTGGACATAGGAATACTTCTATTCTTGAGGATACCAAAAGTTGATAATTTGTTTTGGTCTTTGCTTTATTTAGAGGGATTTAAGACGTTGTAATCTATCACATAGTATTACTAAAGATAGTAAGATAAGCATATTTATGATAGTTATGTATCTAGTTTAGCCTGCAAAATGCAAATTCAATGTGAGGAATTTGTAAGCATAAGTTACAAACACAAAAGCAAAGACAACATTCAATCCAGACCTCCTATTCTGTCTGCTTGAAGAGCAGACAACTGCTGCTAATTCCTTCTGGCTGGTCTTTGTAGGATTATATGTGCTGTGACTGGTTGTTGTTAAAGTCTTTGTTGAGGTTTCTATAGTCACAGGATCTATAAAAACACCCCACCTAGCAACATGACTTGTCGGGCGAAGTTGCCAAGACTTTGTCACCCTTGGCCGAACCGTTCTGTGAGAAATCGGACATATCGATTCCAAATTGCATCGCATTTGTTGCACCGATGAGCAATGTTCCACAGGGAAGTTAATCAGAGTGTACATGGATGTATTTCTTGGTGAACGACATCGCTCGTGTCCAAAGACACACAGACATTTTTGGTATTCGCGAACCCATACATGCTCGCAACCACAGTTTATTCGGTTTCGATGAAGCGACAACTGTGTTAACTTCGGGAACATGTCAATAAACTCTCTTTGTATTGTTGTTATTCGGTTGAAGCTCACATCAAGAGTTTGAAGATTTCCAGCCTTATCATAATCTGTAGGGGCATCAAGCATGGTGATCTTATTGTATGCAAGATGGAGGTTGGTCAAGTTGGTTGCCAGGATAAGCGCTTGGTGTGGAAACTTGGCTAGGTTGTTTGAGCTGAGCTTTAGCGTTGTCAACTTAGGGAGCTTGGCGAAGGTCCCGGCTTCAATGGTATTGATGTGATTGTTACTTAAATCCAGCTTCTCCAGATGAATGAGTCCTTCTGCAATCACAAAAAGAAAGAATAGAATCAGTGAGGTGTTTTATACATCTTTTTCAATAAAGTGGCGCCACCCTGGTGTGTAGAATTTGAAACAAGTTATCTAAATGAAGTGAAGTGACCCAGTTACCAAAAGTCCCAAAAGTGAGGGAGAGTCGGGGACTACACAGGTTCATGGGAAAGGTGTACAGAGCTATCTCTTCATTTATGGAGGCTTTATTTTTGCTTACGATAAATTGTATTTTAAATTTTCCTCTGATCGCCCGTGAGTTTTGTGTAATGACATGTGCATGTTTGATCTGAACCGCTGGGGAATTGCCAGAAAATTCACCTGGCGATTTATCAAACATGCATATTTCAATATACCATAGGGCCTACTGTGATCTGAGGAAAACACGATCACCGAGGTCCAAAGTGTCCTAGTGCCCTCTAGGACATTTTTACTGAGTCGGCTGACAGATTGGTGCTATCGGCTGATTCTAGGGGTAGAGGCAGCCAATTTTAGCACCAATTTAGATTAAACATGAACAACTACTAACAGGCAACCATGTAGAATCGGCCGATTTTGGGGCCGATCCGTCAGCCAATTGTGTAAAAATTGCTAAGAGGGTATGGGGCTTAAGAAGCTATAAGCCCCATACCCACTAGGCGACTTTTGCTGAATCGGCGTCGGCGTCGGCATCCTCGTCGGAGTCCTCATCTGATAAAGGCCTGTTTCCACCGAACGACATTATCCTAAAGACCATGAACGACACTGAACGATACACAAATCTGTTGTGGTCGTTGGTATAATCGTTCAGTGGAAACACATAATCGGTGGTTAAGACATTTCTGAACGACATTTCTGAACGACATTTCTGAACAACATTTCTGAACGACATTTCTGAAAAGACCAAATATCTGACCTGTTTAATATTTCTGGACGACATTACCAAACGATTTTTTCCAGAGGCAATTAAAAGCAATTAAAACCATTGTTCCCTGACTTTTCTGAGCTCTGTCGTTTGAAAAGTCGTGCAGATTGCCTAAAAATCGTTCAGATATCAGTATTTTAGTCGTTCAGTGGAAACAAGAAGTTGTGCTTTTCTGAACGACTAAAATAAGCAAAGATTTTTATTTTTTACAGTCGTTCATGGTCGTTAGGAACTATGCATGAAAGTCGTTCAGTGGAAACCCGGCTTTAACAACCCACACCCACAAACAATCGGTGTACGCGTCGGCATGCGTGTTGGCAGTTGGCACCAACGAGTACGCCGACACATACGCCGATCCTTATTAAGCATGTTTGATCATTTTCCGCCGACGAGGACGCCAACGCTGATCTCCGTCGGCCGACCCAAAATTGCTTAGTGGGTATGGCCCTTTAGTGGCATGATGTGTATGACCTCTCCGTACTCACCTAATACTTCATTAACTTAATCCACCATGATGTTTCATTTCGTGACTTTACAGGATACATCAATGAACTTTAAAGAGTATTTATAACTTGGGTTTAGTATGACTTTCAATAGGCCATTGGAGCATCCTGTACACAGTATAGGGCAAAGTCGTGATTTTTTTCCCTTTCAAAATCATTGCCCTCCGCAATCATAAAAGATTTGATTTGCAAATATGTGCATTTCTCAGAAAATGGCAAAGAAAAGGGACAATAAACGTCAATTTATTTGATAAAGAGATTTACATAGAAATCGGTCGGACGACAGCTTAACTATACAGTTAGGCACATAAGATATACCATGTTCATAGATAAATGTTCCCAATTAAGAAACGAATGAAACAACAAAAACGATTTATCATGTGTTTGGTTAAGTTTTCCTAATGGTAACAGATATACCCTATTACAATACAATCAAGAAGACTGCATTGCATATCTAAGCCTAGTTTTCAATTAATAGCCCACTTGGATGTGCATTTGTAACAGTTGAATTATTTTTTACATCGTGTGTGTGTTGGGGGGGCAAGGGGGTAATTATCATAATATGGTTCACCCGTCATTTTATCAACTTAAAATGCCATATCAGAGGGCTTGAGAGGACAGGATGGTGGGACAGAAAGTTGGGATTATCAGATTTACCCCGCGCATTTGTTCTTCAATCCCTGATCCCTGCACATAATGAATACTTTGTATCATTTTGAAATAATAGTCTTTGTTTCTCGAGTAAGCTGTCCCTTTAAGCTTTGCTTTAAGGAGTGTCTAACATAATTACCAATTAATAACCCTGTGCAAGCCGTCTGAGGAGGAAGGATCATACGTTTACCACAATAAACCCTGTGCAAGTATTCTTTCAAAACTGCAGGCAATGAGTACATTGATTGATTTGAACATCATATTACTAGAAAAGTGTCCCTTTGATTTAAGCTACCTAATAAGAAATATAATAGGAATACGTCGGATGGACGTCAGGGTTGTCAGCCTGTACTACAGACTTGCCTTTGGAAACTGGATAACATCCTTAGTTTATTGAATGAAATCTCTCCTCCCACGCACATAGTCATATTGCACTTTCTAAGATGTGAGGTCAGTATGAACGCTAATAGGGGTCCTGAACTTACGTCCTGCAATGACATCTACATTTGCTCCAGATAATGCCATCCATATGATATCACACTCAGGGGGTTGTGTTTGTAGGTTGAACAGTGTGATACTGCCTAAAACACAAGCCTTAAAACAGAAGGTTAAGTGTGTGTGTTTGGGGGTCGGGGATACTGTATGTCTTAGAGTACTCAGAATAAATGTGACATAATAATATGGATAGCCCTAAAGGTCACCAAGTGCTTAGTGTTCGTACTGTATGTCCCCTATAGATCATCGCAGCAAATTGCAATCAAAAACATCAAAGTGCCATACCTACTAAGCCACTTTAACTGCGATGACTGATTTGACGGGCAACCTTTTCGCCAATCGCCTGTTAAATCAGTGTACGAATCGTCGAATCGCCCGGCAACTCCCTGTGGGTATGGTATACATTCTGAGCAACGGGCAATGGGACACAAGATCACTGGGAAAGTCGCCAGGAAACTTGCTGGAGAAATATTAAACTTGCTTGATATTGCAGTTGCTCGGCAACTTTAATAGCGACTTTCTACATCAGCGGTTGCCAGTTGCCAGGAAAATTGCCTAGTGGGTATGGGGCTTAAGTTGCCCTAACATTTTAGAAGAAATCTTCATAATTATTATAATTCTAGATCAATTTTAATGAAATGTGTTCCAACGGAATATTCCAAATGATCTGGAAGGTTTGGAATGTCTTCCGAAATTGGCTGAAATTTTATATTTAAAAGGTGCAAAATGCTTCAAAATATCTGAGACTCAAAAGAGACTAAGAAGAAAGTTCCCTAGTATATCTATCTCTCATAATGTATGCCACGTTTTTATCACAGTTCAAAACCTTGGAAAAAGCTTCATATGTCCTTTAATCGCTATTTGCTGCAATGATCTATAGCAATGACCTTGGTTTGAATTGACCATCTATAAATCTATAAAGAATGTTATGATAACATATCTTTTATTTGAAAGGATGTAATCAGAATGTTATAATATAACATCACCGTGCAACATCACAATTTGAGACATTATTGGGTGCCATCAAAATAACGTAACAAGAACCAAACCAGAACCGAATAGAACATTACTGCAATGTTATAATAACGTAACATTTTAGTCTGGGTTTAGTTCTGATTCGTTCTGTATACCAACATGACCTAGGACCGAAATAGACAGTTTGTCAACAGTTTGGTTCAAATGAAACTACTCATCTGTGAGTAATAGTACTAAATATATATGTACCTCACATAAAGGTTTCTATGGCGTGGTATGTGAGAGTAGGATGTGTGGTAGTATAGATACACCGGGGAATTTGATCTTAAGCCTTGTTTCCACTCAACGATTTGACACGATAGCTATGTAGAACTACCTGTAGACCTTGTGCAGATGCTGTCACGTGACCACATTTTGGTGAGCACCATGTGAGCACCAAAACCCCATGGCAACGTATTGATTTGAAACGATTCAATTTCATAGGTTGATAATGTTTTCATGATTTGGCCGTAGGGGAACTTAGCAGAAAATATGTAGGTGTATTAAATTTGGAATAATGACAGTTTTAAACTGATCACAAATATGGCGTCCAGCTCATTTTTGAGAAGGTGTGACGTCATCTGCATAACGTCTACTGATGCCAGATAACAATTCAGTTACCCGGGATAGGTCCATGGGGTCCTACCCTCTCCCCGCCCACCCCCCCACCCCACCGCCCTTATTGGTGGACCCAGAAACTATGGAAAAAAGGGGAACATGCCATTTGCATGTGTCTGATTGCGAAACGTTTTATTACTTAGCCTTTATGCTGACCCCCCCCCCCCTCCCCCCACCCACCTCTTGGTTTTTTCTCTCGAAAATCCTATATCCGCCCCTGCAGGCTATAATACTGCACAACTAACACTTTTTCATGGAAACGACCACGTATCCGTCATGTAATGCCTATAATCGTCCCCTCCCCTGATGTTTTCTAAAGCCGTGTCCCCACTTGGGTGACTAATGACTGCAAATGTCGCCCAGCACTTAAGAAATTAGTACATCGCCAGGAGATTAACTAATCGCCACGGTACTAAAAAAATACTAATTGCCACGTTGGGATGCTTTTGCTATTTATCTGCTGGCGACTAGAGGACAATTTAGTACGTCACCCGGTGAACAATTAATCGCCTGTGACTATGGGGAAATATTAAACATTACAAATATTTTGCTAGAAAACCAAGGCGACCAGTGGTTTAGTGGCAAGACATCACAGCCCGAGTGTATAGTTGGTCACCAGTGGCCCGTTGCACAATGGGTTTCGTAACAACGAAAATAATTTTATTAAAGAAATTAATATTTTCGTAACAAGGATGGTTTATACACATTGTTTTTCTATATTTAGAATGCAGCCAGAGAGCTGTAACTTTTACTGATTTGTCTCTAATTTTTTTCCTTTTTACATCAATTTACAGAATTCAATTTCATTTATTAGAACCAGAGATTTTACTATGTTTGTAAAATCGTAACAACGATATCTTTGTTAAAGATATCTTTGTTTGATCCTAACAACGAAATTCTGTTGTGCAACGGGCCACAGGCGATTTACAACGTCAGTCACGGCCGATTTTCATAATCTAGTCACCCAAGTTGGGACCAGGCTTAAGTGTGAACTGGACAAACCCGGTCCTCCTGTACAGGAGGCAGGTCGACATCTTTTGTTGTTAAGGATAAAGGGAGAATTCCTGGGGTCACCCCTGATCCCTTAATCTGAGGTCACTAAGTGCAGTTGAGACGCTACATAGAGTACACCTTACAAACGATGCTAGACCCTTAACACACACTGATTTTGAAACAGTTTAGATATGGAATTAAGACATTGTGAAACAGTTTTCTCTTTCAAGCTCTTATATCGAACATATGGACTTGTTACATGATGATATTTATAGAACATTCAATGATCCTATTTGACGATTGAATACTGTCAATTAATGTTTGAAAATGTTTACTTTTGGAAACATATAGATGTGTTACACCTTAGTGCTACAAGTCTAAATAAATAAGGGTAACGTTGACGATAGTTGCAAATGATTAACTTTAAAAAAATCGTCGCAGTGCCCCCCCCCCCCCCCCTTTTCACCTTCACCCCCTCTTTTTCAAAATCCGCCACTGATCATGGTGAAAATTACATGTATTACAGTTTGAAAAAAATGGGGACATCTTAAATTCAACATGTGATCTCGGGTTTAACAGGCGACGAAGTAAACTATCATTCCCTAACTGCCCCCTCCTGTCCATGCAATAAATTGACCCCTTTGGCCCGTTGCACAATGGGTTTCGTAACAATGAAAATTAATTAAATAGCGAAAGAGTTTGTTGTTACTTTTATCTTAACAACGAACACTTTTTGACACTTTTTTCTTCTATATTTAGAATGCCCTCAAAGAGCTGTAACTTTTACTGAATTTTTTCTATTTTTTTCCCTTTTTATAACAGTTTACAGATTTAAATTTCATTAATTACACCGAAAATTTCCATTGTTAAGCAAAAGTTCGTTGTGCTTTTGTTGTTTGATCCTCACAATGAAAATCCATTGTGCAACGGGCCACTGACGACCAATCGGCGGGGGTGGGAAAGGATGCATGTGGCCCATAGCACAATAGCAATTGTAACAATGAGTGGTAGGCCAACAACGAACACGTTCCTTGTCCACTATATTAGGAAATAAAGATTTAAAATGAGATTCTGTCCAATCTCTGTATCTGTGGCCCATTGCACAATGAACTTCATACTAACAATGGCATTCATAACAACAAAAGCGTTCTTTGTCAACTTTGATCATCGTTTGCCCCAACAAAACACCTACCTAAAATGCTATAAATGAGCTGTAATTTTTAGAATATAGACATACAGTGTCCTACAGTGTCCCTTTGTAACAAAGATATTGTAACAATGATGTCATTGTTCGATGCACTTATGGGGTCGGGTTGGCCAACGTTGTTGAGGTGTTGGTACCACCCGTTGGCATTGGCACCCCATGGGTTCGAGTCCCATGAGGTGCAGTATGGAAAATAGGAGATTTGGATGAACCCTTCACGGAATTGTGCCCAATTGCTCCACAGGGCAACAATGGGAGACCAGACACACTGTTTCAATTGTATCCTGTATAAATAAAATAAATGATAAAATAATTGTTAACCACTTGTTCTTAAAGTGATCTGAGAAGTTGTTACGATCTACAACGTGGCCTGTTGCACAATACTGATCATAACAACTAATGGTTGGTAAACAATGAACGCTTTCATTTTCCAAAGCTATTGTTGTTTGCCCATTTTGTACAGCCTCAAAAAAAACTATTCAGAACAGTCTAAATTGAGTTCTGAAAATTGATTTAAAAATTACAGCTCTATGGGTATCTTGGAATGCCTTTTATAACAAGACTCCTATCTCTGATACAGAAATTCAAAATGAGATTTTATGGAACAAATGAGAGAATTCTGATAAGTAGAAAAGTGATAGATTGGCATAATTGGAAGAGTGCAGGTATAGTGAAAGTTGCAGACCTAATCTCAGAGCAGGGAAAGTTGATGGATGAAAAAATGATTATGGAAGTATATGGCCTCAAGCGCATTTTTTGTGTGGATGTTTTACAAATTAGGACAGCTAGCTCATGGCTAAAGAATAAGACTATTGATTTTCAAAATGTATCATTTAGAGATACATATACATAAATCATGAGGATATACCTTAGAACATATTAAATAAAATTGTTGCGTGCCACCCCCCCCCCTTTTTTTTTGTGACCAAATTTAGATTCTTTTGATGCAAAACTCAAGACTTTGGAGGGGTGGCTGGGACCCTTTTTAATATGTGCATCCCCCTTTCCAAAATTTCTGGATCCGCCCCTGAACTATAAACTTTATGATTATTTCTCTGGGCTAAATCTTATGTATACAGATAACGGCTGTTTCATGAAGGATATCTAGATGTATACCAATGGGTTTATGAGTTGAGTTGTAAACTATCAATTGAAAGGTATATAGGGAGAATTTAAGGTAAGAGAAAAGAGAAAGTACTATCAGACAAGTTACTATCAAGAACACATGTTTCGTATTTTTTTTGGAATTGATTATGGCAGAATGTGTATAAGTATAATTGGTGAATATTGTTTCCTGCTTAAATATCTACATAAATCTTTTACATTATGATAAACTCGAGCCAGTGAACCATAACCAGACTTGTATATTCAAAATACCACTTGGACTGTTTTGCTTTTTTTGCTTTTTTCACTTATATATTTCAACACTTCTGTAGAAATATTGATATATGTTTGTAGTATTCTAGAGACTTTAAGTAAACAGAAGGAAAAAGTGGAAGCGGGCTGTTAAAAGCTAATTGTTTGTAAAAATGTTAAATGAATAAAGCTCTGTTCTTTTTTTAAAAATAAATTACAGCTCATTGACAGCGTTCTACATAGTTCTTCTTTTGTGTCTGTAAAATGGCCTAACAATGAACAAAGTGTATAAGGAACGTGTTCCTCGTTACAAATATGTTTATTGTTACGATCAGTATTGTGCAACAGACCACTCTGGCCCTTAGCGATCTTGACAACAATGAGTAGGCCAACAACGAAAACATTCGTTGTCAACTTTGTTAGTAAATAAAGCCTTGAAATGATATTGATGACCGTCAATGAGCTGTACTTGTTACTGTTTACAGACCTACAGTGTTCCATCATATATCAATTTACAGAATTAAACTTGAATTAGTAGAAAAGTTCTGAGAGGTTCTAGTACAAATATCTTGTAACAAAAATGTTGTTTAGCACATGTGCTTAAAGTTTTCTTAAAGTTGTAATAGTCATTATCAGTCAATATGCAACGGGCCATCATGAGAAAAATATAAAAAATGTGATCCATTAATATGGTTTGAGTATATACATTATATTCAATTATGAGCCTTGTTGGCAAGAACATGCTTTTTCTCTATTTTTACACTCCTATAAATATTTGGCTCAGTACGACCGTGCTTCATTTAGAAAACCTAGTTAGTCCCCCCAAAACTTCCATCAGATTAACCTTAACGCCCCTTTAAGTAACCAAACTCCACAGCTAATGATGACAGAAAATTACTCTTTTAGCTCATGAAACGAAAACTCCGGTTAATTTCTCCGTCATTCCTTTTGAAACAGGCACAATTCCTGGAAGCTCACCCCACCCACATCCCTGACCCCTTGTTGCTGTTGTTCTGTCCCCAAACCAGTAAACGTATCAGTTAACTGCCACCTTTCTGAACTCACTAAGTGAATTAATGCCTATTTCCAACCCAGCGAGTTGCCAAATTTCACTGCTAACGAATTACTCCCCAGCCAACCTGCAACGTAACAGAAACATTCTGCAACCATACATTTTCGGACAGTCTGTTAGGGGCCTTCCATTTAGTACGTACGCAAAATTTCTGAAATTCTAGACCCCCTCACCCCCCCTTGGGCTAAAATACGCATTGGATTTGTACAGGTATGTATGCAAATTTTCAAAATTTTTAGACCCCCCCACCCCCCATTGATGCGTACATACTTAATGGAAGGCCCCTTACTTAATAAGATGGCACATAACAGTTACGTTATTGATGGTGAGGTTGAAATCTCACCAAATCAGAACATTATTATAACATTATTTTTTGGTTAGGTTAGAATGAAACCAAAGCAGGATATGCTAAGAACATACTGTTTAGGTTGAAGAACACAACTAGAACATTATGATAAGGTCATAGTGCAGCGCCACAGCAGTGCATTGCAGCAACATTATATGGCGCCATCAAGAGCCAATGGAGAGCCAAATAGAACTTTGCTGCAACGTCATAATAACGTCACATGTTTGGCTGGGATCCCCAAACCAGTAAACATATCCATTAGCCTGCCACCTTTCTGAACTCACTCAGGGAATTAAAGCCTAGTTCCCACTAAACGACTTTGGAAGTTTCAGTCCTAACGATTTTTGTTTGTTTGTTTGTTTTTGCTTCTTTTTGTTGTTGTTGATGAATCCATGTATTTCCTTTCATTTACAGTCGTCAAGCTCAAAACTCTCACTGAGCAATTCTACCACCAGAAGTTACTGCAGGGGGTCCATGGGGTCCATGGGGTCCTGCCACTCCTCCCCCCTTTTGGTGGAGACTGGAACTTGACAAAGGGAACAAACGTTGCACGTATAGGCGTGAATACACGACATTTTAGTACTTGGACCATATGCAGACTCCCCCCCCCCCCCCCTCTATGAAAGCCTGTATTTGCCCCTGTTTACTGAACCTGTGGCCGTCGTTTATGGTCGTAATAGTCGTTCAGTGAGAACTAGGCTCAAGAAGCCTGAGAGTGTTTCCAAGACTCAGCACCTCGCTTCTCCCTCTTTAGGAGCCGCTTGTCATTAGCCCACAACGCCCACACTTTTAGTCCACGAGAGCGATTCTGAGTATCTGGAATTAGGCATTTACTAATTCATTATCAGAAAAAGTAACCCTTGCACGCTACATACCGTTTAAAAAGAAATTTGAAATGATATCTTATGATATATGTAATATGCCTATATTTGATCATCATTACCATTGGCAGTTTTTGAAATTGTGAGTAAATTCAGAGGCAGATCCAGGATTTCCAAAAGTAGGGGTCCAGCATATAGGCTAGGTACTAAAAATGTATGTATTTGCACACACACACACAACATTTTCCCCTCTTTCCCTAGTTTAGGCTCCATCAAAAGCAGGGGGTCAGGACCCCCTGAACCCCCCTCCCCCCCCCCCCCTCTGGATCCGCCCCTGAAATTGGTCAATTCAGGGAATGGAGCCGGGAGAGTCAGGACAGAGGCAACCATGCAAACATTCACGCCCACTCTTCAACTCAATTAAACCAACCGTGCCTTTGAAGAGGCGGTTTTGGCGTGGGGAGGGGGGTGTGTTCCTGACCTACCCACCCCAACCCCCCTCTGCTGGAAGGCTAAAATAGGTACAGAGGGGAAAATGTTGACTGCCTTGCCCCTGGTATGGTTTCTAATAAGCCCATCCCAGTTTATACCAACATAAAGTTTACCAAGAAATATCAAAATTGCTTCCATGCTTATTCCCTGAAGAGAGTAGCACAATACAAAATTACCCAAAGCAATTTGGTTGACAGATTGCTCCTAAAATTTCTAAAATGTGACCCTGTATTTTGGACTTTTCCCCATAGGAACCGATGGTAAAGCCTTTAAGTCCAACCTATAGTGTCCAACCTTATTTTGCCCTGAATTACAGTATTTTGATTGGCTGGCAAATCTGCAAATCTGTCAATTGATAAGATTTAAGAAATGGTAATGTTTTAGCAGTACTTGGGGATATAGAAAAACACAATTCTTGCTTATTCAAGTAATCACAATGTCTATTTTGTCCAACACTTGTCCAATCCCAGGGTATACATCTAATATGTGATGGGCTTATTAGATTGGACAAAATTGTTTACAAAGTTAAAGTTTTATTTTCTCTCAGGGCATCTTTGTTTTGCATTAGGAAGGAGCTACATATATATATGGGCCACTGAGTGGCGGATTTAGAGGAGGGGCGCTCCCCTGCGCCCGCCCTTCCCCCTTTTTTTAGGGGAGGGGGGGGTCAAGTTTAGACTTTCTTAATGTAGAATTCTGGGAAAAGGGGGGCACCTCGACCCTCCTTTTTTTTATTAGCACGCACAAACAATGCCATGCTAAGTAAGCCCTGCGGTTTGTTAACATGTTTCCCAGCATGCATTTTAACCAAGGCTAACCTGCAGGTATCACCCCAGGTATTACTAAAGAAATTGGCTATCTGTGGTTGGGAGAATTGTAGCCCATAGACAATTCTCCCTACCACGGATAGCTAAATAACAGTATTTTATGCACCTGCAGGCTAATTTGGACTAAAGCCCTGTTTCCACCAACCGATTTTACTACCGATTTGTTGGTATTTCATTGCTTTTAACTAGCAAATATAACAAAAGATTATGTATCTTGCATATCATTTGAAAGAGAATCAAAAACCCTTTCTAGTGGTATAGAAAATGTTCAGGATTAACTAATATTTCCACTGCCGATTTCTGAAATCGGTTGTAAAATCGGTTGGTGGAAACAGGGCTTAACTCTGTCGACAAAATTGCTGGAAAACCTATATAAAACAAACAAATAATTTTCACATTTCCATCTATAATGAATAAATTTTCAAACAACTTCGAAAATATCAAATATATATGTAAACAAATTAAAAAGTAAGGATCACTAGTTAAAATATTTAACAACAAATGATAATATTATTAATGAAAATTCCTATGTTAAAGCCTTCTGGTTTGTTGACATATTACCCAGAATGCATTCTGATCAAGGCTAACCTGCAGGTAAAACTAAACAATCCTGCTATCCGTGGTTGGGAGAATTGGATAGTAGGATAATTTTCATACTGTATCGGATCTCCTTAATTCTTTTACGGTAATTGTGTGGCCTCTTCGGTGACACTCCCACGCAGGAAAAGAAACCGTGATATCAAATTTGATCACACTTATATATAGCCTATACTCCGTGACGTGGTATCTCATATTTCTACATGGACTAAAGGCTACCAGAAATGGTCGAAGACCAGAAACTGTGTTCCTGTTGAGCGATGGAACCAGAAATCTGTCAAAAAATGATAAAGGTTTAATCAAGCGATTAAACTAAAGTTACGGTTGTTCCGACCAGTTCTGGTCGTTGATACTTTTTGTCGAAAACGACGAGAACTGGTTGAAAACGGCCAGAAATGGGGGCCCCATTGAGTGATGCGATTAGAAATCTACCAAAAATGGTACATCGCTTGGAAAATATTTAAAGCCTGGTTTCCACCAGCCAATCCTATTCCCGATTTCAAAAATCAGCAGTGGAATATTGGTTGATTATGAACATATATTTACACCATAAGAAAAGGATATTAATTCTCTTTGAAACGGTATGTGTGATGCATAATCATATATGTTCTTGTCATATTATTGGTTAAAAGTAAGAAATTACCAAATAATTGGTGGTCAAAATTGGCCGGTGGATACCGGGCTTAACAAAGTTACAGATTGGTCGATGTTTAGATTAGAAAATTTAGTGTGGCAGGGGGGTGGGTGGGTCCTAAAAATACGCTGAAAAGGCGTGAAATCATTTATGGACAGCCCCTAAAATCATAATACAAATTAAACGATGACTTACCGAATGTGTCATTTCTCAAGGTCGTCATCCCGATGTCCTTCAGCCCCAAGGACTTGGCCCGGAAGCTGTGTAAGAAGCCCTCCTCCAGAGGAGAGCGGCAGTCCTCCGTCCCCATGACGACCACCGACTCCAGCAGGCGGTCCGCACAAAATGCCGTCTGCGCGTACTTCCCGTCGATGTGGCACGTGCAATGGCGGCAAAGTCGGCCGAGGGCACAGTTTGTCGTCTGCGTCCGTTCTACCTCTCCCTCCGCGAAGCTGAGCGCCCAAAGTACCATGGCCGCCGCCAGGATGACGGGGAATAACTGCATTGTGGTGGTGTTTTAATGTTTGGGTTTTAAAATCCAGATGGGATGTTGGAATTAAATGGTTTTTTGGTGGATGTGTGCTTGTGAAAATGTTTGAATGTAACTGTTCAGGAGCACTCACAGCACTTTCTAAGTTATAGGCCTATTAGGAGGAATCCTCCTATGTTTCGATATATCAGTTCTTTAAAATGCCTATTGATGTCTCCCAAGGAAGTTATGTGAACACAGTCACTACACTTCCTAAGTTGTAGGCCTATTAGAAAGAATCTTCCTATAGATATGTCAGTTCTTCAAAGTGTCTATTAATGTCGTCCGAGAAAGTTATAGATATATATCAGTTCTTCAAAATGTCTATTAATGTCTCCCAAGGAAGTTATGTGAACACAGAAGGGAGAATCCCCAGCTAAAAGTGGTTTCCAACCTCCGCCATCGTGCACACACCTTAATCTGACCATTTTCTGAGGAACGCGGTCGTTTTGTACGGAGACGCCGTGAGGACGCTGAGAAGGGCACCCGGAACGCCGAGGGCGTTGTGTCCGCGGTTCTGATTGGTCGACGGGGAAGACACGTGACCGCTTGGGACGCTGAGTAGGTAAGCGGCGACCACGTGGTGTGGAGTGGGATCTACTTCATGGTTGACGTCAGAAGTAGGGATAGGTATTGTGGAAAGTTAAGGCCTTTTTCCACTAGTCTATGCGGTATTTGCAGGCCTGTATACTGCTGTAGAACCGTTTGAAGAGTGTGTGTTTTTGTAGTGGATGGAGGGGATGGCCCACCACCTCCGCCTGCATATGGGCCTCTTGGTGTACATTCTTACGACTTAAGATTGCAACAGAATCGTTGGAATGGAAATATTCTTTTACATTTGTTTTTCTTATAGTGCTCAGCCCTAATAAAATGATCATTGTGATTTTAGTTTTGCATGTCTAATCAAAACAAAACGTTGGAAAAGGTTATCTGTCCATTTTTTGCTACCCTCTCCGACCTTCCCTGTCATCTGACTGCCCTTGACCCCTTTGACCTTCTTTGACCCTTCTTGACCTTTCCTAGATTCCCCTTAACTTCTCCCGCCCTCCCTGACCTACCTTGATCTACCCTGGCCTACCCGCTCCAGTGGCGGATCCAAGGGGGGGGGGGAGGCAAAAGGGGCAACTGCCCCCCCCCCCCCCCCCCTAGACTGAGTGAATTTTCGAATAATCTACATTTGTTGATTTATACAAATCTGACATTATTTATTTTCACTTTTTTCATAGGGGGGTGGTTTGCCCCCCATACCTCCCTAACCCCTATTTCATCTTTTCTCACCTTCCCAAACATATCTCCTTTCCGACCCTGCCAAACCCATTTCTCGTCAATTCCCACTCTCCCAAATACATTGATGATAAAGGAAAGAAAGAGTTGTGACTGGTGTTAAGGATAGATAAGGGGGATGGTGCGTGATTCATTCTACCTGCAGTTATCAATGGTTTAAAAATTCAGGTTTAAATGAACATACATGTATTGTATGGAATTCAAAAGTGGAGTTTGAGAGTTTTCTGTAGGTATCAAGCAAATGTGAAGGAGTTGAAAATTCACTGAAATAGAGGTTAGTAAAGGTAAATTTCTGACATAAAATCTTGAAATTTTCATTATGTCTTCATAAGGTTCTTCTTGAGGGAAGCATGTCTCAGAATTTTGTTATATTTCCGAGTTTTCATTTTATGAAATGTAGAAAATATTGTTTGAATAATTCACAAAATGTTACCCGTTTTTTGTCATAAAATGAAAACTAAGGCCTTAATTCACAATTTGAGACATGCTTCCCTCGGCAAGAATGTTAAAAATACACACTCAAAATTTCAGTCCAATTGCTTGAATAGTTAAGGAGAAATCAATGTTCAAAAAAATTAAGTGAAAAATTTGATTAAAAGTTCATAATTTCTCTAATTCCCAGCCAATTATTTTGAGGAATATATCATCATGTGGAGACAAATTATTCCTTTCCAATGATATATAATATATCATCATAAATACCCCTTTCTGAAAAGTATGTGCCTAAATGCAGCGCACCATCCTAAGACCCCTTATCTATCCTTAAGTTAACTAAAAGCAGTGTGTCCTCTTTACCATAATTTGACTAGGTTTGCACTGAATTTTTACAGGAACGTTTGTCTATTTCAAGAAGTTCCAGACCCTTTCAGACCCTGTATGGGTACATATTTTACTGAAGTACGGTTAGAATTACATTAATTTGTTAAAGAATAGATATTAGTTGCGTTAGTGTTACCACAATGCAGAGATACAAAAGATATTGTATGTCATTTACAGAGAGAGGAACTGTCTATTTCCATGATCTTAGCTGTTTCACTGCACCAGATAAGTGCAGGGTAACGCGTGCGCTCATGTTCTTTGAGACTCAAAATGTAGAGAGCTGCCGGTTCTGAGCAGAATGAGCATCATGATCTTCATGCAGGTGGATCTTGGTGGAAGTAAGAGTAGTCTTTTGCGATGGTGAATAAGGATTATCTGTGTTAGTGATTGAGCAAAGAGAGCAATGTAACTGTATCAAAAGGAGTGTTAACCATTGAACGCTAGTGTTTGTTTAGGGTAATAATCACTAGAATGGAGAACACGTTTTCGGCCGTTTTCTAGCGTCTGCTGGCCACAATCAAGTGGAATATACCCTACCACAAACGCAAACGCGTGTATCGCAAACGCAAACGCGTGTATCACAAACGCAAACGCGTTTGCGTTTTCGGCATTTTCGGCCGCTTGCGGCCGTTTTCTTGGGTGGCCGCAAGCCACAAACGCGTAGTGGAATATGGCCTTTAATTCCACTTGCTTGCAGCCACCAGATGCAAACAATTGGCTGTAAACGCTTTTTCGGCGGCCGCAAACACGTTTGCGGTACGCTGCTGCAAGGTGGAATATAGGGGTTTGCGGCCTCTGTTTGCGGCCTCTGTTTGCGGCCTGCGTTTGCATCACCTACTCAGGGATACCAACATGTTGGTATCTGGGCCGCAAACTGCTTGCGGCAGCCTTAAATAGCGGCCGCAAGTGCCCCCTAACGCAAGGTGGAACATGGCCTTTAGGGGTGAGGGGCATGCAGGTGAAAACTTTTCTATAGCACGCCCCCTTGTATTTATGCATATATAATATATATATATATATATATATATATATTGTGTGTGTGTGCATGATTGTTTGTATAGACGGTGTGCAGAGGACGTCATAATGTGGGACTGGGCGCCATATCGGTGATCAATTAAACCTAATCATTATTCGCATTTAAACAAAGATCTAGGAACATATTTATGTGAGATTTATCCAGAATAATTATGATGCGTCATAATAAACTATTTCTATTGCTTAGAATTGATAAGTTCTACATTTGTTCAAAAGTCACATGGTCATGCAAAGCACGTGGTGATCACCAAAAAGTGATCACGTGACCACGTCTGCAGAAGGTCTATACATGTTTGTCTTTGAGCATGTTTGTGTATGTATACATGTACGCATGAATGTATGTTTGCACATGTATGTAGACGTGTTTGTAAGTAACCACGATTGTGTGAACGTACACTGTAAAAAGTAAGTACTGTAAATTTACAGTAAACTTTGCTGGCAACAAAGTTTCCAGTAAACTTTGCTGTACAATTACAGCATATGATGTACTGTAATTTGTACAGTGCATGATACTGTAGGTGTCTTACAGCAAACAGTACTGTAATTTAACAGCAATCTAAGTACTGTTTTTGTACAGCAAAGTTTACTGGAAACTTTGTTGCCAGCAAAGTTTACTGTAAATTTACAGTGCACTGTTATTTTACAGTACTTCCAATTAAAAGCCTTTAAACATCAATTTTACATAGAATATTCCCCATAAATCAAATAAAATGTTAACTCCCAACCACAAACCAATGTATAGAGGTTGTGGGATGTAATTATGCTAGATTTATTAGCACTTACATGCATTGGGTGATTTTGCAGAAAGTTTAAGAGGTCATTACTTACCTATAAATTAAACTTTACACCAAAAAGGTGTCTACGCGTACAGATTATAATTATCTCATAATAATTACAATTATTTGTATATATTTCAATAACCTGTAATGTCAGTTCATTTCATGTGCATGGGATTCAATTTTTGATATCATTAGATTTAATTGATTCATGCAGAAAAATGGTTTTAAGGTATTATGCCAAAAACGTTTTTCACTTTTTACTTTTGCACTCCTGGTGGTCATTGTATTTTACAGTAAGGTGTACTGTAAAAATACATGCTCATTATGTAATTTCAAATTTACAGTACAAATTGTGTAATCCTACGGTAAATTTAACTGTTTATTTTCCAACAGCAAACATTGCTGTAAATGAACAGTACAATTTGCTGTAGAATAACATTAACTTTTTACAGTGTACGTCAACGGCGTCTGAAGCATCACATCCCAAAAAGTATGTCCTAAAACTATGAATTGGGCAACAAAGTTAATGTGAATATGTATCAAATTTCAAACATATTAATATCGTGCAACCGTATGACCGGGCGTATGACATGCAACAATCAGCAAACTGTTTCAGTTCAGTGTAGGATGAAACCGAAAAGCCTCCCTTATATGGTCCTTTAAGAACGTCTATCCTTAATTACTCAATGCATTCGCCAAACCTAAAATACAAGGCGCTTCCACATCAAATTTAGAGAAGTTCCATGTATATTTAGGGGGCCCTATCCTACTTTTTTGTTTCTATTATTGGTTTTTTGTTTTAACAGAATTTCTGATGGCTTACTCCCACTTAAACTTCCCTAAACACCTCCACACAAACAACTTGTTGTAAAACCTAGAACAACATGTAAAAGTATTCGAGTAGTAAAAAAGGCGGGAAAAGATGGTTGTCGTCTGCTTATCTATCCTGTCGTGGCCATTTGTAACTTGTCTCGTGAAATCACGTCAGATCTCGCCTGACACGAGACAGGGTGCCCTCTGGTGGCCATACTGACAACTGCTTTCGTCGAAGTGTGCGGACATTTCAGTAAACAGCACAGTGCCCCCACAAAAACTAGTTCCAAGACTGAGACCATTCTGAGGCATTTAGAGGGCTTTCCTTTTAAAAACATTCACTTAACGGTTACTCATGGAATCACTATAACCAATGTAAATAAGATAGATTTTTTCAATTTTCTAATTTATTTTGTAGCCACGTGATTATGAGAACAAGATGAAGGTTATCAAAATCTGGTCACTATTAAGGCAGGAACCAACTGAGCAATACAACCAGAATTCTGGTCGAACCAAGCGATCAAAAATCACCCAAATTCTAGGGGTGAACCTTTATTTTGCAACAGAATATGTTAAGGAATTATATCATTCTAAACTTAACGAAATGCTCAAATTATTGTTAAAACCTTCTCACATTAAGGGTAACTTTTCTACCCAGTCTATAAGGAGAGGGGGCTCTACTTCACTATTTAATAGTGGTACATCTCTTACTCATATCAAAGAAAGGCGTTTAGGTGAGGTAGCTCACCTAATCAGAATATCACAATGACGTTCTGTTTTAATTTGATCTTGACCCAACCTCACAAGAACATTATGATAATATTCTGTTTTAGTTAGGTCTCAACCTCCAAGTAACAGACAAATGAAAAAAGCATGGTTGCATAACATGACTGCTATGTCGCACCTTGGCTTCACCAGGGTTTATATTTCTGCTAAGAGAGGGCGCCAGCTTCAGGTAGAAAGGTGTATAGTCATTAGTGTGATACTCTAGGGGCACTGGACGGGGGGGGGGGGGGTTAAGATGTCAAATTTTAAAAACAGCAATGTCATATGTTTCTGTCGCTTATTTTTCTCAATGTCGCATGTCAAATTTAAGAAATATCCATGTCGCACGTCACTTAGGCTTTAAAGCTGTCTTTTGTGTCGGTTAGCCTCTATGTAGCATGTGAATTTTAAGAACTGGCCATGGCGCCATGTCAAATTTAGCAGACCAGACCCATACTCTAGCTGTCGATGAAGTTGTATTCCCTCAGGGTGTGTTCAGCACCACTATGGCGTGATTTATTGACATACTTGCTACATCATTTGCGAACTATCTAAATAATAAATTGTTCTTCCAATAGAAAGATGGAAGTATGGTATAGATGTGGTCACGTGATTACTTCTTGGTGATCATCACGTAGTGATCATGACTATGTGGCTATAAAATAAAATAAGTTTTGTCAATTCTGACTAACAGTGATGATTGATTATGATTCAGTCAGACTCTTCTAAGTAAATTGTGCTTAGAAATATATTCTAAATGCTTAAAAATTTCAACAGTTCAAATAGTCATGATTATGAATTGATCACCAATATGGCGGCTACCTTATTCTAAGGATTATGATGTCATCTGCACAATGTCTCTATGATTCAAATGTTCCACAAATCATATGACACAAACAAAACAATAAATAGTAACATAAACTTTGTGCCTATCAATGTAAAATTAGTTATCAGAATGTTTTAGTTTGCCACTGCATATCGAAAAGTTCCAATTTGGTAAGAGGTATATTGAACATTTTCTGATCAGGCAATAAGAATTTTGACAAATCACTTGAACAATGTCGAATTTAGCAGATAGATTATTGGTATTTAGATACTCAACCTCAGTAAATAGCAAGAGCATATTTTATGATTGATCACAACCTCCTGATCTTCAATCGATGTTGTGCAGATGACTGCCAAAATTCAGTATTTTGAAACATTTAAAACAAATATAATGCCCCCTGGTATCAGGGAATACATGATTACACGGTCCCATGCAGAAAAAAGGACATTTGGATTACCCCTACACGGAATTGTGCCCAAATAGTCCTCAGGTCTGCAGCGGAAGAACATTTAATAAAGTGAACTCAGCCTGTATAAAAATCTAATTAAAAAACATATATAAAAAAAAAGTGCAATTATGTATTTCCGGTGGGCTAATTGATATTACCTTGCCCCTGGGCAATATTCAACAATTTTGTCTGGTCCGTGTTCAGTTCATTGGTATACTCCTCTAAATATATACCTTCCATGGAAGTCTGTCACTATACCTCAGCTTCCTGCCAGACTGTAGGTTAACTATACAAGTGTATGCCTGTGTGTTTCCAGGGGCAGATACAGGATTTCCGAAGGGGCAGCAGTCAGCATATCGATTAAGTACTAAAACAGCATACAACCCCGCACACACACGCTACATTTCCCCCCTGTTTTGTAGTTAAGGGGTCCACTAAAAGGAGGAATCAGGACCCCCTGGACCCCCGTGGATCCGTCCCTGGCTTCTGTGTCTGCCATAGGACAGGTTTTGGATTAGGGCATACTGAATGGTCATTGGAATGTCGCCAAAAATGTTACTGCTGGCCAAATTACCTGTTCTCAAGTCTGGATGGCCAATTGTACAGCCTGTTGCCCAGTAGGTATATTTTTTATTGTCTATAGATTTGAAACACAGTTAAGTATGGTCTGTTAAAACAAAAACGACACCGATATGTTTTATGGACCACTGTGGCCCATTGCCTAATTAGCTTTTGTAACAACAATAACTTTAAGAAAATTTTAAGATAGATATCCTTACAAAGATTTGTGGCAAAACCTCAATAACCTCTTATCTACTTAATCAAATTGAATTCTGTAGCTTAGTTGATGTATGGAGGGGCACTGTAGGACTATATCCTGTAAAGAATACAGCTCATTTACAGCATCCTAAATAGGTTTATTTTGAGGGGGGAAATGGCCTAATAACGCACAAAGTTGCTTCAGGAATGTATCATTAATTTTGTACTCATCAAAACAACAATGGGTATTGTGCTTAACCTCTCACTGTTGCGAGGGTTTGATTATTGCGATGGGCCACAGTGGCCCATCACATAATCAAGTCATTACTACCTTATTACTACCTTATTAGTGATATGTTTTATGCTACAGAGAATGTCAGCGTTTTGATATCAAAACTTAAATTGGGAAGAATGGCACAATGACTGATAATGCACCTTAATATAAGAAGGATATCAATAGTTAATAGAGCCGCTAATACAAATATTATTTAGTTTTTTCTATATATTCATTAAACTATACTCATTTCATACAAAATGATCTTCCATATAAGTGGGATTCATACAAATATGCAGGCAAATATAATGGACAATCCAATTTGATAGACATAACCATAGCTGGGTTCATAATCACGTATGCATATCAATAAATATATATCTACTTATCATAAGAATGAGCAATTCATTTAATTCAATAATTTCAACTCAAACCAACAGACTTTCCAATAGCTTGTGTCAGCATCTGGGCTGTCTATTTGATACACATGATGTTTTGAGGTTCAAGACCAAGGCACCTCACTTAGTTCAATGAATACATATCTGTGGCCAATGCATAGTTGATAAACAAATTTATCACATTCAAACACATCAATTACACTCTGCCTAGTATGCCTAATCTGACTTACTATACAGAATCAATACATAATTAAAAGTTTTAGTCATCAGAATATTTGCCGAATAGACGTATTTTGAGATTTTGGCTTTTGTGCCCTTGTCAAACCTGACCATAGTTATTGCAAAGAAAACATTACACAAGCCTCCCACTCCTGTATTATTATTCGTTAATTAAAAAGTGGAGAGATGTGGGAACATCAAAATAACCTATGATTGTTACTTTTTGACCTTTGCTTTCCTGTAAAAACAAACGTCATAAAGGCTGCACTTTTAGTGCTCAATTGACTCTGGTTCAGAATAATTGCAGAGAGCTATTTTCTTTTGTCTATATATCAGGTTGGGGAAACGACCCCCTTCTCAATGCTTAACGTTATTCTAGTACGCAATAGAAAACGGCCCAAGGTGCGGCTTAGAATAGCAATACGAATTTGTATACAAGAAATATGCTATAGAGACTGTATTTCTTAAGCTTTTGCGAATTTTATAGGGTCATCTGATGTTATAAAAGCATGATAAGCTTGAATATTAATGCATTGAGCTTGATCCTACCGTATTTAAAGGTTTACACATGAATCTACCCGGCAAACAGGACACGTGTATTTACCAATTAACCACGTGTTAAATTCATGTAAAACTGGTGTTGCTGTAATCTCTGTGTAAAATCCGTATCATAGTAGGGTTTACCACAAGTTTTCACACAGTAATACACCTATGTAAATTTCATGAATACAAAGTCATTTATGTAAGAAACATGGTCATTTCTATCATGGAAACACTTATTTTATTTTCTCTTATGTTTATTAATCATTATACATTTTGGTGTCATCTTGGGTACATTCTGGTGTAGTGCCAATCTCAGAGTAAAACATGTCTATTACACTTATTATTACTTGTGTTATTTTGATGTAATACTGGTGTTGTGTAAAACTAGGAGTTTTACATGGGAAAAACGTCTTTCTCTGACACTAGTTTTTAACACATGTAATGTCAGAGTATAACATGTATTTCACACAGGTTTAACATGAGTTTTTACTGAGATTTCTTTGAGAAATCAGACGGATAACCTTTGGGAGTTGATATCTTTACACCAGATTTTCACAGTGTAAACTCTTCTGAAAGTAGAATGATTTTATGTAGTAAATTTTGATGAGTTAAGAGTATGATGAAAAATTGATTGAAATACATCCTGACAATGGGATATATAATTAAACGGATTATCCATGAAAACATATTATCCGCATGACTTAAATGCAATGGAATAGCATTGGATCCCAACTCGTTCTGGATAGCTCAGTGGTAGAGTGCTGGAAATCTGTGTGAGAGGTCCCAAGTTTGAACCCCACAAGATTTTTTAACCAGAAGAATCAAAAACACGAGTTTTTCATGTCAAAACTCGTGTCAAAAACTCATGTTATAAACACGTTGGAAACACCAGAAATGTGGTCCACAGAATCCCGAGTTAAACACGTGTTTAAATCACGGGTTTGACACCCTGGATCCCGTCCCTCAAACGTTCTAAACACGTGCCTCTGTTACCTGGGATACACTTTATAATGTTACCACTGGTCGCACAAAATGTATATAGTTGGCACTTGTTTTTTACTTTATTGTCCCAAACTTGTACCCCTGTCCTTATGATGTGTGTTAAAGAGTGTCAAAACCAGTATAGTTGACAAAACTTGCAAAACTCAGGTAAGTATAGAAATATGTTAGATATAGCTATAGTTAAGGTCAATGGTAAAGTATTAGCTGGGAAAACTAACACAAACTAAAGTAGAATTCCATGAGAGATAGTAATATTTCCATTTGTTTGTAAACAAACCCATTTTGCGGATCCACATTAATTTGGTTGAGCAAGGAAAACATGTTTTTAATTATCTTCTATCATATCTCATGGTTTAGATTTTAACAGGGGCCAGAAAGAGACCCAAATGAATGCATTTCTATGATTATCATTGTAAAACGCAAATGGAGCAACTGCTTAGTTGGTTCTTTTTTTTAATAATTGTAGCATGAAACTATGGCTGACTCGTAACTTCGGATGGGGTTACTTTTTAAACATTGCAATATCCGATATGATCACATCACAACCTGAGATATGATGGAAATGTCACTAGTACCTTATCGCACAGATGTAAAAACACCTATAGAATGTCATCGTGTAAATATGGTCCTCATGTGTCATTGCCAGTTTTAATCATGTAGTGTAAAAAGGGCTTAAAGGTAACCCACCTATGTGGTATACAAAGGAGCTCCTTCCCCCCTGTCCTTGATAAAGGTAGGGCCATATGCCTATCACCAGACCTTTCTCACGGGCACATTCGTAAACCCATTGGTAGATAAGACTTTATTATAAGTAACCCAAGCAAAAAAGTGATTATATTATTATAAGGTTGCAGCAACGTTCTGCTGAGTTCTGGTTTGGTTCTTGCTACGTTCTTTTGGTGGCACTCACAAATGTCTTTAGAACCCAACATTGTGATGTCGTACTGTAACTTTATTGTGACGTTATTGTAACGTTCTTTCACGTTGTTTTTTTTCATTTATTGAAAATACATCATCGGCTGTACAGTTGATTACAGAGTATTGTTTCACGTTTCACGTTTACAAAGCATATTTATACAATTCAGTTGGGTATAATAACGTTATTATAACATTCTTTATTGGTGTGGTCTCAACATCACTAAAATGGTATGTCATTAATACATTCTTTTTTAGTAAGTCTCAACCTTACATAAAATAACGTCACAGTTAAGTGAGAATTGGGCAGGTCATACACTAATAAAAAAAAAGTATGGTCGCAGAACGTTCCTGTTATGTCGCTGCTTGCCTGGGAAAATTCCAATCAGAGGTAGATCCAACAAGGGGGTCCCTGCCAATTAAGGCCTCTCTGATTTGCCAACTTCCATTAAATAAAACCTTTTAAAATTCACATGCCCCCCTCCCCCTTGGGCTAAAGTATACATTGGATCTGTACACGGAGTAACACACGATTTAAAAGGTTTCGCACCCCCACCCCTCCTTTAAGAGTATTTACTTTATGGAATGCTAGGCCCCTATTCATAAAACATGAACCCCTGCAGCACTCTTGTTTTGAAATACGTCTTTCCTTACATAATTATATATATATTATATATTTATCATACTATTCACGCTCTGCCTTCCATACCCAAGTCTATAGCATTAAAGAATAAGTGTTGCAGACCTTTCCGCCAAATTATTATTGTTAGGTAAATATGCCTGCTTTTCCGCTTTGTTCCTGTGTATTTACACAGAAATGCGCCAAATCCATATAACGAGTTAAATTTTAGTCAACATTTTGACATCTAAAAACAATTTCAAGCTACTCCCACAACGTGGGTCTGTTTTTCTCTATGGCGACCAGTCCGCTAAAGGGACCTATCCCAAAATCCTTATTTCTCATCTTTCTTATTTTGTTTAAAGAGTGGAATTGGTTTACAATAAACATAGGATCGAAGGGGTGGCGTGCGCAATTGGAAATTTTCCTTTGGACAAATTTTACATTAAAAAAGTCTAAATTTGGTCTCAATCCGCCACTGATAAGGAAATGAAGGCAGTAGTCATAAGAAAAATAGACCGAAATAACCCTGATAATGGAAACCGCATAATCAGCATAATTGGAGGGTACCCAAGAAAAGTGACGTCCATGCAAACTTATCCCCCTAATACGTCCATGCAAGCCTATCCTCTTTGTAAGGTAAACTGGATATGCTCCTGAATTGAATCCTTTATTCTCGTCCCAATACGTCCAAAGGTTTGACGTTGCCTCTTATTTACCCACCTGAACGTCTTAATTAATTCTATTTTCCGAACGCCCAGAGCCGAGAAGACGCTGACCGGAGAGTTAACCTGCAGGTACTGAGAAATCCGACAAGTTGACCGGAGAATGGCTACGTCTACGTTAACGTGGGCGTTACTGTCTTTGGTTTGTTACGTCTCTGCGCGACACGTCAAAACAGGTGATGTCATTTATTTATTATATCCCGCTTTATGCTTTTATGACAAGCCAGACGTTACCCTGTGACGTTATAATAATGTTGAAGTAACATTCTGTTTAGGTTCTTGTTATGTTATTTTAATGGCTCCCAATAATGTTGTTGCAATGTATTGCTGTGACGTTGCACTGCGACGTTATCAAAACATTCTGGTTATGTTCTTCATTCTAAACAGAATGATTTTATAATGTTCTGTTTTGGTTTTGCCCTAACCTCACCGAAAAATAATGTTATAATAACGTTCTGATTTTATGAGGTTTCAACTTCACCATCAATAACGTAATTGTTACGTGCCATCTTAGTCAGTAACAAACTGACTAAAAAAGTATGGTTGCAGAATGTTTCTGTTACGTCACAGGTTGACTGGGACCAAGGTACTTTTGGTCAAGAGTATAATGGGTAAATGGCCCAGATTATTAGTAATTGTTTGATATACTGCATCTCTTGGTATCTTATGACTATAAGGAGATAGCACAAGTTCATTGCCAATCCCAATTCACATTATATCCTTCTTCTCTGTCATTAAAGAGTCTTTTGTATTGATTTGATGCTTTTTATGTTTCATATCAGGCACTAAACCTACTTGATTATAACTTAGTGATAATTTTTTGGCTTTGATAATCCACTTCAGCGCAGCATACTTAGAATGATAACATTTTATACAGGTGTCAATTCAGGTTAAGTGGTCATATCACCAATGAAGCCGATGCCTTATCAAAGGACCAGTAATTATTAACAAAAGATAGATTATATGGTTTATTTACAATTGCCAAACGGCCTTAACTGTATAAATAAGGCAGGAGGGCGCACTTTTTACCATACATTATCTTATTGATATTGCTGGTGTGAAATCCGACTGTTAACCAATTACAACTGGGCGATTTGTATAATAAGTAAACATATCTTTCTCACTCCATTTCATTACACTCATTTCATATCAACTATTAGTATGCTTATTCACATGCTTTGTTATTTTCATTTCATTTTCATTGTTTCAGTACACTTAATGTTGACCATGATCTGTATTGCTGGGTCAATCTTGAAAACCGCACACCCAAGGTAAAATATATGGATGAATAAATATCTTCAAGACGTTCTCAAAGGGTATTACAATTTTGTCAAAGAGCCTTCATTCTGAAAGTAGCCTACCATGAAAAAACAACTAAAAACACCTCCTTTTCTTAGAATTGGATGGACGTGTGTATACATATATAATCTGCTAAACTGAAACGGTCTAATAAGGCATCCAGTGGAGCTTTGGGGACAGGGGGTTGTGTGAACTGGGCTCGCCTCCTCTCAATTTTTGCCTAAAATTTAGTTTTCTAAGTAAAATTTTAGCCCCTGCAAACGGCGCAGATAATTTTCTAATAGACCTTGTTTTTGAAAATGTCTGGATCCCCCTGGCATTTTATGACAACCTACCAAAATGTATATCTGTTGTGGTTATCAGGGCCCAGCAAGTATCATACTGGTGTTATTGCATCATAAAGGTATAATTATATCAGAGATTACTAAGATCCGTGTCACAAGATATAGACGTTGTGCTGATGACGTTACATCACCCCAAAATTGACTGGACGCCAAATTGGTGATCAATTAAAAGTGGTTTTATACTACACAACAATCATAAGCTGCAATAGCCAAGCAAGAATATGACGTTATTATAACGTTATTATAATGTTCTGCTTAGTTCTGCTTCCTTGTTTTTGTTATTTTGATGGCACCCAAAAACGTCTTTAGAACCTAACATTGCAACATCACACTGTGACGTTATTGTGACATTCTTGTAAAGTTATTTCACACTATAATAACGTTATTATAATATTCTTTAATAGTAAGGTGTCAACTTTACCTAAAATAACGTGTTACGTCGCTGCTTGCCTGGGTATGACAATGTCGCACATATTAGAGACAGTATATGCGAAATACTTCAAATTGCTAATTTCAAACAATTATATCAATTCTGTGTGGGAAATTTCTCTAATATCATCAAATCGTACCGATATCGCTGCTCAAAGTTGTGAAGTGTAGATAGGGTCTTTACAAACATTTCCTCTACGTCACGTGGTATGGGGCCGTCCATAAATGGGGGGTGGAGGTTCATGCTTCCATGATGAAACATGACAAGGTGGGGAGGGGGATCATGTGGTGCATGACATCATGTTTGAAAAAAATCTAATTTCAAAATTTTCTGAGGAAAATTATAGGTAAAGTTGGTATTTTTTCAATGCTGACATTTCTTTTTTAAGGGTCAGACTACCTCCTAGGCAAGAATATTTGCTTGTTAAGTTCTTGGGGTCCTTGGTTACATCTGCCCCTGCTTATACTTTATCTGTGATTGGAGGGGGTCATTTTTAGAGGGACGTCAAGGTTCGCATGACAAAACATGACAAGTGGGGGAGGGGGGGTCAAAAATGGTCAAAAATAGCATGACGTCATGTACGGACGGCCCCCACGTCGGGGCTTGTTGCTGAAAAACATTGATAGACAGGTGCGGTACCTCAAATAGTATTCAATACACCATGTATAGATTCTATGTATTTTCCGTTCTATTTTTGTCTTTATGCAATGAATAAATTAAATTAGCAAAGATGAATTATTGATACAATTTCCATCAAAACAGTTGATTTAAGAAAACAATGTTTTAATTTGTGTTACCAAATGGACTCACTTGTCACTTCATTCACGATGTTCACATTTTACAGACATTTAGTTGGAGAAACTGATTGTTTTTGGTCAATAAAGGATCAGAAGCTTAATATACATTACGCGATATCGAATGTGGTAATTAAAATGGAAAAATCTGAAACAAACAATTTTTCCGTCAGTGTGACATTAACAGAGAGTCTATTGTTAACAGGGGGATGCACCCACATGCGAACGTTGAACTGACATGCGTGTAAATAACTCTTGGCTGAATTCATAAGTAATAAAGTCTTCAAACTCAAATAACAATAGAAATGTACGCAAATTGCAAGAGAGTCACAACTTAAGTGGCCACCTATCAATCTCATGAGACTTGAATATGAATAGTTTTAATTTCTTAATTTTTATTAATAAATTACCTGACGTTTTTGCGTACCCCGATGATTTGGGTAGAAATAAATGTTTTATCTAATGGTAACTTCAAACTGAACGCCATTATAATACCCACACGATATTGCGAAAGTCTAAAATATCTGGGAGCTATCGAGTCAGAAAAACAAAGAAAAAGATGTCCGCCCATTATAATTGATTTTGCCTGTCCTAAATAGGAATAGAAAGATACGGACGTAGTCAAAACCATCCACCAATACTGGGTGAGTAGGGGTTTGTTTGGTATCTTTTCCTAAGGTTTTCTTTGGAGTCAGGTCAAAAAAATAGTTGTGTTCAGGTCGAAAAAAATATTTTAGGTAGGTCGAAATATGTTGCTTGTTTTTTTGTTGTTTTTTTTACTTACCAAGGAGACCCGGACAGTATTGGAAATAAAAAAATTAAAATATCCTCCAAAAACATTCATATCATCTAAAATACATGCCCTGAACATCTATATGCTATTCTATGGTTTTCCATGTTATTTAAGGTCAAATCTTTTGGATTTAAAAAAAAAAGAATTAAAAGTTTCCTAAAAAAGAGTTAGGGTAGGGCCAAAAATTTAGGGTATGTAGGATTGCCTGAACACAACAATGTTTAAGGGGGGCCTCAACATCTTAAAAACAGTACTAGTTCTCTTCCCAATTTAAACGTTAAGTTTTTTTTCTTTAAGTGAAAATAAAGGATTTCTTTTTATTATAATTATGTATAGGCCTATATCTCTATGTACGTATGTATCCTATACGTCATCAATTGAGAATTCCAAAGTTTCCTGATCTGAATTCCCTTGTATACAGGGAAATGCCTGTTTTGAAACATAGGCACAAAAAAGTGTTAAAAAGTGATGTTTGCTAATCAACCAAGCTTAACCTTGACAAACAAAATTAACTCCAAAACAAGAGAAGCATCTTAAGTGTGGCCACCACAAACGTCCTGATTTTGAGACAAAAACCTAACAAAACAAGTTTGTTATGGAGTTCATTGGCAGTGGGTGAGGAATGTGAAAAGTGGTGTTGGGGCACTTTACCCAAAGGGGGGTCACTTCAACCAGGTTTTGGTACCCACTGCAAAACGGGCCACAGAAGCTGTGGTTGTAACTTCCATCTAGGCTGAAAAGGGGGGGCATAACTCACATAGGAAGTCCCAAAAGGGGTCTGTCAGGGGCACCATACTGTGGGAGTTGTTGTGTTTAGGTAGTCTAATCAGGGAATAAGCATCAAGGATTAGCCTTTGTGACCGTTTTTGTTAACAACAATTTGAAGCAAAAGCTCTTTACTGAGCTGTATGTAAGCAAATGGTACAGCTGCAGTAAAAAAATGGGCTGTCAATTCACGTCTAAGAAAATAGGGGCTGTTAAACAGAGAGCTTTGGGGCCATCCATAAATGATGTCACACTTTTTCAGGGTATTTTTAGGACCCACCCATCCCCCTGTCATACTAAATTCTCTAATCTAAACATGAAAATAAGGCCCGTTTTCAGGCAGTGTCACACTGTTCAACCAACCCGCCATCTTGTGCGCGACATCATTTATGGACGGCCCCTTTCTCCTTGGAAAACAGGAGGCCTTAGTTTTGTTTTGGGTACCTACCCTCAAAGAGTCAGTATCCTCCCCTCACCCACCCCCAAGCCCGAGGTACTTCACCTCCCCTGAGTCCATGTTGGGGAGGTCTGACTTAACGAAGTCCGTCAGGTTAAAGTATGGGGAGCGCCCCGTGTACTTGAGCCTTATCAGGGGCGGATTTAGGGGGTGGCGCCCAGGGCGCTCGCCCCCCCTATTTTTGGCAAAATATTGATTTTTTAAATGTAGAATTCCGGGACCCAGGGGGTCCGGCCGAAAATTTTACAATAGGGCGCCCCCCCTTTTGAAAATGTCTGGATCCGCCCCTGCTTATAGTCTCTCCAGTCAGACCCACTGTTTCCCAAAGTGGGTCCGTACACCAGTAGCCATTTTGGGTGAGAATTCCACACTGTATCCCAGAGTTTATGGTCAGGGTGGGGCTTCTGCTCCTGGAAAGAATATAGGCCCCCAGTAGCCCCTGCTGGTCGTAAAAGGCTATGATATGGGACCCAGCACTGGCCAAGTGGTTCTTTGGGTTTGATTCCCGATTGGTATCTGGGTTCATGAAGGGATGAGGTACAGCAAAAATAATTTTTAGCTTTTGATTCCCTGCTGCTTGCTTGTCCTGTCACCCTCATCTCATAGATATGATCACCAAAGACTGACTTAATCAAAATATATGTCTGAAAAGTCAGAATTCGTTCAAAGTTGTTTTCGCTGTGAAAAAGTACCCTGGCTGTTGGTACAGCATAAAACGTCCAGCACTCACTCCTCCTGCCATAATGTATGCTAATTTTTTAACTCACCACTGGTAGCCATTGGCTCTGTTGGGATGTACGGACCCATTATGTAAGGGTAAATCGGGATCGGGACGGACTACTTGAGTGTCTCTCTATGGGGTAGGGGGCCTGGAGCCTCACACAGCTCCTTAAATAAAGTGGGTGTCCGTTAGGGTCTATCCTAACGGGCACGGTATAAAGAACCTCCCCAAGTCTATAGGGCGGAGGGGAGCTCTTTTCTTCAACCACTTTCAGGAGCCAGGGCCATTCAACCCAGGGCTCCGGTGCTCCTTCTGGGGCACAAACCACAAAAAAAAAAAAAAAAAAAAAAAGGTAGGGGGCGTCAAAGGGAGGGGGGGAGAAAGGGGGGGGGGGGACTGTACAAAATGACAGATGTACGGCTACAGGACAGGAGGTGGGAGTCTTCACATTCAACCTGGTCAGCAATTCTTTTTATGAGGGATCAATGACCTTTGAGGATTGATCGCATAGCTATGATAGGAGAAGCAGCCGATTTTAACGAAGGGGGAGGGGCAGCCCCCCACCCCCGCATTTTGGGCTATATATATAATTTTTGATGTAATATTCTTGCTCCCCGAGGGTCCGATGGGAATTTTTTTTTTTTTGTGGGGGGGGGGGGGGGGGGGAGACGGTGCAGTCTCTAGATCACTTCAAATAAGGGCTCTAAAAAGAACTTTTGAATTAGATTTTTGAACATTAACCATTCGCACCTGGAGAGTCCAGCAGACATTTTTACAATAGGGCACACACACCCCCGCCTTTTTTTTTTTCTTTTTTTTTTTGAAAATGTCTGGATCCACGACTGACCGTTTTTATAGGTTATAACTTACAAGCGTCTTCTATGTGATTTGAGGGGATTGGATTTGCTTCTCTTTCCCAAAATACTTTACCAAAATAGAAAACATTGATTTTAAAAAATATATGTATTTTCCAAATATTTATCAAAATAACAATTTCTATATAGGATAACTTCACTGAAAATCCCGGTCAAATACATACAGGCTCCAGTTCATCTGATTGGCTGAATCAGAACCCTTATACAGCATACCCAGGCAAGATTGCAATGCTATTATTCTAATAATAATATTGTAGTAACGTTCTGTCAAGTTCTGTTTTGGTTCTTGCTATGTTAGTTTAATGGCATGTCTCGGCATGTCTCAGGAACCTAACATTGTGACGTTGTACTGTGACGTTATTGTCCCATTTTGGTTATGTTCTTTCACAGAAAGATTGCTTTATTCTTTATTGGTAAGTTCTCAATTTCAATAAAAGGGAATGTTATTAAAATACTCTGGTTTGTGAGCATCAACCTCAAATATAATGATGTAACTGTTACACACAAAAATTAGCAAGTATCAGATTGACCAATAGTATAATGGTCACAGAACATGCCCATTATGTTGCAGCTTGCCTGGGTATACCTTAAGGACTGAGTTGAACAAATTGAACTTGGCATATGGAGGGTTACTCCCTCAGTCCCAACACACTGACCCAATTCTACCCTGACCTCCACTTGACCTCCACAAATATCTGGGTCAAGTAATGCCCACCTTCTACATTACCTTAACATTCCTTGGGCGAGGGCAATACACTTTGACAAGAGTTGAGTAAATGGAGGCTTGCTTGACAAGGAATTCTCCCGACCACGAATAGCAAATTTCTTGAGTTGTACCTGCAGGTTCGCCTAGATCAGGTTGCATGCTGGGTAATATGTCGACTAGACCCAAGGCTTTAGCATAGAGATTCTCAGAAATCTTATCCTTCTTTGTAGTTAAACATGTTGAAAAATTTGCAAACTTATTATTTTAATTTGTATTCACATACACTTAAAATTGTTCAAAAATGTACTCATTATTGGTGGATATATAACAATTATTTGTTAATTTTCTATAGTTTTTCAAGGGATTTTATCGACAGGTTCAGCCCCAATTAGCCTGCAGGTGCTTGGAATACTGGAAATCAGCTACCTGTGCTAGGGTGAATTACGGAGAAATTAAGGGTATTTTGGAGTTTTGGTCTGATTTTTAATGGCCAACAATATCTCTTTGATATCTTTTGGGATCAAATATGTTAACATGAAGAAAAATATATCATCATGAAGAATGATAAGAGACTGATTTTTAACTTTTACCTTTTGTGAAAGAAGAAACAACCTAATATTGAAAATCATCCTTAACGATTAGTTTGAATGGTAAAAAAAGTTTTCATCACAAAACAAAAGATAAACCAGTGTATTTAGCACCAAACTCGATAGAAACTAAGTCTAGCTATCTAAGTGAATATTTGTAGAAAATAAGCAATAACTTCCATTTGTGTGGAAATATATACAGAAAAAAATTGACAAAATGGGTTATTCATCTTGGTTATTCATAGTGAGGTAATTTTATCTCTTATCATATTTACTGCGGGGAAATCACTGAAATGTACTTAATGCCAAGGCCCTGAGTACCTTTAAAATGGTAATTTTCGTTTCATAGGAGCCCGCCCATAGTTTCGTGCTTCCTCGGCCTGTTCAAACTCTTTTGAATACATTATTGATGCTAGAGATAAGAATAATCGATTGTACCAATCATATCTGAAAGGTACTATAGTAAATCAGTGTTAAGAATACATAGTTAATTGTAGAGTAATGTGTAGGACCATGTGCGTTGCCATTATAGGTGGTATTAGATAGATATGTAAGCGATAGATAGCAGATTAAAGGCTTTTTAGTGACAATTGTGTTTCCTTTGATTAGGGATGCAAGAACTCAAAAGAAAACAACAGTATAACAACATAAATTTGCTTGCGTCCGTATATATCCTACAAAAGGAAACAGATATTGTCAAGTTTACGCAAAAGGTAAAGGAATTATTCTAATTTGAAACATGTTGGTATGGACTAATGTGAATTGGTGTGAACTTTAAAATAGAAGTTGATGTACAGCCTTATGTAGATTGCTCAAATGATATTATTGTATATAACTAAATACTGTGTTGATAAGACATGTGAAATGTAGTTGATATGAATATTGATTTTGGTGGTGTAAAAGCTGAAAGGAAGAACTTGTGTAAACAGGATTTTGGCTAAATAAAAAAAATAAAAAAAAAAAAAAAAAAATATATGCGTTCCCTGAACACAAGTATGAATACAAGGAAATTCAAAAGTCCACTATGCGTTATTACAAGTTGCTTGCATTTGTTTGCGTTCACTTGCCACAAGTTTATGCTTGTCCATAAATACAAGTTAATTGACTAACGCAAGTAAAAGAACCTATAGTGGAATATAGCCTTAAGGCACCTTAGAAAGGTTTATCAATGCTGTATATGGTGCCGATTTTACCTTTTCTAACTGCTTCTTCTTCATCATCCAAAACAACAAAGGTCCACTTCTGAATAATACTCAAGACCTTAAAAGGGGAATCCCCTAAGATTAGTGTGTCAAAGTAGGGGATGTCCCTTGGAGGTAACGGAAAATGCAAGAAAAGATATAAAAGATATAGCATAAATTATGCTATATTTTCTTCATATTTTTTCCTTATATTATAAGGCCAGATCCCGGTACCCCCGCTCAACCAGGGCAGTGTGAGGGTGAGGTCTCCACGCCTCCACGTCACCCTGTCGAATTTAAAAAATGATCATGTCGCATGTCACTAAGCCTAAAAATGGCTGTGTCGCCCTGTCGAATTTAGGCCCATAGTGTGAACCCATTACATGATCAGCGTTTTCCAATCTAAAAAAATACCCCCTTTTCACGGATTTCTCAGCTAAAATGACCCTTGTTTTCATTGAAACGCGAATTTTTGGGGCCTCATTTATAACCCCCCCCCCCCTTTGTTTTGGTAACTTTTAGTAATATTGCACATGTATAATTTGAATAAGATAAACTTCTAAAATACTAGCTCTTAGATATTGGAAACGTCATGTAGCATGAATTCAAATTTCAAAGTTATGTTCGTTGAAAAATGACATGTTTCTAAAGCGTAACAATTTAATTTTCCGTGTAAGTACTGAAAACATGACACTTACATTATATAAATAACAATGCATGGAACAAGTGTAAATATGACAACCAGTAATTGTAGGTGAATTATCAGTTTCCAATATTGGTTCAAAATGCATACAGTTAAATAAGTTCTTATATTTTGTCCAGTGCGCAAAAGTCTTCACATTTAAGAAAGATTCTGAGCCTTTAAATAAGATTGATATTTCATCCAAAAAAGAGGTGTTGGGGGAACTTCCCACTAAATCTGTCCCTGAATGCCTTTTCCAATGCTTAAATTACTTACTTCTGTAGGGAACACTACCGCTGCTTCTGCGAAAAGACCTTGAAATCTAAAAAATACATCTACATTAGCAGGTTTACGAAACAGTGCCTATTTACGCTGTCGACATGAGATGGACGATTATGGTGTTGAAGTTGCTGAGAGCTTGTATTTTATGTGGGGGAGGGGGGTGCTGGTGATAAAGCCCTATACCCACTAGACTGACTAACCAAAATAATCGACCAATTTTTGAGCCGATTGGGATCACCTATCATTATATATATGAGATATATATCTTTTAGATTTAATTCAATAACATCTTCAGGTTCCCTTGATCTTCCAGACGTCGCACAATGTATAATGGGGAAAATTAAATCCATATATTTACCTCATTGAAACAACAGCCTTAAAAATTATACAGAAAATTGCATTATATGTCCACATCCAATTTACTAATACTATCACATACAGTGTTAACATAATATACCAGCAATCATAGCAAATCTTTATAACCCTTGCTATATGAAATTGAATGCAATATACTAGCAATCATAGCAAATCTGTATAACCATTACTTTATGAAATTGAATGCAAAATACAAGCAATTATAATAAATCCTTATAACTCTTGCTATAGGAAATTGAACCGAATACACCAGCAATCATAGTAAATCCTCATATCCCTTGCTATAGGAAATTGAACCCAATATACCAGCAATCATAGTAAATCCTTAGAACTCTTGCTATCGGAAATTGAACCCAATATACCAGCTATGATAATAAATCCTTATAAATCTTGGTATTAGAAATGTTGTTTCTACATGGTGGGGTGTCTTAGCGTGACGTCATCTTTAGAGGGGGGGGGGGGGGGTCAAGAATCACATGACAAAGCATGACAAGGGCTGGAGGGGGGGTCAAAAATCTTGGAGCTATGAAAGTTAAGTCGAGTCTGGCAGTGGAACCGGGGCTTCAGAGTGGCTTGTGAGAATGTTCTTGGTCTCTGGCCAAGCTCAGGGGTGTCGTGCACACAAGCTGGTCGTCGTGGGGGAGGCCCATGTTTTCTGGGGGAAAGGGGGCGGGTTCACGTAATGCAAGATATGCAGAGAATGAGAGAAGGGGCGAAAATCTGTCTTTTTCAACTGTTTTTTTCCTTTCCCTTTTAAGAGGGTCAGTGGGGCGGATACAGGATTTTCAAAGGAGGGTGTCAGCATAAAGGCAAGTCCACCAAAAGTGTGTTGGGGGGGGGGGGGTAGTCAGGACCCCCTGGACCCCCTCCCTTTACCCGGAACCGCCACTGGGTCAAATGCAATTTAGTGCTATAAGCAGCAACATTTTGAAGACTCACGTATGGACTATAAAATGGTAAATAGAAGGGGTCAACGGAAAAATTGCAGCATAAAATGGAAACTAAATTATTTTAGAAAGTGGAGGAAAAAAACGAAGTTGTCTAAGTGAATTGGACTTTTTTTATCTGCCTTGTTTCCCTCCTGTCTTACACTCAACCATTTCAAACTATTTGATAAATTGATTTTTATCTTTATTGAATATCTTTATTTATCCTCTCCCTGGCCCCTTGACCTCAAATCTTAAATGCCATTTTCTTTCTGTGATGTTGATGTAAAAGACTAAGACTAGTAAGTTTGTTAGTCTAAAACAACATGATTAATCTTACTAAAATATAATTCTGAAATATACGTAAAAGGTAAATTATCATAAGTATAGAATACATATATATATGAAATTCAAAAATATAAGTAGTGGACAATATTGATTATGGCTGAACAAAATTGTATTAGGGCCTTAAATGAACATGATTTCGTCTAAGGCATATATTTGTTTCATCTATATGAAAAAACAACCTGTTAAAGATCATAAAATATCCAAGTGGCTTTCGTAATAGCAAAACAAAACTGAGGTATTCTGTCACATTAACGTCAGACATTTCGCAGCGACGACAACGCCTGTTTCTGATTGGTCGCCACGTTCCACTCAACCAGCTGGCTCTAAAAATAGCGAGCCGTTGACACATCTATGTGACTTGAAATACTTGTTTTGCTTAATAGATTTCCAAAGCTTGCAAAGAAGACATCAAGAGTTGCCCCTCAGTCTTCGTCGGCTTGTTTATCCGTCGTCACCTCGACCAATGGGGAGAGGTTTCCTTTCGTTGGCGCCTTTTTCACAAATGTCGTCTGCAGAATCATGACGTCAGAGAGAGACGCCTCCCTGAGTCTCCCTAGAGGGGGGGGGGGGGACTTACTACATTGTTATGTAAGCATTTACAGGGTAGGATTCAATGATATCTAAGAATAAAACATGGGAAAAATAAGCAGTGGATATAATGTAACCAGTAACCATGTCACCTGATCATGTTACAAACAAGGTTCATTAAATAATATTTGTTTTTTACCAATAGTAATAGTATTGTGTATCCCCACCATTAGTATAAGCATTTACATACTATTAGCAGTATTGGATATTCACTATAGCACTATACAAATCTACTGTATTATGTACCAATACACTGGGTCACCTTCAACCTTATTGTCCCAGCCAGCTTGCGATGTAACATAAATGTCCTGCAACAATACTTATTTAGTCAGATTGTTACTTACTTAGATAGCACATTACAATTACGTTATTGATGGTGAAGTTGAAACCTCACCTAATCAGAATGTTATTAAAACAATATTTTTGGTGAGGTTAGGATGAAACCAATACAGAACATTATAAGAACATTCTGTTTGGGTTGAAGAATGTAACCAGAATATTGTAATAACGTTACAGCAATAAGTTGCAGGGACATAAGTGGGAGTCATTAAAAGAACATAACAAGAACCAAATACATAACCAACCAGAACATTGCTGCAACATTATAATGATGTCGCATCCTTGGCTTGTACCAACTGCAAAACTACAGCCCCCCTCCTCCCCCCCCCCTTTTTTTTGGGGGGGGGGGGAGGATTTTACAGCCCAAAGAAAAAAGGAGCATACTCTGACAGCCCCCCCTTTTTGGGGATAGTTCATGGACAGCCCCGCAAAAAGGCATTTATTGACAAATTATTTGGTCATAATTAGATTTCTGAACTCAGTGATTTGTTTCAGAGGCAGTATGAAGGAATTTAATTGCATACACTAAACTTTTAATCTAGTATTAAAGATAATACATCATTGACAGCTCCCCTGAAAGGTATTTTGATTATTTGACAGCCCCCCTTTTTCAGGCCCAAATAGCGATTCACAGCTTCAGCCCCTAGAGGTGCTGGTGTAGAGGCTAAGATTTAATAAGAATGTCACAATAACATTCTGTTAAGGTGTGATTGAGACCTCACTGAATGAGGATGTCACAATAGCATTCTGTATAGGTTAAGTTGACATCTAACCTAAAAACATGGTTATAGTAACTCTCTGTTTAGGTAAGTTTTGGACCTCCTCTCGTCAGGAGATCACAACATTGTTCTGTTTAAGTCAGGTGTAGACCTTACCTAATCAGAATGTCACAATAACATTATATTTTAATTTTAATCTTGACCTAACCTTACAATTATGTTATGATAACATTCTGTTTTGGTTAGGTCTCAACCTCACAGAAAAATAATGTAACAGTTTCGTGACATTTTAGTAAGTATCAGACAATCCTAAAGTATGGTTGCATAACATGACAATAACATCACACCTTGGCTGGGAAGTGCCCCCCCCCCCCAAGGTAGGTCTCGCGGTTTCTCATGATTTCATGGGTAGAGACGAGAAGTGGACGTGGTGTTTTCTGTGATGTCAAGGTTGATAGGATTTGATGAGCATCCATTGAATAAGAAACTTGACCATTAGGTATGTACTTAAGGGGAATAGACGTAGTAGTCCCCTAAATGGTTGGATTTCTTATCATGCTTGAAGAATTAAAAACATGTTTATGTTAAATAAATTCAATCATGTAGATGGGGTTCTCTCTTGAGTGGTGGATCCATGATTCTGATAAAAGAAGGCTAAATGAATTAAACCATATGACGTTTCAGTGATGCCCAGTTAAATATGGTTCGATAGATATTTACTAAAATCAATATGGAACTTGAATTGGTAGAAATGTCTTAATGAGTTCAGATTTAGTTACCAAAAAAAGGAAAAATTTGAGATAGAGTGGGAAAAAAGTCTGTCACTTTGTCCCCTCTGGTTGCATCTCGTGTCAGGTACATTGACGACCTCTGCAAGTCTATATAGTCACATGTGGCCCGTTGCCGGTGGATTTTGTAACAACAAATATCAATTAAACAACGAAACCTTTCGTTGTTACTTTTATTGTAACAACAATCGTTTTGACAATTAAAAAACGGTTATTTAGGATGTGCCCAATGAGTTGTAACTTTTACTGATTTTTTTCTATTTTTTCCCCTTCATATATCAATTTACAGAATTTAATTTCATCCATTAGAACCAGAGATATAAAAGTGTTGTTGTTACGAAACCTATTGGTGTTACGAAAACGATCTAAAAGTTATCCTAAGTTATTGTTGGTACGAAAATTCATTGTGTAACTGGCCAATGGTGTCAAAATATGCATTTTCTGTTTCAAGAAGTTTATTTAGAGAAGTATTTTCATTTGCTATCTCTATTTAGTATTGTTGAGTCAAAAGGCTTCAAGAATCAGCAAAGGATTCTGGCGGAGGAAATTCCATTCTATTCAAACATGAGGAAACCGATACAGGAGCATGCAATGTCCAAAATCACATAAACAAACTACCCTCACAGCTGTGAATTAATCCAATGTAGTTTCTGTTGGAAGTTGTGCATGTTGACCAAGAGTGGTACTATTTTGTCACAAAATTATGTTTCTCTAACACAAGAAGTGTAATTTGGTACTCATTTGCAGTAACCGGTAGAATCTGAAAGATTCTGTGTTTGCCCTTCTTTATCCAGTCAATGCAATATCAAAACACTTTCCTAGCCACATCATGACACCAAAAGCAATCAAGTAAAGGTTATATTTCACTATATGGTATTTGCTTGCAGTACCATTATAGGATAAGTTTATTAAGGTCCAATTCGCAATACCAGTCACAAGAACCCTAGTTGACAATGTGCAATCCAAAGGGTAATGTCCACTCAACGAAACCCAGCCAACGCTCCTGCGTAACTTCCGTCTATCAGCTTCAATTCCATAACAGAACCTAGCTTCCAGTACCGATCATTCCAGGATGTTTAACCATTGACAGTTGGTAGCGCTCTGCTGAGTGTTCTGACATATGTTTACATGCTCTTGCCTAATGCTGCCCTTATACACTCTCCATGCATGCACCCTAGCACAGAGGGTAACACTCTTAGCCCTGAGTCATAATTCTATACAAGAACGGGGTAAGCTAGTCTGGACTGACCATCCGCGTCAGTACAATATTTCCTCAGTCTCCTCCTAAATTTAATCTTCATATTACACCTCAGAATTATTTTCGGTTGATATATATTAATTTGAATTTGGATTGTTCCTATGTCTATACACATGGCCATGGCAGGTGTCCCTGCGGTTCACCAATCCTTGCACAGGGATAACAGGGTGCTACATCTTTCTAATATCTAACTTTCTTTCGTCAGACATGTACAACACTAACTGTTGGGTAAAGAACGTGCCCTCCTACGGTTTCTACATAGAGGGTGGCCATGCTGCACCAGACGGGTCATGGCCATGGCAGGTGTCACTGCGGTTCACCAATCCTTGCACAGGGATAGTGGATCACTACTATCTAACTTTTTTCTCAGACATTTTCAACACTAACCGTGGGGTAAAGAACGTGACCTCCTACAGTTTCTACATCGTGGGCAGCCTACCTGCCCAGAAAAGGGCTTGGCCATTGCAGGTGTCACTGCAATTCACCAACCCCAGCACAGGGATAGCATATCACTACTCATTTCTAATGTCTAGCTTTCTTTCATCAGACATTTTTAGCTCTAACTGCACAGTGAAGAACGTGTCCTCATACAGTTTCTACATGGTGGGTGGCCACCCTGCACCAGACGGGGCAGCCATGGCAGGTGTTGCTGCAGTTCACCAATCCTTGCACGGGGTTAGCCGGTCACTTCTACTTTCTAATATCTAACTTTTTTCTCAGACACTTTTAACACTAACTATGAGGTAAAAAAGGTACCCTCCAAAGGTTTCTACGTAGGCAGCCATCCTGCACAGGAAGGGACGTGGCCATTGTCATTGTGATTCACTGATCCCAGCACAGGGATAGCAGGTCACTACTACTTTCTAATATCTTACTTTTTTTCTCAGACATTTTCAACACTAATGCGGGGTAAAGAACTTGCCCTTCTATGGTTTCTACATAGTGGGCAGCCACCAGGCACTGGAATGGATGTAGCCATGGCAGGTCTTGCTTCAGCAAACCAATCCTTGCACGGGGATAGCAGGGCACTAAATCTTTCTAATGTTTTACTTTTTTCCTTAGACATTTTCAACACTAATGCGGGGTAAAGAGCTTGCCCTCCTATGGTTTCTACATAGTGGGCAGCCACCAGGCACTGGAATGGATGTAGCCATGGCAGGTCTTGCTTCAGCAAACCAATCCTTGCACGGGGATAGCAGGGCACTAAATCTTTCTAATGTCTTACTTTTTTCCTTAGACATTTTCAACACTAATGCGGGGTAAAGAGCTTGCCCTCCTATGGTTTCTACATAGTGGGCAGCCACCAGGCACTGGAATGGATGTAGCCATGGCAGGTCTTGCTTCAGCAAACCAATCCTTGCACGGGGATAGCAGGGCACTAAATCTTTCTAATGTCTTACTTTTTTCCTCAGATATTTTCAACACTAACTGCGGAGTAAAGAACGTGCCCTCCTACGGTTTCTACATAGTTGGCGGCCACCCTGCACCAGACGGGGCGTGGCCATGGCAGGTGTCACTGAGGTTCACCAATCCCAGCACAGGGATAGCCGGTCACGTGTGTGGGGGGACGCTTATCTACAACGACTGGGTCATGACAGCTGCGCACTGCGTCGATGGGAGGTGATTAAACTGGAAAATGGTATATTTGTATAGAAGACCTGAAAATGTAAATTAAATAGATGAAAATAAACTAGTTATACACATGAGTGAAAAAAAGATGTAAAAAAGGAAAAGAAAGACAAGATACAGAAAGGACTTAAGAACCTTTAGAACACATGCACCTATAAATGTATTTTCTTAGAAGCCAGTGCAAATGACAAGGATATTTTTACTTTTAGTAAAGAGCACAATTTGGTTATTTTAGACCAAAACCATTATGAGGATGACAGTTCCTTTAAACCTCTATTTGTGTACTTCATTTTCACTTTGCATTGCCTGTTATCAAAAGCAGATGAACAATTGTTTCCCTATAATTATACAACTCATAATCAAATATAGATTCAGCATTTCTTTTCTTAAAATTGTGTACTTTACTTGAACTTTGCTTGGCTTATTATCAAAAACAGATCAACAACATAGGTTCCCCATAGAAAACGCATTATCCAAATAGTTCAATTCTTAAGATATGACAAGTTTACTTGTAACACCATCAGCATAGGTAAAATCCCATTTATCATAAATGATATTCTCTATTATCATTCTGTGACCGTCTCCTTCAGACTCAGCCCTGGGCGAGATGACCCAACTAAGTACCAGGTGTTAGTTGGTACCAACACCATCAATGTCTACACCAGTCAGAGTATTGGTGTAAAGAGAATCATACCGGTAAGACAGTTCATTATACCTTAGCGTCATACACGTTTAGTAGTTAAGAGTTTAACGCATGGCGTATCAAACCTGGGTGATAACCAGCCTTGTATCACCCTCCAGGGTGATACAGAAACTTTTTTTTATCAATAATTCATATACAAATGAAATTTTTAAGAAATAAAAAATCTAGAATATGCATTATCTGCACAATGTTCATAGCTACATTTTACTTGCTTGTTTGTGGATTTGATGGATATCAAAAACATTATATGAAGAAACTTGAAGGTATAATAAATCCATAACCAACCTCGAAGGAGATCCTTGGGGAATTACCACCCCTCGGCTTGACTCTGATATCAGACTTGGGCCACCCTGTAGGCCCTGCCCTTAGGCTGATATCGGGGTCCAGCCTTGGGGTGCTAACGCCCCTCGTACCCCTTTCTCAGTTGGTTATATGTATGTACACCTCTACCAGGGTGCATCTTGCATTTTCTTTGCTCGGATTTGTGTGTTAGGGGTTTGAAAACAGACCCATTTTGAAGGACAGATTTTTCTGTAAAACATACCCAAAAAGAAGGGATGCAGTAAACAATTTATAACCATATTAGGAGTTTCACTGCAAATATAGAATATTTTTGTATGGAAGGTCTTCACTTTTCAAATATTTGGTCTATTCAATATAGAATTGATTCGTTTGAGCATTTTTTTAAATATTATTTTATGTAATTTCTCAAGAATTTCTTACTCATATAGAGTGTTTAAAGTTTATTGAAAACAACTGCAGACAGTAGAAGTCCAGGTAGTCATCATACAAAGTCCAGTCCTCTAGATTACTCCTCTAACCTATAGATCATAACGGTAACAATTATCACTTAGATAAGCCAGGTCTCATCCATAAGTACAACCCTAGTCCTTAAGGTGTCTCAGTCTCACTGTACATAGCATGTAGTGATCCTTACTCGAACCTATCACTCGGTCATGTTTGATACCATCAGCACCGACTTTTTCAACCAATCTCCCGTGTATACTTATCTCTTTCAGTTCTTACTCTACAACCCGAGCCCTTATATATCACTCTTTCATTGACTATTCCCATCTTTGCTATGGTGCTTCTTTAGGCAGATGACACTGTCATCCTTAGTTACATATTGATTTGGTGGCAGTCTCAGCTCCCCTTCAACACTGCACTTTACTCTCCTACAATATTATTCATTGTTTTAATATCACTTTATGTCTGTGCTGACAGCATTCGGTGACCATCCTTTTCACCTGTTCCATAAATAAATACATCCTATCACTCGATCATAAGCAATTTTATTAAACCATAAACTATAAGAAATATGCTTCTGTAATCCACATGCATGATAGTCTATTTGCCAAACCCCATTTTTGGGCTTAACCTTGACTTGGCGTCTATACAATGTTTTTTGGCTGATTATTTGTCTCCAGAATCTTCTGATTTCAAATCTGCCAGGTGCCAAGCTGTAACTTTTGGGCAAATTGAGTTATTCACATTTTAAGAAAAAAAGTTGAAAAATACAATTAAATTCATCAAAAATGTTTTTTGATGTACAACATTCAATTACAATGCTGTGAAGTATGTCAGTTATTTCAAAAGATAAAACACTAATTACCCAACCTTTCTGTTGCATGTAAGTGACCTATGACCTATCTAGGTCACTGACGGAGGTCACAAGTATAAGATATCGTTAATTACTTTATTTAATCAACATAAAGGTTTCTTTGCAAGCTAGGAGCCATGAATAATTGTAATTCACTTTTGATCTTAACACAAGAAAGTTTCTTTTGATGTATAATTGTTAAGTGATCCATAATAGACTTGCTCTTTCTCACTCATACATAATATATGTTCTCAAATGTACAAACTTGTATATGAAGAATATTTCTATCAATATTTAGCTTAGTGAATATGTATACCCTGACACTGTGGTAGTTTATTTTTATACATTCATAACGATTAAGGGCATTAGACTTGCAAAGGGCCTAATGTTATGAAAATATTTATCTGTTTTTCTATGAAATCAAACCTTTTGATACAACAAATGTTCTTATGTTTTTGGAACCTGGGATATCAGATTAATTACAAATTAGAATAAAGAATGTAGAATTAGAAAGGATTAAGGGTCATGGGGAAAATATGGTCATACACTGAGGCTTGATATATAGTTTCCAGTAATTATTTGACAATATTATCAAATCGTATGAACATTGCTTGAGAATTATTACAAAGTCATTTCAGTATAATAAACACTTTCTACTTTTTGGTAGGATGCATACACATGTACAATCATTGCAATATATGGGACTTGTGTGAATGCTCCTTTGAAATATTATGCAGTGGACTACAGATATTAGGAACACATTTAGGAGGGACAGCTAGATATTATAAGTAAATAATATCTAGTGATAAAATTATTTTCTTCTACTTCAATTTAAATTAGCCTGTTGTATATAGCTCTTTCTTATGTGTGAAACCACTCTCATACCCCACACAGTCAGTCAAGGCAAAAGGTCTAGGATGAGGTGAGAAATGTGACATCACAGTATGTGTGGAAGCTTTGTGATAAGTATGGGCATGTGTGCAAAATGCAGTACAAATGTGCATGTTTTGAAATTTCTCAGCTATTATCATATGTACAAGAATATATTATACCAAATGAAAGCTGACCATCTCAGCTATACGAGGTATCATTTATGCAGTGACATAATAGTTGTATGACATCCCCATTGTCTTCTTACATCATAAGTAGTAAACCTGCTAATGTCTTCACATACTATGATGTCACAGATCTAAGAGATAAGCTTGTGAGAGGACAGGCCACCCTGTGTCGGGATATTAGACATGCCAAGAGTGAAATATAATTTCTCATGGTTGTATGTGGAGAAACAAGGCTCAAACTTTCCCTAGTATTGTTTTTACATGCCTAATACTGACAAGTAGAATTTAAAATGGCATGTCCATTCACCTTTAAGACCCATATTACAGTGATCGGGATATCTCAGACAGTAGCCTATAACTGAGATGGCCCATTCATGTTACTTGATAAGCTTGATCTCAACCTAGTAGTCTAAGTTAATACCAAATAGGGGTTACCTAGATGACATTCAATTGAGGATCCCATAGTTTTCCTAAATTCCTTCACCTCAAGTACATGATACTTTTGTGATATTTACAGCTGACCTATCAGAGATACTACTCTTGCAATTCTCAGGGATATCACAAAGCCTAAGTACAAATTAAAACACATGTAAATGTAAACTGCACAAATAGGGTTATGTTGATTTATACATATTCAGCTTGCATTTCATATTTAGAATGACATTCATCACATTTTCAATTTCTATATTGGAGTCTCCGAATCTAAGGGTGTCCTCCCTCAACAGTAATATATTTTGAGCGCTACAGAAGATACAACAAAAAGCAAAATAGCTACAAAGTTTCGCTCATGCATGAGTGATGGTCGTCCCTCAGTAAACTGAAGGCCCTCCTATTACCAGAAAGCTATATGCAATATGGGCTATAGGTGCTGACCACCACTACCACTCCTGCTGTCACACAGAGCTCAGGGAGGGGTTTAGGAAAGGGCCACTACTAGTACTAGGTCCATGCATGATCTACCATGCACCTCGTACTGAGTGAGCTATCACTCATCCACCTAGGACTGCCCAACTGCAGGTGACAGTGGTGGCCCTAATGTGAAGAGGTGGGGGCTGATTGACTCATGCAGTGGTTATGTAACCCACTTCTTGTTCTCACACTACCTGATTCTAACAATAATTGGAGGACAATGCCCTTCAACTGCTGAGCATGAGATTGTGTAACTGGTCATTGAGAACAAAGAGAATTAAATGACTAAAGACATGACTGATTGAGGGAGTCCCCACCAATAGCTCCAATGCTATATAGATATAACTAGGGACTTCCAATAATTATGTATAATAAGATCAATATTCAGGCTTAGTAGACATCTATAAGTATAAGAAACTGATGACATAATATTGACTATTTTTCTTTATACCCAAGACATCATATTGTTTACTATGATGCTGATACATTGATGTGTACAACATTTATGAAAGAATAAGGCTATCATAACCTCATAAATATGCAACTACCAAGGAAATGTCATGGATAAGCTAAAAGACGTTAATAAGTTAGTTTGTTGGATCCAAAAAAAGTCCTACAGAATTCTGATATCTATCCTTAATGGGCTATTTTCTTGAAAATAGAGAGTGGATCCTTGCAATCCTTATGGCTTGGAAAATTTTGAATGAATCATTACAAATATTATCAAGAACTAGTAAGCATATTCAATAGATGTTTTTTTAAGTGTTTGTTTATGAATTATTGTGAAAATTATGCAGATGAAAGTGATTGTATCATAATCAATTATCAAACCATGTTTAAAGCTGAAATCTTCATGAAGTCTATACACAGGTTGTGAAAATGCAGGAACATTAGTGGTATTAACAAATTTGATTTCATTGAAAAATGGATAACAAAATTTATAACATAAGGTCTTTTGCAAATCTAATGCCCCAGATGATGATTATCATTATTATCATTAATGTATAAAAAAAGCTACCACAGTGTCAGACCATACACATTCAGTTAGCTAAAAAAAACATTGAAAGGAGGATTCTTCGTCTACAAGTTCTTGCATTTGAGAACATAATATTATGATATGTACGAGTGAGAAAGAGCAAGTCTATTATGGATCACTTAATGATTACTCATCAATAGAAACTTTTCTGTTTTAAGATCAGTGATTTACAATTACTTCTGGCTCCTAACTTGCAGAGAATCCTTTATCTTAATTCAATAAAGTGATTGGTAATATCTCATATTTGTGACCTACATAAGTGACCTAGATAAGTCATGGGTCACTAACATAATTATGACACAAAGGTTGGATAATTAGTTTTTAGTCTTTTGTATAGATTGACTTGCTTCACAACATTGTGATTGTAAGTTGTACACAAAAATATAATTTTGAAGAATAAAATTGTATTTTTCAACTTTTTTTCGTAAAACATGAATAACTCAATTTGCCCAAGACTTACAGCTTGGCACCCGGCAGATTTGAATTCAGGAGGTTCAGGAGACATAGAATCAACGAAAAAACATTGTATAGACGCCAAGTCAAGGTACACCCCTCTGGCCAATAGACTATGAGGCCTCTGCCTCAGTGCAGAATGATGCTTGACACTTGGTTGTCTATAACTGTGAACATTCAGGTCCTGTGACTGGAAATCCCATTGACATTATTGCCACTACAATCTGAATAGTCAGCCCTATAGACCCATGCTCTAAGAAAGGTTGACTTTTTCATCTTTTTACAACCATTTATGAAGCATGTGAATCACACCGTAGGAACTTTAGTTTCATTTTTTGGATACCTGAGGATGTAGAAGACATTATTGTCTTTCCTTTAAGTGGTTATACAACATTATAGTCCAATTTTTAATGATTTGATGTGCAAAATACCTTTCATATCACAAATTTTCACATTTACAAACGAATCCTATAGTAAATCCCCATAGAGAATCTCTGAAATCATCAATTTTTGCACTTTTTGGCCATTTTGAAATTTTAAAGATTTAACTATAAAATTATGAATATACATAACAGCCACTAACATTATACATCATTATAATCTTCAAGTAAAGACAGATATGCCTAATAAATTTATATTCACATATCACAAACATTACATTCTTTCTATGGAGCCTCAAATCAGATTACATGACTTAATGCTAAAAGTTTTTTTCGTTTTTCCGAATTTGGTTCTAAATAGAACGTTTTTATTCTATGATAAGTTTTACAAAACAAGTCTGGATGGATTGTCCAATTCATTCTAAATCCTATGGTATATAAAGTAATACTGTAGCTCATTTACCTAGAAAGTTATGGTTGTTTGAAAAAAATGCTTTTTTCCATAACTTTTAAAGTCACCCTTTCTTGGTGCATAGGTCTATAGCTTTCTTTGAGATTCATTCAGCTAATTTCAAAATTTGCTTTTCTATGGAAAACAACTGTCAATGGAGAGTATCTTGAAATCATGACTTAACTTCCATTAGTGATCCTGTCACTATGAGTACCCAATATGCACTACTTGTTGAATGTAAACAGAAATATTTCAACATATTCTCTGTTATTCCCTGCAGCACCCTGATTACTCATTTAACTCGGTGGCTGGTTTTCCCAACGACATCGCCCTGGTGCAGTTAGATGACCCCGTGACCACAAATAGCACTGTCGGACCAATATGTCTGCCCGCCCAGGAGGAGGTGAACCTGGAAGGGGCGACGTGTTGGATCACCGGCTGGGGACAGACCGAAGGTTGGTTTATTATTTAGCATGCCATCACTATTATGCTCTTTATCATCTCTTTTAGCACCCTGGTTGGGTGTTTAACCCAGTGGCTGGTTTTCCCAACGACATCGCCCTGATGCAGTTAGATAGCTCTGTGACCACGAGTAGCACTGTCGGACCGATATGCCTGCCTGCCCAGGAGGATGTGAACTTGCAAGGGGCAACATGCTGGATCACCGGCTGGGGACAGACCCAAGGTTTGTTCATTTAAAAGAGAGATAAGAGAGATTAGGATACATAGTTTTATTATACTTTTGGGATAACATTGTATATAAGAGGGGCTAACAGGCCAAGGTATAAAATTGGTGACAAGGTAATCACAGTATGAGAAGTGAATGATGAGTAAATGTCAATATGCCCTATGTTGTTTAGAGTTTGTAAGAAGGGTTTGTGGGTGGGTAAGAAACACAACTTGACTGTACGAATGTCTGAAGGAGAATTAGAATGGTGGGCAGGCCGGAAGGGCATGTACACCAGATATATTTATTATATGTAAATATGAGTATCTAGGGGCTCTCTTTTTGTATAAATGCATGCGGATTGCAACTTTTGTGTAATCCACATATTATTTACAAGTGGCCTCGCCAGGCTGAAAAATACTGGCAACGAAAAGCTTTCAGGATTCGAACCCACAACCTTTGGATTTAGAGGTGGGAGTCTTTACCACTACACCATGGAGCCACATAGGGGATCAGGGTTGAACTAAATAAAGGGGTCATGACCTAATTTGCTGATTCCCACAGGTCCTTTCATAAGCAGTTAAACAAAACAGCAACCAGATGGACAGGCTGGTAGCAGCCTATTTCTCTGGTTCTTGGTATGACATGAAGTAAGTTCAGTGTGTATACTGCTATGTGCGGAAAGACATCATTTTAGAAGTAGTAGGGTAATCATACCATCAGTTTTCATGTCTGGTTAGCAAGAAACAGCTCATTTTGTGTCTTTTCTTGTGACATAAAAATATTTAGAGTTTTGGCTAGATACTACACATTTTACCTTATATAAAGTGTTGTATATTAATATAACAGATGTGATTATGACACTTTGCAAGTGCCATTAGATTTTATTTTAGATGAATACAAGAATATAGGAAAAGACAAACTACTAGATGGTGACAGAAAATGTCCAGGTTTTTGAGTTGTTTCTCATGTTGCAGATCTACAAGGGTTAACAAATTAGAACACCAGTCTGGAGCAGAGTCAAATTAGGTTTATTATTTATCATTCTAGCCCCTACGGCACTTAATTCCCTATTAGAATGTGATAGAATATTTCGGGTCTACTATGCCAATTTTAGGATATGATTTATGGATACCATTGACAACCACACCACTACATGGCTTGTTCCATTCATTCCGAGCACCAATTTGGGTAGACCTCAGTTAGATATATCATCTTGCCATTATTTATTTAATATATCGAAGGGATAATATATCAGATCACCGGCTCAAGGCAAGCTCTCAGTTTATTATTTATTATACCATCAAATTTCATAGGACTCTTGAAGGGTTAACAAATTAGAACACCAAATTGGGACAGATTTTAGATAGGTTCATTATTTATTATACTTGCCCCTTAGGCGCTTGATTTCCAATCAGAGTGTCAAAGTATATTGTAGTTCGACTACAATATATTAGGATATGATATATGGATACCGGTGACCCCGACATCACTGGCTCTTTTCATTCAACACTGGCAGTACTGCAAAGCAGATTAGCATGGAATGACATGGTGTGAGACTTAAGCCTCATCCACACTTGGACGACTAAGGTTTTAGTCACCAGGTGACTAGTATTAACCCTTTCCAATCACAGCGACTAATAGAAAAAATAAGCAATAGTTGCCCATGGTAATCGCCCAGCAACTAAAATATGAGTCACCCAAGTGGGGACCTGGCTTAAGGCTTGTACTGTGGTTGAAATGAAGTCTTGAGGGCAGACTTGAAGGCAGGAGGTTGTTGCAGATGTCATTTCATATTTCTACAGTACCACAAGTGCAGGCCTAAAGGCCTGTTGGTTATTGGTAGTTGTTACATGTTTCTGCTTCAGCTGCTGGACCCAGAGTGTCCTCACAGAAGGGTGCACTTCCCACCTGACCTTTGGCCTCTGACCTAATTACATTGATTAACAAGGTGACCACCAGGGGCGGGGGGAGTGCTAGCAACCTTTCTATATTATTGGTTGACTAAACGCTATGATATATTATACAATGTGTTTTGATACATCTTTTACTTATTGTTTAGGAAGTTATGATATTGAAATGTTTTATATAATAGTGAGAGGATATGCCATGCCCAAAATTAGGTATGACAATGGAGAAAAGGGGCACAATGAGATAGTTACTGATATTGTTCTATATTCCCCAATAAGCGACGACCTATTGTTCATACCAACCACTCTGCAAGCGGCATTGCCACCAGTTCTCACTTTACAAAATTATCCATTACTCAAGTTCCCAATTACTTTTAAGATAAGGCCCTATATTCCCCAATAGATGACGACCCATCATCCATGCCGACCATGCTACTGTAGGCCTTGTCAATATCCTTACTTTTAGAACTAAACCATGGTAAGATTTATAATTACTTACATGTATAAGATATTGTTCTATATTTCCCAATAAGAGGCAACCCGTCATCCTTGCCAACTAGGTTACATCCAGGAGGGGTTGTCCTGATTTTTACTTTATAAACATTATCTTTACTTCGGTTCATAATTACATACATAATGTTCTATATTGCCCAATAGAAAACAGGCCATTCTCCATCCCAATCAGCACACAGGAGGCATTGTTTTTGGTCCTATCTTTATAAAAAATAATCCATACTTCAGTTCTCTATGACCTATATAACATTAGGGAGTTCAGATCCCATAATGCATCTCGGTACATCAACGCATCTCCAATCTATCTAATCATATTAAAGGCTAAATGTGCAAAAATTGGTAATTGTGATTAAATCATCATCTATTATTGAGGCATAACTGTATACTATTAATAAAATATTTTTGAAATGCTTTACAAACACTGAGATGAAAGATATGCTAAGTATATGTTAAGTCATGCCTTGGAGGATCTGAAACTCCCTATTGTTCTATTTTCCGCTCTATAGACAACCCATCATCTTTGCCAACCAGACTCTTTGTTTTATAAGCACAAACCATACTTAGTTTTATAATTACTTATATGATTGTTCTATATTCCCCAATAGAAAACAACCTGTTGTCCTGGCAGATTGTGCTATCAGCTGCAGAAGTGTTGTCCCCGGTTCATACTTTATAAACACAAACCATACTTAGTTTTATGATTACTTATGCTATTGTTCTATTCCCCAATAGCAGACGACCCATTGTCTGGGCCAACCAGCCTGTTTGTGCCATTGTCACTGGTTCTTACTTAATAAACATAAACCATAATTCCTTATATGTATACAATATTGTTCTATATTCTCCAATAGCAGACGACCCCTCACCCATGCCCACCAGGATACATGAGGCATTGGCACCAGTTCTTACTTAATAAACATAAATTAATCATACTTCTGTCATAATTCCTTATAATTATACAATTATTGTTCTATATTCTCCAATAGCAGACGACCCATCGTCCGTGCCCACCAGGCTACAGGAGGCATTGTCACCAGTTCTGACAAATGCAGACTGTGCGACAAAGGTACCCCTCCCAGTCAACAGCAACCACGTCTGTTGCGGTGGAGGAGGGCAACCTGTCGCATGCCAAGTAAGTATAAATAAAAATTTGTTATCACCATAAAGCCTCTATTCCACATGCCAATTTTGTTGCTGATTTTTAAAATCAGTAGTGGGAATAAAGGTCAAATATGAAAATGTAATGCATCATTATAAAGCTCTTACAATTCTCTTTCAAATGATATCATTATATGATGTATGCTTTTATGCCATATTCTCAGAGAAGCAAATGCAAAATCGGCAGCATCAAAATGGGTATGTGGAATACAGCCTTAATGGGGAAATTTTGTTTGCATTTACACTCAATTGCAATAATCGTACCCAAATTATATAACCTAGTAGATGTTTTGTACGTTCATGGGTGCCTGTTATCTACAGGGTGAAATACAGGATTTCGCAAAAGAAGAGGGGGGAGGGGGGTCAGCGTAATTATAGAGTAATTACTAACGTGCACGCACATTTGGGCAAAACATTTATTTCTCTTTATGTAACTGAAATGGCCAACAAAATGGATGTGACCCCTTACCGTAGGATCCACCAACAATCTGTATTCCTTGTCCCTCACCAATGCCCATACCCTAGAATAATTTAATCTTAAAGGCAACCTTTGACATAAGTACAGGATATTGATTTTACAAATAAATTAATGCAGTATGTCATTCACATCCAGTAGTTTGTATCAGAGAAAAAAAGGACAATTCTTTTAATCTTGACACAGCTGCTATACAGCATAAAAATGGAAATCCCCAAATTTGTGATATCACACAGTGAGTAATTGGGGAATCCCACCCATCTTAAAATATATATAGCAGGGAATATGATCTTTAAAACCAATTACACATAATTAGGTCAATTATGAGCTATTATTGACAAAAATATTCATTCATCTGCAATCATTCATGTACATGGGGGCCCCAAATCATATCAAGGAGTGAATCCCATCATGCAGTATGATGTAGCATGGTGAGAAATTGGTCCATAAACTTGGAAATGCACGAATTCAATTTTTGTTCCTTAATTAATGACTCACTTCTACCTCAATGTTTTCCCTTTAGCCTATTTCTTTTGAGATGGGCCTAGAATCCTTCAATTTGAACAGAGTAATCAGGTTCAGTGCAATGTGAATAAATGTAGGCAAGCTGTGAAGCTCGTTAAGAATACTGAAAATAACCTGGATGGAGAGAGTTAGAGGCTAGATACTGTAGTACTAGTATGTACATTGCATTGGTGATACCCCTGATAAGAAGGCTTATCTCCCTTTCCGATTATGGTCCCTATTATAGGAGAACATACAGAGGTTGACAGTATGACCCTGAATACGAGGTGGGTGTCGAAAAAATGCCCTAGGCCATTAGGCTGAGGGCTGTAATCTTTCTTAAATTCGACGTGGAAGGTTCTTAAAATCGACATGAAACTCGAGTATATAGTGACAGGCGACATGGCGATTTCTTCAAGGTTCATTGCATATAAATTTACAAGTTGCTATTTTTTGTGTGTTTAGATTCATTTGGGTCGTCTAAATACAGTTCAAAAAAGAAAATAGTAAAATCGCAAGATTTTAGTTAATCATATAAGAAAGGAAACTAATATTGGGAATCCATTAGTTCCATTAAATATAATTAATATTTAGAATATAGGCCTATGCTAGGGTCTCTTTAGATTCAACATGCGACATAGGGACCCCCCCCCCCCCCCCCCCCCCCCACATCTCCACCCCTATATATCACTCCCGAAGGTATGGGTTTGGATGTACTTGTACAAGTATAAAATGTGGCCCTCGATTACCATCTCCAGCCGCCTCGATGGCGCAGTCGGCAGCGCGTCAGTCTCATAATCTGAAGGTCGTGAGTTCGAGCCTCACTCGGGGCAGGTGGCAGGTCTTTTTGATCTCAAACCCGGATCCCAAAAGTTGGCATGCTTGTGCCCAAGAAAGGACCCAAAAACTTAAAACTGTTAATGGTTAATAGGAGTAGATAACGGGTAAATGTAATTTATTTACACATTTCTGTATTTGACTGAAACACTGAATTATCCTACACAGGCTACAGGGTTATCAAAGGACTTTGGCCCACCAGCTTTTGTGTGTATGGCCATGTCTATGGGACCATGTACACTAAAGAACACAAGCCTCGGTTAAAGTGTAGGGGTATGGTCTCTACCTTACTCCACTGCGGCTCCACTGGCGGATTCAGGGTTTTGAAAGTGTGTGTGTGTGTGGGGGGGGGGGGGGGGGGGGGGGGGTTCCTTAATTGTTTTTTGGCAGAGTTAAACATTTAAAGAAAAAACGCAAAATTTTCGGAAAAAAAGGAGGGGCGCTCGCTGCCACGCCCCCCCCCCCCCCCCCTTTGGATCAGCCACTGTTCTCATGAATTCAATCACCATCACCGCCCCTGATATGACCCTCGCAGGTAATTAGGGCTTAAACAAGTCATAATGTCTGTCCTGGAGCGGAGCTTCCATGAGAGGCGAAATAGTTTTAGGAATTTGTGATTAAGTATGAATAGAATTATGTGAAAAAGTCTAACAAATGTTGTTGTGTCTTTATATACCAAATACTAGTTATAAGTGCTTTTTATATCATATTGTTAATATAATAGGAAGACACTATGGAGTATGAGGTCAGATATATTTATCTCTGGGGCCTTGAAATTGTGCACCCACGTGACCAAGGATATTTCTGATGCACACACTACTATATAATGGCATTTATACTTTTGAAAAAGCATGCACATGCCAGGTGCATGCCTCCTAAAAAGCATGGACCCAGCAGCCAAATTGTGCATTCATGGTGCAGGGTGCACTATTAATTTAAGCCCCATACCCACTAGGTGATTTTGCCTGAGTCGGTGGATAAGAATCGGCCGATTCTAGCACCAATTCAGATTACCAGTCAGAATGGTGTATTGAAATCTGCATGTTTGATACAAGTCATTCCTAGAATCGTCCGATTCTTCTAGTAGAATTGGCCTACTCTAGCATTGATGAGATGGCCGATTGTGCAAAAGTCACTTAGTGTGTATGGGGATTTAATTTCGAACACCGATACGTCACTGTTGCCAGGCGCCTCAAAGTCCCAAAGACTATCTCCAAGCTTTGGTACATGTGCACTTGCACTGTTGCCGGGTGCTGGGTGCCGGTGGTTTTTGAAAGCACCATGACTTGGCAAAAAAATGAAATTTCTCATCATTTTCAAACTTAAAAATGTCACTGTTATATGATGTTTTTTTGGAAAAAATGGAATGGACTATTCTTCCCCAGATCTGGAACTGTCACCAGGATGTATCTATTTCTCTGTAACAGTTCATATGACTGAGAAAAAAGGGAGGACAGGACCAGTAAACACTTGAAATAACAAATTTTTGGTAGTTAACTTGTTTCCGGCGAGAAGTACACATTTCCTATGTATTTAGTCCCACCCTCCGAGAACCAGCGGCTTTTTGTCATTATTGGAGTACAGAGGCGAAATATCATTTCGCCTCTAAATCAACCAATAACCAACTGAAATGTCCTTTTTTCAGGGAGACAGTGGTGGCCCCATGTCATGTTTGGTGAACAATTCGTGGATCATCGCTGGAGTCGACTCGTGGGCACTCTCATGCGGAACCTACCCGTCAGTCATGACCCGCGTATCGAAGTACCGAACCTGGATCCTCAACACCGTGTTAGAGTAAAGTGCCCTTTACGCATGCACAAATGCATTATGCTGGTGGTGCAACTCGCATTTTCTATGCCTGGATGTGTGTCAGGGGTTTGAAAACAGACCCATTTTGACGGACATATATATGTAAAACATACCCATAATGAAGGGATCAGTAAAATAATTCATATCCATATTAGGTGTTTTATTGTAAATTTACAATATCATTTTATGAAATGGCTTCACTTTTCAAATGTTCGGTCTATTCAACATAGAATTAGTTTAGATTGAGCAGTTTTCTATACTATTTTGTACAATTCCTTCCCCATTTCTTACCCATATCAAGTGTAGTGGTAAATTTGACACCCATTTTGAGTGAAATAGTCTCACTCATGTCACTCATTGGAGGCTGAAAAATGACCCATGTCCTTCACTTTTCAACACACAAATCCGGGCATGAAGTCGCATCCCTGCATGGGGTACCAATAGATGGGCGATGTGGGTACAATATGACACTGTTGCATATAATTCAATATCCTCGTGCTATGTCTTTGTCCTATATCAGAACTCCAACCACTATTTCTTCGGTATTGTCCTTCCCTCTCAAAAGGAGGTGAATAAAAGAGCTGTTATTGTCCCGAATGACAATATTGCCTGGCTGTGAATACTAATTTTTGTGTTATCAGTAAAAAATTTCAAATTTCCTGTATAGAATAAATCAAGCACAGACCAAGAGCAGACTCAGCAATTTGTATTTCCCCAGTTTGCCCACAACTAGGCCTATACCTCGTGCATGCCAGGGCAATAAGAATTGCTTCGTGCCTCTTTGGTCTGTACTATGTCTTTATCACACACGTGTAAAACCCTCCATATCGAAGAGACATACTGATGGGGCATGGTGAGGCAGACCGGTGCCTATCCAAGTGACAACACGTACTACACAAATAATTATGCAGAGATGCCACTCCCGACCAATGAAAAAGTAGGAAACACTTTTCCTACATTTTTTCTAGAAGCAACTAGGAGGGAAATAACCTTTAGTGATAGAAATCTAACATTGAATTTGTATTTAATTAGCTTGAAATTTATGTGAAAATACTCTAAAACAGATGTTAAGGTAATGTAGGAAGAATTGGTCGCAGATCCAGAATCACCAAAAAGTAGGAAATCCTACAACAGTTGGAAAAATGGCATCTCTGAATTTATGTAAACCAGGCTATACACGCAAATCTATAGAAAAATAGGAACACTCTGAATGTTAAATTCTCACAATTTCACGTGTTTCATAATAAACACGAAACAGGATAATCATCAGTTTTAAATGTCAAAAGTTTTAAGAGTTTACGACCTACATCAATCACGGGTCAGATTTCACAAAAAATGATGTCGAAAATATGCGTTCAGAATGCTACCGAAACTTGGCAAACTTTTTTCTAAACACCGACCTCTATTTCTCCCAGTCCCAAATGGACAAAATCGACTTTTTTTCAGACCTTAATTTAGAAATACTGATTTAAAATCTGTTAATACGATGGTAAGAACTTTTATAATTCATGTCTACATAGACACTTGATCACATAGCTGGACGACCGTATTCTGCCTGTTCACCTTTGCCGCTTTTGAAGACGTAGATATGTATAGATACATGGAAAGTTGAAATACAAATCTACAATTTTCAAGGCAAGATTACACTTCTACCCTATCTGAGTTAACTTATATAATCGTAATATTTAACTGGCTATCTAATAGACGAATTCCAGACTTATTCTATGAGGACAAAATACACAATTATGTACAAGACCCCTAAATGACAATAAAACTCTTATAATCATATTTAATGTTTAATATTTTTCAAGTTGGTTATAATAACATTTATAATTCTACATAAGAATGACCCTTCTTGAAACTTAAATATGTAACAGGAACTTTAAAACTTTGCCAAGCCAAGAGTATTGGAAATTATGCTTATGTGAAATATATATACTTTAATTAACAAAATAAAATTTTGTTTACACGTCTATCTCTTCATGTCGTAAGAAGCTTTTGAAAAGCTTCTGGACCAGTTCACGATGTTAGATCATAATACAAGTAATAAGGAACACATATCCCTTGTTTAATCCAATAATCTACAAAGTCGAACGTTCAGAAGAGATTCATATTTCAACAGACATGTAAGTCAGGGTTAAGGAAAAAATAGGAAACTTCACAAAGAGAAATCGAAATTATCTCAGAATTCTATGAAACGTCACATAAGAAATTGGTTAGTTTAGGTGACGACGTGAAAAGATCTTAAATCAAACAGAAATATGAAAGCTGACGTCCTTGTTTCTAAGCAGACAAGCCACCTTTAAAATAACAGTAATCAACCTAATTCAAGTAACCACCGCAATGACAAATAAAAGGTCTCATCAACATATATGAGTAGTTTCTTAGATTTATTGGCAAAGTACTTTCCAGATACGTCAAATACGTCGTTCAACTTTCACCCAATAAAATTCTTATTCCACCTCCTTCTAGTGGGCATACTTTCTAAATAACAGTAAACAATCTTATTCCAGTAACCATCGAAATCACAGAATTTTTTTTTGAATTACCATCTCTGAGTAGTTTCTTGTAGTTTCTGAAGAAGGGCCTTCAACTTTCATCCAATAACTGACTCCCTCTAGTGGCCATTTTTTCTTGACTCTAATCATCCTGACCTCTAGCGGCCATTTGTCGAACTAGTTAGCTGTAGCAAAAGGTTCATGTATTTTATTTCTCAGAAAGTTTCTCACGTTTACAAGTTATATGTATTTTGTTTCTCAGAAAGTTTCTCACATTTACAAGTTACATGTATTTTGTTTCTCAGAAAGTTTCTCACATTTACAAGTTTTGAATATACAAGAATTATTTTTATGCAGATAAAACACAGATTATGTCTCTTCTTGTCATTGAGTTGCAGCAGGTTTTATTGACATAAGTGACCCAAAGAGGAAATGTTGTATTACGGGGAACTTGCACAGAATCTGAAAAAACAACAAGGAAAGGCATAGTAAAGATTCAGCACAACTATGCTGCACGTTGTCAAACTTAAATGCGAATTTTGACATGTAATGTTAAATGAGCATGTTTCAAATGACCCTTTTGTGTGCGCTACATCCTTTCATTTGCTTTCTATATATATGTTGAAATTCCATGTATATCTTACAAACCCTGGAGTCTGATCATAGCTTATTACTTTAATGAGAAGAACCGCGGGGGGTGTCTGAGGGTGGCTGTACGACCCATAGGGGATCGGATATCTTCTATATTCTATATTGATCCCCAAGTAATACTCAAATTGTTTAAAAAATACTGAGAACAAGGAGCAGTGCATATATGCTCTCGTCACTTTAATGAGAATAACTGTGGTGGGTGTCCGAGGGTGGCCGTACAACTGATCAGCAATCGGATAAACCGAGGGTGGGGCATGACGTTCATACAATCCCCATGGGTCGAATGGCCACCCAAGGAAGACCCTAAAGGTTCTTCTATATTTATCCCCCAAGCAATACTCAAATTGTTGAGAAAATACTGAGAACAAGGAGAGGTGCGTATGGCCTGTCAATACACATTGCCTACAGTACGTCCCGCTCACCAGCCGTGCGGGTGATAAAATACACTTTAACTCACCTCAGCCTTGTACATCTTTAACAGCCCGGAGTTGACCTTGGCCCAGAGCGGGACACCGCTAATGTTCCACAGCTGGTTGGAATGCTCTGCGAATGGACCCGTCTTCACCTGCAAGTCATAGCAACATTTAAGTTACAACAAAATACCATAACAGTTGCCTTCAATCTTACTTAGAGATGCCATGCCCGACTCCTGAAAAAGTAGGAACAAAAGGAAACACTTTTCCTCCTTTTCTTCTAGAAACAACTAGGAGGGAAAAAACCTTTAGGAATAGAGACCTGGCATTGAATTGGTATTTCAATACTTTAAAACTAATACAAAAATACTCTAAAATAGATATTCAAGTGATGTAGGAAGAATCTGTTGTGCGATCCAAAATAACCGATAAGTATGAAATCCTACAAAAGTAGGAAAAATTACATTACTGTTACTATTGAATTACAATAATCTTTTGTAAGATTTTGGAATATTTCGTCAGAATTTTACATTAAATAAAGTACAACCACCTAAATTCACCACTGAAATTTGCCTTTTTTTTTAAAGGAATAAACTCAGCAAATTTGTTGCCAAGAATAATTCATATTATTACCTATTTGTTTTTATTGACCTTGACTGCTATTTAAACCTACCTTGTGAATGTATTGAACTGCGGCAAAGAACAGAAATTCCTTGGCGAAACTGGCACACATGTCTGGGTCAGGGAAGGCCTTCGGCTTCAACCGTTTGTGGTCTGAAAACATAATGATTAATCAATACAATACGTATACAGAGATATACCCTTGGAAAATAAAGTTACGCTTACTATTAGATCACTTTACTATAAGGCTTAACATACAGTTACGTACAAAGAGGTATATTGCCTGCATGCCTTCTTTTTTATAAACACATTTGCTGAAATGGACTTTTACAAAAAGAAATACACTGAAAACTGGCACCTCATTCATTTATGTTGTTCAGCTTAATCGGACAATTTTTGCGTAAAATTCATATAAGTATCCTCTTTGATGCAGAGTGTAGATTCACAATATTTAGTACTTTGTAGTTTGTGTAGGCTCGGTAATATCAAAGATAGAAAATCAAAAATAAGAATACAAAACCGTATTTGAATCATACTGACAATAGTTATCAGGATGTGAATCAGAATTAATGAGACAATCTGAAACAGTATGGAGAAGATCTGAAATATTTTCAAAATGCTAAAAACCGTGATGTAAATATACAATAATTTGTGAAACTTATTATGCGAGTTGTTGAAGCCAAAAATCCGAAATCAGACAAAGGTCTGAAAACTTTCATCCCTGATTATCAATGTCATATACGAGTTCCTTTTTCAGGTATTTTTTTTCTATTTGGTGATTTTCAACTGGAAAAAATATATCTAAGATTTATCTCTGACCCATTACTATTAGCAGGAAAAATAAACAGAGATGTATCTAAGGGTTAAGCTCCATACCCACTAGGCGTTTTTCACTGAATCAGCCGACCAATTGACACCAGAATTGGCCGACGACTATTCTCATACAATCAGCCGATTCTAGTGCCGATTCACATTACCAGTCAGTATGTTTTATCAAAATATACATGTTTGATATGAGTTGGGGCTAAAATCAGCTGACTCTTCTAGTAAAGTCGGTCGATTTTAGAGCCAATGAGTCGGCCGACTCTGGTCAAATTTGCCTAGTGGGTATGGGACTTTAGAGACCCACCTACTAGTTGCGCACTGCCCCAGTAGAAACAGATGAACTGGTAGTCGTCGAGACTCCAGACGCCCTGACTGCCGGCCGGCTCCATGCGGTACGTCAGCTGCAGATTCCGCATCACTTCCAGGTATCTACAGACACACCAGGGGGTTTGAATACATACTACAGAATCACCGGGGTATTTAGTTGGTTGGTTGGTTATTGGGGTTTAATGTCGAAGCAACATCTAAGGTCATATCACGACACAAGATTTGACAATTCTATCCTTGATTATTATATCTATGGAGTGAACAAATCTATGAGAAGATAGAGACCATAACCCTACACATTTACAAAGGCAAGTGTTTAATGTGCCTGGTCCAATAGACAGGGGCACACAAACAACAGCCGGTGGTCCTCTAGGAACCTTTTATATATCCCTTGTCACAGGGAAACACACAGAGGAGTATAGGAGCCAGTCAAGCTCAGCCCAGGATCGAACCCAGGCTACGCATGCCAGACGGTCGTGTTAGCCACTTTACCACCCTGTGTGCCTCCAGGGTATTTAAATCATACTAAATGTACTAATACATACTAGTATCCAGATACCTACAGATGCAGGGGGGCATTTGAATACATGTACATACTTAGTCCCGATACTTAGTATTGTAAATTAAAAAAGTTGTATCATTAGATTAATAAACTAAATCTTATCTGAATAATATGATCTAATTTTTTTCACTGAAATACTAGGCCAATAATTAACTCAATGAGAAACAGACATAAAGAGGCACATGTGGTGCCCAGGTAGTAATAGAAGACAATGGAGTTGATGGTGCGGGTTGCCAGGCTACTGATTTCAGCCTGCGGGGGGCAACACCTGTGGTCTCTCTCTTATACCTAACATTCTATTTATATCACTTGAAATAATCATATTTTTAGTATGACGTGTATTTAATTCGTCTTCAAATAAACAGTATGCACAATCTGATTTTCAAATCATGATCCTCATGCCCTACTACATGTAGTTAAAAGCGACAGCGATTTACTTTTACTATGATCAACTCATCTTAATCACATCAGATTCCACGTCAGTTGCGAACAGAAACGCTACCACAATATTGTAAAAGAAGTGCTACGTCACCATGGAATCTACACAATTAACGTAAGATAGAAAGGTTAAATTTAATGTTGCATTAAGTTCCCCTAAAACTAAAAGGTCGATGTACTTATAACTTCCCGCCAGTTTTCACTTTTGCCTAGTGAAAGTGTAATCTATTGTGGAAGAAATTAGTATATTATTTTCTGGTTACAATAAGTCCTCACCTTGCGAAGATGCGGAGAACAACTGCTGGAGCGTCAGCCTCTTCGAGGGCTCCGATTTTAAACAGGCAGCAGAGGAAGGCGACGAAGGCCATCTCGTGACCTGTGGCAAAATATGTCGGAAATACGTCTTTTTAATTAATTTCTAATTAATTAATTTAAAAGCAATTTGCTCCCTTTAATGCAATGCAGGGATGTAAGTCAACATCAATATTCATTTACTTCCTAGAACCCTTTCAGGTTTATGTGAGAATCTGAACTTTGTCTGATAAATATGTGACCAGTTTTACAAAGGTTCAGCGTCGCTTTATAGATGTTATTATTTGGTGACTGCTTTGATGACTTTTTCAACAATTTCAGTCATTGGTCACTTCAATAGTCACAGGCGGAAAATCAGAATTCAGACAAAAATCGGAAACCTTTCATCCCTAATAATCAGTAAACTCAATTGATTTCGATGATTTATAAAATTTGTTGCAAATTTCAAAAAATGATGAAAATGTAAATTCTGTATAGCATTAGTAAAAGATTAGTTACCGGTGCCGTAGTCGATCCGGGTGGAGTTCCCGACACCTTCTACCAAGTAGACCGCCACCTCGGGAACCGCTCGGTGGAACTTCTCACCCAGCGCTTCTTTCAGTAAGGTTTCCGCATTCTGTGACAAAACAAGGGAAACGGTAATATTTTGTACCGACGTAAAAACCATGGCGAATACATGTTCTATGCTCTGAAATAATCTATTTGTTTTTATTACCATCTGCTCGAAATTCTAAGTTTCTTATTCTTCAATGATTATATGTAATGAGACCCCTCTTTAGTGACAGAAAAGATAATGAAATCATAACAATGATAAATTCTTTTTCACAAAGTTTCAGTAAGTGCATATTTAATTCCATATTCCTCTGCAAAATAATTCCAAACTTGAACTTTTTCAAAAAGATATTACCAATGAATCCGTGGACTAGGTACTTTTTGTGCATCTGCAGTCTCAAATTATATTAGTATGACTAATTGTACCTTTAAACAGAAGCGTAACTTTGTATAGGATAATTTGCTTACCTCTTTCAGTCGGGCAAACCAGTCTCTGTAGGCCTTGTTGCCGAAGCGCTGCGGCTGGTCGATCGGAGGGATCTCCCCGATCCACGCGTCCATCTTGTTCAACAAATCCACCAAGTTAGAAACAGTCTGAAATAGAAAACAAAAGAAATTGAACATTTTGAATAGAAATAATTCAGTGAAAGGTCACAAGCAGGAACCTATGGAGAGCACATGCTCTGCAACTTGTTCTTAAAGGTTTATAACTTTAGGTGGGAGGGTGCAAGATACAGAGGGAAGTAGATCAAGGCCAATGGACCGAATGGCTAAAGCCTAAGTTCTTTTTATGCAATACTAGTTACCAAACCTGGAAAATTTGGCCAAAAGTCGTGTTATCTATTACTCTGACAAAAAGCCGAAAAACGTACATCCCTGCATAATGATTCAGCTTGATACAATAAGTATTGTTGTGATTTCAGTACGTAGGACTGAGGGGAATACAAAGGGATCTAAGGCAGGGTCAATGGAATGGTCTAACAAGTAACATTGCTTGAGTACTTATCAACCCTGAAAAATTGACCAAAAGTCGTTGTACCTTTACCGATTTCAGTGTAAAAAAAATTTCGAAAATCTGTCAAAAATCTGAAAAATGTACATCCCTGCATAATGATTCAGCTTGACACAAAAAGTATTGTTGTGATGTCAGTACGTACACTGGATACCGGGTATTCGTCGCTGATCTTTTTGTTCTTCACTGATTCGTTCATCGCCATAATGAAACCCAATAAATCCGCGTAAGCCTGTGAAAAATAGGAAATATACCATATTGAACTATTGTTAATGTTTGATTTAAGACTGCGTAAGATCAGTTTATATCCAAGTCTTCGTAAGTTGCTTTCCAGAATGTCTGAGTAATTCAGACCGCGTTTAAAGTTTGTCCATTCACTTCCCAATAGTTCAAAAGAAATGAACGATGAGGGAACTTCTTAATATGAAAGGGTTTTATTCAATAAACATCTCATCCCGAGTCAAAGCCACCATGTATAAGTCTTCATCAGTCCACCTCCCATCTCCTATCAGCAATCAACCACATTTAGAACACGAGTTGCTCCAACGCCTTCTAGACCATTCTAGCATTTAGCTCTAACACAATCCTATGTCCGAGGTAGTGGGTATTGGTAAACTCCAGTCTGTTACATGGAGTCGATGTACTTACTCCAGGTATAACTCCTTGGTTAAACATGTTTCTTCTAACCAACTAACTCACTAACTGCTCGCTCCCTACCTTGCAGCGCCTTTTATACTGGTTAACAGGTGGCGCTAGGAGCGTAAGATATTTCTCCTAGGAGTAGACTAGAAGTAGACTTGCTAAGCCTGATCCTTGTTGGATTATATATTATGACAATGTATTAAAAGTACTAAGCCATTAGTACAATATAACATTTTATTTCTTATTTCGTTCATGAATTGCTTATCAACAAAAGCGTTAGGTTCAGCCTAAATTTTCTGAGACTGCATATGGTTTTTTTTCTATTAATTTATGTAAATACAGTGTTGATGGAATAACTTAATCTGAAAAAAATAGTGACATCATTAATGAAAGCCTGATACCAAATGATTCTTCCTCGTCTTTTGGTTAACAAACGTTGGGAGTGGACGGAGTATTGTATCATTTGTTCATAAACTGTAAGTAATTACATCATCAATCATCATTATCTAAACAGAAGAGCTAGAACTTACCTCTGACTTCTCCCACTTTGCGTCTATGTCTCCAGCGTTAGAGATTTCTTTTTTGGGGATGATAAACTCGTGATTTTCAAGGTCCACCATTTTGAATTCCTATCGATGAAAAAGTAAAATTGTTAAAAAAAAAAAGCATGAGTTATCCTTTTAGGGCCAGTTTGAGGTCGTCCATTGATTATGTATGTATCAAGGGGGGTATGAAATTCAGGAGGTTAACCTCGGACATCCTATATAATTTATCAGACAATCTAAACATGATTTACCAATATCTTTATATTTTTGCAGGACATTATGTCCGACGTTTTGGCCCAATGTGTCGGACATTCAGGTCAAAACGTCGGACTTGTCCAGCAAAAATGGACTTTTCACAAACACTGTCTTATTGGAGAGTGATCTTCTGATCTGACAGTGTGTCTGAAGATCTTAATTATGGTTGGGTCATAGGCCGAATGATCAATAGATCTACTACAAATAGTACAATCATTCATGAATCATGTCATGATCTATCATCTTAGTCACTTAGATTAGAAGTTAGATACTTTATCAAAGATTATGTTCATTAGATATCATAATCATGTGTACCCATTCTGGAATGCCAAGCTGATTAATGTTTTTTTTTGTTTTTTTTGTTTTTTTTCTGAATCAATCTTTAGGGGTAACCCCCCTGGTCTTCCAGATCAAATTATAACAATAATGACAAAATATATTACATGTAACAATGACAAAAAAGCAAAATATATTACAAATATTTAACGATTAAATAATCCCTAAACATAATTTAACAAAATACCCGACGTTCTTGAACCTACTGGGGACCACACCAATCGTCTTGAAATGAGTGTGATTTCACTGCCAGTGCCAATGCCGGTAAATGTAGTCATGAAGGCTGCCGACTTGCTTTCGCGTTTTGGCAGGAGCAAAATTCATTTTTTTTCAATAACAACACCCATCCAATCCCTGAAAACACGGATTTCAGTATGTACTAACCTTTTTCTCACAAGATATACACAATACGTCCGTAGATTATGCAAAACTGCTCTGAAATGGCAAAAATCTTAGCTAAATCACCGCACTTTGTCTCAAACGTCCGCCATTTTCCTTTCTTTCGCTGGTTCCGAAGATACAACATCCAAAAACTATTTTAGCGTTACGGGAATCAGCGACGTATTTAGTTCCCCAATTTCCCGCTAGATGTCGCTCCGCCTTCACTCTTTAAGCAGAGGTTGCGTACATTTTTGTATTCAAAACTACTAAACATCTGTGTAGAGAGTGAAGAGACCCAAAACGGAAGCGACCTTTGGCTTAGTAAACACCAAAAGAGAGCAGACGTATCTCTGTCTAAGATCTTTTATAAATTGTTGATCGCTGCCCGCATTCTTCATGATGTTCAGGACTGCTGTCCGCAACATGGTGAGTAGAGTTTCAACTTGAAATTGGATGCATTGCTTTAGCTTGCACGGTCACGGTTAGGCAGTTTATTGCAGATGACTGATGAGTGTCATTTGTTATCTCACAAAATGACCCAATCCTCCCCAGTCACACTCCAAAATTTGGCAAAATCATTGCATCTGCAAAAGCTGACACTAATCATTAAGGCAAGAAGTTAGGGCTATTGGCAGAGAGATGAGACACACAATTTCTTTTTTCTCATTTAGTTACAACATAGATCTAGAGATAGATCTACATAGAGATACATATGTCTATGGTTGCAATAGACATTTAAGCACACATGATTATTCATTTCTATCAATCAGATTATAAATGTATGTATTTTTGCTGTGGTAGTAGAAATTTTGTTGATAGTAGGAAAGTCAAGTCCAGGGTTGACTTTTGATCTAGAATAGATCTAGTTCTATGCCATTTGCACATTTTCTGGGTTGAAACTAATGTAGTCTTTTATCTTGATACTAAGGGATAGACCTAGGGTAGCATATAATATTTGATATGTACTTAGTCTACAGTAACTACTCTAACTGCAAGAGAGATAAACACAGCTTATCTCTAACATTTATATAAGGGTTCGATGGTAGTAGATCTACAGGCATAGTATAGATCTATCATAAACATGAATTTATAAGTAGCTGGTACATATACGTTATGCAATTTTCAGAATTGTGTCTAAATAAATGCACCATATCATATGACAGGCTATAATTGTAGAAGTCTCATGGATAGATCTACCTGGTAGTAAAAATTATTGCAGCACCATAAGAATATCATATTTGTCAGACGCGGAGGTTCAAGAACGTCTAATAAATGTACTGATTATTCGCTTAGAATCTAAGCCTTGTCCATTTCATATGGAGTTTAGACGTGGGGGGGGGGGGGGGGCATAGTGGGTAACGTGCTGGCATTGCACTATGTTGGATTTCATGATAAGTGCCCTTGTAAAGGATCTCTAGAAGTCATTATGGGAAGGGCTATAAGCTGCTGAATGAGGAAACCTATGAATTGATATTTGTATAGGAGGTAGGTATGGAAATTTACTACAGGATAGTAATAATTACTAGTATATCTTATCTATCTATTTTTTAAATTTTTTTTGGACAATGCGGTAGCATCAGCAGAGAGAACTTGCCTCGTATCCTTCATAGTATATCTTATCTACATGTCATACTTAGGCATGTGGACAAGGAATGAGAGATAGTGAAAGAGGAACACGTTGGTCATTTTCAGCGTAGCCCTATATCTCTACATAAAGTTGTATAATAACTTTGATATGACAACACGTACCCGCAGATCTGTAGTGTAGATCTGCTAGGTGTCAATAAGCCCATAGGTTCCAGTATTTGTTACATCACGAAAACTGTATTTAACTATATTTCGTTTTCCTAAGAGGGAAGACAGATGACAAAATAATTTGACACCACATACTCTATAGAACTTGTATAACTAAACAACAGTGAATACTAAAACGTAATTTGTATCAAATTAAAAAAAAACTTTTTTCTTTCATTTTCATATGTTTTCTAAAAATATCTCAAATTTAGCAAATGGCCCACAAAAAGCTAATACAATAGGAAAAGTATTGACGTTTCCCAAGAAAAATTACCGGTTCTGCCTTTGGGATCACACTAACCACTCGCCAAATCGCCGATGGCGAATGCAAAACGAATCTGACAAATTTATATTAGAATCAACTCGCCAAAATTGAATGTTTAGGGAAATAATTCTGATCAAAACTGAATGTTTAGTAGAATGATTCTGGTCAAATTCCATCAGAAATGACTTTAATTGGACGCCAGTTTCTTCCAAAATCCAGGTAAAACAGAGACGATTTTTCCATCTAATTTAAATAGGCTGGCTAATCAATATGGCGTTTGGTAAAATCCAAATAGTCATGGACGCCATGAACTTTAAAAAAAAAAACGGCTTAGCGCGAACCTAGCTTCTCTCCATTGCATGTCTATAAAAAATTATTTTTAAAGAAAATGTTTATTACAACTTCAGACAATTACATGATCTTCGAGTTGACACGTTAATGAATCATATAGTCAGAATTAGTAAAGATAATCATTTATTACTGAGGCGGAAACTGTTGGCGAAAGAAAAAGATTTATTACTGAGGCGGAAACTGTTGGCGAAAGTAAAAGATTTAAATGTTTTAATCATTTCCGCCTCAGTTTTAGAGTGGGCTCACACTTCGAGGGGAGGGGAGGTGGACAGCACCTAACCAGCGAAGAATATATGATTTAAAGGCTGGCTCGCCAGAACCAGCAAGTTGGGGAAAAGCAGGTGGACATCTGTCCCATCTTCATGTCCACCAAAAACATGTCCACCAGTTTGGAAAATGCAAATATCTCAGAGATTAAACACTAATAAATTCTAATTTTTGGTTTGATATTAAGAAAACATGTTATACTTTTCCTGAATAATGTCAAATATTGACATATTTAGTGAAATTATGGTGGAATCATGGTTAGAAGTTTGGTTTTGGACTGCCTCCATGGTGGACATAGTGAATTGGGTCAGGATGCTTGAGCCTCGTTTAAATTTGAAAAATGTTTGGTTTAGAAATTATGTATTGATTTGTTTAAAGATGGCCTTCAATGTGGCTAGTCCGAAGTTCACCGATCTATAGGGCAAAGGGGTGAAAAGGACAGAGGCGAAAAACTAGGGCAAAGCTAGGGCTAGGAAAATAGGGCTGTTGTAGGGCTGGGGTGATGTCATGGGGGTGATGTCATGGGGGTGATGTCATGGGGGTTGATGTCATGGGGGTTGATGTCATGGGGGATGATGTCATGGGGGTTGATGTCATGGGGGATGATGTCATGGGGGATGATGTCATGGGGGTTGATGTCATGGGGGTTGATGTCATGGGGGTTGATGTCATGGGGGATGTCATGGGGATTTCTGGCATGAAAGATTCAAATTATTTTTTAGCGCTTGAAATAGGCCTGTAGGCCTAGAGGCCAGATGTCTTTTTTTCAGATTTGGTTTGGGCAATGTCACTGGCATTACAAAAAATTATTTAGGTCATATTCAGCCTATCAAAATGAAGGAAATACTGGAAACTATGTTTTGATAAGCTCATGCTCCAATATATGGTATGGTTACATTCCAATGTTAAAACATAGGTATCACACTGTCAATAAGTTCTCTCCTGCTGTCAGTGTCCAAGCTTGCAAGTTTTTTAGATTCAGGTCAGACCCACCACAAGCCTATGTAAAAGACATTTAAGACAAACCCCCTAAATGGTTTTTTTAAAGATTGAAGAGTTTAAACTAGTTGTATTCTATTTTACATGTTAAGAATCTACGTAAAGAAATATGATTTTTATTTCAAAGTCTATCTTAGTTTATAGCCGATCTATGTTAATACGTTTAACAAAAGTAAACTTTTCTTTGGGGTAGAATGTTGTACAAACTATAAACTGAAAGCAAATAATCGATTATTGTATACAGAAAGGAGCTCTCCTTCGTCTTGCGATTATCTACAATCGGATTTTCAAAACAATCCAAAGCATCAGACATATGTTACATGGTCCTATTGTATCTAATAAAGGCGAAGACAGAGATGCAGCACATCACGCATTCGTCCATAAAAGGAAATTTCTTATCATATGCCGGCTGATGGTTGATGAGATTCCATTGGCCAATAGATAGAGTGCACTATTGATCTTTTCGTAGATACCAGATATATATATATATCTTGAATCCCAAATCCAATTTCAAATGATGGTTTTCATGTATCCTAGCCTACGAAAATATTGCTCCTTTGGTCCCCTATCTTTTCTTTCAAGAGAAATGTAAAAAAAGATATTCAGCCCCCAACGTCGTTTTAATCAAATCTGACATTAAAATTTAATTCGGATTAGGGATTGTATTTCAGACGGTAAGAATTGTTGCAGTACGTGTATGTAGGAAATAACTGACTTTAAAACAATGTAAGTCTAAATGCGGTTAAAGAAATCCGTATTTCCTGTTCTATGTTGGCTCAAGGTGAATTACAGAAAAAGGGTTTTCAGTTACAGTGAAAAAGTACACGTGTAATTTCATAATTCTTTTCAATTTTTCAAATACCGATGGTGTTCCCAGAAATAATTCGAGACCAAGAGAGTGACACTGATAATAGATTTATTCACAACTTCGTACAAGTGTAATATGAACTTAGATGAATTAGGTACATATAATGATTATTATGGTTATACATCCAAGGGTACATGCTTGTTGCTGTAAGTGTTAAGTTATAAAGGATTGGGAGCATTTCGGAATGCTAAGCTACCTGAGGGGTAACGTTAGAAAGAAAATGGGAAACGACAATGGTGTACTCCTCAACAGAAAATGAAAACATGTCAGTCTCTTAAAATCCTAAATGTACTACTACCAGTGGCGCATTGATTAAACAAGTAATGCGCCATTTTAATTTTAAATGTGCCCAGAGCATTTCATTGATGCCTTGCACTTTGTCCAGGACTTGACAAATCGGGTGTCCAGGGCCATAAAAAAGAGCGTAAGCCGTTAATGGACAACTAAATGTAGGGCCGCATTTGTTGCCCAGTGGTAAACTACATTATAAAGGAGGACGTTTGGGAATGAACGCACCTAGTATGTACATTATTTTCTTCTGAAAGAAGGTTTTGTATTGAAGGTTTCTTCTCTTGTGAAAGGAGTAGATTACTCATCCCATAATCTAGGTTATATGGATGTTGGCAAATCCTTGTAATAGTCACTCACCAAGGGAGGGCTACCTAGTGTGTCAAAGACACACTACTCTTATTGGGTCTTTTCAAAGAAAAGGAATTTTCACCCTCTCCATAAACAGATGACACAGATGATAAATCTATGCTTCTCTTAGCAAGGTAATATGTTGTGACAAATCCTTTTAAGAGAAATAGAATAGGTGTGGATAAGGTGCAATGAACCTCAGGTCCCGAGCTTGGCACCATCTGAAAACGACTTGTCAAGCCCTGCCCTTTGGTCAGACTATAGCCTATAGCTTACTACAAATGCAATACCTACCCACACATACCTAGAGTGTACTTGGCCGTCTGGAAAAGGTAGAAAACTGGGACACCTTATCTCCTTATCCTTGTCAATCTAGATAAGATTACCGACTGAGGACGGTACGGGGGTGCCTGAGGGTGTAATCATTGAGATGACCTTTGACAACTTTGTAGGAATTTTCCCTGAAATTCATATAGGCAAATGCGTTTTGGACCCATAAGTTTCAACAAAATTGTTATGTGGAAACGAGAGAGAAAAAAACAGAATCTTTTCCTTTTTCTTATTTAGCTTATTCGTTTTGCGGAATTTTGTGTTGAAGGCTTCCTTTTTTTTTTTAAAGGAAAAACGTAGTATGACGTGGTTAAGACCTGTCTCTGCTTCGGATGCGACAGCTTATGTGTCAGAAATAAATGACTAAAAACTATTATTTCATTCTGGACGGCTATCAATTTGTACATTCATTTTGCTTCTCTCTGACCGACCAGACTCTATTAATGCTGAAATATTGTTCCATAATAAACAGATAAGTAACTGAATAAATAAATAAAAAATTAAAAAAAGAGGAGCCGAAAGTATTCCATTGTCATGAGGGTCTGATTGGTAGCACTCCCGACCCGGCTAAAGTAGATAGGTGACACTCTGACCTCTGGTTGAGGTAAGTGTACCAGTGACTGACTAACGTTACTCGTGAAACTGAGACTCATCATACTAGTACTGGTCTTTCTACTGAGGAGTTTACCACTGGGAAACTAACGGAATGTTTGAGGTAGGTGTAGGTGTATTACGTGTACCAGTGACAGACTAACGTTACGCGTGAGAATTAGACTTGTCATATTAGCACTGGTCTCTCCAATGAGGAGTTTACTGCCGGGAAACTAACGAAATGTGTGAGGTATGTGTAGGTGTTTGATTGTACCATGCAGACTAATGTTACTCGTGAGACTTAGACTCATCATACTAGTACTGGTCTTTCTACTGAGGAGTTTACCACTGGGAAACTAATGCAATGTTCGAGGTATGTGTAGATGTATTAAGTATAATAGCGACTAACGTTACTTGTGAGACTTAGACTCGTCATACTAGTACTGGTCTCCACTGAGCAGTTTACCACCGGGAAACTAACGAAATGTTTGAGGGAGGTGGAGATGTAGGGATTATGTCACAAATTTTCTTGATGCCTTATCTTGCATTAAAGCTCAATTCCGTGGCGATGTCTCTATTGTGTGTGATTGTGATCTTAAAGTGAAACGATAATAATTAATATGATTCTTTGAATTTTGAAAATCGGCCTGGAAATAATGGAATACAACGTACTTTCTGATTGATAAAAGGAATTACTCGAATTGGACTTATGCAAATCACCCATCTTTCCTTTAATTTAATGTTTGATTTTCCAGTCTGATGCCCACATCTCTTGCTGATTATAATATCCCTCTATGTGTATTAAGTGTAAGTAGGTAGGCCTGAGTTGACCCCAGTTGAGGTAATTGTGACAGTGTCAGGCTACTATTGATTTGGAGCCCAGTGATAAAACCTGCCTGGAAAATCTATAAGTATCTAGGATCATGTTTAAAGTATGACTTGTCCGAAATTCAAGATTTTCGGTCAGGGTCAGCTAAGGCTTATCACTGCGCAACAAAGCCTAAAGGATATGATTGAGGTAGGGGTGGGATATGTTGGTGGGGCCCAGCAATGACAACAACAGTGTCCAAAATTAAACATGCACCCTGCACTTGAGGTGCATGATTTTGCTGCCGGGTGCATGACTTTAAGGGCTAGCTGTGCACCCGGTGGTGCAGATATGTCTTACAGAAGAAAAGGTGCAGGCTTTTTTTTTTGCCGGGTGCACGCTTTTGGGGCTCTGCAACCGAAATGTGACCCCCTTTCCCGTACCCCCACCCCCAAAGAAAAAAGAAGAACGAAATAAAGGCGGGGGGAGGGGGCTCACTTCCCATGCACCAACGACCCCCCCCCCCCCCCCTTAAATTCGACTGTTTTAAGCTAAACAGTAGTGTATACTTCCCTAATCAGTACGTCCGAAACATCTAAATTAGCTACTGGTAATTATGGTACTGATCTGACACCTCAGCTCATTTTAAATAACATTACGCCTTAATTCCATCAAAGAAGTCCGAACGGTATCATTTTCTGTGGTCTGTGTTAAACAAACAAAGTCACTTCTGTCATAACGTATTGTCTTCATTCAATACTGGATAACATTCACAAGTATCAGAACGCGTCTTAGTATCATCTGCCATAAGTAGTCCCAGCTCCTGGAGATAAGAAATAGGGTACCCATGGAGTTTGTTCTCCTCAAAGGCTGTACTCCACTTTATGGTAGGTTGCATTTGCGGTCATTATTTTTAGGTGCCGCAAGTAATTTGCAGATTTGGTACCAACATGTTGGTATCTGGTACCACAAGCAAACCATAGAAAATCTATATGAAATATTGGGTGCAGTAAACAGGTGCCGCAAACACCTATATTCCACCTTGAGGCACCATACTGCAAGCGGATTAGTGGTAGTTTGCTTGCATTTTCTTATGTGCCGCAAGTAAGTGCCGTGTAGTACTCAACTTGACGGTCGAGTAAACTAACCCGTCATCACTAGAAAACATTATTTATCACATATATCAAAGGTTCTATGAATTCCTCGTCGGATGGTATGTTTTTTCTACAATAAATTTGAACAGGCTTACATGAGAAAAAAAACTCTATTGCCATTTGAATAGGAGCTGCCTGCATCGGGTACTAATTCGTCAGAGGGAGATATCTGATGAATTTTAGACCGTACTGATGAAAGGCCTGTGAGTTTACTTTTTGGTAAGGAGCCTCGGGGGGGGGGAGGTTTATTAAAACATGCGTACATACTAAATGGAAGTTAAAGTAACATTTCTAGTTTATCGTTAGTTTAACTCCCACCCTCCTTTTCCTTTTCTTTAAAAGCCAGACATTAGATCTTTTCGGTTTACATGATTTCGTTTTATTCCCTAGACGGGGATAACTAGGAAAATGGCCCCTAAAGAAGTAAAAACCCAGAGAATTGCCAAAAACTACACAGGGAAAAACCAGCGTGGAGCAGGGAAATCCCAGTGAAAACATAGGGAATACGAAAAAAATAAAAGAATAATGGGCATCCTAACCCTGGATGCTGTTTTCTCAAATATCTTACCAGGAAGTGAAGGCCTAAAGTCGTGCCACCTTCCTACCTTCATGATGTTAGTTACCAAATGACTTACCGAGTATCATTTTGTGATGCACGATATAATATATAGAAAAAGTGCCAACAATTTCATTCATTTCAACCTGTTGCCAAAAACAGTATAAAGTATGAATGCTATTACGCATTTAGATTGTGCATCTGTTGAGAATGGCACTCTGCGTCTTCACCTACCTTGATACAAACGTAGTCTCTACATTGTAGTTGTCCCACCCCACCAAACCCAACCTCCCGTTAGGGTACTGGGGTGGTGCTTCTGCTCCTGGGAAGAATAGGCCCCAAGTAGTCCCTGCTGATTGTAAAAGGTGACGATAGCGGGGACCCGGCACTGACCAAGTTGTTCTTTTGGTTTGATTCCCGGTTGGTGTCTGGGTTCACAAAGGGATGAGGTACAGCAAAATAATTTCCTGTGTGCCCGGCCTGTTACCTTAATCTCATAGATACAGTTACCAAAGACTGACCAAGTCATAACACGTGTCTGAAAAGTCTGAATTTGTCCTAAATTGTTTTCACCGTGAAAATGACCCTGGCTGTTGGTATGGTGTAAAACTTCCATCACTCACTCACTCATCGTAGCTGCCACTAGGTTGACCCCAGTGGCCTAGCCCACACCAGCGAAAACCGCCGGACTACTTTTGAGCCACAGGGCGTAGTAATCTTATAATGCCGGTATATATAGTATAGGACCTACATAGCAGAATCAGTTCTCGCAGACCATCTTTCTGGTGCGGAGGGTGATTCACTGCAGAGTGCAGCCAAGTGATGCACATAATCTAATCACTAGGTGAATGAACTTACTGCTGAGTCAACCAAATAGCTTGATACAGTTATAGTACACATAAAGCCTTTAGAACACACGCCGATTTCGCTTCTGATTTAGAAATCCGACAGTGATGACAATGAGGAGAAGAATGACTTTTCTGGGCCACTGGGTATCAGCCATAGACTATAGGTGTACCTCACCAGGAACCAGTGAAAAAGAAAGTTCCCTGCGTGGTTCATTGATAGCCTACTGCTGCTACCCAAAGGTCTAGAAAAATAGTTTTCCTCCTCATTTAGTATATAAGGTATCAAAATACTTTTTCAAATGGTATGTAGCTTGTATGGTTCATGCCGGTTCATGCCACGTTTTGGTATATGGAATACAAGCTTAATTCTCTGTTTTGCAAGGGAAAGGGGAATGGAAATGGCCCTAGACCCCTAAATGCGACCCCGTGACATGGGCGTTTTATTTGTTTGTTTTTTTAATTTGACAGGACAACATGGGCCTCAGTGACAAGGACATTGATTTTGAAAATATAGTGACACAGGACAGTAGCTTTTCTTAAATTCGATATGGGACATTAAGAAAAATAGGCGACAGAGACTTGCGTCTTTGGCATTTTTAAAAATTAGCCTACGACACCAGGAGGCCCATGCAAGACTTAAAATGTCTTACATTCATTTTCTCAAATTTAAGGCATTAAAAAGTATTAAATTTCACTTTTTTTCATAAGGTCTTGAAAATGTCTTAGATTGGATCTGATTAGGAAATGAAAATCAAGTGATAGGATGTGTAAAATTGTTGTTTTGCCGAATGTTGATACATCAAATCTCGCACACACTGCTCTTAACGATTAACCTGTGGTAAATCAGTCTTTAATTTCCAATCTAAGGTCTTAAAAAGGTCTTTCATTGATTTTTGAAAAAGCGTGGGCATCCTGGACATCAGGACCCCCCATCAGGGGCCCCATGGGGACAATGTTTACACATTTATGAAAAGTGCACCCGCCAGCAAAATCACACACCATAGTGGAGGTGCAACTTTATTTAAACTCAATTAGTACTTGGACAGTCTAGAACTTGACATTATGAAACTATACTTTTTAGATTGAGCTTGCAAGTACATATTCTTTTTAAAACTCATTTAACGATACTTGATCGTCGTGTTAAGTGGGACATTCACATTCCTCCAACTTCTAATCGCTTCTCTTGGCTAAAATGTTCTCGTTATTTATTGCGAGATTTTCGTTATTAACTTGCACCCTAAAACTCCAGGAGCTGTATAGGGCCTTCCATTTAGTACGAACGCACATTTTCAAAAATCTCAGACCCCCCCTCCCCCACCCGCCCTTTGGATGCATACATTAAATGGAAGGCCCCATATTGATTTTCACTATGCTTGGTCAGGGGCGGATCCAGTATTTTCCGAAAGAGGGGGTAATGGTAGAGGCTTAGTACTGAAACGTTACACATATATACCCACTACTACGCACCAAAAAATAACTAAGGGGTTTGGGATGGAATTAGGACCCCCTGAACCTTCCTCCCCCTCCCCCCTTAATACGAAACGCTCACCTGAAAAAAAGAGAAGAAAGAAACATGTCACTGTGATCAACATTTCAAACTATGTTCAGAGTCCAACGCACTGTGAAATTGGATCAGATTTTGACGAGGCTCCAGGCTTATAAAAGGTAATGGGGCCCTGACATTATATGGGTTCAGATGGCGTGTTGGCTTCTCCTTACTGAGGTAATACCTGACAGATCTAGGGTCATTTTCTGACCGAGTTGTACCTAGCTCCGACTCTCTGTACCGTAAAAGCCCAAATAACCCGCCGGTTTACAGTATTGACGCAGGGGTGGACAGAAGTCTAAAAATCCAGGGGCCAGTCAGGCCCCCAGCTTTCCAAATCTGCACCAAAATCCAGGGGCCCTCACATATATATACCAGGGTAGTCAGATTGTCTTTAAAAAGACTATGTTTTATTGTAAAATATATAGAAATCTGTAATTGTGGTCCATGATTTTCTAGGGGCCAGTCAGGCCCCTAGGCCAGAAAATCTAGTGGTCCGACCTGCTTTTAAAGGGTGATGTCCACCCCTGTAGACGTTGTGTAAATGACGTCACAACTACTGGCAGCCATATTGGTGATCACTCAAATATAAATGTCAATGTTTTATCCAACAGCAAAACAGGATTACTTTTCAATAAAAATAATTCGTTTTTATTACTTTACTATTGCTTTATAATTTATGGTGCATTTTTTGATGTAAATTTTCTGAAAAACGCGTGGTCTCCACGTGGTGATCACCGAAAAGTGGTCACATGACCACGTCTGCACAAAGTCTATACCGACCTAGTGGGTTCCACCAAACGGATGTTTTTTTACACTTCAGGGGTGGAGATACTGGATTTCAAAAAGTGGGGGTCTGCATATACATATATGTGATTCAAGCAGAAGTCTACCCTGCTATCAAGCCTTGTTCAGTGGCGGATCCTGGATTTTGAAAAAAAATCTAATGTTGCTCCCCCCCACTCTCCTCTAAATCCTCCACTGTTGTTCACAGCCTGTGAATTGTGTTTAGTAACATACAGATATTTTCTTTGACTACATTTGTAACCCCGCCCCCTACAGTTCCATGAGTCTTATTTGCATTGCACTGAGGAGAACTACTTTTTGGGGGCCTTGGGTACCAGGTTACCAGTGTACCACACAAGGAACGTTTATTGCCATTGGTTCCTGGAGAGGCATACCATTAGCTTATGGCTTATACCCAGTGTCCCAGAAAACTAATTTTCCTTGTCATTTACCCTGTGCTCCCAACAGGGTCATCAAAGGCCAAGTGTGTGCTGTCCTTTCTATGGGACACTGCACATAAAAGACCCCTTGCCACTTTTCGAAATGAGTAGGTTATCACACCTGGTGGCAGGTTTCTCCTAAATCAAATCGTATCATAGATACGATCACCCACAGCTGAAAAGCATCACCTTGTGCAGTTTGGTAAAAGAACCCAAAAGGGTTGGCCAGGTGTTCAACTTACCCAACATACAAACAATCCTCCCCATTAGAAAGGACTTGGGGACATGTTGTAATAATAATATGTAGGCGGTTACTCGAGCCTTTTACGGTAGTCTCCACGGTTGACCCGGTATAGTCCGAGTGGGGACCTTGCCAGATACCTGCCTTCACAACAAATACAGAGGGGAAGACGTCACCCAATCAGTCCAACCGTGGTCCTCAAACTGTAAACACACCGCAGTACAGCGGGTCATCGCCCGAAGAGAGAACTTACGGGTAGGAGAAAAATCTTCACTCGTATCGGTCAGCGGATAACAACCGGAGAGGAAGGGATAGCCGATTTGAGATGGGAAGTGCAGGACAGTCGCTTGTGATATGAAGATTGTGATCGATGTCAACTAGGATATACATCTTTAATAACTTTTTTAAACATGGGGAAACTTGGTGCCCTTTCAAGGATGTGTGTGCTAATCCTAAGTTGGACTTGATTAATAATGTGTCCAGTCTATCAGGGTAACTAGGAATCCCAAGAGGGAAACTCTAGAGAGTGTTTTACTTATCCCTTGAACAGTTTTACATTTGCCTTATCCTAGGATACAGAGGACAAGTACTTTTTGCGCATTTTTGGACAATTATTTGGTGGACTGAAGCTTTCCTGCTATACATTTTTCAAGCCCTGCCCCTTTTATACGCAAGTATTCATAGAACATTTATGTACAAAACATCCTCTATGAATACACAAGGATTCGTGGAACATTTACTTAGGAAGCAGTTAGTGTGAGTTAGTGTTGGATTCAGAGCGCTTACAAAGGTAACGTGCTATGGTTTTTACCGAAGAGATCGAAGCGGCCCCGTGGTCAGACGGGGACACCAGCGACACAGGGTTCTTTATGTGCTGCTTACCATGGAAAAGACGAAAGGTAGTTATATTACATTCCACCAGTTTTCCCATTAAAAAGTGTCCCCTGTTTTAGAGGTAAAAGCTGTGACCAAGTTTTTCACTTATAAAATGAAGATATAAGCTCAAGATAATATTTAATAAACCTACAAGAATATTTATCTACATTATTTTCCCTTCAAAATGACATTTAGTTTTGTTTTGTAATTTGCCCTCAAGCTGAGCAGTGAGCCTTCTAAATACACATATCATTTTAACAGGGCAAAACCAGAGTACCATGTATACTGGCTGTAACTCTTGAACCAATGCAGATAGAGATAACATTCAAAAAGCATATTAAACTAGACACTGAATCTGGCTGATGATAAGTTCCTCAATATTTTTTGAGCACTTTCAATTTCTATTTAATATACCTACGAAAGGTGATGTACATTTTGTCCCCACATTTGATCCTGGTGGTGGGTTTCTCCTATATCATCTTATACATACGATCATCCAAAGCTGAAAAGCATTACCTTGTTCAGTCTGGAAAGAACCCTGAAGGGTTGGTCGGACGTTAAACTAATCCAACAAACAAAATGTACCTACCGAGGGATGTCAGTTTTAAATTTCTCTCTGATTTCTTTCTTTTGTCCGCACCTACAACCTGAGTGGTAGGTAACGATGAGGACGGCAAAGTGAGTTATCGTATCTAAGGATTTGTCGAAATTTTATAAAATTTGTTGGAAATTTTATCAAATTCGTTAGAATTTTTAGTTGTTCCTCACTAATTTCTATCCACTAAAAAACTTCCAACACTTAATTTCGCAATTTCCTTTCACTTATCTGACAGAAAACTATTTTCTTTAATACTCTTGTTCAGTGGTAACCTAAGATGTAGCAGGATTCGAAGTTAACGTCAGCCCCAGGCTGATAGTTTTGAATCAGGGCTGACAGTTTTTCAGAAAATTACATAAAAAAAAAAAGCCCGGATTTTTCACATTGTAATAGACGGTGCACCTTACAATGTCCGAGCTGACAGCCTGAAAAGTTAATTTCAAACCGTGTGTAGGTGTATGTGTATGTAGTTGGGAGGATATGATGATTAAGGCAGATTCCCACGTATGTACATGTGTACACCATATAAGGTGAGTCAGTATGTTGGGCACATTTTCCGGTCTGATTATGTATTTTGCGGAAGTAGTTATGAGTCAGTGACGCACATGTCGTGAATGTTATATCAATGTGTATAACAATATATATTTAGAAAGCATGGACTGAGTTTATATATATATATATACAGTGTTCGAAATTAAGGGTGCACCCTGCGCCCGGCGCGCACATTTCCGCGGCCGGGTGCACGATTTTCGGGGGTGTGCACCCGGTGTGCGCATCTTTTTTCAATGAATAGACATACCTATATATTAGGGGTGTGCATCGGCAAGGTCCCGGGTGCATACTTCTGACTGTTGTGCGCCCGGTTGGTGCACAAAATAAATACTTAATTTCGAACACTGATATATATATACATATATATATATATATATATATACATATATATATATACTAAAATGTTGGAAGCTACACCGAACCCGACACAAGAGTGTTGATGACTTGGTTTTATTAATCAGACGTGTTAAAATTGGCGAATCAACTAGTTTCGGCTTTTCACGGCCTTCATCAGGATTGGAATTATACCTCTGAATCGGTCTGGTATATCAATAATTAACAGTGTAAATTGACAGTGTGAAATTCACCCTGTGAATTAACAGGGTGGTAATTACGCGGTAGATTCTACAAGTCAAAAAGTTTTTGTTTTTTTGGTTATTCATATATATATATACATATATATACATACATATATATACATACATATACATACATATATATACATATTGAACTATTGTTAATGTTTGATTTAAGACTGCGTAATGTTCGTGTATATCCAAGTCTTCATGAGTCGTTTCTCCAGAATGCCTGAGTAATTCAGACTGCGTTTAAAGTTTGTCCGTCCACTTCCCAATAGTTCAAAAGAAATGAACGATGAGGGAGCTTCTTAATATGAAAGGGTTTTTATTCAATAAACATCTCATCCCGAGTCAAAGCCACCATGTATAAGTCTTCGTCAGTCCACCTCCCATCTCCTATCAGCAATCAACCACATTTAGAACACGAGTTGCTCCAACACCTTCTAGACCATTCTAGTACTCAGCTCTATCACAATCCTATGTCCGAGGTAGTTGATATTGGTAAACTCCAGTCTGTTACACGGGAGCCGATGTACTTACTCCAGGTATAACTCCTTGGCTAAACTTACTTAGCTGATGTTCTCACTAAACTAAGTGACTACTAACTTCTAACCAACTAACTGCTCGCTCCCTACCTTGCAACGCCTTTTATATTGGTTAACAGGTGGCGCTAGGAGCGCAAGATATTTCTTCTAGAAGTAGACTAGAAGTAGACTTGCTAAGCCTGATCCTTGACGGATTATATAACACGAGAATATATTAAAAGTGCTAAGCTATTAGTACAATATACATATATACATATATACATATATACATCTATATATATATATATATATATATATACATATATACATATATATATATATACATATATATATATCTTTTACCTACACGTTGGTAATTGACCATTTAACTGTGTTTATGAGCGTAACATCGTCGCATGATTCCGTTAGGATTTACCCAAACATCGTATGCTCTGTTACAGATGATTCGCTGAACATGTTTTAACTTCCTGTGAAACGTATAAGATCATGGCCCTTAAAACAGTATAGAATCTAATCTACAGATGATAGTTGTTGCCTCTGGATACAGGGTTCCCACGCAGGTATTTAAAGGTATAAAAGGTCTTAAATTGATTTTCTCAAATTTAAGGCCTTAAAAAGGTCTTTAATTTGACAGACTTACAGATAGAGGTCTTAAAAATGTTTTAATTTGATTCTTATGAGAAGATAAAAAGAAATATATATATGGGAATTTCCAATCCCACTTGCAAATGAGTACACTTACTTAAACTTTAAATCATAATATGATATATTCCCAAATTCTTTGCACACAGTCGGTAGGTCTTCATTTTTCTGAATCGTGGTCATAAAAAGGTCTTAAGTTGATTTTCAAAAATACATGGGATTCCTGTGGATAAGTGAAAAGGGGGGATCTGAAGGAACAGGGAACGAAGAGACCAACCTTTCCTGGTCTTACGGCTTGTAAAAAAGAAGCGTGCTAAAATAGGGTGGAAAAACTACGTCTGATAGTCTTGCTGATTTATTTCGTTTGTGGCCAGTAATTAAGGCGTTCTTTATCAGACTTTTTCCCTAAGAGCACTCATCCACATTCAGTTGAGTGGTACTTGTTTTTGCACATACTTTGTCTAAGTTTTCGGCATTGTTAACCGGTGTGCACACGTCTTTTGGACAGTAACTATAGATCTAATCAGCAAGAAACAGCTCATTTCTGTGTTTCATTCTAATAACATGAAAATGGCGTTTTGACTTGATATTACACATTTCATTTTATAGGAATTGTTGTACATTAACACAAATTATCGGTGTACTTTGCATGTACCATCAGAGTTACAATTTACAAAAGATTAACTCTCTGTAGGTGACAGACAATGTTCATGTTTTTCAGTGATTTCTTGTGTCCGAAATCTATAGATAAACAACTATCTTGTCTGTTCTAGAAATTTTCGGATATTTTTTAAGCTTCAAGAGTGGCATCTCTGATTATATACTTAGATGAATATGTAATGTTTGACGAACAATCAATAAGAATTCACAGTGATACTTGAACTTGCCCGAAACAGTCACTCTGACTTCTGTTTGACTTGACCTTGGTAAGTGAGTTCTTTTTATTAGTTAAATATACTTTAGCACCGTCAGGGGATATATATTATAACTTAAAGACTTTTGTATGCAGTCTAAAGGGCCATACACACTAGGTGATTTTACCGGGGACTAGCGACAGCACGGGTGTCAAATTACCTAAAATACCTGGCACAATCGCTGAGTAATCACAGTTGCCAGGGATTCCCCGTGAGTATGGCCTGTGTTCTAGGCAACGGGCAACAGGATTGCCTGGAAAATCACCAGACAAATATCAAACATGGTAGATATTAGTTTTACCCGATGATTTAGCCGGCAATCCTGTCCTTCATTGCCAGTCACCAGTTATTGGGCGACGCTAAGATCGCAGAGTTGGTATGCCACTTAAAGGTGATACATAAGGGGAGAAGTAGTCCTGTTTTACAGCTAGATTTCAGCATTCACAGTTTGCTGTCTGGGTCATTTTGAATTAAAGCATTAGTTTTTACCATCTTTCTACTCTGTATAAAGAAGTGTGGTCCCTTTTTGAGCCATTATCACTACAAAAAATGAAATTTATGTGTAGCGCATAACCGTACTTCTTTCAGGCTTTTGAGTTTTTGCATTAGTTTTTTGGTACAAGTTCATAAACTATTTTGCCCCCCATTGACATCTGGATAGACTTGAAAGGCCAGATTGTATAAAACATGCGTTCCCGTCGTGGTTGTGAATTTCCAAATTTAACTTCTCAAATTAAATTTCTCTCACTTCAGTGGTCTGTATACAGAGCGGAATGTCATTCAACTCAAGAAGGAAGAAAGAACCTAGTTACCCTCTACTTTTCCTTTGAGTCCATGCAAGATACTTTTAAGTAAAGGAAACAATAAATAGTAAATGTGCCAAGCATGATTCTTAGTTAGAAATACAGGTTATATGTGTAATCATGAAGGCCATGGCCATTCTACCTACATGTATGTTACAACCAAATTAACCACCCTTGTCCACTACACCGGTTGGATAGAGTTTCACCTTTATTCGGACTTTGCTGAATACTTATGAAAACAAAGGGCACTTTGAAGGTCAGAAAACAGACTTCCAAATGACCTCATATCCCACCAGAGACCTTGTATGTATATATAGGATATATCAAGACTGGAAAGCTTCTCTGTGGCCCTGTGTGATCATTTCCCTGGTGGCTGGTTGGATCAACTATGACCAGGGTCTGGTCATTACCAATGCAATTCTGGAATAGCAAGTGGCACCACAATGCATATTTTTACCATGGACATAATGGTCAAACCAAATCTAGTCCAACCACAGACCAGGTGGCAGGCCTGTAGTGCATAACAATTTTAACCCTGGCTTTCTAGTCTTGCTATATCCTATATATGTACATACAAGGTCTCTGATCCCACCCTAAAGACTTTGAAGGTCACAAAACAGGACCAACAGGGGTCATCTGCGAAATTGGTATTACTTTCCACTGGCCCGGGAGCACATGAGCCTGCAAAATGATTGTATTAAATTTTCCTAAATTTCCCCAAATTTTTCATCAGCCCAGCTATAAATTTACTGCCCTTTAGCCCCAGGCCAGTGCCAATTTCACAGACTGGACTCCTCCCATACTACCTTCACCACCTTGAAGGTCAGAAAGCAAGACCAAACAGAAGTCATCGCAATGACCTTACAATCCCACCCTCAACACTTTGAAGGCCACAAAGCAAGACCAAACAGAGGTCATCGCAATGACCTTACATCCCACCCTCAACACTAATGTTGATAAAGCAAGGCCAAACGGAGGTCATCATAATGACCTTACAAGTTACATCCCACCTTCACCTCCTTGAAGGTCACAAAGCAAGACCAAACGGAGGTCATCGTAATGACCTTACATCCCACCCTCAAAACTTTGAAGGTCACAAAGCACGACCAAACAGAGGTCATCGTAATGACCTTACATCCCACCCTCAAGACTTTGAAGGTCACCAAGTAACACCGAACGGAGGTCATGGAAATGACCTTACAACCCACCCACAACACTTTGAAGGTCACAAAGCAAGACCAAACGGAGGTCATTGTAATGACCTTACATCCCATCCTCAACACTTTGAAGGTCACAAAGCAGGACCAAATGGAGGTCATAAAAATGACCTTACATCCCACTCTCAACACTTTGAAGGTCAAAACGCAGGATCCACAGATGTCATTGTAATGACCTTACATCCCCAAGCAAGACCAAATGGAGGTTATTATGATATGACCTCACATCCCACTTCAACACTTTGAAGGTCACATAGCAAGACGAAACAGAGGTCATCATAATGACCGTACATTCCACCCTCAACACTTTGAAGGTCACAAAGCAAAACCAAACGGAGGTCATTATAATGACCTTACATCCCACCCTCAACACTTTGAAGGTCAAAAAGCAAGACCGAATAATTACCTTATATCTTACCCTCAACACGTTGAAGTTCACCAAGCAAAATCATACAGAGGTCATCTGAATGATCTTACATTCCACCCTGAATACTTTGGTCTTGACTCAGCCAGGAAGGTTTCCAGGGAAACCCGATGCGCTGCTCATCACCGCGGTGTCGTGATTCACCCCCTGATAGACTCCAATAGAGGCCTCTTTGTGTGGTAAATTGATATAACGGGAAGTCATCTGGTGTTGGCTTGGTGTGTAATGTTGAAAGACTACTCCGCTTTATATTCAGGTGTTGGACCTTGATAACTCAGGGGTCGAATGAGTGGGGCCTGTGTGTTAGACGGAAGCCCTTTACGCATCTTACAATGGAAGGTTCCCTCAGAATGTCAGTTATGTTTGTTTCAAAGTGTGTCGTGTCTGTTTCAAAATGCACATTTTGAGACTAAAGTAAAGATTATTCCCTTTACTAACTAGCCCATGAATGTGTATTATGCCTGTTTTGAATTGTCATCATGAGTGCATTTTCAGACTAGCCTGTAAAGGGTATTAGAACACCTATTTGCGGCCTACAAAACCTGGCCTCATATATGACTTAAATGAAGTATGGCACAGGGGCGGATACAGGATTTTTGAAAGGCCAAGCCAATGTGCATTCTTGCATACTCAAGTGGCATTTTCCCATCTTTTTGAAGTTTAGGGATCCAACTAAGGGGGGGGGGGGGGGAATGTTCTTCTCTTCCCACGGGAAACCCCTCCTGATTTCATCTCCATTCATTTTTAGGGAGACCGGACCAGTCTTTCAAGGGCTTAGGCCCTGGTCGACATCTAAGCTTATGCCTTTATGTTCATATTGAGCTGCGGCCACAAGTTCTCGATTATATATATTCTTTCAGAGGTTATTAAACTTTAATACAGATAATGATGAAAGGTTCTGCAGGGGCAGACACAGGATTTTGAAAAGGGGGATGTCCAAATATAGTCTAAGTACTAAAACGACATACATACACGTGCACATGCCCAACATTTTTCTCTGTTTCGTAAGTTTAAGTCCCCACCAAAAGGTGGGGGGCCAGGACCCCCTGGACCACCCTCCCTGGATCCGCCCCTGTTTTCTAGGTTAACAATACGCTCAATTAACTCCTTATCTTAGCAATCCAATAAATCTTTGACAGTACAACCAACCATCTGCCCACAGCTGTGGTTAGACCTCACTGAATAGGGGGTCTCTGAATAACTTAGGCCAGCCGAAAAAAGAATATGTTTCAAGTAGACTGACTGGCCTTAAAACATACAGAGCTGGGCTGATGGGTTTTTGATTAGGAAAAAAAACTGTTTGAGGAAAAAGGTTATGAGAAAATGTGTTGAGAAAAATTTGTTGGGGAAATTTTTTTTAGAAAATTGTTTCAATGGGCACTAAAATGGCAAGCCGTGCGGTGGAGAGGAAACATTTTTTGGCCTGGCCTACAAGTATAACTTACTAAAAGTATGAATTCTACGGCTAGTGGTAATTTTGGAACGTCATACTCTAAATGCTATTCACTGGTGTTTTCCCACCGTCATACATTAATGAAATTGAGACAAAGTATCAACTTTATTTTTCAGTTTTGCGGCAGCTGTGATATAATGAAGCTTTTAGGAAATTCAGAGGGCGTTATTTGTCATGGCGCTAAATATAGTAATAACAATGACAACTCAACTGCAGTACTTATATCGGAATTATGTGAAGGGTCGTTTAACACAAAAAGATGAATTCAAAAGGTTTATTAAACGGACAATGTGTAATATGCAGTTATGTCTATAACTAGTGCATGTATTCCTACACTCCTATATAAGACTAGGTCCATACACTCTTTAAGATGTGCGTTTTTCAGAGGTTCCTATTAACTCCTTCTCTATTCCACTATTGAATCATGTCATGTTATGCAGCACAGGGATATCCAGTCAAATTATCGATATACCTATAGCATTCTGTCGCTGCATGAAGTCACGTTGGTTACAATTACAGATATTCTTAAAACATAAAACGTCTGCTTTTTTTCGCTGTTGCCAATGTCGAAGGAAAAACTGGGAATATCCAGGGTACAAACCACACAGGGAAAACGGCAAAAAAAAAATCCCTGACAGAGAAAACACAGGGAATTTGCAAATTTGGCCAAAACACAGGGAATTTCATTTGGCCAGGTTCTGAAATTCCTGATTTTCAAGATATTAGGGATTCAACTCTTTGTTGTTGGGTTGTCCAATTTTTTTTCTGTACACAGAGACTTTTAAATTTGAAAAACTTGCTGGATATGACACCGGGAAAAATTGCCGGGGGACAGGGAAATCTCAGGGAAAACACAGGGAATTTAAAAATGGAATTTCGGTTGGTACCCTGAATATCGCAAAAGATTTAGAATTCCATCAGGGAAAAGCGGATTTTTTATTATCCTGCAACATAGGGAAAACAAGAGGAATGTCGCTTTCCCAGGTTCTGGGTTTCCTGATTTATTCAAATAAGGGTCTCTGACTGTGTGAGTATTCCAGAGATAGGACCACCATGAACAGCGGATTTTCAGATTTGGTACTAAAACTCAGAATCTACTATTTTTATAACTATGGCAATAGCCTATATTGATACTGCGTCATAATTGGTCAAATATACGGAAGATCATTTATGTAAATGAATATAGTTCAATAGGGGAAAAAAGGTAAAAAAACAAGTAACTGCCCCAATCACTTCTTGTGTGTGGTGGCTAACAGGGTGGCTGGCCCGGGTTCGGTTACGCCCTTCGCTGCCCATTGTTATCGCGTGGGAATGTTCGGCCGTAAACCAACTCCCCTATGGCCAGCTGGCTCCGTGTAAGCTGGTGGCACTTTGTGCTGCGTGACAATACCTTGACCTGTATTTACTTAGCCAATTAGGGATACATGGATCAGGGTGCCCACGCAAGTCTTAAAGGTCTTAAAAAGATCGTGACATGTGGCAAATACGTCTTAAATTTGTCAGATTTTGGTCTAAGATAGGTCTTAAAAAGGTCTTAAATTGATTTTTGAAAAAAGAGTGGGATCCCTATACAAGAATACGGGCCCAGGTTGATTTATTTAAACCAAATGGTCTAGAAGCTCAAAAAAACGTTGTTGGCCTTATTTGACAAAACAAAATACCATCATATAGATGCGATACACTAGTACCTCGCGCAAACTCCGCTAGGCTACATAAGCACTAGAACAGCCTACGGCCGCCATATTGGATTTTTCGTAACTTTCCAAAGTTTGTTTACATTCTGAGTTCTGATACTTATAACGTCCCAATTTCTTAAATATTTTACAAGGCTAATGCTTGATATCTAAATATGGAAGATACCCAGATTCAGAATTTTGAATAATCTAGTTATTCTGTAATGAGTCATGAAACCCTTGAATGAAAACCGGATGTGGAAACGTGAGGTCAAGGTCGTGTGGGTATCTACAGTTACAGCATTCTGCAGCAAGTTTTACCTCCGCGCGAGTCTGTGCAGAGAGCGCCGTGCTGCAGAGTGCTATGCGCGGAAGAGGCTACAAATGCTCTTCTAAGTTTTCATAGATATCTTTATGTTCATTGCCAGACCAATGCCTCACATACTCCAAAGCAGTTTATTAAATAATATCTTATGATACTAAATGGTCATGATATATTTACTTCTTTCTATTACGTGGTAAAACCTCCACAAATTGTTTGAGGGCCGCACGGCCGCCATTACGGAATTAGGCTGTTCTAGTGCTTATGTAGCCAGGCGGAGTAGCGCGAGGTACTAGTGTAATAGATGCGATTGAAAAAACATGTGTTTCGGGCAGTAACATTTACTGTGACAACTAAGTGGGCGTGGTTACCAACACCGTGACGTCAGATGCCTGTGACGTCATCAACTAACTGTCAATCTCATTCATATTCTTATCGGCGTTCCGCCCACATCTTCAATTTTTGCTTTTACTGTTTCTTGTTTAATAAATGGCCACTTAGTCTGGTCTTATTTCCGCCAACCACCTCACCACTTCATTCATATTAACTTATACTATATATCACTTATTATATTATATTATGATACTTGTAGTATTCTAGCCCACCTACGGCCAATAAGGTCTTATAAACCACACTTTCCTGAAATGAGACAGTCGTGGGTCCTGACGCAGTTAGGAGCTGTGTCAGTCAAGTAGAAGTCAGTTTTTCAGTGTGACGTGGGCTTTAAATCCAGTCTTTTATCACACATTATATAACATGAAGCTACATGTCGTCTTTTTGTTATTGCTATAAGTGCTTTCCGCTGCTGGAGGCGAACCCGGCCCCCCACACTGGAGTCAAACACCCTACTGTTTAAACTACCTCTGGTGGGGTTCAATGTCGGGGCTCTGGGAGAGGCTCCAGTGTGGGTATGGGTTGTTATTAAAAGGCGATCCTCCGGGAGCCTTTTACTGGGCCCTAAGTCACTTGCAACAGTTGTGATGTCACAAAAGACCTTTTTGGACAGTGGTTTTCCTATAGTATTGGCTGTCTGTAGTGTCATTTTGTCACCAAATTCGGAGGTAAAGTTTACTGTACAATTTTATTGAAAACATAAAAGCACTATTGGAAAACACTTCAAAGTTTGAACTTGGGCATACTGAAACAAACTATTTTCTCAAAGCATGATGAATGAGCCTTTTTTGTTAGTGAATTTAAATGTTCTTGCTGCTTTTATGTTAGCATTTCCAGGTTTCAGTAGATCAAAGGCCCAGACTGTTTATCAACAATTAGGAAGGCATGTGTGTTAATTGATCTAGCACATGATGCCCTTGGGGGCAATTGATCTGGCACATGTTGCCCCTGGGGCATGGGTGTTTTACTGATGCTTACACTGTTTATCTTATACAAACAATGACCCTAGTGAATGGTCTTTTGGTAAACATGTATACTGAAAATAACTTAGATGAAACAACCAAATCAACCAATACAGTTTACTTATCTAACTACTTTGCATGGTTTTGACATGTGAAATTTGTTGGTTTGTTTCTACTTTTTCATTAAAGCCCAAGCACCCAGAAAATTATCACAATTTTTTAAATCCCCTAACTTTAATTGGTAACCCAGGAAAATTAAATAGAGTTATTTTAAAGTTACATGAATTGATCCACAAAAGAATTATTCTGTGATCTTGTAAATATGCAAAGTGTTAGACCTTGAGGTCAGTAAGAACTACCAAAAAAAAAAATCACCTATCCTTTTTGTTTGCCCAGGAAAATTTTCAAAATTTTGTATTGATTTAAAATTATGATAAAAAATTGAGTCCAAACCCTAGATACAGGGATCGCCGATTGGGTAGCTAGGCTATTAGATGGCCAGGCTCGTGCTTCTTGTTATTTTGCTTGGTGCCGGTATTCTGCCATCTATTTCATAGTGTCATGTTTGAATTGAGATACCAGCATTTATCTCAACTGGCACTCTGCCTCTGGCTCTGACTACTCTTGGGAGCTAGCATGGAACAGGTGGGGCTTGGTGAAGATTGGAAGCAATGCCGTTTGAATATAAGGAAGGTAATCAAATTCCCTTTTTCTACGTTTCCATAGATACGGTATAAGTGGAAAGGTCCCATACAGAATGGTCAGCGTATCGTGCCCGTCCTGCTCCGGGCCCAGGGCCGCATGTTCTCGGTCCAGTACTCGCTACCCCGACTGCCCGTCCCCGCCCTACAGCAAACCCTCGACAAGTTTCTACACTCTGTCAAACCACAACTCTCAGATGAGGAATACGCGCATGCCGAAAAGGTGAGTTAATTTTTGTGTATACGGCAATTTCAGTGATTTTCAGTGTAGTGAATGTGCCATATCAAAATTGTAAGCTACTTGTGTTTAAAAAAAAAAATTATATCTCAAAAAAAACTTTTTCTATGCTAACTTTAGTATATACTGAATATCATTGGGATTGAATGTTAGTAAGCCAATTCTGGACAGGAATAGGTGTTATCTGGGCAAGTGTATGACAAATAATAATTTGCAGATATTTATGCCAGATCTATTTTGTATTACACCTATTATACCTTAGCCTAGGCTTTTGACGGTTCTGCTTAAGCCTACATTCCACATGCCAGTTTTACTGCTGGTTTTAAAAATCACCAGTGGGATTTAAGGTTAGATATAGGCATGTTAAATATTGATAGAAATGTTTTACAATTCCCTTTTGATTGGTATATAGGATGTATGGTTTTATGCCATATTCTTGGGGAAAATCAAATAAATACAAAATTGACAATATCAAAATTGTCTCGTGGAATACAGGCTTGGAAAAAATTGCACTAAATTTCAACCGGTGTCTGTTTGCAGGTGGTGCAGGAGTTCGGTTCAGGGTCGGGCGCGGGGACGAAGCTACAGTCTCTACTGGAGGAGAGGGCCAACAAGAGCATCAACTGGGTAAGAATAAAATATTAAAAATTATACATATTGATATAAAATACATAACTGAAATTGAAATTGAAAAGGCTCGGAAATGTTTACACATTAGGCCCAACCTTCTAAGAAAAAGGCTCCTAAAAAGTAGCCTCAGTGAAACTCAAAAGCCCCGATGTGGCTTGAATTAGGGTGCACCTTAAATACGGTGTTCTGTCAATGTGTACAACATGCTGAGGTTTAGCAACTGCTGGAAACTACCTAACAGTAATACCTGTGTACTTTATTCACGTCGTTTAGTTGTCGCCTACCTCAACTTCTGTATGCCTTTCCAGCCACAGTGACCCTCAAATAACCTTAACGACCTGACATCTAATTAATACCCGTTTACTTTATTCAGTTGTCAGACCTCATCCACACTAATCCTGGAATCACGTTAACGACATAATATCTAATACCCGTTTACTTTATTCACGTCGTTTAGTTGTCAGACTGGTGGCTGCACGTCACCTATCTCGATACCCGATGCCCATCCCTATCCACAGTAATCCTGGAATCACCCTTATGACATAACATCTAATACCCGTTTACTTTATCTCTGTTGTTTAGTTGTCAGACTGGTGGCTGTATGTTGCCTACCTCAACTACCGTATGCCCGTTCTAATCCACAGTAATCCTGGAATCACCTTAACGACCTAACATCTAATACCCATTTACTTTATCTCCGTCGTTTAGTCCATCTCCGTCGTTTAGTTCTCCGACTGGTGGCTACACGTCACCTACCTCGACTACAGAATGCCCGTCCCCATCCACAGTAATCCTGGAATCATCTTAACGCCCAAACATTCAATACCTGTTTACTTATCTCTGTCGTTTAGTTGTCAGACTGGTGGCTACACGTCACTTACCTCGACTACAGACTGCCCGTCTTCATCCACAGTAATCCTGGAATCACCTTAATGACCTAACATCTAATACCCGTTTACTTTATTCATGTCGTTTAGTTGTCAGACTGGTGGTTGCACATCGCTTACCTCTACTACAGAATGCCCGTTCCCATCCACAGTAACCCTATAATCACCTTAAAGGTGAAAGAGGGAGAAAACTCATAAAACTATCAGAACTATTTTAAAGAACACTTCATAATAATGGCAATATGACGTTGTCTAAAAATAATTGAATTCTTGTTGCTACCACATGTTTGCACCACTTTATTTATAGCAGGTCACCTGTGTCCAGTGCGACACCCAGGTGTGATATTGCTTTGTCTGTCCCTCAGTAGTCGGCGCATGGTGTCTCTTTCAGTGACGTAATAATTGCTATACTGGGGATACTCAGTGATAGTGTTAAAGCTGTGCAGTCCACAATTTCACATATTAAAACATTATTTTTGCACACCATTTTTCAGTTATAATACAGGATTTTCTCATTTGTAGTTTGATGATACCTATATAACTTACAACTACGCTTGAACTAGGAAAAAACGCACATGAGACATGCAATGGTCGGACATTATCCCTACTACTAAACCAAGTGTTTTAGGCTTATATATAAACTTGAATAAAGAGCATGAAACCTTTATTTTGGAACATTGAACATGTGCGCCCATATATTTTCTTATGACTAGTGGCTGACACACAGATTCTATTAAAAACATGTAAATTTACCTGATACCTCCTACATGTACCATAGACTGGCCACTGATGCTGATATCTGTATGGCAAATATGACGTCACAAATAGGCCTCTTATGGCTTATCAGTAGAGTGGACTCCTCGGGCTGCTAGATCCTCATATGGGGAGAGAAGTGCAAGCTACAAAATGCTGTAGTTTTCATAATTCTTGATGAATTTTCATCATTCTTTTTTTATTTTTCTTTATGAATAAATATTGTCCTTTTGAGTAATCGTGGAGAGACTCCCTCTTTCACCTTTAACGAACCAACATCTAATATCCATTTACTTTATTCACGTCGTTTAGTTGTCCGACTGGTGGCTACACGTCGCCTACCTCGACTACCGGATGCCCGTTCCCATCCACAGTAATCCTGGAATCACCTTCCCTCGACAGAACTACACTGACCTAGAGGGTCAGTTAAGGTAAGGTACTTTAACCCGAAATAAAGAATGTAAAAAAACAAACTAATATACAGTGAACCGCTAAAGGGAACTTAGAGGAATATTATATTTCTAAAACCTCAAACAAGATCCGAAATATCTTGATGTAGTCCTTTTTTGAGGCAACAAGTTCTATAGGAAAGGTATATACATTTGCCATCTTTAACTTTTTTTTTCATTCATTTCTAGTGTAAATCTGATAAATATATATGCAACATTTGTTATATGGAATAAGTTACAGATTACTGAAGTTTATGATGATAAAAGGTAAAGACGAGTTGAATGAGAATTCACTTAGTCCGTCATGTGATATTTCATGTGCATTTGTTGAACAAGGCTATCTCAGTGATAACAATTCTTTGAATTGATGTATGTAGAGATCTTTCAGAAGAGACCCTGCCTTAGCTTTTTGATAAAGTTTTTAATTTTGATTTTATGAAACTTCTTTTTTTAGAGCTGCAGCCAAGATGATCTCAGGGATTTTAGACTACAAAGTTATGATTGATGAGTAAGTATATTTGATCATATCGGTCATCCGTGACATCCTTTTTCTTCTGTCTTGAAACAGGTGCCCAGAATCATTACTGCAACTCTGACCAGGAGAAGGTTTAGAAATCCGAGCTATTCTAATTCCATGAATTCAGAAACAGTTCATAGATGTTTTTCATGAAGAATAGTATTTTTTTTATATTTAAAACTACATTCTACAAATAAAAGTCAACACTTCATTTTATTACTGTCGTCGAGTTGGATGTTTATTGACACTTCACATTTAAAACATATAGGTATACATATAAACATATATTTAACATATAAAACAGTCTTTTGCATGTATTCCAAACATTTCACTTACTTACATAACAAAACTGAATGTACTATAAACAACATCTTTGTCTTAAATAAAATCTTTAACAAAGTATACGAATCTCTTTTCTTGCAGCCAATCATTGCCAGTAGAACAGCTAGGTGGAAAGCCCCTGTGTATGATGCAGTTTTACAACATCTTGTCCTCGTGTCGCATCCCGGGCAAGAAGCGAGACAGCACGGTTAACTTCCCGCCCGACATGCCGGACGCCCCGAAACACATCATCATCGCACACAACAACCACGTGAGTCAGAGAGGATCGTGTCCGATATCAAACATTGTAAAACACTATTGAGGGTACAAGTCTTCAAGTGTTGTTAAAGGACTAAGATTGATTTTCTCAAATGTAAGGCCTTAAAAAGTCTTTGATTTGATATTTTTTCTATAGATCTGCTGGTCAGCAAGAAACAGCTCATTTTGTGTTCCTTTCATTGTGAAAAAGTGATAGTTCTGGCTAGATATTATGAATGTTATTTTGTATGAAGTGTTGTATACAACAGGACACATATTGTCGTTAGACTTTGAATGTGCCATTAGGGTTGTATTTTAGTGAAATTATGAGAACATAGGAAAAGACAAACTAACATGAGGTGACAGAAAATGTCCAGGTTTTTGAGTTGTTTCTTGTAGCCCAGATCTAATTTTTTTTATAGGAAGGTATTAAAAAGGCTTCTAATATGGAATTTTATTGGAAAATGAAAATCCTTCAATAGCAAGAGCACAATGTCACTTATAGCCAATAGTCAAGTTTGGTCTTATATTGGTCTTATTACCCGGGCTCGCTGTATTATCAAGTCATCTTCGAAATATGATCGATCAAATCGAATCTCGCCCGGGTATACTGACTTGGTCAAAAAGGCGGGAAACGCCATTGAACTATAACAGGACCAGCGGCGACAAGATCGCAAATTTCGACCTGCTTCCGGTTGCAATGCTGAGCCTATGTAAAGTCTATACCAGAAATTGACCATTGAAAAAGCATTAGCCGAGATCGGGTCGGAGAGTGAAGCGGTCAAACTGTATGACATCGATCGACGCCTCAGCATTGAAAAGCCTAGCGTCCCGGATTGCAGTGTAGTGTTAGAGCCAGTTGAATAAATTATGTTAAGTAGGGTGAAGACGCCGAGCATGGCGGGCACCGGCCTCCGATCGGAAACTAGGTCGGGCTTGCTCGCCTATTTCGACTATTTTCTGCGCGTTTCGGTCGACTTAACGCGCCATAGAGGTCTATGCCGATCTTTTATTGATGATGCCGATGTGTTGGGAAGCTATATGTCGATATAAACCCAGAAAATCGCATTTCTGTCCGGACTAGATTTCATGCGCAATTCCTTCCGGGACGAAGCGCATCTCGCGCAGTCAGACCTGTCAAACCACAGCGCATTGCATCAGAGGCCAAAATGGCGCGACCCGGTGAACACGTGTGTAGGTCTTCTCCGCGGATAACCGCCTTTTACGCCTTAAATCGGCATCGTCCAGCAAAATGGAGTATAGACTATGGATTACTAATATCAGGAGCTGGTCTGGGTCGATATATCGTGAAGAATTATGTCCATATCTTCGATCGGCATCGGCCAAAAGGTTAGTAAGCTCAGCGTGTAGGTGAACGATAATAGAGGAAGATGGCGGAGGGCTCGCGTGTGCATCTTTTTGTTTAATTCGATCGACAATTCGCTCGATAATTCGTATTCCTATCCTCGGGCATATTTCATCAAGCATTCTACTGTCATATATAGAAAAAGAAGACGAATAACCCGGGTTTTTTCGAACCGATATTTTTCTTCCATACCTCAACCTGTGTCCTTGTTAAGTTCTGTCTAAGATTTTAAGCTCAGGCATCCTAGCCATTCAATTCAATCTTTGTTTAAGGGAATATCTTAAGTGCGTAACTAACCTTCAAAGATATCATCAGCTTAAGTTCTACAATCATGACTGGTTCCTAGTGGTCTATGCATCAGTTTTAATCAAATTTATCTCTGGCATTCAGCTGTTCTCAGTGATAGTCTACGGTTCTGACGGTCGCCCATTGACGACAGACCAGATCTACGCCCAGCTGACACGAATCATGGAGCGGTCAAAACACCCCGCAGTACCCGTCGGGATCCTCACCGCTGACAACCGCAACTCATGGGGCAAGATCTACGCCAAACTTATCAAAGGTCAGTAGAAGTTAATGACAACAATGCTTTAATTGACTTATGGCTTACTAGGACGTTTTCAAGATTTACCTCATTACATTTATTTTATTCTCAAGGTAAAAATTATTAAAAATCAAAAGTATTTTCTTTTGATAGACATGAACAAGGTCATTGAGAGGCCAGAATTGTCTTTCGAGACATATCATTTTTACAAATCTGTCCTCGGATCTGTCTTTAGATCAAGTAAACGTCTTTTTTTCCTCCAAGACACAGCCAGTCAGATACTATAAACTTTTTTTCCTTCTCAAACAAGGGGAAACTGTCCAAGCTGGGCGATTATCTAAAAGAAAAAATACAAGTGTTCAAAATACAGACATGAAAGCCCAAAGTATTCATAATAAATCAAATAAAAAAAATTTCTTTTCCTCTCAGACAAGGGCAACCTATCCAACATCTACAATCCTTTTATATAATACGTGCAGATTTCAAAACTCGTACTGTAAAAATCCAAAAACATTCAGAAAAATCAGATAAAAAAAATTTCTTTTCCTCGCAGACAAGGACAATCTATCCAACATGGACACTCCTTTTTAAGAATAATGAAAATACATATTATAATTTTTAAAAAAGCTTAATTAATAAAATATATTTTGATATAGAAAATCAATCTTTCCCTCACAGATAAGGAGAACCTGTCCAACATGGAGGAGATTCAGCGCGCCATCTTCATGGTGTGCGTGGACCAGCCGCAGACCCCGTCGGATGATGACATGGCCTCCTTTATTGCTGGCCAGATGAACCACGGCTGGGGCTCCAAGGGCAACTCGGGCAACCGCTGGTTCGACAAGACCATGCAGGTGAGGGGTGGTAATTATAGGTAGGGTATCACAGGGAAAATAGGCAGGGAAAACAGGGAAAATGGCAAAATATATTCCCTGATAGGGAAAACACAGGGAATTTCAAATTTTGCCAAAACACAGGGAATTTCATTTGGCCAGGTTCCGAAATTCCTGATTCTCAAGATATTAGGGATTCGACTTTTTGTTGTTGGGTTGTCCAGATTTTTTCTGCATGCAGAGGCTTTAGATTTGAACAACTTGCTGGATATGACACAGGGAAAAATTGCTGTGGGACAGGGAAATCTCTGGGAAAACACAGGGCATTCGAAAAAGGAATTTGCTAGGGTGATCAAGGTGCAGGGAAATTGGGTAGAAGGAAAAGAATAACTGTCAAGGAAGCACAGGGAATTTAGAAATTGTCCATAGTCCAATCATTTCTTTTTCAGATCGTGAAATTGTTGGAGATTTATAACTATTTTACTTTATCCCTTTTCCCCCCACAAATTCCGTGCTTGAAAAGTTTTAGATCAGAAAAAAATTATTGAAAATATCAAAAAACACAGACACCATGATAAAGACATGAAAAAAAAAATTGATAAAAATTGTAAGTGAAATTTGAGGGGCCATTATTAATGAAAACATAGTAAAAAGAGAAAATATATGTGAACTTTATTTGTACTCTTTGCAGTTTATTGTTGGCAGTAACGGGGCCATGGGCCTGAACTACGAGCACGCTCCGGCCGAAGGACCTCCCATCATCTCAGTCATCGACCACACGCTCAACTACATGTAGGTTCAGTAGCTTTAATATCCTAGTGAAATTCACAAACAACATGTCTTGGTTGTTTCCAACTTTTATTCATTTATTCAAACGGTCATGTGAAAATGTGCGAAAGAGCCTCTTGTGAATCAAATTTTGTAGAAAGTGAATAACATTTTGTAGAAAGTGGAGTTTTTTCTGTGAATACCTTGCCATTAGTAATAATGATAATCCAAAGATGCCACTTTTCCTTCTTTTTCCGGATTTCCGGATTTTGGGCTGTAGCCTAGCATAATTTTTCAGACATAATACATAATATGAAATACCATTCCTTATCATTTTTTAAATAACATAAATACCTATATAGACTTTATACAGATGACGTCACATCCCCAAAAATGGGTTGGACGCCATCTTGGTGATTAGTTTTGAAAGTGCTCTAGAAAAAGAATTTAAACCAGATTTATCTCATACAAATACACAGGACCATAATCAACAATTATTATTTTCTAGAATTAAAAAACTTTAGTTTAATTGTATGGCCATGTGGTTATGGTAACCACGTAGTGATCACCAAAAATTGATCACATGACCCTGTCTGCACAAGGTCTATAGTGGTGAGCACATCAACAAATTTGGTTTTGCATGAATTCAAACCCCTCCTGGGAAGAATATAGGCCCCCGGTATCCCCTGCTGATAGTATAAGGAGATGATAGCAGGGACCCAGCATGAACCAAGTGGTTCTTTTAGTTCAATTCCCAGTTGAATGAGGTTCAGCAAAAATGATTGCTAGGTTTTGATCCCCTGCTGTTTGCCTGCCCTGTCACTTTCATCTCATAAATATGATCACCAAAGACAGAATGCGTCCCAACTTGTTTTCACCTTGAAAATGACCCTGGCTGTCGGTACAGCGTAATACATCCATCACTCACTCACTCACTCCTTACCGTTTCCCCACTCCCCAGGAGCCACGACCACCCGCAGGTGTCGCCCGTACCCGGCATGCTGGAACCACGCCGCCTCAAGTTCAACCTGCGGCCCGAGGCCGAGAACGCCATCGAGAAGGCCATGCAGGGATTTGACGCGTAAGTTGTAGTTAACTAAACTAACTTCATGTTTTAATATTTCATCTAAACCTACAAAAAGCCTTCAGTAGACTTTAAAAAGGCTTTTATTAAAGTCAGAGTAATATCAAATTTGCATGCTTCAATTGGTCATAGGCCATTACTTAATTGTTCAGAGTAAAATCTGTCAAATGTAGAATATAAAACAAGTTATTTGAATAAATAATGATGTGGATCAACATCATTCTATTTCCGAATTGCCCACATTGATATAATATTTGTGACAATATCATGTCTTGGAATACATGGTTTATTTTTACATGTATTTTCCAGCACCATAGCTGACCTGGACATGACGGCGTTCACGTTTGAGACGTTCGGGAAGGAGTTCATCAAGTCTCAGAAGATGAGCCCTGACGCCTTCCTACAGATGGCCATCCAGCTCGCCTTCTACAAGTAAGTAAATATACACAGATGCGAGTTTTCAGATTTGTCTGAATTACGATTTTCCGTCTGTGACTATTGAAATTGTTGCCAAGTGGTTTCCAACGGAAACCTGGAAACTGGAGACTTGGAAACGGCACAGTAGTCACCAAAAGAAAACTTAACAGAGATTTAATGAGAGAACAATTGGAAAACTGGTTAGATATTTCTCCGGCAAGGTTCATATTTTTGCAAAAATCTGAGTGTTCAGGGAAGTGAATAAATGGTGATTGCTAAGTAACTATTTCCGATTTTTTTCACTTACCCCGTTACATCCCTGTTTATTGTTGAGAGTCCAAAGTACACAGCATAATATATCAAATAAGATCTCATTCTACGTTCCTTATTCGTCTTGGGAGAAGGGCTTTGAACTTTGATGGTGAATCATGTATTGGTTTCGGGAGTTTTTCTCATGTCTTAGCTCCTAATAACGGCATGTTAAGTAAAAAAAGGACAGAATATATTTTAAATACTTTGGAACTTGATGATCTTGTACTGTCCTGACGTCGCTATGTTAATATCCGCCGATGTAAACTTAAAGATGCCACGACGGTTGTCATTTTTTACATTAGAACGTAAAAAGAAAACGTCCCTGGTCACATCTCCGTTATCGCCGCAATTAGAAATTTAAAATGTATCTAGTTACAACGTCCTCACGCATGATAGCCTCCCTTTAAGGTACTTTTCATTTTTACATGTATACTTAGCACTTCACAGTATTTTACTAAAAACTGACTTTTCTAAATATTTTCAGATTATATGGCCAAGCTTGTGCGACATATGAGAGCGGTTCCCTGCGGCGGTTCCAGCACGGGCGTACAGAAACCATCCGGTCCTCATCTTTGGCCGCTCTACGATACTGTCAGACAATGACCGACGAGTCCAAGTCAGCCGCAGAGAAAGTGACAGCGTTGAGAGAAGCTGTTGGCGCACACCGCAACTATACTAATGAGGTAAATGGAAATTTTAGTTGATTTGTAAGGGTACCCATGCATTATAAAGAAGGAATTAATCTCTTTGAATGTTCTCACTCTTGTTCATTTGTGTTCTTCATAAATGTGTATCTTTATTTTTCGCCCTTGGAAACCAAAGCGATCAAAGGAGTATGAAAGCAAACCAAAGCGTATCAGGCGGAATTCTCTAAAGGACAGCAATCGGACTTTCGCGTACGACGACAAGCAATAAACTAGAATGCACGCGATTTAGCACACTCGCCGGGAACATCCAGAAATTTAGCATAAAGCTGGTGGCCCCTTACCTGCCATACAATTTCCTCTATATTTCTATCATTGCGGGAACCAGCTACCCATCCCTTGTTTACCGATTCTTCCGGTAAAGCGGTCGTAGCGCGACCCGCCATTGGCAAAATGCGACTGCATAACCTCGCAAAACCACCGAAAACCTACAGTCCCGCTCGTCACGTGACAGGTGATGGCCGTACTCATATCAGAAAACATATGTAATCCGCTAGAATTGATCGATTTCCTGTCTCATATGAGGCCTACATGATGTTTAATGTCCTATAACACCATAACTTGATCAATAATATCGATATTTGAACAAATAAGACCAGAAATCCGATCGTCACCCGACGCCTTGTTAACCGGGTCAAGTTACGCCCACCAGCCTCGCTTTCAATCGGGCAGGAAGGGATGTGGGTCAATCTCTGAATATTCAACAAATTTGCATGCCTATTTCACCATGAAAACGGTCGATCTAACCTTAGTTATTGGTATCCACAGATAGATTTCGACCCATAGCTAAGCCTCCCACTGTTCCAGAATCGAAAATAATGCGAAATAACGCGTCTAAACGCGTAAATGCATCGCGATGTTTTCTTGCAATCCTTCGCCTCCCCTGCTGACAGAGCCCAGACCGCCCCGCGATGCCGGCGGGGACGGTTGGTTGTTACTTGGGGCTGCGCCTTCTCCGTCTGGATTACAGCGGTATCTGATGCTTTCAAGATATATATTTTAGACGTCTGGATTCCCTTAAACGCATACAACGCATTGACAATTCATGCGGGAACCATGCGTTCGTATCGAAGGGAAAACATTGGATCGATCGGACACGTGGAGGCACTGTCAAACCATCAACATGGCCGTCAACCTTTCGCCGGGTTCTCTCCCCGCACGCCTGCATCGATACTATGAACTCAGAAAACCAGGATGACATTGGACTAAACCCAATAATTGTGGAGGATTTAAGCATTCGGAAGCATTCAGTTATACAGGTAGGTACATATGATATATCTTTTCCAGCAGTTCAAATGATAGGCCTAGACAAGCTGCTGGACTCAGCCTCTCGGGCATTCGACACTGGCAATCTGAAAAATAATTATTTTAGGCCTTATTACCCCTACCAAAATGAAAGTGATGTAGATATCTATGTTCCCATATATCTCAGGGTCCTATATATCATAATATAGATTGATATTTTAGGCCTGGAAATGCTTGCAAGAATATTTTACAGATGGTATGAAAAAATGACTGGACTCAGATAGGCCTAAGCCCCCTCCGACACTGTCAATGTATTATGGCGGCTCCGAAAGCAATTATTTATGATCAAAAGATTAAATTATTTGTTGAATTGTCACTATAGTGTCATTTCTTCAATCCCCTCAATCGGCCAACTTGTGTTGAAAGCAGGCCACTTTTCTCAGATGAGACCAAAATTTGTCCTTTTAGTGTGTGCGTTTGTGTTAAAAAAATAGTAAAATAACCCAAAATGCCTCTAAATCCTTCTAATCCAAAAACCGTCGGAAATCTGGCTATGTACGTTTTCTAAGCAATGTCGGACGCAACACACATGCAGGGATGTCAGTTTTCAGACTTTAGTCTGATTTCAGATTTTTTTAGACTTAAGGAAACTGGCATAAGATTGATCAAATGTGGTCAAAACATGAACAAAACCTCAATAATATCCAAAGACATGTTTGACAGTGTCAATGGGCTTGATAAACCACTTCTGAATACAGCTTCTAAACATTAAAACCAGTTCAGACTTTCTTCAGACTAAGTTCAGATTATCAGAATAGTCTGAAACCTTTCTGAGCAGTGAATAAATACTGGTCTCTGATTGGTTGATATTAATGCAATTCCAAGTATGACAAGTATTGCAAGAGTTTCAGACTTTTTCATCGAGCCCGACTTACATCCCTGCACATGGGATAGAACGTTTAATGTTTCAGAATAGTTTGAGATTGCACTATCAGCTTCTGAGCAGGAAAGCATATTTCTCACCATTTCCAGATCGCCTACATTTTAATAGTATTTGTGTCAATATCGTATTACTATTACAGGTGTAATCCCAGAAAAATATTTAAAGTATCAATAAGCCTTTTCCCTTAAAGTACGGACCCTTTATATGAGAGTATTAAAGGCAAGTGCTTGGGAAATTGCTCCATCGTGATATGATTGGTGCAGTATTATTTAATCTTAATAGACTGATGGAAGATCCCTGCAGTATTGAAGAACACTTGCTGTAAATAAAATAATGTGTTAAAGAAAGAAAAATGATTCAAATTGTTTCCTTCTCCGGTTGTCAGGTTGTCGCGGGTCAAGGGATTGACCGACACCTGCTCGGTCTGAAGCTGATCGCCATCGAGAACGGAGAGAACGTGCCCGACTTCTTCATGGATCCCATCTACACGTCGAGCGTCCACTGGAGGCTCTCCACCAGCCAGGTCAGCACTCAAATAAAGCCTATATACCATATACCAATTTTAATGCTGGCGATTTTGTATTGAAAGATGCCATTTTTCCTACTTTTGTAGGATTTCCTACTTTTTGGTAACTTTGAGTTGCATGCACAACCGATTCTTCCTACAGCATTTTGGTATCTGTTTTAGAGGATTTTGTGTCAGTTTCCAGCTACTCAAATACAAAATCAATGTCAGATCTCTCCTACTTTTTCATCAGTTGGGAGTTGCATCTCTGTGTATTTGTCCGATTTTCTTTGGGAACACGGCATGAAACTATACATCTTATGTACCATTTGAATATGGATTGTAAGACCTTTATAGTGATAAATAACATATCTGTATTTAACCCTAATTCCCGCTGCTGAGTTTGAAAATCTGAACCGCCAAAATAGGAAATGTGAATATAAGCTGTAGGGCGTCTGCAATGACCTATATGTTGTTTGCCTCTTGGGATGATCAATTGTGAAATAGAGGTATTGCAAATAATGTATCTATTTTCCTGGACAAGTAGTATAATGGGTATTGGAGCAGAAAAAGGTAAAATCCGAAAACTGTTTTAAAACATACATCCCTGTGAATGTTTAAACAGATATGGCGAGGTTTTTGCAGGTCAATTTTGAAGTCCGTCTTCTATAGTAAACTACAACAAGTATATTCGCACAAATAACCAAATTTCATTTTAATCAAATGATCTGTTCGTTTACAGGTGCCTTCCAAGCATAACGCGGTGCTGTGCTTCGGTCCAGTGGTTCCCGATGGTTACGGAGTCTGCTACAACCCAATGCCGTACGCTGTCAACTTCTGTGTGTCGGCCTGGAACAGCAGCCCCGAGACCGACTCGAAGCGAATGTTAAAGGCGCTACAAGACTCACTCACCGAAGCCCAAAATGCCCTTGTACAAGTACAGAAAGTGGAAGCAAAGCTGTGATGACAGGAAAACTAAATGTTTAAACCATTGTACATATTTGTTGGAGAATTTAGACCAATAGGTTATAAATAGTGTGTATATGGTGCTCCATAGGAGGTCATTTGATGCGGTAGAGAAAACTGTTTATAAGTTGAACCCAACGAAGAAATGGCAACTGAAGAATTTCCTCTATCATGGGATGCTGGGGGAGGGCGTAGCGTGACGCGAGTTCCCCACGAATGAAAGTTCCTCGAGCAAGCATGGTCGATGGGTTCTAGTCTCAAAGTATTCTGTCAAATATGCCAGTATGAATCAGAGATTCCATTTTTCCTACTTTTGTAGGATTTCCTACTTTTTGGTGATTTTGGATTGCACAACCGATATTTCCTACATAGCTACATTATCTGTTTCACAGCATTTTTGTATTAGTTTTAAGCTATTCAAATACAAATTCAATGTCTGGTCTCTATTCCTGAAGGTTATTTGCCTCCTAGGTGCTTCTAGAAAAAAGTAGGAAAAGTGTTTCTTACTTTTTCATCAGTTGGGAGTGGCATCTCGGATAAATATTTAATCTGTTACTCTTTGAATTTATCAATCACATCTTTTTCCTCACTAGGATTCATACCTTAAAGGCTAACTTGTCCCTACTCCTCAGTTTGTGGAGGGGGTCGGAAAGGGTACCTGTCCAGGTCGGCCCAAGGCGCAGCAGCCCACCAGTCAAATGTGTCAGGGAACTTTCATCGGCAGGGGATTCCTGTCACACCTCAAGGGGGAATTTAAAGGTCGCAACTTCTGAGATGCTTGCGGCCAGCAAATATTTGGTATTTAACATGCTACCGCTGGCTTACTCATGGGTAACGAAAATACTGCCGGTGTGTAGAAATAGACCAGAACATATAACTTGTTAAACAATACCTTGAAAAGCCCTACACCGTGTGAAATTGATTTCCCCGAATTCAAGGTCTTGAGGAAAAGTGTCAAAAGTATCAGGCTCAACATTTAAGGTTTTGACTTTGCTACCCATCGGGCAGGCGGAGGTAAAATTTTACCTGCCCGACCCTTAATTTTGCCTGCCTTAAGAAGAATGTATAAATCCACGCCTATGAAAAATGCTAGAATTTGTGAGTATTAAAACTAAGGCTCTCAAAGAGCAGATTCCATACAATATTGTATATAATATGGAAAAATGTATTCCGTAAAATGCATGTATGAATATGTTTGTAAGTAACTCAATTAAATACTGCTTATCAAAATAGAATGTCAGTAACTCAGCGTTTATATGACTAGCATTATATATGAACATGCATATGTACTTGTATCTTCATAGACGTAAAAAATCACTATATTATAGAAGTGATTGACAAGTGAGATTGCGACGACTTGGTAGTTGCACACCAGTATTGATTTCAATACTTATGTCTTGCACTATCAGCTAGTATCAAACACACTCAGGGATTCTCCAGTGATCAACGTTTTCAACTAATTTGTCACAATCAATTAACATTTGGGAAATAGAAAGTGAAAGTGAATTTCACTAATTTCACATTTTGACGGCTCCCCTGTTATTTTTTTTTTTTTCTTTTTTCTTTTCTTTTCTTTTTTTTTTTTTTTTTGGGGGGGGGGGGGGGGGTTATGTTCTAATTCAAAATGAATTGCACATTTTGAAGATCCTGTAACATTCTGTTTTACAACGCGTTTTTTTGCGGGTTACGTTGTCTTGCCAATGCTTCGTTTTCTTACGGAAATGAGTACAACCCGTTGCGAACGTTTCAGAAACATACAAGAATCGTGAGTGAACAATCGTCTCAACATTGCAAAAGATTGCAATAGTCAACTTAACATGAAACTTGTGTAATGTTTTCTACGGCAAGCATTTCGTTTACCAACTTTAAAAATAAACGAACAAAACGTCAGTGCCTTCGCTATTGTCCCTTATTAAACTGATCATGTACAACAAATGTTTTACTCGATATATTTGAGGGAAAATACTTAAGCCTATATTCCACATGCCGATTTTAAAACTTGTATTGAGATTAAAGGTCAAATATAGACATACATCACTAGAAAGGTCTTACCATTCTCTTTTGAATGATATATAGGATGTAAGGTCTTGTGCCATATTCTCAGAGAAAATCAAATTAATACAAAATCAGCAACATGAAAATCGGTATATGGAATACAGGCTTTACATTAACATAACAACAGAAGTAGAACGAATTCATCAGGGCTTTATACTCTTTTGTATATTGTAACCAATTCGCCTTTTTTCTTACTAGCCTTTTCAATCCAACAACAAAACTAACAAGTGTGAAAAAGTGAACAACTGAACTCGAGATGTCGGCCTTTGAGCTCTGAAAGATGTACCTGTATGTCATTCCAATGCAAAATTTTAGGTATTGTGTTGTTTCCAGTTTCAATTTATTTGTCGGAGTTTTGACTCAGCATTATAGATTGTTAAATCCCAACACTCCTACTCCTATTCCTGATGGGCATTTCTGTCGCAATAAAATGTATTCCTGTAGTTAAGATATGAATAAACAAATATTTAACAAATCAAGTTGTTTATTTTCAGCAGTTTACAATGTGTACATGACTGTATATTTGGAATTTTTGAATTTTAACTACAACATTGTTGTACATTGTTGCCCTTAAAGATTACAACCGTATGGGGGACTAGATAGATTCAGACATAAACATGCGAAAATATTCAACTCATATCTCTTAAATACACAATAAAAACTACAAAATTTACAGCAATTATTCTTTTGTTCATAGAAATAGGCCGTTTAGGAAAACTCCATTGATAAATTATTCCCATTAGATAATACTGGGCAGTGGCCTATTAACATGATTGACAAAATATTGTGCCTCAAACTCACAGTATTCCTAATAGACCTGAAACTTTCACACGGATCCTAACATCCCTAACAATTTGTAATCCTTGATGTATCTCTATGAACTTATGCAAACCATAATTTCCTGAATAAATAGTTCGCTCATTGTGAGTCACACAATAACATTCACAATGAAATATAGTCATAAAGATCATATAACCATTAAATAATTATCCACCTAACCCCTCCTCGGTCAGAAATCCGGTACCCATCCACACCCGGTGCAGAGTTTGGTCCCCGCGCAGTGCGTCTCGGTCATGCGCGTGCACTGCTCCTTGCGCTCGATCACGTCGCAGGGCAGGTAGGTGTGGGTGGCGTCGCAGTAGGGCGGGTCCTTGGTGTACTTACATCCACAGATCTGGTGCAGAACCTGGTTCTTCTTCACGGTCCACTGAATCGGCTTAATGCCTGTACCCACATGGGAACCTGCAATAAGATAGGACTGACTCTACAAATTATGCAATTATATATGGGAACCTATGATAGAATTGGTTCTAATATACAAAAATATAACATTTTATCCTCTCTTTCAATAGATTTCTCACCAAAAAAAATCTCCCTTGGACTCTTTAGCACGTCTCACGTCTCTTTCAATAATTAGGCCTTAAAGAAAATGTGCTCAGGTAACCCGACCTACCCTAATTTTTGGCCCTACCCTAACTTTTTTCGTAACAATTTTTCGTTCAAAATTTGTTTAAATCAAAAAGAATTGGTAAGGTAAGTATGAAACAGCATGGAACAATTATTTTAGATGCTAAAAATTGTTTTAGGTTTCAGTGTTTTTTCAATTTTCAACACTGCCTGGGCCTATTTGGTATGCAAAAAAAAAAAAAAAAAAGGGGGGGGGGGGTGGAGGGAAAGAATTCTACCTACCTACCCTAATTTTTTTTACCTATGTTACCTGAACACAACAATTTTCTTTTGCCTTATGTACAAAAGATATTTTGATTAAAAACATGTTTTCCGCTTATTTTCTCTTGAATTTCTACATTTAATTAAATTGTTTTTCCACAAATTTCACTAATTTTCTTCGAGGGGGGAGGCAATGAAAGTTCTTATTTTCTTTAAGTCTATTGTAGTTTCCCTTTGTAATAAATATACTTACCGTCACACCAAGGCTGTTTCTTGCTAAGACCACACGCACACCATAACTTCTTCTCTCCTACTTTTAAGCCTTTGAGATTATGTGGGCCATACTGAAAGACAATTGAGGACACCTTATGAAATAAAGTCAGGCCAGTAGTCAGTGAATGAAATGAAGAGCAGGTATGAAAATCAAATAGCAGGTGAATAGCCTGCTAAATACATTTTGTCGAACATTACAAAGAGGTGTGTTTAGGCGTGTGGGGTGGTGTAGGGGTCAGAGTGTCTGTCTGTTGCGTGGGCGGCCCGGGTTCAAGTCTGGGCTGAGGTGGTCTGGCTGCTACTCCCCTCTGCATGTCTCCCTGTGACAACAACAGGGTTATCAAAGGCTCCTAGTGGGCCACCAGCTGTTGTGTGTAGGGCCCTGCCTATGGGACCCTGCACATTAAAGAACACCTGCCTCGGTAAATGTGTAGGGGTATGGTCTCTATCTTCTCATAGATTCGTTCATTCCATAGATACAATCAACGACAGTATTGTCAAACCTTGTTCTCGCCCTGATATGACCTAACTTAGATGTTGCTACGGCGTTAAACCCCAATAACCAACCAAGAGGGGTGAAAATATCATAAATTCGGATTTAATTATAAATCCCAATATAAATCGCCATGAAATATTGAGCTAATTTCTTAAGTTATGGGATGAATCCGCATACCCAATTTATTTTTTTCTTTATGAATGTATTTCCTTTCATTATAAGGGGGGAGGTTAGGATTGCCCCCCCCCCCCCCTCAGAGCATGGGCACTGCATCCGTCCCTGCCATCGACCTATATTAATGAATTATAGATTATAATTGTTAACAATACTTTACCATTGGCACAGCAGGATAAAGCGTTTCCTCCTTATCCTTTTGTGGGGTATTACAATCATCCTTATGATTATTTGCCATAATTCCCTGACAAAATCTAATATCAATGAATATAACTTGTATTATCTATCAATATCATTAAATGCAGCAACGGGAATGTCAATACATGAATACTGGAAGATTAGACAAATCCCGGACTTATATTTTTGTGTCACAGGGTGCAAAACCACGCCCAAATTCCAAGCCAGATTCTGAAATGTTCAATCAATGTGAGTGTCTGATCGTGAACGTCAAGGTTGGGCAGTTCATGGACAGAAAACTAAATGATTTCGGAGCGGATCAGATTATTCTGGCTTTCTAACTTCAAGATAAATGTCAGGACATTGTGTATGCCATATTTTAGCTATATTTGTTCCGTGACAAAAGCAGGAACACCGATTTTCTAAATGACAGATGACCCACATGTGTCCGCTCGAGCAAAACGTAAACAGGATGTGGATCACGGTGTCTCAAACTTGCTTGGCCCTAAAATGAACTTTTTCTACAAAAATCTCACTAATACTATACAAAACATATGAAACACTCACGATATAAATAAATATTTTGTCTTTAAATCGTATGGTCTAAAGTAAAGGAAACTGTCACCAGAAAACCGATTTCTAAAACTATTTTTGGGACATCATTTCTGGACACACAAATCCAACATGGCGGGCAATGGAGCGGGAGATTGGTGTTTGATCGAGAGTGATCCCGGCGTATTTACAGAATTAATCCGCGGATTTGGTAAGTAACACAACTTTATGATACACGAAATACGTTTGGTTTATTTTGCCAAGCGATAAGACTGGACATGATGTCGTTTTGTTGCAATCCCCATCTGACACCTTGGCTCCTGTCCCCACGCCGCTTCAGCCTTCACTGTGATAAAGCCGGTAGTTTCACAATGACTGAGTATGACTTGCAGTCAGTTCTTGCAGTGTGCGTTTCTCAAAGAAGGTACAGGAGAGAAGTTAAATAGTAGTTGACGCAATTTTGACAATACCAGTATTTTATAAGAAATAGAATAGATACAGCCACATTGTCCTGCACTTAGAATACGGGGGAATAACTTTCAAATCATGTTTTGCCTTCCCCAACCCCTCAGCTCTGCACAGCCTCACTCAGTACTCAGTCCCAGAGGCCAAGTGATACATTACCAGCCTTTCTTTTTCTGATAGATTCATAGAATTTTGGCCCGTGAGAGAAAACTGGCGACAGAATGTGGTCCATGTTTATGGCTGCCTCCTTCTGTTCACTAAAGCGAACATATATTAGTAGATCTTATTCTAAGTTAATCTAAGTTGTGGAGAACTTGCTGGGAAAAAAAGTAAATTCATTGAAGTCATTCTGACATAGCTCCCATTATTTATTTGAATTTTGAGGGAACAGTTTTCTTTGTCGGATGCACACTTCTTTTTGTTAACTTTGCATGCGATATATTTATGGAAAATTATTTATTTTGGACATTATTTATTTCTTTTAACAGGAGTCGATGGCGTTCAAGTGGAAGAAATCTGGAGTCTTGATGATGACAGCTTCACAAACCTGAGGTGAAAACATTTGATATGAATAATAATGATTTTTATGAAAAAGATACATTTCGAATTTTGTTCTCAAAATAGATTTATGTGAAAATCAATAAATAGTTAAAAATATGTCATTCCTCTTTCTTCTCAGACCAGTCCATGGCCTCATATTCCTCTTCAAATGGAAACCTGATGACGTCATAGATGGATCCATCGTCAAAGACAGTCGGCTGGAGAAAATCTTCTTTGCCAAACAGGTATAAACTATGTCAACAATATTTTTAAAAAGGCAAAAAAAGGGTGTTTTAGGAAAACATGCAGCGTGGATTCAGGAAGGTAAATCAAAATCCAAAGAAAGGGGTCATATTCAAGTAAATTTGTTTTTTTTTTACTTTTCTTCCTAAGACAAGTACAACACCCTGATTGAAAGTCCATATTCTGTTGTAAGGAGATGAAGAGTACGGTCACCAAAGCTATAGTGTCGGATGTTCAGTCTATAGAACACCAACCAGACATGACATTGGACAAGTAGTTTCTTTTGCGCTGGCCTCGTTCTTTATTTGGAGCCAATTTGTAACAATTATGTCACTGCCCACAGGACTGCACTGTCCAAGCAAGAGCAGGACCATAATGTGAGCCCCCATTATTAATTTAGCCATGTATGACAGCCCCACCTCCCTCCCCACATATGCACACTTCCATCCATAAATAGCGCCGATACCCAGTGTAGGGGAGCGGACTTCTTCTTAAGATATAATTTGAAATTTCTTTGTAGGTGATAAACAATGCGTGTGCGACTCAGGCCATCCTGAGCGTATTGCTCAACTCGACCCACGAAGACGTCAAACTGGGCGAGACACTCACCAACTTCAAGGAGTTCGTCCAAGGCTTCGACCCCGCTGTAAGTTTTAACTTTGTTATAGAATTCAATTTTGTGTAAGCTATAGATATTGTGCACATGACGTAACACCTCCCAAAATGTCCATGTCGATTCATGTTAACCGAACTCAGAAAATATATGATTATCTGAATTTGCGATTTATGAATTTCATAGTTAAAGGAATACCATAATTATTATCACCACGTGGTGATCACCAAAGAGTGATTACGTGACCATGTCTGACAAGATCTAGACATACCTTAAGTTTTACTTTTTTCCCATAACAGTTTAAGTATGAAAGTTATTGAAAAGTAAAACTTTGACGAAGATTTTAAATTCTAAAACTAAACTATTTTGATAACTTTAACGTCACTTAACACAGAAATCTTCACAAAATCCATAGACGTTAGTCTTTCAACTTGAAATATCCTGTGTTGTTGACACGTTTATTTAATAATACTAATATTGCCAAACACTTTTTTTCAGACAAAGGGTCTCAGCCTCAGTAACTCTGACGTCATCAGACAAGTCCACAACAGCTTTGCAAGGTAGGTAAAAAACATGGAATAATGTATTCATAGAAGTAGACACCTCTATTTCTACGAAATGAATATTGATTAATCTATATTTATACAGTGTAGTTCACACTCACTTTAGGTGTAATATTTAAAGCAGAGAATATCAACATTTATTACCTTTACAGACACAGTGTAGGTTTTTTCTGTCAAATGGAAGACCATTTGTAAACGAGGTGTTGATCAAAAAACAATTGAATACAACATTTAACAAAAATATGTATAAAATTAAAAGATGCTCACATTGTAAAGATTGCAATAGTGTCCTTTCCATTCTCAGGTCATAGTTTGGTTATGTAGAAAAAAACGTCACTTGAAATTATGTTTGTCTTTTTTTACCAGACAGCAGATGTTTGAGTTTGACCAGAAGATGGCCCAGAAGGACGACGACGTGTTCCACTTTGTGGGCTACATGCCGGTGGACGGTCGGCTGTACGAGCTCGACGGGCTCAAGGAGGGACCCATCGACCATGGTACGGAACAGGTTTTAACATTATAATCCCATTCAAGGATGTAATTATTTGGATTTTTGTCTGAATTGCGTAATGTATGACATTTTGGAGATCAAGATGAGAAATAAATATATTCTTCTAGTTATGAAGCTTACATATCTATCTTAATGGACAGCAAACAAACATGGGAAATACAATGTAAGTGAAGTGGACAAAAAATCAGTTTAATACACCTTTACCATGGACCTGCGCAGTTAAAATTTGATACACCAGCAGGGATTTTCCTTAACACAGAGTTACTTACTAGTACCGTGTACTTGTGAAAATCCTGCCGGGCTATTGCAATTTTTCAGCAACTAGCCCAATAGACTAGTGAAAATCTTAAATATTTTGAATAAGGACTTCATATGGGCAATGCCCAAGTGTATCTATGATCTGGGCTAGTGAAAACATAGTTCCACTATAAATATAGCCTCGAGGACTAGTGGACAAGAAAGTTAAGGAAAACCTGCACCAGGAAAAAGATGTATGGTTGCAATCATTCCTGATTCAGGTGCGGTAGCCGCTGGGTCAGACTGGCTGGCGACCGTTCGACCCATCATCGAGAAGCGCATCCAGCGATACAGCGCGGACGAAATCCACTTTAACCTGATGGCAGTGGTCAGTGACCGTAAGATGACCTACCAGAAACGGATAGACACCATCCAGTCAGAGATGCAGGTCAGGAACCATTTAATGATTTAGGGTGGTATAAAAAGCACATATATTTCAAGAAAAAATCTAAGTCTTAAATGCTGTTAGATCAAATTTTAGGGAGCACTTTATAAAACGTTTGGGTCCTTTCACTGGGGGAAATACCAGCCTAAAATGAGGGGATGGGTACCTTGTATGTCAAAAGGGGTGATGCCGCATTCCACAGACCTAGGAATATACATGAAAACGTTCGTCGACAGCTCTTCGAAGCCACTGTTGCTGTAGGTAGAAGTATATGCTATGGTACAGCTGAGAAGCTTACGCCTGTGACTGAGAAACATTAATTTGAGCTGGCAATGCCCAAAGAATCATATCCTTTTCCTATAAAGCGCTTTACTTGCTTTTGCCAATGGGAATAAATAGAGAACTGGGAAATGGGAATATACACATTAAGTGGATTTTTCTGGCAAGCTTTAAGATGCTGGTATCCAGACTACTGTAGTAAAGAAAACACTGGTTCTCTATAAAACAAAGCCATAGTTTAGTCCATGTGAACGTCATGATTTTATCAATTGTAACGGGACTGCACCAACTGCAAAGTCGTGTATAGATGCGGAGCCCCTAATGCTTTAAGTTCCTATGTGGGAAAGTATCTTTGTTGATATCGTAGAACTCAACCGGTTGTTAATGATTAATCATACTTTCTCAGGAGAGCGGTATGGAGACGGACGACCTCCACTCGGAGGTCAGCAAACTGAAGATCCTCATGTCGGAAGAGGAACAGAAGATGCAGCGATACAAGGTGAGAACAAAATTTGAAATATAGTGTGAACACAGAACCTTCATCCTAGATTATTTCAAGGATCTAAGTTTTGCAGATCAGCAGAATTCAGATTTTCCATAACATATTCAGATACCAAGTTTCTATTTTCACAAAAAGATCAAGAGAATAAATCGGGGAATAGTATTTTGCCTTACATATTAAGCTTGCAACATGAGTTGGCTACAGTACAGGGTAAATTTGTTTTGTAGTTTAATTCGCGTTTCTACAAGTTGATTGTACTGATAGCATATGAAAAAGGATGTGTATAAACTGGTATTTTCATTTTGAATCGACAGGAAATGTTTCCTATTGATAAAGCACTATAACTCATATTTGTAATCATAAGTCTTCATGTGACTTTGCAAACCTGACCAGGGTTTAAACTAAATCGGTGCATAATTCGCCCAATTGTTCCAAAAGACTCAGCCGATTTTTGCATTGATCACACCTTGGATTGATGAGCTATCAGTTGAAAATGAAACATACATGCTTCATCTGAATGCAAAAATCCGGCCAACAATTTTCTGAGAATCAGACAATTTCAGCGCCGACGAGTGTGTATGCTGTTTAACTAGTTGGCTTCAAATCGTATATAATTATGTTATCTTATTTATTTTTGCCCAGATTGAGAACGTGCGTCGCCGCCACAACTACCTGCCCTTCATCATGGAGCTGCTCAAGATCCTGGCCCAGGACGGCAAACTCGTCAGTCTAGTGGAAAAGGTACGCCTCGGTTTACCATCCAACATAATGCGTAGAGATTCCATTATCAGGGATGTAAGTTGAGTACAGTGAACAAATTGGAAATATCATTAAACAAATCTGAATGTGTCTTATAATATTGTGAAAATTCTAAATATCAAATTTTGAAACCGATATTTTGGGGTGCTGGAGAGAAAAAATAGGAAATCCGACAAAAATCAGAAAACTAACATCCCTGCATTATTCCTTCCTGATTTGTTTTTCCCTATATTTTGCTATATATATCCCCCCTACCATATCATACTGTTTTCATAATATTTTGTAATCAATTATCTATAAATTATACTTAACATTTGTGTATATACATAGCAGTTTAAAAAACCTAATTTCATGGGAAAATTATAACGTTTGATTTCAGGTAACAGAAATAGTAATTTACAGGTAGCCAGTATTCAGGGAATTTGGGCATTCTCTTTCTGACTTCACTAGCATCCCTTATTGAAGTTAATTCAATGTCTAGACTAGAAAATATGGTAATTAAACAAGAGTTGTTTCATAATGAAACAGATGTTTTATGTTCCTATCGAACCATATCTTATTTCATTCTACTTTTCAGGCCAAAGAAAAAGTGGCAGAGAAGAAGAAGTTAAAAGAGAAGTCTCAGGAAGTCAAGTCGTAACTTTGTGTCTAATGTAACCCTCCAAACCCCTCAATCGGCCAGTTGTGTCTATACGCTTATTTATTGTTTGTCGGTCTTTTGGCGAATCAGTCCGCGAGTGGGTCTTAGCGCGTATACGTGGTTATGTACAAGTTGACAGGAATTATTGTATGATTTGTTGATAGTCTGGCAAGGCAACATGGTTGCAAAAATTTATCAATTTAATTGAATTCGTGTAACATTTCTATTAATTCCTGGGTTTGAAATGGATAAATTGAAAAAGTAAAATTTTCCCTCTGATTCACCCTCCTTCCTCCCTAGGCCTGACCATAGACAGACTTGGAGTAAATGTAAATTGTATATGTGTAGAAAAATATTAGAAAATATAATGTAATAATTACAGAAGTTAAATGCTCATGATGTGTCAATAATGGGAGAACTTATTGCACATTGCGTGCTTCCCAGTCAATCAAGTGTTGTACTTTAGCTGTTCAGAAGTCTCCAAAATATATAGCGTGGGACGTTTTTTCTATCCTTTACATAATTGGAAATTTAATCACTTTTCCTTAAAACTCTGCGAATGAGCTTTGACAGGTATAGATGATACTTAAAAACTAGATATGTTCTAGTTTCTACAGTTCGTAGGTTAGATGGTGCGAGAGTTGTCTTTGCCTGAATTGGTTGTTTCAATTGACATGTAATGGTCCATATCCTCAAGCTAGAGGTACTCACAAACATTTCCATAAACTTGTACGTATTATTCAGACTATATGGTATATAGGAACACGTAAAGTGTTGTGAAGGTACCTGATGACTTGTTTTCTTCTCTACAATAAAATAATATAAATCTACCCCTTTTTCGTGTCTATATAATTTCTTCGTGTTTATTACAGCCTAGCGTGTCAACTAAGAATTTATTTTGCATTATATGACATATTCGGATAGCTTGATAATGCTTGAAAATTTATCCACGTAAATATCTACCTTCACAGTATTTTTAAAAGGCTGTACATTTGAGTTCATGAGATTTCAAATAAACTTCGACCAAATGAACAATCTTGTGATATCCGAAAACGCCGCTTTTGCAAGTTATTTAATACGTTCCATATTGAAAATAAACACGTAATTTGTCTATCAGGTTTTATTTCTCCTAGATTCAAAATAAAGATATCTGTGTCACAGTATGTGTTATTTACTGACAAACAATCGGTATGCTATGAAATGGAAAGGGGTGACTAATGATTTGGTATGATCGGTTAAGCACAGATTCTTATTTAAGACCTTTGCCTGTTGTGTGTGATAATATGAAGTTATGAGTGATTCGTCCCAGCATGCACCGCTTCGTGGTGGATCGCGATATACAAAGTACGTAAAGTGTCTCAGTCGGAGTCTTCGTCATCCTCGTCGCCCGCTTTGATACCACCGAAGACCTCGGTCGGAATAGCTTGCTTCTGCAGTGGCACCTCTGTGGAGAAATTAATGAATATTTTAATCTAAAATAATGAAATATCACAATGTAAAATATCTGGAATATACAACGCTACCTCTCTGTTCAGAGATATCGACAAATATTTCTATGTAAAATATTGCAATGAAAAAATTTATACTGATTATAAGATCAAATTTGTTCACCAAATGTAGGCGCTGCTAATATTCTGACGGTTTTTTAAAAGTTGTTATTCTACAATCAGTTAAACATTTTGATGCAAATTCATGTTTTCGTGATAGCATTGCTTACTTATCTGGAGTGTAGTATGGAAAATGATGAAATTACGAATTTGCATATTACACCGTTCAAATTTAAGATTAAAATGATTATACGTTCATTGTTGCATTACGTTGACCATGGCCGATAATTATGGATCAGGGCCGACAATACTTAAAGAAAACACTGCTTAATTGGCCTGGGTGGCCGACGACTTTTTTGGCCGTCATTTCTGCTATTTTTGGCTCTCATTCTTCAAGTATTCAGCCCGACTTTTTCGGCCGTCATTTCTGTTATTTTCGGCCGTCATTTCGACTATTTTCGGCCGTCATTTACACTAATATTTTTGGCCGACTGATATCATCAGGGCCGACCAATTTTTTTCACTCTTGGCCCTGATGGCCGAGAACCAAAAAAGTCTCAAACACTGTAGCCGTGGGCCTACCTTCGATCTCTTCGTCCTCGTCACTCGAGTCGTCAGTGTCGATGTTGATCTCCTCGGGGTTGGCCTCCTTCGTCAGCTCGCCCAGCTCCTCCGTCGTCGTGTTACTCCTGGAAACATGGAAATTAGAGAAAAATGAAAAATTGTCATAATTCCGGATGTCCATGGTTTTTCGAAATTTAACTTAAGACTTTTTGAAGACCAAGCTTTGAAAATATACTCATGAAATAGATTTTGTATTATATGATATGAGAAAATAATTATGTCTTCAAAACTTTGAGAAAGAAAACTGTCAAATCTAATGCCAATATAAGACCTAACATAAGACCTCTAATGAGAACCCTGTAATCAAGTTCTACAACTCTGATACCGTTTGAATTAAGGCAGTTTGGTTGGAAGGGTGTGGAGTGCTGAACAACAGACTCGTTCCCCTAGCTATCATTACCTTCGGGGAAAATATATTCCTACTATGACTATTGATATTACTTCTAGGTAAAGTGATATTTAAACAAGCGCCTCACCTGACGAAGAGGATGCCCTTATCGGGCTTGGCCTGGTCGGCGATCGACTCCTCTGCCAGTTGTCGCGCGCGCTCCTCCAACTTCTGCATCTCGTTCTTCTCCGCCTCCGCCGCTGAAAAACGGGGAACAGTTGGAGTATTCATTGTGGGATTAGGGTTGACAGAATGGTTGGGATGTACATTGTGGGATTAGGATTGACAGTTAAGTGGGGTTAATCAGTGCTATTTAATGTCTGTAAGCGGGATATCCGAAATACGAACTTTGTAAAACCAACACCCATGTCTACATCAAAATAATTTTATACAATGGCAGAAAATTAAAAACTTTAACGTATTACATACAGAACTCATATGGCTACAAATATTTATAAGAATTTGTAAATGCCTCTAGTTGGAACCAGTTCATTTGAAATGATACCATCTCAAATTGAATTTGGAACTTTAGGGCTTTAAGAGCGAACCCTACGCCACGTTGAGACTTACACTCTCAAGCACAAACTTTAGGGATTTAGCCCTAACACTTTAAGTCTGCGACCTAATAGAATGGATGGAATATCCATATTTCGATTACAAATCAGTGACCTACCTGCTCCACCGGCGTTGATGGCATCTGTCTGTTTGGCGGCCAACATCTGAGACGACATGAAGTTGACCTGAAGATAAAGACAAATTTTATTGAGCTCGTGTAAACAATAATATGCATGTACAGAGAGGGTTTCCAGATTTCAGGTTTTCAAGTATTTCATTAAGTAAAGTAAGGATTTATGTTTGACACAAATATGGTGAGGTCATATATGTAGAATAAGTTATGTTATCCGGAACGTTCAAGTATTGTCCACAGGCAAAGCTGCCAGTCCCTATCATCTGATGATAGGAAAGGGAAAGCCACAATATTTTTGTGAAATTTCTCGGCCAATTATATTTTCTTGTGACAATTTCTCCAAAATATTTTAATTAGAGCAATCTATCAATCTTTACCTTCTCTATATCTATATAGTTAATGGAGGCTCTCTGGAACTAAAGAGTAAATGATGTGTAGGTGGGAGCAACCTGTGTGTCGTTAGGCAACTATTAGGTCCATACCCAACGCCAAAATCTGAGGGGGCTCCTGGAAAGCCTGAGGGCTTGCAGGTGATACTAGAGGGTTCGAAGTAAATCTGAGGGAGTTCAAGCTGACAATTCTGGTCAAATTTGCTATATTAAAATCACAAGACGTAAACTTCTTAAAAGTCTCAGGGGATTCCAGAAACCCTCGGAACCTCCCTTGGGTAAAGCACTGCAACTATTGTATTATACTCATACATAAACTTCCCTTTGTATTTTTCTGTACACAAACTGTATCCCACTGACCTGTGTGTTGTAAGTGGCCTGCACGCTCCGCTTTATCCGCAGCATCTCCCGCACCGTGTCCTCGTTACCGTGCTTGATCTCGAACTCCTTCCACGCCGCCCAGAACTGGGGTGATACCTGCAGAAAAGAAATAACGAAAAATTAATTGTTTTAAACATTAATATTGTTATAAAATTGAGATTTTCTGCATCAGAATAATGTTAATATCAATTTCCCCTAATTTGGTTTCAAAGATGCAATTTCATTTCATGCCCTCTTATAAATTGGAAAAAAAAAAAAAAAATCAGATTTTTTTTTTCATAGACTGTGAATTGGATTCTTTAGTCTTTGACCTTATATCTTAAATAACATGGGGGAATTTGGTCAAATTCTGTTTGAGATTCCTATAGCTGCTACACTATGACCATATCCTAAAGATGCATACTTCAATTGGGGTAAATATTTAAAAGGGAAAATGATAAAAAAAAACTCTTGTTGAACATACCCTTGGGTCACAGATTTGAGAACAGTGGGCGTAGATGGCCCGTGCTCGGTCGATCTCCCCGAGTCGTTTCTCGAGGTCAGCAAACCGAATACACATCTCACGAGCCTGCATGTCGGGTAAGACGTCCAACGACTTCTCGTAGATAGCGCGTGTGTGGGTCACGCCATATATCTCTGCAGCACGCTTTATGTAAATGTTGAACATCTGAAAGAAAAATTGACATTGATATATTGAACAAATACACATGTAACACAATAGAGTAACGCATTAGAATTGGACACAAGACAGTTTGTTGTTTGTATAGTTTTTGAAGTTCATCTTAAAGGGGTTAAACATCACGTAATTAATCACATGTATATAACTTTCCTCTCTAAAACAAAACCTTCTTTTGTTAAAAGAAAGGTGCATTTTAATCAAAAGAAACATTCAATGTCTCTTAAGGTTGGTGAGGTTGTCACGGTATGCTCATATTTGGTGTCAACAAGGTGATCTGCCACCTTGATTCCCTCCTCATTGGTCAGTTTTGTTTGCTGAGAACAGAGGCTGAGAGTATGAGGTGATTGCAAGATCCTAAAAATGTCTACCATAGTAGGTTATTTTTTTGTGATTTGTGGCCAACCACAATTTACTGTAATTTCATTCACATTCAACGTCTTATGGTTTTGGATGCCTCTAATTTTCTCGACAGGAGGGATTATTGCTGTCCTTTCTCTAGTTGTGACAATTCATTCACATTTACTTACCTCGTATTGTTCTTCGGGCAGGACGGCGGTGGTGGCCCGGTCATAGACGGCCATGGCGTGTCGCGCCAAGCCGTGGTCCTCCTCCAGACGGGCATACAGCAGGTACAGCGCTGACGGGGAAATTCAAGCATTAAGTCAGTTTTTCAGGTTCCTTGATTCATTAAGACTAAAGAGGGCAGTTTACTATTTGACGGGTTTGCCTCATCTAACTCATGAAATGTAATAATAAATATTTCAATGGTTTTATTATTACGTTCTATTACTAATTACTGACAAGTGATAAACGAAGAACTATAATTATATGATTCGTTGAAAAAATAGAGCTGTTGCCAGATTACGTAATCTTTATTTTACATAAAGTTTGAGGTACTTACTTTTGGCGAATTTTTCAGGGCAGTTCTCAAGGCATTGCTCGAACAAATCACGAGCTCTTTCCAATTTACTTCCACCCTGTAATAAGAGAAAAATCACCGTAACAACTGTACTGATGTGGCGTCAGTCCTAGCTAAAAGAAACTATATGTATAAAACAGTGTCAGGATTGAAATAGAACCCCTCCCTGATGTGCTTGGAGAGCGAAGGCTAGCTCTCGAGATGATGTGCGGTTTAATAACGAGAAGACTGCGATTTGGACTGGCTCACTTAACGGAATAATGAGTTGAAGAATAATGCTTAATTACTCCTCTACAATTGACGCTAAAGTTAACCTCTATAGTTCAAAACATGAAGCAATATGCATTTGGTTTTTTTTTTTGATCATGTAGATGTATTGTACTTTCTTTTTAATCTATGGGGGTGAAACAGAAACACTGATGTGCTCATCGAACTGGAAATCGACTAAGCAACCAAACCTGCCAGGGATAAAATATGGAAGGAGATACTCCCATAGGGAATCATAGTAGTTTGGAACAGATTTCTTTTCGTTTTCAGTCGAGTCGTACTATAGATGGTTTCTTCTTACACTGAATACTATCAAAATGAATCAGTATATCAACCCATTAGTGATAAATGGATAAAACATGTTTACTCACATATCGCTCAATGAACTTGGTAAGGTAGGTGTTCCAGATGTCGTAGACGTTGGGCCAGCGGAACAGAGCGATGCCCTTCTCGTACGCCTTGAATGCCTCCTCGAAGTAGTTGTGTTCTTCGAGGAACATGCCATAGTTAATGGTGATCTGTGGTGTCGCTATTCGTAGGTCGATAATTCGGTCGTACACAGCCTTACACGACTGAAAAAGATACAAATCAAAACATAAATTCAATTATCAACAGTATCAATGAACAGTGTCCGTTCATATACTTGACTTATACAAGAAATATTCTCGAAGGTAGGGTGGGGGATTCCTTGCAAGAGTTGCTCAGTAGCCCAGAGTGGGACAGTTTTTACCTCATTTGATTGGTCAGTCCTTATCTCTAACCTGATCTGTCCCCCTCTGGCCTTAGTAACAGTCATGAGTGACCTTGCATGACTGTAAATAAGGACTTCCCTGACCCAGATAAAGCTACGATACCTACATGTCTTTAAGAATCGAGAGAATATCACACGCTAGAACACATTACACTCCAGAGACTTGTTATAGAGTTGATTTTCTTCAACCTCCAGTTTGTTTCGGTATACCACCTTGTAATTACATTATACCTAACGTTAAAGTCTAAACTCACCTTGTGACTACCGGTAGATTGTATCTACACTCACTTTAAAGGTACCGAAGCTCTCCTCGAGGTCGGCGTACATAGACCAAACCTTGAATGACTTGTAGAATCGGTTCTGGACCACCTCCGTCTCTTTGTGACTACATAATAACTATTAAACGTTAAAGTCTACACTCACCTTAAAGGTACCGAAGCTTTCCTCGAGGTCGGCGTACATAGACCAGACCTTCAGAGACTTGTAGAGTCGGTTCTGTACGACCTCCGTCTCGTCGTGGTACGCCACTTTGTGACTAGGGGGCGCTGTCGCCTTCCGCATCAACTTTAAGGCGTCCTCGTAGTTCCTGTAATACAGATCAATCAAGGTTATCCATAGTCTGTCCCTGACCTACTTAGCTTTTATATAATAGGTCCGTACACCCACACACAGCCCATGGCCCTCAATGGTCAGCTGAAAAATGTGCATATCATGGCAGGACTATTTCCAATGGGTAGTCTATTCATAGTATGAGTAACACCTTTGATGGTGATGTAACTGATGGCTCTTTATGGTCCCCTCTTGCCATAAACCAGCAGCTGCAAAGCACACTGGGATACAGGGTGGAATTCTCACCTAAAATGGTTGCTAATTCAAAGTCCCAGTTTGAGAAACACAGCAATATTCGGGTTTAGTGACATAGTTTAGCGCGTTTTATCTAATCGTATCTTATGACAGTATGCTCAAGTGACAGAATAGGGTCTTTTCTTTAGCACTGGGCTGTTTTATATGTGTTTTAGTCCGATCACTGTGTGTTTCACTTACTCGTGTCTGATCTCCATCTCGGCCCACTCGCACCACACCGAGGCCAGGTCCATCACGTGCTTGTACTCCACCTTCGTCGCCTTGTCGAATATCACACGGGCCTGGAAAATAGGCATGCACAGATATAAGCACAGGATTTTATATTCAGATTGAACAGTAAAGTTTTTTATATTTGATTGTAAATGATATTAAAGGTACTATAATTGGCTTTCAGGTATCCTTTATGGCCCAAAAAAATCAATCAGGTAGATCTGGAACTCCTTAAATTTCATTTCAAACCCAATAAATAATTAATGAAATCAGCTTTCAGGTATCCACTCATTCAAAGAACAAGATATTACTTTGTAAAGAAGATATCTTGATGATTATGTTTTATATTATTCTAGGGGTTAGTAATTCAGGGGTCGAAATAGCTCTAGAAAATCCATTGTGCTCCCAGATTTTCTTGTTAAGGCCCTTAGAAAATCCAACATTTTGATAAAAAAGGATTGTCTGGACCATTTAGTACTAGGATCGGGCCCCCAAGTTTTTTAAATAGGGGGCCCGACTGGCCCCTAAATACATGTGCATGTAACTTATTTCGACCCCTGCAGTATTGTCCCTAATACTCATAAATAGATTAGTCAGTTTGTCCTTACGTCTTCTATTTGTTCCGCGTCTTCGTAGAATTTGGCGAAGGAGACCCAAAGTGTGTAGAGTTTACCAGTGGCCAGTTTGGGGTCGATTGTCTGAACCGCCTCTGTATATGTGTTGATCACCTGCAACGAGAGACGGAAGGGTTAGCAAAGGATTCAGAGTATGGAAAGAAAAGATTACTGAAACTTGCAAAAATAAACCCTCAAGAAGTCTGTCAAAGGGCATATTACATGTCGGTTATTTTCTCCCCTCCCCTTTTTGGGTCGGTTATTATTTTACATTTTCAACATCCTTCACATACTCTGTGTAGATTTGATTGTTACATCTACTTCTTGAACTACATACAACGTTATCTATAAAAGATTCACGGCCAATTATCTCTTTTCTTTTAATAGGAGAAATTCTCTCGAAAACAGGCAGGAAACCTATATTTTTTATTTGGCCAGTCCCATCCAGTTATTCATGACCAATAGAAAGTATGGATACATCTTAAGGATATTTTCATTAAATCTTGAGACGACGCACTACAGTTTTACACGCATTAGATACTTATTTTGTGGGATAAACTCTAAGACTACGCCATGAACTCACCTCTCGTGGTTTGCCCTCCAACAGCTGAACTCGTTTCTGCCACTCGTGGACATTGTGTGGGTTTTGACGAAGGAGCACGCTAAAGAACAAGACCAAAATGATTTTTGTTAGAACTTGGATAAAATTCTTATTTCATTCTCGTTGGTCAATTACTTTTTTCTTACTACTAACAAGTAACATTACTTCTTTTGTTGGGTTCCGTACAAAATTGAAAAATTTTTAAAGGTATATACATGACAATGTGGTAGTTTACCTGAATTAATAATATTCATGGAAGCGATACAATTATCATAACTTTATAATAATATTGTTACTTTATCATGATGTATCTTTATATTATCATGTTTGTTATGTTACATTATAATATATTCATACACTATCGGAAAAACTTGTGTAAGGAAAGAGTCTCACAGATAGTTGGAATACATTATTCAGGGTCCTAATGCAAATTCCATTTCAAATTCCCTGTGTTTTCCCTGAGTTTCCTTGTTCCGCAGCAATTTTTCTCTGTCATATCCAGTATGTTGTTCAAATTTAAAGGCCTCTGCATGCAGACAAAATTTGGACAACCCAACAACAAAAAGTCAAATTCCTAATATTTTGAGAATAAGGAATTTCAGAACCTGGCCAAATGAAATAACCTGTGTTTTGGCAAAATTTGCAAATACCCTTTGTTTTCCCTGTCAGGGAATTCTTTCTGCCATTTCCTCTGTTTTCACTCCGCTGTTGGATCCCTGATTTTTAGAAATATTTTAAAAAGTTGTCTCGGCAGCCCCTACCTGTTGAGCAGGAGCGGCCGGCGCTCCAGGAGGTACTCCAGGCGGGCCAGGCCCACCTCAAGGTCAAGGTCGTCTGAAAAAGTACAAAATACATGTTGGTTTCCTTGAACTCAATTATTTCATGTTAGAAATGTCAAGATGATTTCAAACAAGCACACCCAGAAGAAACTAGATAACTTCAAGATGTTAGTTACAGCATAAAAAAAGTGCCTTTACAACAAATATCAGTGTGATATTGTTTCCTTTGTTCTTATATCTATACCTATGCTTGTACCCTAGGGTTTACTGATCTATACGATTATCATTCAGCTGAAAAGCAGTACTACTTTAAAAGTTGTAGTAAAAACACTGCGGTAAAAAGAACACAGGATACAAATATATTTATTTAATTATCACATAGTACATCAGCCTACAACAATTTGTAAAATCAAGATCGGCGGCAGACCTAGGTCTGAAAAGGCTTCAGGATAATACTTAGTAATAGACTTGTTTAAAGGAAAAAGAAAATTCCTGGAGTTACCATCAACGTACCTTCCTGCGTGGGACCCATCTCAGCAGTCGTCTCCATCTTCGCTTTCAGAATCGACTCTTCAAACTGCGCGTATGCGTCAAACACCTGCGAGAAGTCCCTAATGGTGATCACCGTCTGAATCGCCTCTTCGTAGATGTCGCGGGCCTGAAACGATCAATTCAATGAGTTTGTACTATAGCAGGGAGTAACAATGGAAATGTGTACAATCGGTGATCGAGTTTTCACAAAATTAGGACCACATAAATGGTGAGTTAAGCAGCTTACCAATCGTGAATCAAGCGAAGTTGAGATAAGATATGAATATGGAAAAGAATTATGCACAATTACTGTGGGGATTCCCTAGGAACTGCATCTCATTGAATTTTCTATAAATGTTTCTTGAACTAGGGGGCATTCCATTAAGTACTCATCAAGAGTTTAGTGGGTTGGACATTTTTGAAAATGTGTGTATATTCTAGAACAAATCCTATAGGTGTTTTAATCTAAGGGGGCTGGGGGGATCTGAAATGTACTTATCTACTCATAGGTAAACCCCTGGTATAAAATCATTATTATATAATTTCTTTTAATGATTATGGCCAGCAAAGTAAAATTCAACAGGCATCTAGCCCAGATGTAAACTAATTCAACAAAACAAGGTTGTTACAACCCACCTTCTGGAAGCGCCCACTGCGCGTGTAGTAGTCGGCGAGCGAGTTCCAGAGCAGGCCGACCTGGTCCGTGTAGCGCTTGATGCCCTGCCGAATGATGGGCTCCACCTTCAGCGAAGTCACCTTCCGCGGGTTCTTGGAAATGAGCGCACATAGCTCGTTCCACAGCTACAGGTTGGAGATAAATCATTGATATTTTTATTAGATTTAATAAGAACTACTAGCGCTTTAATTCGGAGGACTATTTACCAATAGGGGCCTACTAATTATAGGACGTCACCAATTCCCCAAGAACGTCCAAACCAGGCCTGGCTTAAAAAAAATCTGTTTCCGGTTGACTGCCCGACTGGGTCCAAAAGGGCTGACTGAATTATTTTTTTCTCGTTTTCCTCAAAAAGGGTTGTTTTTTTTAATACAAAAACTTCAAGTACTTTCCCTACCCCCCAAAAAAAATTCTTAAACAAAAAAATTCCCTGACCGCCCAATTGGCCCTTTTAAAGCCAGTCGGTCCACCGAAAACAATATTTCTAAGGATTGCCAAATGGTCAAGGGTTAGAATCAACCAACGAGCTCTCTCTCCCAAGACCGATCAGTTCCACCCACCTGATGTTTGGACTTGCCCTCCTTTGATACAAAGGTCTCATCGTTTATGATCGCTGCAAGTTTGACCGCGGCCTCGTCCAGGTGGTCGATCGACACCAGGTAGTCGATGTAGGCCTCAGCCTCCTGGGGTGACAACTGGGGGGAAACGAATAAAAGAGAATTAATTGTTGCAACAGTTTACCATGCGTAAATGAACAATTAAAACGATGGGAAAACTGGAAGGAAAAATCAAAACAAAGATAAATTGAAATGGCAAGATGTTCAAAATTTCAAACTCCTGGTACCCGTTCCAGGGTATAATTATTTGAAAAATTTGTTTAAAATATTGGAATATTGAGCAATATAAAATGTTGGTAAGTTAAAGCTAGTGAAACGTCTACATTTCCTATCATCCCGGTTTTTATTTATATGTAAGAAATGTATAACTGGTTTTAATAATGATAAGAAAGTACTGTTAAAATCTGGGGGAAAAAGTGAGAACAGTGAGCACTGCTGTAAAAAGAATGTGTGAAAATCTCACCTTAAGGTATCTGCGGTAGATCCGCACAGCCGTCTCGTGGATGGGGAAAGCGCGTACAAACTTGAGATAGAGCGGCCAGATGCGGTTGTGTTGGGTGATGGGGAGCGCCTGTAGCGCGCGGTCAAAGAGATGTCGGATACGCGTCAACTGACACTGGTCCATCATGAACGAGGCGTAGTCCAACCAGATTCGGGGCATCTGGAATGTGAGCAATGTATGAATTAGTAAAATATATAGATGTGCTTATATTGAAAGCAACAGGAATTTTCCTAAATATTTTGCATTATTTGCTTGGGTCACATATAATTACCATGGAAAAATTAAACAATTATTTTTATATCTTAGTGTGACTGTCAAGCCGGTATACAAGTTGCTAGAATTTGATTCTTTCTTTTTCTCTTTCTTTTTTAAATAGCATTTGATTCATGTCTGCCCTATCTATCCGTTAAAAAACTGCAAAATAGCAACTCTAAAGTATAGAAATGGTATGGGCATGTTGCCTTGAAATGGTTTAATATGATAAATATATTTCATAATTTTTCATAAAGTCGCTAGAGTGACAAATTTAGGAACACGCAATGGCCTATCTAAATTGACGCAGATCTACATAGAATGAAATGAAAATGACATCTCGAGATCTCAAAGATCTAGCATCCCTGAAGATCTAATTAAAAAAAAACAAGGAAAAAAAGAAATATAGCGTTCTATAGAAATCAATGCCTCTTACTTTGTGCATGAAGACCAGCGCCCGCTCAAAGGCATTGTTGACCTCCTCGTACCCGGGGTCAGTGATACAGCGCCCCGCGATCTGCTTTCTCCGCAGCCGCAGATAGTTGTACCACAGTTTGTAACTGAAATATTGAGTGATTATGATAAATAAGTGAATCCAGACAGTTCCATGACGGATCTTATCTAGAAACAAGATCTGGGCTAAATTCCATTCAGTAACTGTTCAGTATCATTGTATGCGATTGAGAAGTATTATTATCCAAAGATTGGTACTGACCAGACCAATATTCTATCACGTGTTTTAATTCATTCAAGCGTAAAGGCTAAAGCAGATCAAATAAAATCTGAGTACCTGGTAGTCTACTTCTTGATATGATTTATTTTTCCTTACTTTTCTTTACTTACAGTTACAGCAATGCAAGTCAACACCTTATGGCGATAATAATACGTTACTTGAATATCATAAAGAAAAAGGTCTAGGGATGTTGCGTTAGTGTTTTTTTTAACTGCATAGCCCCTTACCTTCCAGGCAGTTCTTTGAGCGCCCTCTCGTAGATCCAGTTGACCACGTGTCGCGGGGAGGCCTTCTTGTGTTCTATGTAACGCAGCCATGATTTCACTGAGTAGGGATTCCTCAAAATATCTTCTTCATATGGCAGGTCTTCTTCTTCCTACAAAGATTACAAAACTTTGTATTAGAAATAGAATATGATCGTCGTATTGCATGGGGATAGAAAGACCTAACCTAACTTCATCTTTGTCATTTGGTGTTTACCACTAACACTGGCCTGTAGGCCAATGGCAGACAATTTTAGAACAGGGCCGACAATTTTCACAAAAGTCTAATAGGCCCTGATGGCCGACAGGGAATTTCAGTTTTTTTCTGCATTTTCTGATCATAAGAGTTTAACCTGTAAAATGGAGACTGACACATTTCGGACCCTATCATATGGAGTCAAAATCAGGGCTGACAGAATGCTATCAGGGCCGACAATACCTTGGCATAGTCAGCCCCTTTGGCCAATGGGCCAAAAAGTCGCCAACACTGTCATTGTTAAAACATTATAACTTCTTAAATTGGACCATTTGACAGATTTAGCAATTTTGGAGCTAATCAAAATGCAGTATTGAATAATTCAATCAAGGCAATGAAGGGTTGGATATAATGATAATCATGTTTGGGCTGACAAGCTTAAACATTGCCGTAGGTTCCAGACTTGGTATTTGGCCTTTTTATTTAAAAATATTTGCCCTTTTGTCAAAGGGTATTTTCTAAACTTTACTCTGTAACCTATTACTTTATATTCTTGTTCAGAACTTTATTCTGGAAACATTGTCAGATATATGTAAACCATTTTCTAATTGGTTTGTTTATTTACTTGGAGTATAATTGTAACAAAGGAGTTATCTAAATAAACTTTATTTAACCTAAAAGTTGCATTGTCTGGTCATTTGTCAACAACCGCCAATCCCAGTGGTCGCCTGGGTCTTTTTCCCTAGTAACGTAGCCCGGGGAGCGCTACAATAGGCTACTGTCTTTCGGGAATAAAACAAATTTCTAGGCCCAATTTAATACTTAAAATTAAATCTTATTTCTTAGGCTTAAAAAGAATTGTTGTGCTCAGGCAACCCGACCTAACCTAATATTTTTGTTCTGCTCTAAATTCATTTTGATGTCATTTTTTCTATATAAAAAAAAATCATTGAAATGTAAAAAAAAAAAAAAAAAAAAAAAAAAAAAATCACAAGAAATGATATAGCTTTGATCAAGAGATTTTTTTAGATGCTACAATTTTTTTAGAGGGGGTCTGGAATGGATTCTAAATTTTCAAGAATGCCTGAGTCAATTTGTGTAAGGAAAATTTGTGATAAAGACTTTCCGGATTTCAAGCAGGCAAAGCCAAGAATTATTAATATTAGTTGGTTGGTTGGTTATTGGGGTTTTACGCCGTATCAACATCTAAGGTTATATCGCGGCAAGAACATGATTTTGACAATCCTGTCCTTGATGATCGTATCTATGGAATGATCGAATCTATGAGAAGATAGAGACCATACCCCTACACTTTTACAGGGTCCCATAGGCAGGGCCCTACACACAACAGCTGGTGGTCTACTAGAGACCTTTGATAACCCAGTTGTTGCCACTGGGAGACATGTAGAGGGGGTAGCAGCCAGCCCACCACAGCCCAGACTTGAACCCAGGCCGCCCGCGCAACAGACGGACGCTCTAACCACTACACCACCCAGCACGCCTTTATTAATATTATTATGTAGATTTCATAACATAGATCTAAATGTACTGTACTTTTTTTCTTGAAAATAACTTATGTGCAAGAGCCAAAAATCCGGAAAAGGGAGGTTAAGTGGCATTTCTGTAGATCTGCCCTATTTTTTTTTCGACCAATGACAATGTATATCTAACCTGAACACAACTTCTTTTTTTTATGTAATTTTGTAAACTGAGGTGGGCTTTTCGCCCATTCGGCGAAGGACTAAGGACCGCACGTATCAATGATGATTAATACTGTTTGTTTTCTACCTATTCACTCTAGTTCAACATGAAGTGTGTATCTAAACTAAGATAAAATGCAAAGGAAGCGGAATGGCTTCATGCCGGGTGGGCGATAATATGAGTATTGATTGTTTGGCCGACATCGCCAGAGGTGAAATCGCTGCAAATACACGAATCATACTTACGAAGAAGATATCTTTAGACTGGGGCGCTAACAACATTCTTCTTAATTGTCGTTAACAATATGAATAAACAAAATTCGTCATTTGATGACAGTTTCTGGCGGTTTTTGCGCTTTGTAAATGTTGAAGTTCGCGAAAACAAGACGAACCGGAAGCCGTGTCGACTGAGTCCAAAATTCAATGGGGGTTTAGTATGTGAATGTTAAGATATATTTCACACTTATCATTATATAAACATTCTTAGAGAAGAAAAAATAGAATCAAATCTATTATTTCATTAATTCAATGAATATTTCGTCTTCTTATCAGCTATAAACTAAAATACAAATTTCATTTTGAAAATGAACACCCCTTTCAAAGTGGACTCGTCCGCTCAGCCTCATCTCGCGCGGCGCGAGAACCGACGAGACTCGGCGAGACTTCCGATGAAAATCAAACCGTCGATTTTAATTTTTCCCAAAAAACACGCTCTCTGCCCCATGATTTTACGCCTGGATATAGCGAGGACACTCCCCACCTAACCCAGGACGTAGCAGACGCCCATGTCTTGTATCTGAGGGCGGCAAATTGACTGACGGTGAGTTTTATTTGTGTTTAAAAGCTGTTTATTTGGGTGTTCTGTCTGGTCGAGGTGGTTGCCGGAGGTTCCCCCCGTCTCTGTCCGGGAGGGAGGGAAACCCCTCCTGCCCCTCCACTCCCCAAAACTGGCGCCCCAGTAACTGAACCGTTTCACGTCAGCTGCAGCAGCCATAGACAGGGAAGGAAATAAATATGTATTTTGATATATCGAGAGATCAGCTTCATATCATTTTTCAGACTTATTTACAGTGTTTCACTCTTCAGTTTTGTCGTTTGAACTTGAATCTTGATAAGTTGATTGAAGAAGTCTGTCAGTGACATTGTCAAGATTCAGTCTGTCCCCCCAAATCCTGATCATCTCATTCTGACTGTGTCCCTCGACTTCTCGTGCAACAACTTATAAATATGCACACAATGCTGTAGATTCTGAGGCAGTTGCTCTCTGGCAGGATCAACTCAAAAAGTGGTACTGAATAGGTCAAACCCAAAGCCAGGTAGATCTCTTAATGGTAAGAGTTACAGCCAGTTATAGATGGTGCTCAGGCTTTACCCTGTCAGAATGACATTTTAGTGTATATAGAAGGCTCACTGTGCAGCTCGAGGGCAAATTACAAACAAAACTAGATATGTCATTTTGAAGGGAAAATAATGTATCTAGAAAAATATTCTTGCAGGTTCATCAAATAATTCAAATATTATCTTGAGCCTATATTTTCATTTTATAAGTGAAAAACTCAGTCACAGCTTTTACCTCAGAAACAGGGGATACTTTTTGATGGGAAAACTGCTGGAATGTAATATAACTACCAAAGGGCCTATACGGAAGATGCGAGTCTGAGGATTTGGGGGGAATTCCCGGCTATTCGCGCATCGCGCTGCAAAGATAGCGACGGGAAATGTTGGGGTCCTTTAGCATTGGAGTCTATGGAGAAAAAGGGAATCCCCGGGAATTCTGGAAAACCTAGGGATTTCTTCGAAATTTGAGGCCTTCTATGGCATGCACAGGATCACTGCCAAACTTTTTCTCACTTACCGTATGGAGATCGGACCACTATTCAATAAGTTAGGGCGAAATAACCTGTTTTCTCTAGTACATTCTCATAGTAAATAGCCCCACCATTGCCGTTCGCGATTTCCCCGAAAAGTCAACGCGCGATGCTCCGTTTTGAGACCCGCATATTCCGTATATAATCAATCAAAACTAAATGCATTAAGTTAGTCCACTGGTGCCAATTGATATATTAGCCTTGTAGTTTGTAACATTGAATATTTCTGCTTTGAACCAATTAAAATGTGTCAATCTAATAGTGGGACCAATAATTGGTCCACACATTTATGATTATCAATCTGTTGGTCAAGTTGACTGATATAATGTGTATCATACTATGTAATTGGAACCAGATAAATGAAGTTGTGAGACCAGTTTAGTATTGTCATCACATTCTAGATATAGTGATATAGTGGCAGCAGCAATCTTATCGGTGTAAGCAAAGGTGGAATAACTGATGGTGTTATGCCACACTGTGGCATAACAAAAAATTATTGCCCTGCGAGGGAAATAAAGAGAATTTGTCTGGTTTCTTTCACATATCTTCAACCTTGGCGGATATTTGATATATAATAAAACAAGAACTAACCTCGGGGGCCTTCAGCAATAATTATTGCCCTCGTCTCAGCCTATTTTGAGGGTCTCGGGCAAAGCCCTCGACCCTCAAAATAGGCTTCAACTCGGGGCAATAATTATTGCTTCATGCCCCCTCGGTTAGTTCTGTGTATTTCTTAAATTCGACAAGCGACAAAAGGAGCCCCCCGCCCCATCTAAACCCCTAATGTTATGTGAGATGTTAAATAAAGGTCTCGAGGTTTCGATCCTGATTGATCTCATTTCCTTTATTACACTGTAGATGCACATAGGATTATCTAATGTGTCTGTTATTCCCATTTATTTTGAAATTTAGCAAAATAGATCTAATGAAAAAGATCAAGGATGTGAGTTTTCATATATATAACGTTACTCTGTCCGAAGGAGATATAAATTGAATGTGTCAGTTTGAAATTTTGTTTTTCATTGAGAGCTTAGCAAAAATCTGGTTGTCCCACCATCAAACATTCATGACAGGGTTTCCTGGGAAGGACTGCGTCAATGGGGCACTGCCGCAGGTAACTTGTTATATCCTGAGATTCACCTGTCCCAGTGGACATGTACGAGTAATTTGAAAAATCATTGAGTGCGCCATTAAGATAAAGGCCTGGTCTAAAGAAAATGAAAACAAGTTGCTGATCGTCTGTCTCACTGTTAAACAGGCATGCCAGTTTGCCTTTTTTTTTTTTTTTTTATCCTAGCTGTCTTTTTTTCTTTTTTTGTATTTCTTTATATATATACTATGGACACTTTTCATGAGAATCGACCATATATATATATATTCAGTGTCCGAAATTAAGGATTATTTTTGTGCACACACCGAGTGCAGAGCCCCAAAATGTGTGCACCCAGCCAAAATATCCTGCATTTTTCTTCAGTTAGGTATTTAATGGGCAGGAAAAGCCATGCACCACCGGGTGCACAGCCCTAAATTTCATGCATCCGACAGCAAAATCTTGCATCTCAGGTGCAGGGTGCACCCTTAATTTCAAACACTGATATATATATATTATATGATTTCGGTAGGGAAACAACTTTAGGTTTTGAGAAAGAACGAAAAATAAACCTCTGTTCGCACTTAAAATACCCAGATGTGCGATCTACTTGAAACAGACTTTTTATTCCTGCTGGCCCTGCCTTACCTGTAGCTCTCCGACACCCCCAGATTAATTCCCTCAGTTACCGTAGACACCCATTAACGTGGGACCTGTTAGCCTGTCCCATTAGGCCGCAGTTAGGCCGTCCTAAATAAAAAAAAATCTGTTTCCAGGTGAGTATTTCAACACTGGGTGGGAAGACTTCTTTCCTTTTGTGTGTGTTTTTTTTGTTTGTTATTTTTCATTTAAAAACAACAACAAATTTTATGTAATACCCTTACCAACAACAATAACAACAACAACAACAAGGGAAAAAAACAACAAGAAAATCACAGTCGCCCGGGTTATCTTTTTTAACCCCATCCGCTGGACCGGAAACTTTTTTTAGGACGGCCTGAATAAAAATTCTGTTTCCAGTGTCCTAATCTAGTCAGTTCAGATCGAGTATTTTAACGCTGGTTGGGACAATAAAAAAAAAAGTGTTTGTACAATATCCCCGTACCAACAACAACAACAACAAGAGAGAAAAAAGTGGAAATCGCGGCCGCCCGGGTTTTTTTTTTTTTTCTCCACCCGCTGGACAGGAAACAGATTTTATTTTAGGACGGCCCCAGGTTGATTCGTTCAGTTACCATAGACACTCATTAATGTGGGACCTGTCAGTGGTCATAACCTGTCCCATTAGGCCGCAGTTAGCGGACAGCTGGGGCCTGGGAGGAGGGGGGGGGGGTTCAATGGGGGGAGTTACAGTGGTAAATTTACAATTACAGGCTAACCAATACACATGAAGAACAGGAAAAGTGGCAACAACAACAATCCATGTTAATGTGTCATACTGTCAGGAAAAATACATCGCAGTGTCCAAAATTAAGGGTGCACCCTCAACCCAGCCGGGTGCATGATTTTTCAGCAGGGTGCATGGTTTTTAATACTGTGCACTTGGCAGATGCACAGGTTTTTAATATAACGAATAGCCTTATATCACTAAGGGTGCACACAAAGGCTCCCGGGTGCATACTTCTCAGAGCCATGTACCCAGCATGTGTATGGATTTAAACCTGTCCCATTAGGCGGTCATCTGGGGCCTGGGAGGAGGTTAGTGGGGCCACGGGAGGGGGAGTTAGAGTGGTAAATACAGGAAAACCAATACACAGGAAGTTGTAAAAGCATCAATCCATCAGGGCTTGAAAAATCTATTTGAAACTTGGTTGTCAACTGGGCACCTATAGAGTCTTGAAAATGGTTGACCAGCTACAAAATGTAGGTGCCCAGATGGAATTTCTTTGATAGATGGAATTTCTAATCATGAGACACTAATAAAAACTTCCCTGATAGCCTGATTACTTAGGGAGATATGGGCCCAGATTTGTCAAGCCTTCAAATCTATGTCACTGAAAACTATCAGTAAGGCAGCATTGGAAAACACAGAATTTGATGGATGGTAATATTGATATACACGTGTAAACTGATTTTACATTAAATCATGTACACAATAAGAGTCAACTGTACATTACTATGAGGAGCTAAATGATAACAAAACATGCACCATCTTGGTGCACACATTTGAAGAACATGCATCTGGCTAGGAAACATGCATCTCGGGTGCAGGTTGCATGCCTAATTTCAGACACTGTAATATGTATTCCAGCTGTAAGTAGGTCAGAGATGAGTTCAGACACAGTCCGTGAGGAAGGTGGTAATAATGGTATCATGATGTGAGTCGGGGACAGGCCACATGTCACCATAGCACCTCCCATCTATATTAGACAAATAGTGATACTGATACACGATATGTCAGAGGTGACTGAATCAGAAAGACCGAAACTTAAGTGTTCTTGACGTGAACTTGTATAATGTATGGAGGCTATGCTATTAAAAAGATGTCGTAATAATATGAAAGAAAAAAACATATATGTAGCAGTTTGTAGATGTTGAATTGTTTTGATGCTCAGCAAACAATTTGAACACCATGATAATATTTCACCTCGCCAATTACATGGGATATGATCAAAATCAGGCCAAGGGGGGAACAAATAGTTGCATTCCGGTAACCCGACCTACCCTAATCTTTTGGCCCGACCCTAATGTTTTTATACTTTTTAGTGACAAATATTAAAAAACACTTCAAAATAAAAATTCCCGACCTGCCTACCCTAATTTTTTGGGCTGGTGTTACCGGAACACAACATTTTTTTCCTCGGCGTCATCAACAATTTGTCATCACCCTGGAACTAAAGGCAGTCGCTTATTCTATAGAAAAAGGCAGTATATGAGATAGTCGTTTCGTTTTAAGTGAGTGTGCCCCATTATTTGTCTGAGATCACTGATCAATGACCTCACCCAGTGTCAATTGCTTAAGGACTAAACATAAATCTAGGTTGAATCCGGTTATAAGGAGACGATACATAAACAATGCATAAAGACACTGACCTCACTTTGAGGTGGTGCTGCGAGTTTTCTTGTCACGCGAGATGTCTGGATCCCCAATTAGTTCTGTGTATTCACAAATTAAATAAGGCCGAAATAAAAATAGTTGTGTTCAGGTTTCCCGACCGACTCTAATTTTTTGGCCCTACCCTATTTTTTTTGAGAAATATTATTCGAAATTTTAATAAAATCCAATAGTAGTACTTTTTAGGCAGTATCATGTCAGAAAACTCATTTTGAATGATAGCAAGTCTTGTGGAAGGTATATGAGGGAAATTATTAATGTTCAAAAGCATGTGTCACAAATTCGAGTTTGTAAATGATGTTTTTAAAAAAAAAAATTTAAAAAAAGAATTTGGCCTAAGTTGGTGCGTCAGCCCCGCCCCCACCTCTACCCATAGGCCCACACTTTTTGCTTACGTTTCAGTTTTTGGGTCAGGCGATCTGTGTTACTAATGTAGATATTGATCTCAGCTGTATTATGTGTTTAAGTCATGGATGCCTTGTGTAACACATCCTATGTCTAACATAGCTTATCAGTGTTCGAAATTAAGGGTGCACCCTGCACCCGGTGTGCATGATTTAGCTGCAGGGTGTATACTTTTTGAGAGGTGTGCACCCGGTGTGTGCATACTTTTTCAACAGGATAAATACCTTAATATACTGGTGTACACATGATAAACATCCCGGGTGCATACTTTTAGACAGTCATGCACCCGGTGTGTGCAAAGAATAAATCCTTAATTTCGAACACTGCTTATGTAGATAGCTGTAGACCTAAGCTTATATTGTGCCAAATTTCTTTGCAAAGGCAAAAGGTCCCGGTAGTCTGGGGTCCAGACTCCAAAAAAGAGCTTATTTAAGGATTCCCGATGCCATAAAAAGTTTAAACCTGAAACCCTTTTGGGGTCCTAGAGGGGTCCTTTGGCAACAATAATATGCCGGTTGTCACCCTGTAGAGGTGTGCGTAACCATGACAACCGCCATTTTGTATGGCAACCCTCATTAAAATTAAACCCCTTCAGAAATGTACTGTTTATGAAATATCTCACTCAATTTTTGAGTTTGGCTCTTTATATCTGGTATACAAGGAACCCAGTATGAGGTGCATCTTCACAAAAGACAACTTTGACCTTGGCCAAGTTCAAGGTCATCTAAATTGATGTTGAATGTCAAAAATGGTCAAAAAAATGATATTAAACTTCTTTCAAAGTGTCCCACCCTTTAGAATATGCAGGTTTATACCTAAACCTCTTTTGGTGCCCTAGAGGGGTCCTTTGGGTAGAAGAATATGCCAGTTGTCTCCCTGTAGAGGTGTGCGCAACCATTACCCACGCGTTTTTGCTTACTGACCTCCTAAAATTTCATCCTTTCAGAATAACACATTTTATGTGATATCTCATTTATTTGATAAGATAACCTTTTAGTATCAGAGATCCAAGTAGTACTATATGAGATGTCTCGAGACAAAAGACAACTCTGACCTTGGCCAAGGTCAAGGTCATCTAAACTAATGTCAAATGACGAAAATGGTCAAAAAGTTTAAATTAAACTTCTTTCAAAGTGTCCTACTCTGTAGAATATGAAAGTTTATACCCAAACCTCTTTTGGTGCCCTAGAGGGGCCCTTAGGGTAGAATGATTTACCAGTTATCTCCCTGTATTGACGTGCAAAACCATTACCCAAGCGATTATGTAACTGACCTGAAATTTCATCCTTTCAGAATGACACTATTTATGTGGTATCTCATTTATTTGATAAACCCTTTTGATATCTGCTCCAAGTAGTACTATAAGAGATGTCCCTAGACAAAAAACAACTCTGACCTTGGCCAAGGTCAAGGTCAATATCATTTAGATTGATGTCAAATGACAAAAAACGATCAAAGAGATTCTTCAATTAAACTTCTTTCAGAGTGTCCTACTCTTAAAATATGAAAAATTATACCCAAACCTCTTTTGGTAGCCCAGAAGGGTCTTTTCAGCATAATGAAATCTCAATTGTCTCCCTGTAGAGGTGTACACAACCAATACGCACACTATAACGTTTGCTCACCTCAAATTTCATCATTTTATAATTGCATTTTTATGGGAAATCTCATTCATTTTATAAGATAATCATTAGATATCTATGTTAAAAGTAGTGCTATATCAGGAACCTCTGAAAAAATGACAAATGTGACCTTGGTAAGGTCATTCAAATTGACATGAAAAGCCGAAAACTGCAAAAGAAGAATGAAAATTCAACATCTTCTCAAGTGTTCTTCTATTGGGAACATGAAGGTTAGAGTTGTCTTTTGTCTAGAGTCATCCCATATAGTACTACTTGGAACTCAGATATCAAAAGGTTATGTTATCAAATAAATGAGATAACACATAAAAAATGTTATTCTTAAAGGATGAAATTTCATAACCAATACTCTACTGGGATCATGTAGGGATCCCTAAGACTTGGTAATATGCCAGTTTTCACTCTTTAGTGGTGTACATAATGGCGACCCATGCCATTTTGTTCACTTATCCCATAAAGCCGATTTTCTGTGGACTTTGAAGGTTTTAAGGTATGACAACTATACCTCTTATAGTTGTTACTATGTAAATTCTATTCACTGAACAACATTTGTGCCAAAGAACTGGTAACCAAAGTATTTTGTTTCAATTCTAGGGTTTGCTATTCTGAACTGGTCAAATTTAATGGATAGAATGGCACAAAATGGCATGGGCAATTCAGATAATGATTTTCTCCAGGTCCTCTATAGGAGTACAAAGAAATTATGGATGTTATATTCTAATAATTAAACAGTTGAGCAGAAGTTTAATTCCAATGATTTACATCTTATGGCATTAGTTTATAAATTTGTTGAGCTTGAACTTCATGACAGTCAAAGTCATATCTTGCAGATATGTGACTTATGTAGTACCATAATTCATTTTAGATGAAAGAGATGTCACATGCAAAAAGTTGTAGTCTACACAAATCAAATTTTCTGGTAAAAGGGAATGGAATGGAATAGGTCACCACTATATATACACCTCTAAAGAATGAAAACTGGCGTATCATCAAGTCTAAGGGACCCCTGTACATGACCCTGAAAGAGTATTGCTATGACATTTCATTTTCCCAATAGAAGAACACTTGAGAAGGTGTGGAATTTTAATTCATTTGCAGTTTTTATCATTTGATGTCTGTTTGAATGACCTTAACTTGACCATTGTCAAAGTTGTCCTTTGTCCAGAAACACTTCATAAAGCACTACTTGGAACATAGATATTTAATATATATCTTTTCCATAAAATATGCTATTCCAAAAAGATGAAATTTGAGGTAAGCAAACAGAATAGTGTGGGTAATAGATGTTTACACCTTTACAGAGAGATAATTGAGATATTTTCTTCTGTTGAAAAGTCCCTTCAAGGCTACCAAAACAGGTTTGGTATAATCTTTCATATTCTACAGAGAAGGACACATTGAAAGAAGTGATTTCAACTTTTTGACAATTTTTGTTGTTTTGCATAAATCTAAATGATATTGACCTTGACCTCGGCCAAGTTGTTTTTTTATCTAGAGACATTTCATATGATAGTGCTTGGAACTCAGATATTAAAAGGTTTTCTTATCAAATAATGAGATATCACATAAAAAGTGTAATTTTGAAAGGATGAAATTTCAGGACAGTAAGCAAAATAGTTAGGGTAATGGTTTTGCACACATCTACAGGGAGACAGCTGGCATATTCTTCTAACCAATTAAAGGACTCCTCTAGGGCACCAAAAGAGGTTTGGGTATAAAGCTTCATATTCTAAATGGTGAGACACTTTGAAAGAAGTTTATTTTCATTTTTTTGACCATTTTTGAAATATGACATCAATTTAGATGACCTTGACTTTGGCCAAGGTCACAGTTGTCTTTTGTCTAGAAACATCTCATATAGTACTACTTGGATCTCTGATATTAAAAGGTTATCTCATCAAATAAATGAGATATCACATAAAATGTGTTATTCTGAAAGGATGAAATTTCAGGAAGTCAGTAAGCAAAAACGCATGGGTAATAGTTGCGCACACCTCTACATGGAGACAACTGGCATATTCTTCTACCCAAAGTAGGTACTACCAACGCACCGGGTCCAGAATCTGGACAGTTTTAGCACCATTTTCTGTGACCAGCATGAATTTTAGTTGCGAATTTAATGTCATTTTCATTTTGCAATTTCTCAGGACCTATTGAATGGAATAGGTTGTATAAGGTATCATTTTAAAGAGAATATCCACACCTTTATTTTAGGCCGAGTCACGTTTTTTAGAGATTGGATTTTCCTAAATTTTTAGGGTCTCAAAAAAATATAATATTTTCAGCATAATTTTTCGGTAAGAACAAAGCATCCAACATAAAAATGGACTGCACCAACGTGTTCCTTGGGAAATTCTGTATAAGGATAACCTAACTTTATTACTGTAAGAGAATGCGCAGGTGTTCATTTTAAATGCGCCAATTTTCTGCCTATATAGACAACTAGACCATTTTTACATGTTTGCTATTGTTTTTAGGTGTTAATTCATTTATTTTTGAGGTTATCTGACTAAAAATTATATGACTATGTATTCAAATACATGTTTATAAATATTATAGTGGTCTAAGAGGCTACATACATTTTCTGATAACCCTTTTCACCTTGTACAGAAATGTTATTGGTAATAATCAGTATTTCTCTGGGCTGTTGAACATGATTTTTGTCAAAAATGCAATTTTTGAAAAAAGGGATAACAACTTTAATGTGCATTATTCATTTATTGCTGATTATATAACTTTTTATTTGATGTTTGTATCTTCTTTGGTTCTAAAGTTACATCAATTATAAGTGTTTCCTAGTGTTGGACAAGTCTGTGTTACAGTCACAATAACTATATAGGAAATGTATGGTAAATATGACAGAATCTACCCCCCTTTTCAGAGGTCATTTAATTGAATATCTCCGGTCCTAATCAAGATAGAATAATTCTGTAAAAAGTTTTGGGTTTCAGAAGGGAAACACTTTCCAAATAGTCATAGCTCATGATGAAAAGGGCATTTTAATTTTTGGGTTGGTAGTACCTACCCAAAGGACCCCTCTAGGGCACCAAAAGAGGTTTAGGTATAAACCTGCATATTCTAAAGGGTGGGACACTTTGAAAGAAGTTTAATATCATTTTTTTGACCATTTTTGACATTCAACATCAATTTAGATGACCTTGACCTTGGCCAAGGTAAGAGTTGTCTTTTGTCTCGAGACATCTCATATAGTACTACTTGGATCTCTGATATTAAAGGTTATCTCATCAAATAAATGAGATATCACATAAAATGTGTTATTCTGAAAGGATGAAATTTCAAGAAGTCAGTAAGCAAAATCGCGTGGGTAATGGTTGCGCACACCTCTACAGGGAGACAACTGGCATATTCTTCTACCCAAAGGACCCCTCTAGGGCACCAAAAGAGGTTTAGGTATAAACCTGCATATTCTAAAGGGTGGGACACTTTGAAAGAAGTTTAATATCATTTTTTTGACCATTTTTGACATTCAACATCAATTTAGATGACCTTGAACTTGGCCAAAGTCAATGTTGTCTTTTGTGCAGATGCACCTCGTACTGGGTTCCTTGTATACTAGGTATGGAGTCCCAAACTCAAAAATTGAGTGAGATATTTCATGAGCAGTATATTTCTGAAGGGGTTCAATTTTAATGAGGATTGCCATACAAAATGGTGGTTGTCATGGTTACGCACACCTCTACAGGGTGACAACCGGCAAATTTTTATTGCCAAAGGACCCCTCTAGGACCCCAAAAGGGTTTTAGCTTTAAACTTTTCATGGCATCCAGAAGCTCAAATTTCATGGCTTGGACCCCAGACTACGGGCCGGATCCAGGGATCTTAGAAAAAGAGAGCCCATTGAAAATGAAGAACCGAGGTCCAATATAAGGGGGAGGGTACTTGTTCAGAATTCGCACTAGCTTTTCAGGATTTGCACATGTACCAAGTACTAGTATTATAGTTACTGGTACTTGAGTTGAACTCAAATACTAGTTACTATAACTATATTTTACTCTCTATCCCAAGGCAAGGAGTAGCAAGCGGTTGAACTTGAATTAAAGCGTACCAAACTAAATGCTTATTTCCATCTCCCCTTTCCCCGTTTCAGCCATGGAGGGCACATGCACTGGGCTAGCCCTAAGGGGCGAGCAACTGTGTAAGGCGACTGTCACCCTTCGCAGTGTTTGAAATCAAGGGCACACCCTGCACCTGCTGTGCACAATTTGGCTGCCAGGTGCTTACCTTTTAGAAGGCATGCACCCGGCATGTCCATGCTTTTTCAACTGCATTGAACCTGAACTTTAAATCCTACTAAACTAGACACTATTACTAATTCCCATCACCCCTCTCCCCATTTCAGCCATGGAGAGCACATGCATGGCGCTATCCCTAGAGGGTGAGCAACTGCAAGACTGGTGATTGTCACCCATTTAACCTGAACTTTTAATAATCCTGTCTCTCCATTTCCATTTCCCATTTCAGCTATGGTCCTACATGTCCAGCAACTAGCAACCATTGCCCATTGAAACTTTAAAGCCAACTGAACTTAAACGCTAATTCCCTTTCCCCGTTTCAGCCATGGAGGGCACGTGCATGGAGCTGGCCCTGGAGGGCGAGCGGCTGTGTAAGGCGGGCGACTGTCGCGCGGGCGTGCAGTTCTTCGAGGCGGGGATCCAGGTGGGGACGGACGACCTGAAGACCCTGAGCGCCATCTACAGCCAGCTCGGTAACGCCTACTTCTACCTGCAGGAGTACGGCAAGGCGCTCGAGTACCACAAGCACGACCTCAACCTCGCCAGGTAAGGAGACTCAAAAGAAAAAAATCTGTTTCCAATGGATTGGCCGGGTGGCTGTACTTTGCCTGGTTGGGAGGTTTTTTTTTCCATTTCCTATTTTTCTTCTTTTTTTTCCACCAAAAAAAGTTATCTATCTTCTGAACAAAAGGGGGTGGGGTAAACTTTAGGGAAAAAAAGAAATATTTGGCTGCTGCCCGACTGCCGTTTTTCATAGCCACCTGGTCCACTGGAAACAGATTTTTGTTACTAGTGTGGCCTAAGACAGTGAAATGGAAAAGTTTAATATGATTTAGCCTAAAACAGTTGAAGGCAATAATTTAGGGATTTAATCGTTGCTGCAATGGCGTAATGTGCGATTTTGCAAATCGATTTAAGTTCAAAATAGAATATGAAACCTAATCTTCAAATGCTAAGTTTCACATTACAGGGTCACATTGCATGGTCTAAAATTTACTTTATTAAATCTAAGGCCTACAAAGGCCAAAGTATAAAGAGTTTCTAACAAGGGGTCTTTAAAAAAGTCTTTGAATCTAACTTGAAAACAGAAATTCATTTAGGTACAGATACAAAATGCAGCTTACAGTGCATTCTTTTTATGCCAAACTATTTGTCTGAATATTTTTCGTCTCAAGTGACTGTCTTAAAAAGGTCTTACATTGATCTTTTAAAAATGTGTGGGAACCCTGTTAAAAAAAACAACAAAGAAACAAACACCGCTGGAGCGCATGCAAATCAGCCGAACGAGAAATTTGATTAGTACTGTAGGTACACTAAAGGGATTGAATCATCATTGCTATGATCGATTTTGCACATCTTTCAGTTCAAAACGAAATATGAAACCTATTCGTCAAAAAGCTAACTAACATTGCACATTGTTGCAAATAACCCTATTCCCACCATGCTAAGACCACAGTCTTTAGAGTTTGTTCTAGATATAAAGAAAAAACAGCCGTCACTTGCTCGCAGATATCCACACCTGATAGTCTGCCATCTCAAGGTGCATGTTCAGGATTTAACGCGTCAATTTACCCGTACATCACAGTGATCGTCAAAGCGTAATCACACACAGGTGTCACCTGGACTTGCTGCTCGACATGCGTATACCTGCATTACATGCGAGCGATCGTACGTAATTGTGTCCAAACTGCCACCTGTGGTGTACGCGGGGAGGGGGGATGTGTCGCGCAAGGTTACGGTCAACGAGAAGATAGCATGTCTAAGTCTGAGACCGAAACATATTTTGATGGCTCGCAGCATGGGAAAGTGCCTTGACTCCTTTATCTGTCCTTCTTGAGTTCTTCATACCTTAGCAGGGTTTCCCTAGACAGAGTCGGCTCTGAAATACTGACCTTTCACACAGTATTAGTCTAATTATAGTGTTATACTAGTCTAAAAACTAAATTGAGGTTTAAAGCCTTCGCCGGGTACAGAGATTCTAAAAGTATACACCCTGAGACATTTCCGTAAGTAAATCACTATAAAGAGCTATTAAATAGTGAAAAAAAAACATGCACTATCTGGGTGGACACATTTGAAAATCATGCACCCTGCCTCAAAATCATCTACCTCTGGTACACGGTGCACCCTTGATTTCGGACACCTGTATAAAAACCTGAACGGGAAAAAGATGAAATTAATAGTACTAGAATAGCTTTTTTGTTTATGGATACCAGCCATAGATTATAGTCTCCTATAATTGCCAGAAATCATGCAGAGTAATTGAATATATCCAAAGATGAAAATCACATTACATGTTATTCTTTTGTGATTAGAAATGCCAAAAAAAAAAAAGTCAGACAAAAGAACGGGTCCTTGACTTTTTCTACGTCAATGTTTGTTTTAAAATGATTGAGGTTAAGTGCTGGTTAACTCTGGGTATAAGTAGCTCAAATTAGAGTGTGTGTATACATTAGAATGTTGGAGTCCTCGCATGTGGCAGGATCACCGTCTGTCTGAATTGTCTCAGCAAAGAAACTACCCAGACATCAGGGCACCCATCGATCGTAGTAGCCTTGATCAATTTAGATTTATAAATACCTTATCTTGTGCAACCTTCTAAGAAGCGCTGATGATCTAGTCACACATCATCCACGACCCCCCATTGTAAGCAGACACAAAGTTGGATCATAGAACTGTAGCGACGAACAGTTCTATGGTAGGATCGACAGGGTCTTGACAAATCATTTTCAGATCTGGTTGTCCATCTCGAGATCTGAGGTCCATTCGCACACATTCTCATAAATGTAGTTTACCACTGGGCAACCAAGGCCCCCAATTCAGTTGCCCATTTAGTTTACATCTCCTATTTTTTTCATAAATTCGGATTGGCAACTGCAATGTGGTTTCTACTTTTTCGTATATTACTAAGTTTTCATGTCCATTAAATGCTTAACTGAAGACAAAATGCAATATTTTGTGGTCGGGTGTACACTTTTTTTTAGGCTATGCGCCCAGTGTATGCACAAAAATAATCCTTAATTTCGGACACTGATTGGGAGTAGCATCTCTTGAGTATAATTCTTTGTACTTCCATGTAACCTATGGGAGGAGGCCTTTCCTTGTGTGGTGGTGGTATCGGGGTGGGGGGGGGGGATATACAGCTGGTGTGTGTTACCACGGTGACGGTCATTAGTCGCCGTCACCATGGTTACGTCCTCATTACACCCAGTAACCATGGTTACACCTTCATTACTGATGACACGGAGATGTCTTCAGAGTCTCTGTTCACCGTACGTCGCGAGTCGACACGGGTAGGATTACGTACCACGACAAGTCTTTGCTGTTTACACTACTTATTGCTTCTGATCTTTGTCCAAGCCCCACCTGTTAGATTCCAGCCACTGTTACAATAAGTTAGCCAGAGCCACTATGGCACGTTGAGACCAGGGGTGGACCTAACCAGGGGCTCATTTGGTGACACAGAGCCCGACTGCCCCCGAAAAAATCATGGATCTTGATTATAGACTTCCAATCATGAAAATACACATACACATGTACTTTGCTTCTTTACATTTCAGAATAAAACGTCTGTAAACTGTTTGACTATATGATTTTCAATTCCCAACATCTTTTCTCGTATCGTAGTTAGTAAAAAAAAAAAAAAGAGATAAAGGAATACACCTTTATGTTTCATGAACCCTTGAGTGACGGCCCCTAGATTTGAAAAGCTAGGGGGCCTGACTGGTCCGCAGATTTTAAGACCTGAGATGGTACATTTCTAGGTGTAGCCCTTTCTGTGTAGATGAGGAGGTTGCCACAGATACATACTAAAGTGGTGTTTAGAATTGAGCTTTAGAGTGTGCACTGACTTAGCGTTCAGAATTAAGACCAAGAGTGCATCATTCAAGTGTGCATAATTTGACTGCCGGGTGCATACTTTTGGAGAGGCATGCACCTAATATGTACATGTATTTTCAGCAGCACAAATACCATTATATAGGGTTGTGCACATTATTCAAAAAAGAAAGAAAGGCCGGATGCATAGTTCTAAACTCGTATGCACCAGCTCTGTCCATAAAATAAATCCTAAATCATTATCAAATTCAGACACTGTTGTCTGATGGATGCACGGCTTTCAAAAGTGTCCTCCCAGACATATGAGGGGAAAGCCTTTGTGGTTCATAGCTCTACACAATGTGTATATTGTGACCTTTCCCTGCCTGTGTTCACCAAGACAATCGTTGTCTCAGAGACAGGCAGGCGCCGTATTGAGCGACATGCCATAGTAAAGCGTTGGATACATCCTTTTTGCTGGTATCTGGCACACCCTCCGAGGAATCTAAATAAATAATATTTCTTTCAGTGAAGAACTTGGATAATAAGGAAAGTAAGAGTGGTCGCATTTCTACACCTAAAAGGGAGATAGGCCTGCAGTTGGGATTTTCCTAAGAAAAAATGTATGAACCAAGAAAGAAATGTGCACATAGCATGTACGTTAATCCGGATACATGTCATGTATGAAATGAAACTTATAACAGGATTTATAAGCCGTAGCATTCTACAAGAACCTCTTAGTAAACCACAAAAGTAAACATGTGACAAGTGTTGTTTTGCTGCATCCCACTTTTACTGTGGACATGTCGATTCATACGCGGACAACTTGTATCGATCCCGCTGACAATACGCGTCACTTTGATGTCGCCACATCAAACAACGAGTCGCGTTTGAAGGACCCGACCGGTCCAAATCAGTCCAATTAAACGTACCAGCAGGAACTGTTGTTGGCCGCCGACTGTTCACACAGAGGTCACTTGTCTTGTTCTATGAATACAGTCGACCTTCACCGGTGTTAAGAATTATAAATCGTGCTCATGGTAGGCATTCTAAAGGTATGCGCATATAGGCCTCACCAGATCCAGCATCCTGACAGAGATGCCATTTTTCCTACTTTTGTAGGATTTCCCTGTTTTTGGTGATTTTGGATTGCATATCTGATTTTTCCTACATTCCTTTAATATCTGTTTTAGAGTATTTTTGTATTAGTTTAAAGCTGTTCAAGTACAAATTCAGTGTGAAATCTCTATTCCTGAAGGTTATTTCCTTCCTAGTTGCTTCTAGAAAAAAGTAGGAAAAGTGTTTCCTACTTTTCCTACTTTTCATCAGTTGGGAGTGGCATCTCTGATCCTGAGTGTCCTTGAGTCAGTGTCCGAAACCCTGCAGCCGAGGTGCATGAATTTGATGTTGGGTGCATGATTTTTAATGCTGTGCACCCGATGTGCAGTGCTTATCCTATACATTAAATGCTGAAATGAAGACAAGATGCATGATCATTTGGCCGGGTGCATCCTTTTTGGCGCGCTGCAGCCGCCGTGTGAATCAGAATAAACCTTAATTTCGGAGACGGTGGACACCCGAGAAATCATACCCCAATATTAAGGCTAAGCGTATCAGACCCCTAAGTTTATGTGCAGGACACCTAAGAGTCATTTTAAAATTCACCAGGGCGGCACCACTCTAATGGAAAAGATGTATAGGCTATGCACCCTGCAATTGTACAATATAAAACATTAAATTTTAACCACCATATTGGATTCGACGTTTAGGCGTATTTTCCAGATTCTCTGAACTGCTAAGTTTGCTGATCATGTAATATTGCTCCATACGATATCTGAAATCACATAACTCTTGATTGCTTATGTCAGCAATGGTATTAGCTTAATTTGCAGAATGTCAGTCATTTAATTAACAGCACAATGTAAACAGCTACTGACATGTTGTTTGCATAGTTATTTGTGTGGCCAATCCGCGTGCAATAATATCGGGGGAAAATCACTTAAGAAAATTTAAAAGGGCAAGCTTGACTTTCTAGGGTTTGAAGGTCGCTCGCTAGGAAGTGTGTATTTCTTACACATATCAACATATATGTTTTTAAACATATATATTTGTGTACTTAAAATTAATAATGTCACATTTTCTTGCATCTGAATATGTTGGTATATTCAAGTTTTCCTTGCGATGTTCTCATAATTGAACAAAATGAGGAATACGTAAAAGATTATGTCAAACTTAACCAGAAAAAAAGTAACCCTTGATCAAGAATTGTAACCAAATCACCAATTTGATGTTTCTCCAAACACAACGTGCTTCTGAGCATGTTCCCAGTGCCTGAACACCCACTCAATCGATCCGCTGATTGTCGCGGAACACAAGGGTTAAGTAATATGAGCACAATTAAGTAACCTTATCCTTGCCCGCTGTTGATTGTCAGGCGCTGATAATGTTCTCGCGGCCCAGGGTTTGTTGCTCGTTAACGCCAAAGTATCGACCGGGCTCCGCCTTTCGCGCCGACAGGTGAACAAACATGTTTGACATCATGGATCGCCCCCGCGCATGTAGACACAACAATTTTTGTGTTCCCATGTATTTTAAACATTATAAATATTAGGCCAATTTGACATACAGACATGCCATTTTCCCCACTTTTGTGAGATTTCCTACTTTTTGGTTATTTTGGATTGTCCAACCAATCTTTCCTACATTGCTTTGATATCTGTTTTAGAGTATTTTTGTGTTAGTTTCAAGCTATTGAATTAGAAATTCAGTGTCAGATCTCTGTTCCTAAAGTAAAGGTTATTTCCCTGCTAGTCACTCCTAGAAAAAAAAGTAGGAAAAGTGTTTCCTACTTAACTTAATTTTTCATCAGCTGGGAGTGGCATCTCTGATGTAGACATAACAATTTTTGTGCTTTCATATATTTTAAATGTTACGGATATTAACCCTAATTGATGTACTTTACTACAGAATTTTAAAATAGATTTGTGCAAAAGTACCAGCTCTTGGAGCAAGTATGGTATTATCTGTTATCACGAGAAGATCAAACGAGCGAAGATGCTGGTCTGGGTCTTGGTCTGTGAAAATAAACTGGTCATATAATATTTACGCGGGCTCACAATATTTATACGGGTCCACGTGCACCGACATGATGGTGTGTGGGAGGCTGGGACCGAACCGGGGTTAAAAATAGGCCACGTCAGTCCGGCGGGTGATCCTTCTGATCTAGTACGACAATCAATTGACATTGACAATCAATGAGATCCTGAAATGTCGCCTTAAACTTAAAGCACTTAAGACAGGGTACCAACCACACAGGGAAAATGGCAACAACAAAAAAATAATAGTAAAAAAAAAAAATCCCTGACAGGGAAAACGCAGGGAATTTGGAAATTTTGCAAAAACACATGGAATTTCATTTGGCCAGGTTCTGAAATTCCTCATGATCAAGATATTAGGGATTTGACGTTTTGTTGTTGGGTTGTCCAATTTTTTGTCTGTGTGTGTAAGATTTTTCAAAATGTGCAACTTTCTGATTCATTCCGACTTTAGAAATAGGCTTAAGTCACTGAGATCACAAGGAACACACGGATTCACCCTAGTTAGCAGTTGTGGGGGATAGTCAAAAATATGAGAAAGCGGATTTCAAGGAGAACGTCAGTACCGGTAGTTGTATGCTCGCATCAAGGGGGTTGGGGGAAATCTTTGAAAATGTATGTACAACGACCCATCTTACCCCACGCAGAATATATATAATAAGGGGGAGGGGAAAAGGAAAAGGACAGATGAGGTATCAATTAAAACACAATTATCATGTTTATCTTATGTCCATCTTGCTACAACTGGTGCCTTTGGTACTGCTAAGTCGTATCGATTTAACATTAACCCCGGTGACTCCACACAGGGTCGTATTAACGTCACTCAGGGGGAGGGGGGGGGGGGGGGGTTGACGACCGGGGCATGTCAAAGCGTATCCCAGACCCCGGGTCGATCGCCTCTTCATTGTGATTGGCATATATCTCTTGTTGCCATGTCTGGAGTTCTTTGGAGATATGAAACGACTGAGATTATAGTAACAGGGGCAGTGTCCGAAATTAAGGATATATTTTGTGCACTCACCGGGTGCACAGGTTGTAGAATTGTGCACCCGGAACAGTTTCTATGTGTACATTTATATTCGAGTCTATTTAAATAGATGAAAAAGCATGCACCATCTGGGTGCACACATTTTAAATCCCTGCACCCTGCAGTAGAATCATGCACCTCGGGTGCAGGGTGCACCCTTAATTTCGGACACTGCAGGGGTTAAAGGGAGGCAAAAGCAATGTTGTGTCAAAATATGAAAACATTTTGCAGACTCAAATAACCATGAAAATACAATCTAGGAGTCTAACTTTAGCCAATGGTACCGTATAAATCATGATAACTAACTATAACTCTTCTTTGAAATCCGTAGTACTCATGTTATTTGTGCCTAAAGACAGCGATGTTTGTAAACAAACCAATTTTGGTGGGTCACCAAAATTGAGTTGGGACTGTTTTAATGTATTTTAGATGAGTTTAAGTCTGTATTCACAGTCTATATTATACCACAAGCCTAGGTTATAGCCATAGAATATATTTTGATAGCTAACAGAATTTGCAAAATTTTGACCCTACATTGCTTTTGGCTCCCTTTAAATGCTTTAGGCTAATGAACGCGTTTTCTATATAAAATGAATATGAAATGCATCTATACCAGTTTGCCTCTTTTATCAAATATTAACCCCCCGCCCCCCTGTAGAAGAATATGCATTACAGTAGTATAGGGAATGCGCATATTTTCCCCTATCTTTGCCACTGCCTCCTCCCCCTTGACGCATGCATGCTTAACCATGTAGTGTCTGAAAATAGGACAGTATTTATCCACCAGTCAGGTGCATGGTTATAAAAAATGTGCACCCGGTCTATAGATATTATATGTATAAAATTCTCTCTTACCCTTTCCCCCAACAGGGTCATCAAAGGCCAGGTGTGTGGTGCCCTGTCTATGGGACACTGCACATAAAAGACCCCTTGTCAAACTTCCAAAACGAGTAGGGTATCGCACCCGGTGGGAGGTTTCTCCTAAATCATATAGATACAATCACCCACAGCTGAAAAGCATCACCTTGTGCAGTCTGGTAAAAGAAACCAAAAGGATTGTTTTACAGTATAATGTTCAAAAGAATATGCATGTCCGGGTGCATAGTATCTAAAATCCATGCACCCGGCAGCCAGTTCATGCACCTCAAGTGCAGGAAGCACCCTTAATTTCAGACACTGTCAATAGAAGACCCCTTGACGTTTCTGGCAGGCCCTCACAGCCTACGATTGATATCAAAGTACATACCGTTTAATTAAATTTTATAGAAAAATAGATTTTTGGCAGGAAAGAGCCAGCTATAATTTGGCCCACTGTGAGCACATTCAGATACTGGTAAATATCCCGAGGTGTAGGATATACTGCAAATATATGTATATAACTGAAAACGTGGCCAGTTCTCTCTGTGATGCTACCGCAATGTGAGGGGGGGGGGCCCTGGGGGCTATTCCCTGATTGGTCAATCTGTCAACATCTCCATGGGGATGGTTAACAACAGTGGGGTTGCTAGGAGAGGGACAAAAGAGTCCCCAGCAACCCTTTCCCCACCTTTCCCTCCATGTGAGAGAGAAAAAGGAGGTTGGGGAAAAGATTTTAGGCAGTGCATATTCTAGATAGGATCTAGAAGGTTCCCAGTGGGATTTACTGCAATCACGGTTTCACCTATGAGGATCTTCAGGCATCATATACAGAGTTTTGTAGCGGTACCACACTGGTCGTGTGGAGAAACCTATTTTAAGTAAAAATAGAATTTCTTTTTTTGGTAAACAGGATTACCAGGGGGGAGAACTTCCAGAGAAGTTTGTGACAGATTGGATCCCTAGGAAGAGTTTTCCAAGGGAGAGGGGAAACTGGATAAGACCAAAAACTGAAAAAAGTAAAAAAAATATTGATTGTCGGGCTAGTGAAATGTGTGAGCAACTAGCCCGATGAACCAGTGAAAACTTTGAAATTACTGTAATAGCTTAGTATATAGAGTAGTGGAACTCTGATCCGAGCCGGTGCAAACACAGGATCACTAGCTCGGTGACTAGTGAACAAAAAAGTTAAGGAAAACTCCGATATGTCGTTATAATATTGCAAGTGTTTTTGTTTGCACTGTAATGCACAAATCTGTCATTTCTATATGTACTGGGTTGTCACAGTCATAACTACTGATATTAATGTTTAGAGTGTCAGTGTACCTGAAGATATCTATCATTTTCTGCATGTAACTGGCTGTTAAAGTGATAGCGACAGTCCGTATATAGGGGCATACACAGAAGTAAACTACTGAACAAGATCGATTTTTTTTTGTCAAGATATATGGGTTTAAATTTGTCTTCGGTGAATAGAAAGGAAGGCCTATTTCCTGTAAAGATGGCAACCTTGAATTATTGGTCTAAATACGGGTGTAAGGTTACAAATATGTAAGACGGTTACTCCCCTTTCCTGTCGGTTATATTTTCTTCCGGTATCTCTATTCATTTACTTACACTAACTGGCTTTCACGAGACTTAAGAAATCACACTGCCAATAAAATAAACTTTTTTTTCTTTTATTTATTCATTTTTTAGATTGGGGATGTCATCTTGCATCCCCACCCCTTAAGAAACGATCTAAAGCCCTTAAGGTTAAATGAAAATAACTGAAGTTTTATCACAAGGACTAACCCCCTGATTTCTGTAGTTGTAGGGGCTTGAAAATAGAGTTACGGCCATATTCTTTCGTGATAGACAGATATTCTTGTGTAGATTGTTAATGAGTTCGCCACTGAGCTAGCTTACTAACAGTTCACAAGAATCATTGAATTTGGTTTGCTGTCAATAGTATACACTATGTTACCATAATTGTCGCAAATGTATATTCAGTACCAATGGAAGATCTGTAATATTACGGAATTGGAGTTATTAAACAAAACAAACACGCAGAAAAAGAACAAATACAACTTATTTGTCTCCTAAGGAGTAGTCTGGCACTGTTGTAGTGATTCCGGCTACCTTGCACTTCTTGAAGTTCTTGGTATATTACCACCTTACACTTCTTTGTATATATTTTCTTTTTATGCGTCTCACCCGGCATGTATTCTGTGTCGGGCTGATGAATGGATCTCGGTCACGTGACAGATGGTGTTCTCGCCGCCAGACGAGAACTGGCGAAACGTGAACAAAAAGGGCCTAATCTCATGTATTATGCTATAGGTCTGCTGACCAAGAAAGGACCAAGAAAGGACAAAAAGCCTAAAATGTGTTATGCCCTATGATAAAAGCTGATTTTAATGTCATGACACGTTTCTGTGAATATCAAATCTATATCTGAGAATTTCCAAATATATTTTCCTCATGACATTTTGTCCTTGCGGTATTTTAAAGTAATCATAGTTTTATAAGCAGATCCTTTTGATTCTTTATACAATAAAGTCACACGAATAAAATTGGTCCTTTCTTAACCAGCAGACTTATAGATATATCTGCCAATCCATTACAAGTATAAGTTACAGTTCTTAACGCGAAGAGTGGGTCTTGTGTCTTTCAGAACGTTGGGAGACCGGCTAGGAGAGGCCAAGGCGAGCGGTAACCTTGGTAACACGTTAAAGGTACTCGGCAAGTTTGACGAGGCCGTCGCCTGCTGCGAGCGTCACCTGGAGATCTCACGGGAACTGCAAGACAGGGTAAGGGACACTAAAACAAGGATATGAAGTTAAGCGCAGATAAAAGGTGGTTAGGAAATACTTTGTGTCTAAATATTAATAAGCAGACCGATAATTTATCTTCACATTCTGACCTGTAGGATAAGATGCATCATCAGAGATTTTATCATCATGATTCTTTTCAATGGAAATCAGTATTAAAAAAACGAATGTTGTAAACTTGGTTTAAAAAAAAGTTAATTCAGGTTCTCTAAACAGACCCATAGATATTTTCAATGTATCCATACAAAGTAGTGAGGATATGCACATGCAGTAATTTTTTTGTTCTCTCTTTTTAGCTCCATGTTTTTTCCTATTGATTGTATTGTTTGCGGAAATGTCTACAAAAAGGCAGTTAATCAAATGCGTGGCTAGTATTCAGTTTTAAAAATACTAGTGTAAAGTTCTAGTGTAAACCTCACGTATCAACCTTTTATATCCATGTTCCTCATTCTGCCTACAGATTGGGGAGGCCCGGGCGCTGTATAACTTGGGGAACGTGTACCATGCGAAAGGGAAACATGCGGGACGGAGCGCGCACCAGGACCCCGGGGAGTTCCCACCAGAGGTCAGGGAGTCATTGCAGAAAGCCGCCGACTACTACGAGTAAGTACCGTAAAAATGCTCGTACAAGTTAATGTAACTAAGGGAATTTCTGCTAACTACTACAAGTAAGTATTGTTTAACCCCTATTACACATTGAATGATATAACCGGCAAAATAGCCGTTGAAAGATCCATAAAAATCTGTAAAATCAGAAGGTACTGTAAAAGTCATACTAGAACTGCTTTAGTTAACACCGGAATACGTTTTCTAAAGCCTGCAAGAACTCTTCCCGAAAAATAACCACCATCTTTAGCGTCTGTCAAACAGTGATTTAAGAACAATCAGAAGCGAGGGTAGTATGGAAAAATAATAGAATGCAGAGGTGATTTAGTTTCCTTTAAACCCACCAGGTGGGAGCACCTTCATTGTGATAACTGTTACAAGAGCTTTCGCCACTGCACTGAACTTAGTCTCTCACACCAAGAATGTTTTTCATTTCTTTTATAAATTAAATACTAATTGGTTTTAACTTTTGTTTCCAGACAAAACTTGGCAATTGTACGAGAACTTGACGACCGGGCGGCCCAAGGGAGGGCGTGCGGTAACCTCGGGAACACACATTACCTGCTCGGTAACTTCAGCCAAGCCATCGTCTACCACGAAGAGGTGAGGGGGCTACCAACAAGGGATGGTTTTCATTTAATCTAGTCTCTCTCTATGTGGACAATCAGATTTTTGCTACTGGTTGTCCTCTGATGACCAGAATTATGGCCTATTTTTCCCAGCCACATATTTGAGATGACACAACTGAAAGAGAAATGATAAAGAACCTGCGTTATAAAGTCAGTCAGAAAAGCGTTTTGCTAAGAGGTATACTCAATCTTTTAAATTATTTCACCCCTATTGTGTTATTTCCTACGGCATGGTGATATTATCTAGTGCGGTACTAATGCTAGAGTTTTTTTCCTAAATGTTATCAAAATGAATACGCCTTAAACACACAAACAATGAAGCCACACTATAACAATTGTCATGGGCGACTTTATAAAACATAAGTTCCCCTAACATGACTTCTTAATAAATTTGTACTTATATGACTTCCCCAAAGTGATTCCCTGTGCGACAAAAACAACAAAAGGAGAAAAAAACGACAACAGATCCTGACTCGCCATGACCCAGTTCAACACTTTTCCCTCCGTCTGTTTGTCTTAATATCATGGATTTTCCCGGTTTGTTTCAGAGGTTGGCCATCGCCAAGGAGTTTGGCGACAAGTCGGCCGAGCGGAGAGCGTACAGCAACTTGGGGAACGCACATATATTTCTCGGGGAGTTTGAAATTGCAGCTGACCATTATAAGTAAGTACAACATACTATCTATATGTTTCGTAAATAAAGTAGAAAATAAAGTTATTTTCTCAGAGATACTTAAGATTACTTGCTACCAAATTTTGGTCTAAACTGGAGATTTTCGAATGATTTTTGTGTTAGGTTCAAGCTTTTCAAATACAAATTCGCTGTCAGGTCTATTACTTAAGGTTGCTTTCCTCCTAATTGTTCCTAAGAAAAAAGAAAGTAGGAAAAGTGTGATGCCAGTTTTAGGTTTGTACGAAGGAAACCCTATACATGAATAAACAAATGAAAAATTAAACATTCCTTCTAAACTGACTTTGCTCAACCAGAAAAAATATTTTTGTTAAGGCTTCCCTAATGAAAATCAAATCCACGTCATGAAAGCATATTTAGATATTTAAAATGGAGAAATAATTGTTCTCTCTCCCTCCAATTCACAGAAAAACCTTACAAATAGCGAAGGAGCTGGGCGACAAGGCGTTGGAGGCGCAGGCGTGTTACAGCCTGGGCAACACATACACCCTACTGCGGGACTACGAGCAGGCGATCGACTTCCACCTGCGCCACCTGGTCATCGCGCAGGAGCTGCGGGATCGGGTTGGGGAGGGCCGGGCCTGCTGGAGCCTGGGCAACGCGCACACCGCGCTCGGTAACCACGAGAAGGCCCTGCAGTATGCTACAAAGCACCTGGAGATCTCCAAAGAGGTGGGTAGAGGCGGGGATGGCTATAGACCTTGTGCATATGTGGTCACGCAATCAGTTTTTGGTGATAACCATGTGGCTATCATTACCACGTGGCTCTGAAAAAATATATAACAATGAAATTCTTTAGGGTAATGTTTGATAATAATGATTCAGTGAGATTTTAAAAATAAAATTTCGCAAAATTGTTTGTTCTTATTGCCTCAGATTTCTAAATAATATCAATTTTGAATTAATCGTCATCTGCACAACGTCTATAGGAAGTGCGTAAGAAGGGAGTGGTAAAAAATGTTGAATTCATTCTCCCTACCAAGGATAGCTTGTACTTACCGTATTTTAGGCACCTGCAGCATAATTTTCGTCTAAGTTTGTCAACAAAGCACTAAAGAAAACTATAAACAAGAAACTGGGGCACTCACTCTAGGAAAAAATGTAATCACCCCAAAAAATGAAATTGGGACAATTTGTATTATCAAGTTATATAAAATATCAAGTCTTTAAAAAGAATACTAAGTATCCGCTTTCAAAATGATATAGTAAAAAAAAAAAGAAATATTTTAACGATGGTATGTGTATGTAGGTACCACAGATGATTTTTTGAAAATCGTTTTAAAATATATTTAACAGATGATAAAAATAGAGTAGATCAAAAGACATGCAAAAATACCTCATTGAAGAAAATAGCACGTTTATTTAATTTTCTATGATTTTTTTAAGAATAAAAAAAATAATAAGCTCAAAAATAAGGTTTTTTGCTTTGCGCAATTTCGGCATAAGGAATTGAAATATGGCAATGCCATAGCAAGATAACCCATAGAAAGAGCTTTCATTTGATACCAAACATGTTATGATCCATTAACTTTAAGTACCTCTGAATTTGAAAAAAAGGGGTGAAAAAGTGGACATTTTGCCCAAAAAATGGCTATTTTTAGCTATTTTGCTTAGCCTGGCGCAATTTCGCCATAGGGTGTATAGAAATAGTACCCATTTATCCATATTGGTCATAATTAGAGGTTTAATTTGGCACCAAGCATGTGTGTATTAATAACTTAGAAGACCTTCAAAATTATCAAAATAATACAGCTAATTTGGTTTTGACCTTAATTTTCATATTTTTTCATACTTACTCTAAAAAGATAGATAATTTTCAAATAAATTATAATCAGAATAAGCTCATGGGTTTGCAGGGAACCAAACCTTTAATTTGATATGTATCAATATGAGACATATATCTTGTCTAAATCTTAAGAAAGAAAAAGGGAAAAAAGTTCAGACGTTTTTGGGCCTCTATTGTGGTACCTAGTGTATGACAGATGTGGAGTTCTTAGGAGTCCAATTCCCTTGACTTTGATAGTGGGGTATGAGTTGTAAAGTGTCCATATGACATCCAGAGGGTCCCGCCAGGGTGTCCTGGGCCTTTGGGAGTGGACAGGACACCCAGGAGGCTGAATTGGGTTAGGTTCACTGCTATATAACTATTTTTGACAATATTCTTTACGGTTTTCTCCGTTACAGATTGGTGATAAGACGGGGCAGGTGACGGCTCAGCTGAACCTGGCCGACCTCCGCAGTATGCTCGGGATCAGTAAGGGCAACGACCCCGACACCAGCAGGTATGGCAACCTTCTTCGCCGAGTTCTTTGACGTGTTCGCTTTTTCCAGATTTCAGATCAACCTTATGTTTTCAAAGATGTGTGAGGGCTCCTAGATTAAGATGAGGGCCCTAGATTTCAAAAGCTAAGGCCTCGACTAACCCTTAGATTTTAAAAGTTTGATATAACGAGGCTTGAGAGCTCAGTGTATGATGCTACCGCATGCCTACCAAAAAAAAAATTAAATGTCTATCTAAAAGATGTCTATCTAAAATATCTAAATGCCTATTATTTGTGGGCCCCAAGGCGCACAAATCTAGCCAGGGCAAGGAACGACAGTAAAAGCCGAGTCGTGACGTCACCACCCGCCTATATCTTACATAGTAAAAAAGCCTCAGACACACCATTTCTTCACCAAATTCGGAGGTATTTCTGACGGTGCTACGACCTAAAAAAATATATCAATATATGGGAAAACATCTCAACCTGTGAAGTTAAGCGTGCTGGAGAGAAATATTCAGTATTAATACCTTTTCGGGCCATGTTTCTGAGTCAGATTATCACAGAAAACCGCCTGCCAGCCTCTCGGGTCGGCGGGAAGGGAAGGACCGCCCCCTTCTCGGCCCGTCGACCAATCAGAATCGTTCCTGCTATCACGTGACTTTCGGCCTTGAACTTGTGAATAATTAATTAGCCGTCGACCAATCAGCGTCCTCCTCTCGATCACGTGACTTCTCATTTACATATGGCCGTCGGGGCCGTCGACCAATCAGCGTTCTCCTCTGGATCACGTGACTACCCGCGAGCTTTGAGCAGGATGAACAAGAACCCGGCCGCCATGCTGTCACCGACCTATGCACCCGTATTTAGACACGAAATCGGCCTCTCCCCACGAAAACCTTGTACCCAGAGATTCGTGTTGACCTGTATATTAGCATCGCATGGAGTATTTTTCATCAAATATGGATTTAACTTCGTGATCAAAGAAATAGCGGGGGTCGGACTCGCGGAGGCGAAGAGATGACATTGACAGTCTTCTCCTCCCTGGGCCCGCCGGGTCGATGCGGAGGAGTCCTCCTCCCCACGCCTGAATATCTGGAATCAATATATATATTTTGGAGTCTGGATCCCCTTAAACGCATACAACGCATTGAATACTCATGCGTGAACCATGCGTTCGTATCGAAGGGAAAACATTGGATCAATCGGACACGTGGAGGCACTGTCACTGCTGTCAGACCGTCAACATGGGTTCGCCGGGTTCTCTCCCTGCACGCCTGCATCGATACATTGAACTCAGGAAACCAGGATGACATTGGACTAAACCCAATAATAGAGGAGGATTTAAGTATTCGGAAGCATTCAGGACTCAGGTTATACAGGTAGGTACATATCTTTTCCAGCAGTTCAAATGATAGGCCTACACAAGCTGCTGGACTCAGCCTCTCAGGCGTTCGACACTGGCAATCTGAAAAATAATTATTTTAGGCCTTATTACCCCTACCAAAATGAAAGTGATGTAGATATCTATGTTCTCCTATACCTCAGGGTCCTATTTATCATACAGTTTGATCTTTTTTGGCCTGGAAACGCTTGCAATAATATTTCACAGATGGTATGAAAAAATGACTGGACTCAGATAGGCCTAAGCCCCCTCCGACACTGTCAATGTATTATGGCGGCTCCGAAAGCAATTATTTATGATCAAAAGATTAAATTATTTGTTGAATTGTCACTATAGTGTCATTTTTTCTTACCCACCATCAAAATATTCAATCTGAACTTTAATATGTCTAGGCCTAAGTCACTGTCAGTGTCTGAATAATTCCCATTCAATGTTAAAACATAGGCGTCACACTGTCAATACGTTTCATATATATATACCTGGGGCCCACAAGCTAGCATATATGAAATATATGATGGCAGGCTTCTTGTCTTAAAAATTTGATTTTAAAAGTAATAGATTTTAGAAGAAACGGTTCTGAATATTTAACATCTAATTATGTGTGGAAAACGAGGCTTGAAATTAGTTGGACCGATACATTGGTCATATAATTCTGATAAATGATGTCCAAATGATAATGTTTCCCCTACAAAAAAAGAAGGAAATATTAACAACATAATTACTTGCTCCAAAACCTTTTTCATTATAAAATCGATTTTAGTCAATTAAATAAACAACTCTATGAATGCCCTATTTCCTTTAGTATCGCTGAGAGCGTCTCCTCAGTAACAGCGAGCGACTCCGACGGCCCTGACGTGGGAGCACGACGACCCAACCGGGCCCGCAGACACAGTATGGAGAACATGGACATCATGAAACTCACCCCCGACAAACTCGTAAGTACAAAAATAAACATTCCTTAAAAAGGAAAAGATTGAAAATCTCCCTTTCCCACCAATTTTTACTTCCAAATCTACAAAACTAGATGTAAGCTAACTACCCTTTGCAAGTTCGTGGGTAGTGAATGTACACATCCTTAGAAATAGGGGGGAAATCTCCAACCTCCTCTGTCCCTCCCCCATGGCTGCTCCATAGACTTGTAACTGAATCTGAAAAAAAATACAGAAAAATCAGATAACATTCAAAATAGAATAAAAGATCACCAGTTCACCAAAAAAACAAACTTGCAAGTATAAAAAGAAAAATGTCTTCATCCTAAAAATAACAAAAGAAATAACCATATCTTCCTCCTCGTTTGTTGACAATCAATCTAATTCACATTAAAAATGTATGGAAGCCCTTATACCCCAATCCCCCTTTTAGCGTACATGATTAATGGGCAGGCCTTGAAAAAAAACATAAAACTCTCCCTTCCACCCCAGGCACAACAAGAAGCTGCAGCCGCCGCCCGCGCCATGAACGGGGGCGCCAAACCCAAAGTCAAGGTCCACAAGTTGGAAAAGGCCGCGTCTGTCGCCACAGAGATGGTCACCCATCACGAGGCCCTGCGGCCGCAGCCCGTCCGGCCGAACAGCGCACGGACGGCAGGAGGCAAGGCCCAGGACATGGACGACGACAGCTTCTTTGACCTCCTCACCAAGTTCCAGAGCCGGAGAATCGACGACCAACGCTGCTCTTTCAGGGTTCTTGAGAAGCAGAACTCACAAAATGGTGCTTCAGCAGGTGGGGATTTATCAGGATTAATGGATTTAAAACATTTGATGTAGTTTTAACATAAATAATCATAACTTTGAAAGGATGTAATTTGAAATAAAAACAGACCTAATACATAATGGTGTAATACATGAAATTCAGTAAAAATGTAAGAAGTGGCCGACATATGCTTTTTGAAGTGGGACTTACGGATTTTAGCTTGAAAACGCTATGTGGGATACGGCTTTTACTTTCTGCATGAGACCTCGTTAACCAAATTATTCAGAAACAGTTATATATCAGCGTCCGAAATTAAACCCATGCACCCCCTAATGTATTTATAGTAGTAGTAGAAACCCTGAAAAGTATGCAATAAGGAGGGGAAATACCAGCCACTAAAATGTGAGAGCCAGGCACAGGGTACAATCAAGTTTCGGATATTGTATATACAGGATGTAAGTTTTCCGATTTTTGTTGGATTTCCGACTTTTTCTCTCAAGCACCCCCAAAAATCAGTTTCAAAATTTGATGTTTAGAATAAGTTTCACATCATTTTGGGACACATTCAGATTTTCTTCATGCTTTTCCCGATTTTTTCACTGTCCCCAACTTACATCCCTTTATATATATAGGAAGAATTTCCCATATTATTACAGACCTTGTAAACCTTAATTTTAACATGCAGTTTGTTTCCCCGCAGCAACGACTCCCCAAGCCGAGGAGTTCCTCGACATGGTGGCTGGGATCCAGGGGTCGCGGATGAACGATCAGCGAGCCGCACTGCCCGACTTCCCAGGTCTTCACAACTCGCAGGAGGTGCTCGACCAACTCATGACAAACAAGGCCGCCACACTAGACGACGGCTTCTTTGAAATGCTCATGCGATGCCAGGTACCCGCTGCTTGCTTTGCCTTGCTTTCTCTTCATCGGTTTAAAATTGGGTTGGGTGGGGTGTAAAAGAATGAGTGTTGCACAGAGAAAAGAGGGACAATTGCCGCATTAGGTTCCTCACTGTTAAGGGAAAATGGCGAAAATAAATTCCCTTCAAGGGAATTTTGAAATTTGACCAAAACGCGGGGGAATCCTGTTTGCCCAGTTTCAGGATTTTCGAGTTTTAAAGATTGAGGTGACTGCAGTAAAATTTACAATTTCTTCCCAGAAACTTCACACATCTTAAATGACATTCTTAAGTTTGAAAATCATTGAAGCCATGGCGGGGAAAATTTACCATGGGACATGGAAAAGAGGGGATTTGATAGTGATATTTGAATGAGGACGTACAAAGTTCTGTCCAGGAAAACATTGGGTTAATAGAAGGGCAAGAGTCTCCCTTCATAGCACAAGAGGCTAATAGCATGTTGACAAGCCTTTAATACGTCCTTATGAAAATCCACTCAAGTTGGGAAGAAAAATAGGTCAGTAATGTCAGGAAAGATATTTATAATCGTAGGGATTTTGCAGAAGAAAACAACATAATATTATGCAACACTGTCAGAAATATTCACCATTCAGTCTAGTTTAAATTTTATAGAAGGCTGCAGGGGCGTTTACACATACGGATAAAATGCTTCAAAATAGTCTCCCAACAGTGTTACCTTAAGCCCCACGATAGTCCCGACAGTTAAATTAAGCCTTATGACAGCCCCGACGATAATTCTAACACTATAATGTTACTTAATATAGTTGACATTTTATCTCGCCAAGTCCATGTCAAATATGTCCCCATATTGTCATAGTTCATTTAATGTAAATCCTTAATAAGGACATATATGCAGTTAGAAATATTGTCAGGACAATCCTAAAAATGTAATGGACCACAGGGATAATGTCGGAACTGTCTTAATATGTGTATTTCGAAATGTTAGAAATTGAGGAGGAGGGGAACTACTTTTCTGGACCTTAAGATACCAGCAATAAGTTATCAGTGTGCCACATTAGGAACTTTCTTTGCCGCTGGGTCCTAGCGAGGCACACCAATAATCAATGGCTGATACCCAGTGGTCCAGAAAAGTTGTTCTCTTCATCATGACGGGCAAAAAAGAAATTAAGAAGATATATCTAATCAGAGGTGCTTCTCGTTTTGCAAGACTTATGTGATACGTTAAGGCCATCCCTTTACAAGAAAGAAAGCGAGAATGATTTAGTTTTACATAAATTAGGTGCATTTAAAGATATGTAAACTGCTGTCTAGGATTTCTTCTTTTGGTATAAGTGTAAGTACATTATTAAGAGTCCATGTCAGAGTATAATGCATGTCGCGTAACAAGCATGTATTGCAATGCAATTAAGGTTTAACAGCCATAGCCGTTCTTTGGCTGACGGATATAAACTTCTTTTAAGACGACCTATAATGTCCAAGAGATGAAGGGAAAGCGTTAGAGATGATTGATAAATGGTCGCATGATTGCGGCTGTCGTAGCGAATGCGATGGATACTTGTACGTGCCTGATACTAATAACTATACTTACAGTTTACAGATTTTACTTTTAAATCCATGAATATATATTTTGAGATTTTTTCGTAGTTGTTGCTGAGCAATTTTCGTAAAATTTCATATATGTATACGGTAAATCTTTCAAGCAGAGATAATATATTGGTGCATGTGTCATTCATTTTTTAATGTGAGTTGTGATAATATCTATTCTATAAGTGAATTTTGAGACATCAAGTTAGATACAATTTTGAATAGATTATTGTACTTTCTGATTTGAAGACAGATGATAAAAAAGACAAATTACGACATCAAGGAAAAACTATTCAGGGTATGAATGATCCAGCATGGGAAAGTACTAGTAGAAATAAGGTACTGCTAAATTCAGATTGCTTCAAAGGTCATTATGAATTCTCCCCACCACGGATAGCTTATTTACTACAATGTACCTGCAGATTATATAGCCTAGATCAAAGTGCATACTGGGAAATATGTAGACAAGTCACGGGGCATAAGCATATAACTTCATTAATAATGTCATTCTTTATTGCTTAATAAAGGGGGAACTAGCAATTAGTAATTTCCTAGTTAATATCTATAATATACTTCATATTTTCTAGGTTGGTTTCAAAATGTATCCATTACAGATAGATATAGTACGTATATTATAACCAATATTTCTTTATTTTCTATAGATTTCCCAGCATTTCTGTCTACAAAACTAGCCAAAATGAACCTGCAGATACTTGCAATCATGTAAATCAGTTATCTGTGGTAGGGAGGATTAGAGTTCCATTACACACCGTTCAAAATGCATGCTTATAAAATGAAGATACGCAAGATAAATCAACATCAAGCGCAGTTACATTCAGATAAGATACTAAAATTAGCTTTAATAAATTATATGATGCTCAACGAAGCCCTGAAATGAACAAAAGGCTTTGTGTACAAATTTAATCCACTTTTTTTACTAATTCAGTTTGAATAAGATGGAAATAATTTGGCAAGCACTCTCATGACCATAGAGATAAGTAAAATCTAGTGATTGTTGGCCGTTTCATAATCTAAATCAGCACTTTGTGTCTCTATTCTCCCAGGTGAAATTCCCTGGTTCCTATATTTTGCGGTTATAAATCAAGCTTTAGATAACTGTTTTATATTGGCCCGGATTTTCGTTAGTGATGAGGGTGATATGCCACTGATAAGTGCATTATGATTAGTGCCTCAAAATTAGAAATTCTATTGTAAGAGAACTTCAAACAGGAATATTTTAGCAAAAATAGTACTTATGTCACCAATTAACCTATTCAGACATGAAAGGACAGGTCATGATTCTATCCTGTGGTTCATATAATGCATAAGAAACAATCTTCTTCTTTTTTAATTGAGACCAAGTTGAATTCTGAGAGCGAGTAAATGCATTGTTCTTATTTGCTTTTCTCATGTTTTCTTGGAACAGAATATCAAAATTATGGTACTTAGTACCTCATAGAAGAATTGAAAACACAAGCAAATGAAGTGTTCAGTTTTCTTTGTAAAAAGAAATCCCCTCTAAAAAGCTGACATAGCCTATAAGCAGGACTTTTATTCTAATGCATGGAAAAGGCTGCCGCCTGTTCTGCTAATAACATAATTGGAAAGCATGAAGTGTTTGTAGGCCTCAAGGGAACTACCGTAGAACACCTATTTTCAGCCGCACCCTTACTTTTGAGGTTCATTGGGTCACTTTTTTACAGGAGGTTTTTTCAGGGGTGCACAGTGTCAAAGGGTGTGAAAAAAACTGAATTTAAGCTGCGCCCCAAAAATGTAGACCTTATAAGCTATCAATTCTGTGGGAAACCCTTATCTAAGCAGTGGCTTATATTGTGGTTTTTACGGTACATAAGATAATTAGCATTTTGTCTATGGTTAGGGTCCTAACCCAATCAGTGGTGACTGTCAAGCTTCCAGACACTAGACTTTTTCTTGTTTTCTTGAGACAAGATCTTATTTTGTTTAGCGTATAGGTCTTAAACTTGTAAAATTGGTATAGAAAAGGTGTTTGATAAAAGTCTGAAATCGGTAAGCACGTTGTGTTTCGCATGTGCAGTGAGTCTACTAAAACAAGTTGTGCTTTGTCACGGAACCACTTTTATTGATTTAAAAGGGAAAAAAAGGTAACATAGGTCACTAATTGTTAATGTTATCTGATGTATGCTAACCACCAAATTTGACGATTATTCATGGTAAATCTATGAAAAACAAAAGAAATGATCATACAGAGTGAAATATACATTTTTAAGTTACTTGCCTTAATAGAGCCTGTTCATATTCATCTTGTCTTGAATAAAAGTGAATAAATCTTTGTAACATGTGAATTAAATACTACTATTTGAAACCAGACTTGCATGTTCACACTTATACTGTGCAGCTTTAGATTTAAGGTAAATTCTTTCTTTTTCGAAACCTCAATCAAATTCTATAACTCCATTGCTGCCATCATGAATTTGTTTTTCTATTGCAGGGGTCCCGTATGGAGGACCAGCGGGGCGTTTTACCCCAACAGTCAGCCCCGACTGTCCCCGACGAGGATTTCTTCAACCTCATCCAGCGCGTGCAATCAGATCGTCTCGACGAACAGCGGACACAACTGCCGAAGACGAAAGACCAGAAGAAACAGCGGCCTAACTCAGGCAAGAAGAAGAAGGACAAGAAATGATCTGATGCAACTTTTACTACTGCCAGGCCATTTATATTTCAGTCTCACAAAAGAAACCCTGCCAATAGGTAGCAGGGTTTCTGAAGGTCATGTACAAAGTAAGGTCAAGGGTTCCGACTTGCGGAGTCTGTTTTTAGAATCGGACTCATTTTGAGTTTGGTTCGTGTATATACTGAAACATATCACAGATGAAGGAAGCTGCTTAACCAGCAACATCTGTTGTTGTACGACTATCGCGTAGGACATTGAAACAAACTTACGATATGTTATATAGGGATCAAGCTTAATGTAAAATTGATGTGACTTCAACTTGTTTCCAGTAGCCTTGTAATTCCTCATGATCTATATTGCAAACAAACAAAATTTTTGAAGGACTTTTATTTTGTAAAACATGGAAGTGAAAACTTCTAAATCATAAGTTACCCCTGGAAGAGTTGTGTGGATCCAGAATCAAGGGTACTCTTTAAAATTACCAACCACCAAATAGGATATCTTGATGGATTTGATAATTTCTGACTATATTGATCTATTTGATGCTATATTTGAAATGGAAAAAAAAACTAGCTACAGTATATGAAACACCGTTGGTATCGTTAAGCTTGATCCCTGCACGACAGACACCTTGACCACGGTAACCACAAGAAGATCTGTTCGAATAAGTAGATACTTGTAAATAGTACATAGCAGAGGACTTTGATATCAGTGCTGTAACCCCAGCACCTTATGACAACGATTCAAGTCACCAGCCACGAAACATGTTGTGACCCTTTCCCAAATCCCAACCCATTCTCTGGACCTGCTAGGGCTTGACAAATCTGGTTCCAGGATTCCGCTGACCTTGAAACACGCCTTAGATCTTCAGAGGGAAACTTTTTTTGGATAAACCGCAAGATTTGTCTAGCCCTGGCTTTATTCGTAACCCTGAATCCCCAACCTTACCTGATCCCTGACCTTTTTGATGTGCCAATGCGACCTGTGACCTGGTAACGCGCGTGGCATCCTTATGTGGTGGTGATGCTTGCCTTGTTGTTGGTTGTATCTATGACCTGTTTCCCTTCCTATTCCCTTTCCGTTACCCCGGCCACCCTGTACGAAGGACTTGTTTCTGTCTTGGAGGGAAAATTCAGACAACTTATGTCAGGTTTATGATTCAAATCATACATTATTTGTTTGATTGTAAACTTTAAGAGTAGTTATTTGCCTTTGTGTAAAAAAAGGTAGTCTTAAAAGACCCTGACAAAACAAAGTGATATGTTTTCCTACTTTATTTTCTTCTCCACAGCCCAATAGTGCATACATACATAGTTTGCTCAGCTTCTCCACAATTTGTGCCTCTGTGCCCTAATAGACTATAATATGAATATGAGTTTGTCTCTTGGGTTCACATGATTGGTCATTTCCATATTTCTGATCAAGCTAATTTCTGTGAAACAGCCTGTTTTGTTTTAAGAAATTGGTCTTCCCTCTGTACCCTGTATCCCAGCATGCCATGCACCATTTTGACCTCACTGATACCACACTTGTTAATAATGACCCAGAATCGTAGGAGGCAGTGTTTTTGTATGCATGTATTTTTTAAGCGTAATCATAGGACATGTAGAGGGTGACCTGTGATGTTTCTGCTCTGCGGCCATCTTTGCCTACATTTGTAGTGTATCTGTTAGCTGTCCTGTGTCGCGTTACATCATTGTCTCCAGATATGAAGCAGAGTTGCCAAGGATAGATGCATGAACTGATTCTCAAGAGGAAAAGTATTTTGTTAAGAATTTCCTGTGACTGTTTATACCACATCTGTCCATTTTCAAGCTCTGGTAAAGATTGCTCAGTTTGATTTATTACTATCAGTCTGTCCTCCATATAAAAACAAGTATCTTGTACTGTAGAATGTGAAAGGTATGTTGCTGATGTTAACTGTTGGTGGAAGCTGTTCAAATGTTATCAGTAAATGAACAATTTGTTGTGCAGTTGATCATACAAAACCCATTTCAAAAATGTCTTTAGCTCCTCAGTAAATTGCATAGAGAAGAAGAGTTGGAGAAAACCTTACTTGGTTGATAAAATGGTTAAATTTAGTGTAAGTCTCATCCAGTCCTGTTTAGGTTGGTGCGTTGCACTTCAGTGAGTATTCTTTTAGATGAACCATGCCTTGATGTATTTTCCTAATAGAAAATGTGCTTCTGCGCATTGCTATGTGACAGACAAATCAAAAAACCAATGTTGGATGACTAATAAGGAATTATGTATAGCAGATGCAGCTATCCAAGGCCTGTTACCTTTGATTGGAGAATGGAAAGCATGTCCTTACCTTACTACAGAACAGGGATATACCATGTTTATTTAAGATGGGTAACATTATCAGGGACAATGGAAAACAAGATTTGGCCCACTCACAGTGATGCTACATAGAATTGCCTGTGTCACTCGCTATGTGGTCTGATATCAGATTTAGTTGTTTTTGGCATTTTCTCAAGAATATGCTTCCAATACAGTTGGGATCTCTTCAGGAATACATTGTAGATTGCAGATCATATATCAAACAGGTGACCAAAGCTTTGACCATGTCTGCAGGACAAACCAGCTAGTTGGTGGATATTCACTATGTGATAAGTTTCAACTTTTCCAAATCTTGGTCCCGGAGGAGTTTTATGCAAGAACCCTGAATTGAAAGACATTGAATACAGATTTCTGCTTTGCTGGCACTCTGTTTAGGAAGATTACATAATGCTTGATCTACAGAACTTACTGTATGGGCTTCGATAAAATCCCGAATCGTAACAATCCATGTTGGGTGGAGATAGTACTGTAAATAGCCTTTGTGATAAGTCTTATTTGCCAACCTCCTTCAACATGGATCAAAAGCTATGGAGTGCACATTCAACCTTCTCTTCACTTTCTTATGGAAATTCTAAGCTCTTAACAGTATTTTCATACCTTTGTCTACCATAAGCTATAGAGATGCTCTGACCATGAGTGTTGCAACAAGGACATCTTTAATATATGTCTGTCAAAGCTAGGTTGTAAACAACCAATCACCATTTTCCCAGACAACCAGGAAACTTCTATTTTCTACATCAAATCCCTCTTTGGCCCAAGGCAAAAGTTGTGCCATTTCATTAAGCATGACAAAATTACTTATTAGATCTTAAGTTTGATGAAACAATCATGATCATTAAGCCCATACCACACTGGGTATATCCTAGGGTTGGACAAACTAACGGATACACCATCCTTGTCTCCTAGAGTTGAGGTTACTGAAATAAACAAGAATTATATTTTTTTATATTCGCAAGTACTACAAAAGCATTGTGATTTCTTAAATTTTACCAATAGACAGATTTGCAGGTTTGAAATTGAAATGTTGTCTAGACAAAAATAGGGCTTGACATTATTGGTTGGGCTGACAGGCTTAACGGTGGTTCCTATAGGGAAAGCACCAATACATAAAGCTGCATTTTACAAATTTCAGGAGCAATTTGTCAATTCTTTTGCATTATGCAACTCTTCAGTGACTAAGCATTGAGGCAGTTTTGAAATAATTTTAATGCCAAATTTTATGTTGGTGTAAACTGGTATGGGGTTATTGTTAATGGATTTGGTGTACTGCCATGCTTAATTCTGTAGACATCCCCTTTAGTTAGCAGAAGCCATCTTTCACTGAGCTGGAAACTAGATTTCCAATATAATATGAAGTGGTTGAAACAATGTGCCTCATTTGCCGACAACGATCAATGTATATTTGTTACTGATTGACACACTGAATAGGTGAAATGAAAGGAAACCATGTAAGTAAACAACCAATAGAACTGGAATGCGAATTTCAAGTGACATACCCACTAGGATAATAATTGAGAGGTGGTCGATCAATTTTCACTGACTCGAGGATTGGTGTCAAACTATCGAACATGCTTAATACGAATCAGTGCTTGGGAGTCGGGCAACCTCAGACAGCCAACAGTAGGGAGTTTCAATTCGTGATATATACCCGTGCACTGTTCTCTTCCACATTCTTGAGTTGGCCAATGATATCCATGGTGATTAGATGATTTTAGTGCCAATTGGTCGGCCAACACTGAGAAGGTCGCCAAGTGGGTATGCCAATTCAGAAACCAAAAAGAATATGTTCTCCAGTCCAAAGTTTGTTTACCTGCAGTTGCTAACATGAAGATACCATGCCTCATAGATACCATTACTGAGTAGAAGTTGAGCAGAAAAAAGCAGCAGAAGGTCAAGTTACAGAATAAGGGTTGAATCATGTATGCATGTACAGTGATGAAGGAAAGGTGCTTAGACCATGGTAACCAATACTAATGCCTCAGATTGTAGATTAATTTTAACTAGATTATCCTTACAGAGATGCCATTTTTCCTACTTTCTGGTGATTTTGGACTGCACAACTGAGTATTTTTCTGTTGGTTTCAAGCTATTTAGTTACAAATTTGATGCCACCAATCTATTCTTTGAGATTATTATTCTCATAATTGCTTCTGGAAAAAAGTAGGGAAAATGTTTCCTACATTTCCTACTTTTTCATGACTTTGTAGTTGCATCTCTCTCCTTAAAAGAGCATTTACCTTACGAAATAGTGTATGTCACATAAGAACTTTCCTTAAGTTAAACGCTCCAAAATGAGTTTAATGCACAAATAACATGATAATGTTTTAAAGCATCAATCTTTGTCAAACACTGAAGCTAGACTTTGTAATCAGTTATCACACAAAGGTTATAAGTGATGTTAAGACTTGTTACCTTGAGTTACTAAAAGGATGTCGCAAACATTTGGATGCATTTTCCTGTAAATCATGATCGATGTTATGGGATCTAAGGAAAAAGTTTTTGTGTGTCAACATTTTTGCATCTCTGTTTTGCAAGTGAGTTTTAATTAAGTGTACATACATACTTGGGAGGTTCGACTTGTGAGAAAAAGTTCAAATTTATAATGATGACAATTCAAAGAAAAACAAAGATGTTATACTTCCTGTTTTCTTGACTCAATTTTAAGTATTTTCTTTGTTATATTCATGCCCCTATTCAAATGAATTTATGACTTGTTTTCTCATTTTCCTTTACACACTAGATAAATTGGAGCCACAAATTTGCTCTAGAATGTATTCAAATGAAAGCTATTCACAAGATGTTAATCAGATTATCAGTATTGAGCATTCATGTTGTATGCTAAAGGTATACACTACCAATGTCATCCAGCACATAGCACCCTAGATTGAATTCATGTCTGATATGGCTAAAGCCCCATACTCAAAAGGCGATTTCACAGTCAATGGGCGACGGGCAGGACCGTTGGTGAAACCATCGGGCAACTGGAATTTCAGGCACATTTGATATTTTTCCACAGATTTTCCCAGCAATTCAGTCACCCATCACTCAGAACACAAACCATACCCATGGGGAGTCACCCGGCGATCCATTGATAATTCAGTTGCCCAATGACTTTACAGTCAATTCTCCCAGTTGCCCGGCGCCGCTAAAGTCGCTAAGTGTGTTTGGGGCTTAGATTTGATGTTGTATGGAGGCCAAATGTAATGCACAGAAGTTTAGGTATTGCTATACATAATGTCAATGAGCAAGTCTATTGTCTAAAAGAAGTATATAAGGTAGACATGGAAGAAAAGAAGTGTGAATATAAGATAATAACCAAAACATAATATAATTATTAAAACACATGCACTTATGTTGTCAAGTTCATACTATGTTTTCCAAATTGCCTTAGTTACATTCCTTAAAGACCAGACACTTTAATCTTTCCTTTCTTTGTATGATATTTTTCATAATTTATCCATATTGGGACCACTTTCTTGCATTTATTAATTTTTCCTTAGTTATTGGTGGATAGATGCAAGCCTTTCAGTGTGAACATTGAAAATGTTGATGAATTTTTACGATGGAATATATAAATTTGTAAAAGGAAAAACGGTTACTTTTCATTCAATGTACTTTAGGTTAAGAATGTATTCCACAACCCTATTTATATGTCAAACACATTGAACTATTTATATACAGTCTGTTTTGAACTGCACACATATTGATAATGTATTTTTACGATGGATTAGCAAAGGTACCGTATCAAGATAAGACTTAAACCAACCAAATTAAGACTTGCTGTTTAATGAATTAATTATGAACAGCTTTATGAGTAAAATGCATTTGTAAATTAGTAATGTTGTCTTCTGTCAAATTTAACTGTTAGTTTGAAGTGTGAAAGTGAAACCTGGAGTGAGTGTGAATACAATTTAAATTGTTGAACAAGAGCTTGCATAAACTACAGAAAGACCTACATGTTCATATTTCCAAGGATAACATGTTCATACATAAACTAGCTATTTGTGAGTTGAATGTTCCTTTTGGTATTTGAAATAACAAAAATAGTATAGATTTACCTTCAAGTCATACCAAGCTAAAAAAAAAAAGAATTAAACTTTCTTTTCCATGAATTCTGTTAAGAACAGATTTGGGGAATTTATTAATAATTCTTAAGTTATGATCAAATGTTATGAAATGTTATTTTTCCAGGAAAAATGAACATGAGGCCCTGACTGCCTGTACTTTTGTAAAATATGGATTGAAGAAATGTAGAATAAAAACATATTGCAAAGCATCAAAAATGGGTTTCCAATTTTAATTTTCTCAAACGTATCCCTTGAGAAACAAAACAAATAAGATATCGAGAACGGACGGAACGACAAACCAATGTTGTTGCACCATTTTATTATTTTGCTTTTTTGTATGTTGTCCAAGGGAATCACAGCGGACGAAAGGGAATGCATTTTCTGAAAGATTCAAACAAGTCTTTCCTGGACCAGAGGGCCTATGTGAAGGTCTAGTTTGTAACATAGTGTTTCACCTAATTCACTGTTTTAAGACTGTATTCGACATACTAATTTTGATGCTAGTGGTTTTATATTTGTTTGATTTTCTATGAGGAAATAACATGGAACCTACATCCTATGTACCATTTGATTAAAATTGTAAAACCTTTCTAGTGATATTGTGACGTTCTCTGGTAAGTCGGGGTTGCCGATTCTTACAACAGAGGAACGTGGGGGTTGTTCGGGTCTCGGGGCGGACGGGGAATCCGGGCCAAGAACCGAGATGTGTTTCTAGAGTCGTGCCTCGCGCACGAGGGGGGGCTGAGCGAATCGATCGGGAATCGGCACTCGATGTCGACGGAGGACTGCGGGGGAGGGAAATTATGGTAGGGGTACGGGTCGGCCGGGGGGCGGTCCACCCCTGAGTTCCGGTCCGCGGGGGCGACGGGCCGACGGTCGCCTATTGTTTGGTAGCGTGGGGCCGAGCATGCCGCGCCCTCGTCCCCGCGGACTTCGCTCCCTCGTTCCGCTCCCCATGTCTTCGTACCATACTACGCCTCGGTTTCCGGTACTACTTCGGGCCTTCGTGCCCTACTCCGTTCCCTCGTTCCTCGTTCTTCGGGCCATCGGGCCCCTTACCCTATGTTTCTACTACCTATCTCGAACTTCGACTGTTTTGTCCTAACTTCGGCTTAATTACTCTGTTCGGCTCATCTTTAGCGGTTGTTTCAGGAAAGAGGACACGTCTGGACACCAGGAGAACTGTTAAAGAACTCTGTTTATTCGGGCCTCACCGCCCCTTTATATACTAGAGAGGTCAGCCCTGATTGGCTGCCTTCGGTCACGTGACCTACAACTGACGTCACTTCCGGTTTATATATTCCGTTTCCGGTTTACATTTCACTTCCGGTTTACATATTTCCGGGTTTCGTTCCATTACGTTTTCGTTATTCGTTCTTTACATATTCGTTATTCGTTCTTTACATATTCGTTCTTTACATCTATTTCGTTCTTCGTTCTTTACATATTCGTTCTTTACATCTATTTCGTTCTCTTACATATATTTCTATTATTACCTTATTTCTATTATTTTAGCCTCTATGTATTTTTGGCTGAATAGCCGTTCATCACACCCTCCCGCACCTTCTTGAAAGGTGGGAAAACACGTTATACAAAATTTCAACACAGTTCATACAGCAACGACAACAGAACATACTCTAGAACCAGAAACACTTCAATCCTACGCTCCTTATCGGTAGAGGAGGAGGTGTCACCCTCTGTCCTCCCCGGTCTACTTCGGAGGGCCCCCGGGGCCTATCCGGCTAATTATTATTTCTCTTCTTTCTTCGTTTTTCTCTCTTCTTAATGAAAGTTCATATAATTCGTTTTTATATATCTTAGTCTCTTTTTATCTTCGTCAGAGTTCTCTATCCTGGATCTATTAGGACCTCCTCTTTTTTTCCGTCTTTAGGATGAGCGAGCCGGTCGTGGCTCTCCCACCCGGGACTGGGGATCGGTCGTGACCCCGTCGCCCCCGCTCCTCTCCTCTGGGCTCTATTTACTTAGCCCCTCGGTGCGTTTTTCCTCGCCTTTTTACCCTCATTAGGACAGAGGGACCGGTCGTGGTCCTCCTGCCCGGGGCCATGGGTCGGTCGTGACCCGCAGTGCCCCCGTTCCCTTCGTTTTCCGTCGTCCAGACGTTCTCCCCTAGTTCGGGTGGAGAATCGGTCGCGACTCTCCCACCCAGAGGCCAGGGCCGGTCGTGACCCTTAGTCCTCTCGACCCTCGATCCGTTCTACCGTCGTTCAGACATTCTCCGTTGTTTTTGGGTAGAGAATCGGTCGTGATTCTCCTACCCGGTCGGTCGTGACCCCTCGTTCTTCCGTAACTATTACTCTTCTCTGCGTTCTCTTAGGTGATGATGATGATTTTAAGGATGAGTTGAAGAAGAAAGACTGAAGTTTTTGTAGATAGAATGTTCTTTTTGGACTTCGCACCCTCGGTCGCCTCGGCATTCAGAGCCCTCCAGTGACTTTTTCACGTTTGGCAAGGACAACATGTTCGAGCCAAAGGCCAAGGTACCCAAAGAAGAAGATGGCGTTGTATGTGGAAAGGAACTTAACTTCATGCATTAAAGCTTAGAGTGGAAGCTTCAGCAGACGACGTCGCGGGTTTCGTGCTATTTGTCACAGTGAAGCTTTGAGATGGAGTCCGGGTGAAGGTGAGACTGAGAAGATTAGAATCATTAATTATCGATGAAGTGTCCGTTTTCCGTACAGGAACTGAAGTTTGACTTTTACGACACATGTCCTCGTGGTTAACCCAGCATCAAGATGTTCCGTCCTCGACCACGTCGACACATTTGAAGATTTCAGGATTTCAGAAAGAGATGTCGGAGAGAGTCCACCATAGTAAAGTATTTCCGTCACCGTTCCGGGCCCAAGTGGCATGACAACAACCGGCTCGCGGGCCTCGCTCTGTTTACTAAGTTTTTCTCTTCGTCCTCCCGGAGGACCGTGCTTTTAGACGATTTTCGTGAGACTGTAATACCAACAAATAGTTCGTTAATAGAAGTAAGTTTAAGATCCGGTCTGGTTTGATTTTGGAGTAAGGCCACAGTCGTCCACGGTGCCATGTCACATTGCATGAAGCCACTATGCCTATGACGAACGCCGAGACAACAGCTCCGAGCCGTTCCGGGCTGCTCCTAGGTACGACGGTTCGAAGTTGGTAAGTTGAAGATATTAGTGAGAAGGAGAAGAAGAAGCCGTAGAAAGTGAAGATGGACGACATCAACTGGGACCTGCACCCAACGTCAACCTCTGAGATCCGGAACGGGCCCACTCTCAATAAAATAGCATATATAGAGAACTCATCCGATGTCGAACTCCAAGAAGGATCGCTCCTCGTCGCTCTTTGCAGACCTCTTGAGGTGTCTATCGAGGCATCCGCGGCCGACGTTCCAAGCACCACCTCCCTGTATATTTCAAAGATTACTTCCCTATATGTTTCAAAGACTATTTTGTTTCGTTCCTCGAGAAGAAGACATCAGGAAATACGACATGGAAGGAGTCTCTGTCGTTACTGCAGGTAAGATATTAATATAAGTTTTTAGTAAGTCTATTAATTTTCGTTTCTTGTTCATGTATTGCTTTTACTATATATTACGGTCGGTCACGAGCCAGGGCCCCTAAGTTATCGTCCCTGCTCGTGCCTTGGTCCTCCGGGAGACATCTACGACTCGCCGCAATCCTTTCACGACTCGCTGCATCAACTCTGGCACGATAAAACCAGCATTCAGGTCGAAAAATTCCATTTTGCCGCTCTTCGTATGCGGTAAGAGGCTGAAGACAAGGAAACTCAGAAGATGATGGTACATGAATCCGGGCTCATCCACATTCTGATCGATCCATCCAAAATCAAGAAGACAAAGTTGCAGGAAGTAGAAGTGCCGCTAGAGGACAGAGGTCGTCTCTTCCTCGCCTCCAGATCGCTCAAGGCAGCGCGGGAGAAGGGTTTTCAGTCTTGGCCCGCGCCAGCCTTTCCTCCAGCGGCGAGTCGCCGGCCCACCGGTACCTTATTTACCCCGGCACGACCGTCGACTCAAAGACTACAATGACAACACTGTCCGTCCATTCTGATTTCCCTTCTTCGATTCCGCCTCCCAACTTTCACTCTCGCTCCCGGGCCGCCCGGCCCGCTATCCATTTCCGCGACCGGACGATCCCGTTCCACCTGCTCGGTCCCAACCAACGCAGCGGGCTCCAGGGAGGAAGAGGAACAGCTACAAACTTGTTTTTCCTCCTAGTGCCTCCTTCCGTCCCGTATTCGCCCCGCAGGCTTGGTAAGTTCATTCCAGTCATGGACCCTCCAGCTCGCTGATTACACTCAACACCTCCTAACACATGTGGTTTCGTTCACTTCCGCAAGAAGATTCCCATAAAGAAACTAATAAGAATAAATTAAGATAAGAATGTTCGAGCCCGCCAGTCCGTTCCCGATGAGTTTAAGTAAAGTTTTCGGGCCCGTCCAGCGGTCTCCAGGAGAGTCTTTTATCCAGGCTTCGGCCTCCTGTGCGGCTCAGGTACCTCCGCCTCGGCCCGGTTCTCTCCCTGGGGGTTTGACACTATGGGTGAGGAGCCAACGCCCCGTAATCCCTCCCCACCCGACTCGCGACGCGCCATCTTCCGCCTCTGGTTCCGTCGCGCTGTTTTTCTTCCGTGCAAGACCTCGAGCAGCATCTACTTCACCCTTCTTCTTGGCGCCGGATCGGCAGCAACAGTCTCTCCTCCCTAGCGGGGAGCTCGAGAAGCTGATCCACCATTCCGCTCTGTTTTTCCGCCTCTCTTGTCGCCTTCAACAAGTCATCCAGTTGATCCTCATTTTTGTACATCACTAGGGTCTGAGCCAATTGGACGGTCCGGTTGTGTTCGTTAACTAGCCGATCGACCCCCGGGAACTCCCTGGTCAACGGCCCCAGTGCCGCCGTCGGGAACTGCGCCATCGCTTCTTCAAATGTCTCTGGCTTGCGGCCCGTTTCTAGTGCCATCAGGAACGCCATAGACGCCGAAGCCATTGCTCTTGTCTTGGCCGTCATTCCTCGCACCTCCCTCGGGGGCCACATCAGTTGCACCCGAATGGCCTTTTCCGCGTCCCAGTCTCGTACCGCTCGCGCCGTCACCGGAAAGTGTCCCTGTAAGACCTGGTGAATGGCCTGTGTCCGTAATAACTTGAGTCTCGGTGTTTCCCTAGATGGTCCTGCCGTCGGTATCTCCGTTCCTATGGACCCGAACACTGAATCCGCTCCCGACTCGTCCAATTCTTGTTTCTCCGGCTCGTATCCTCTGGTCTCGGCCTGCCCCAACTCCATGTCCTCTGAGTCTTCCACCTCCGCGTCCATGGACTGGGCAGCCGGTATTTGTAATCTGTGTATCACAACCCGCGGTTGTAGCGCCCGCCCGTGTTTATCCTCGTCCTTGAGTGGGGTATCCGGTCCTGGCGGCGATCCCATACGTTCGGGCGACGGTGGTCCCGGGGTCTCCTCCGATCCTTGCGACCCGAAAAACGAGCTCCCCAAACTGGCTCGAGTCAGGTTGTCAACCGCCGCCCGTGTCTCTGGCGTGTCTGGTGCTACCGTAATGTCTCTCATTCGTTTCAATCCTGGGGGCGGCACTATCGGCTGCTTACATACCATCTTCTCCAGGGGTGAATCCGCTTTCGTCGGGGTAGGGGTAGAGAACAGCGGCTGTGTCGAGGCCGTCGACGCCGTGTCCTCTGGCCTGGCCGCATGCCGAACATACTTTACTTTCTCCACTCGCCCCGACGGTTTGAGTCCCTGCCTTTCTGCCATCTCGCGTAGAAACCTCCCTAGGTACAATGCTTCTCTTTCCACCAGCCGGCCTCCCTGTGCTTCCCGAATGCTGTCCTCCAGCTCCCGGTCGGATCTCGCCTCGTGGTAACCCCTGAACGATCCCTCCCGGTTCATTGTTCCTTTTAAATACCCGGGGTACCTCGGGTGTCGTGATTCGTATATCACTGATTTCTTATGAACTGTCATCATAGTAAATTGTGCGTCGCTACAAGGTGGTTCTAGTCCCGTGGTCCGTCTGACTCCTGTCGAGGTCTCAGGCTGCGATGGTCCCAGCTCTCCCGTGCTACTAGACTCAGCGATAATCAAAGACCGATCGCTTCGGGCCGACATACTCCTGCCTGACTCCGACTGGTCCGAACTCGTTCCCTCCTCCAATTCTCTCGGGACTTTCTTGACCTTTTTCCACTTCTTCTTTCGCGACGGCTCCTCCGCCGGGCATCCCTGCGTCGGGGGCCTCTTGAAAGCGAGCGGCTCCTCTTCCTCTTTGACTTTCGGTCGTTGGTCGTCGGACGAGCTCACTAATTCCACCACCTCAGCCCCCGGTGGTATTCCTGAGCAACCCGGCTTCGGGGTGGGTGTGGATGTCCGTCCTTTTCCTCTGCCTGGGAGTCCTCGTCCTCTCGGTTCCCGTGGTTCTCCCTGGGCATTTAACTTCTTAATTCGGCTCTGTACTAACCCTGATATTTGGTCTGGTGTCAGGAGTGGCTTCGGGTTGACCACGGCTCGGCTCGCGCTTCGCGGCGACTCGGTGTCTTCCTTCCGTACTCCTTTCGCGGCCCTCCGAGGGGAACGACGCGTGGGTGTCGATCGTTCCGCCACCTCGGCCAGGGGTCCCTTCCCTGCTGCTTTGGCTGCTTGGGCTCCCTCGCCGGCCTCGTCGGCCTCTGATCCTTCTTCGGTTGCTACCTGCTCCAGCTGCTCGGCGTCGCTGTCCTCGGATCCTCTCGACGCCCTCGGGTAGTAAGGTATGCGGATATGCCGTCGCGGCCTCTCCGGTGCCTCCTTATCCACCGCCCTCTCAGGGGGTTGAAACCCCTCCGGATGGCGCACCGCGTAGTCCCGTTCCATGTTGGCTACCCGGGCCGCCGTTTCATCCCCAGCAGCGAAACTGGTGTACGGCGGTCGTCCTTTCGGGTCCAAGGCGAACGCCGCAGCATACTCCAGCCTCAGAAGGGGGTCTTGCTTCGGCATCCCCCTCTGCAGGTTCCCTTCGTGTGAGTCCGTCATGTGCTTCCTCCAGTCCTGGTGTGTCGAATAGGCTCGACTCGAACACACCGGGCACATGTAGTACTGCTTCCGTAATCCATCGTGCTGGCCTTTAATATGCTTGACCAAGTGCTTAAACTCCTTTCCGTGACAATGTCCTTCCCAGCACTGTCCGCTCATCGTGTCCGTTTTCCGGGCTTTCGGGGCTCGTTCCAATCCTGAAGCTCGTCCCGTCAGCCGTTTCCGTTTTTGTCTCGTGGTGATGCTGCTCGTCTCGCTTCTCTGCTTTTCCTCTTGTTTTCTTCTCCTTAGCTCAGTCTGCTCGTCTGCGATTCGATGAATCCTGATCGGCTGACCAGAATGACCTGCTCCGGCGAGCGCTCTGCCTTTTATAGCCGCCGCAGGCGGAAGTGGGCGTGGCCTGCACTAGCGACCCCTAGCGTCAGACTCACCATCCACTTTTACGGTGGCGCCCCCTACTATTTTCCGGTCCCCGGGGCCCGCCGCTGGTCACCGCCTCGCCTGCTTTTTACCTCGCGGCCCTTCGCCCGTCCACGCGTTTTTCCTAGGCCTTTTATTGCCCCACCGGACGTCCTCGGTCTTTTCATCCCTCGTCGCCTTCTCTTGCCTTTTTCATCTTGGCCCTCACAGTGCTTCCGCACACTTCCCGGAGAACACAGGGGCTCGGCGTTATCATCTCCTCGCCGCCGCCCCGTTCTCTTTGTCCTCTTTTACTCCTTTTACGACCTACTTTAAAGCCCGTCCTCGTTTCAGGCCTCGCCTTTTACAGCCGTCCGTTCGTTCCTCCGGCGTTCCCGAGAGTGCCGCATCTACTCTCCTCCGGTCTCCTGGACGCTGTAAAGCGGTATTACCAAGTCGGCATTACTTCAGAAGTCTTCACCAGCTTGCCACCGGGTCTGTCTTCCGTTGTAATCCAACCATCTTTTCCACGCTGTGGTTCCTCCGAACTGACCGGAAAGCGGCTCCGTGGGACTACTTTAGACATTCGGGCCGTCGTGGCTCCCGAACGCCGTTTTTCGTTCCAACCCCGCATTTCCCACCTATATTACATCCGCAAGAGAACCAATCTTCAGCTAGGTAGCAAATCTCTACAGCCTAACGACCTGCACTCCTACTGTAGTGGTCAACGCACCGCCCCGACTCAATGGCCCCAGGTTGATCAGTCCTTTTTGGCCAAAGCCTTTTTGTGTAGCGCCGATTTGGTCGTTCCCTTGGTCCTCTTCCACCTGCGGAATCGAGACACGAAAACGACTTCATCACAAAAAGGGGTGCCCCGTTTCCTTACGTGCCCTAGCGCGCCCCACCCCAAGCATTTACTGTGCAGCCTCGTATCCTTGCTGGTCAGCTACCATCCAGGCTGGCGCAGCGTGTCCTCGGTAGGGTTCCAGGCGGTCCACATGGACCACCCCCCCCGGTTTCCCTCGTTTCTTCCGTACTACCACCCGTCCTCGGTCAAGCACCTTGACGATCAGTGCAGGGCCCATCCATGGAAATCGCAACTTCGTTCCCTTGTCCCTATCCACTACCGTATCGTGCACCCAGACCAGTTCTCCGGCGTGGTATTCCCGCCGAGTCACCTTCCCATCGTACTCGTGTTTCTGATGGATGGCGGCTCGTTTCAGCCCCGTCCGGGCCTCCCGATAGGCCGCGACTAGCCCTTCCTCCAGGCTTTCCACATAGTCGCCTACCCGTCGGGGTTCCTCCTCTGGTCCTAGAGGTCTCCCATAAATCGCCTGTCGCGGCATCATGGTCTGTCGGCCCAGCATGATCATATTCGGTGTCACTCCCGTGCTGGCTTGCGGCGTTGCTCTATAACTCATCATCACGAGCGGGACCATCTCGTCCCATTCCCGGCCCGTCGCTCGGCAGCTGGCTTTCAAACAACACCCCAAAGTACGGAAACTTCGTTCTATGTACCTGTCACTCCTGGGGTGGTACGGCGTCGTTCTTGTTTTGTGTATCCCGAATAATGCACAGACCTGAGCCACCACCTCGGATTCGAAATTCGTGCCTTGATCCGAGTGTAGTTCCCGAAACGCGCCGTACCGTGCTACTACTTCTTCAACCAGTTTGTTCGCCACTGTCGTTGCCTTTTGATCCGGGATCGGGAAACACTCCAACCATTTGGTGAAATAGCATCCCACCATCAGGCAATACTTATTTCCTCGTTTGGTGACTGGGTACGGGCCCGAAACATCCATGGCCAGCCGTTCCATCGGCTCCCCCACTATGTACTGATGTAGCGGCTCCCGTCTTCCTCTTCCCTTTTTCAGCAACGCGCAATCACATTCTCGACATTCCTTCCGCACGTCTTCCCGGAGTCCCGGCCAGTAAAACCCTTGTTCCAACAGGGCCGTCGTCCTGGCGACTCCTAAATGCGCTCCTGCCGCGCCTCCATGGTATTCCCTTACCAACTTGGCCCGTTCCCCTCGGGGAACGACCAACTGGTTCCTCCAACCATGCCCTTCTAGTTCCCAGTACTTCCGATGCAGCACGCCATCCCTGAGGCTTAATCGTTCCCATTGCCTCCATAGGATCTTTGTTTCCCGGGATTCCGGAGATATGGCCTCCCAACCTGGCCGGTCCGCATCTTTTTCCATCCGTGCGACAATCGGCCCTATATCTCGATCCCTCCTCTGCGCTGCTCTCATCTCCTGCGGGGACCATCCGGGCTCGTACCCCCGGGCCCGCGTCACTACTCTCACTTTTTCGGTATTCTCGTGCTCCTCTCCACATTGTTTGCACGGATACCGGGACAACGCGTCAGCGTTCCCATGCTTCCTGCCCGGTCGGTGTTGGAACGACACATCATGCGAGTCGATAATCTCAATCCACCGAGCAGCCTGCCCCATCGGTTCCTTACTTCTCTGCAGCCAACTGACCGCGCTATTATCCGTCCGGACTATCATGCGTTGACCATAGATGTAGCACCGAAAATGCTTCAAAGCTCGCACCACCGCCAACAGTTCTTTCCGCGTGGTGCAATACTTTCGTTCGTTTGACTCCAGGGTTTTGCTCGTGTAAGCTATCACCCGTTCCTCCCCTCTCTGCTCCTGTGATAGCACGGCTCCCGTTCCCACGTCACTGGCGTCTGTGTCAAGCCACCATTGTCCATCTTCCTCCGGGAATCCCAACACCGGGGCCTCCGTTAGCGCCTTCTTCATCGCATCAAATGCCTCTTGTCGTCTCGCGCTCCACACGAATGGTTCCTCCTTCGTTGCCAATTCATACAAGGGGGCAGCCAACTCCGTGAAGCCGTTTATATGCCTTCTGTAGTACGAACATAATCCCACGAAGGCTCGTACCTCGTGGAGATCCCGCGGGACCGGCCACTCGGTTACTTGCCGACACTTTTCGGGGTCGGGTTCGATCCCGTTGAATGAGACAACGTGCCCCAAGAACGGAATCTTCTTCTGGAACAGCTTACATTTTCGCGCCTTTAACTTCAGTCCTGCAGCGTTCAATCGGTCCAGAACCCGTACCAATCTTTCCAGAGTCACTTTAAACGTTGGTCCAAAGACCAGTATGTCATCCAAGTATACCAGACACTCCTCCCACACGATTCCTCTGAGGATTCTTTCCATCAGTCTCTCGAAGGTGGCTGGGGCGTTCACTAGCCCGAATGGCATCACTTTAAACTCATACAATCCTCCTTGAGTCACGAAGGCCGTCTTTTCTTGGTCCTCCGGTGCCATCTCCACCTGCCAATATCCGCTTGCGAGATCCAGACTGCAGAAGAATAGGCTTCCTCCCAAAGTGTTGAGGCTGTCCTCTATCCGCGGGAGCGGATAGGCGTCCACTTTCGTAGCCTGGTTCAGTTTTCGGTAGTCAATACAGAACCTCGTTCCTCCGTCCTTCTTTTTGACTAGAACGGTCGGGCTACTCCACGCACTCCCGCTCTCCTGGATAATCCCTAGATTTAACATATCCTCCACCAGTGCTCGTTCTTCCTCTCTCCTGGTGGCCGGATACCGTCTGACCCTCTGCTTGATCGGCATCTGATCCCCCGTTTTAATTCGATGTTGTACTAAATCTGTACGTCCTAACTCATGTTTCGAGGTCGCAAACATTTGTTCCCGGGCCATGATGGCTTTCTCCAGCTCTTCGCCCTCCCTCGTGGTCAGGTCTTTCTTAGCCTCCCCTATCATTTCAACGAGCGCTCCAGGGGGTTCTTTTGCTTCACTTCCTATTCCTCGTACCTCTTGTACGAAGGTGGCTTCTCCGAGTACCCCGCCGGTTTCCAATTTCGCGCTCTCGGTCCCTCGGTTGGCCACCCAAACTTCATTTTCTTCTCCCAATGTCACCGTTCCTGGGATCACCTCCAGTCCCATAGGTAATCCAGCGCCGGTGATGACAGCCAGCTGTCCACTCTGTCCTATGTCCATTCTCGCTACTACTGTTACTCGGGTCACTTGGAGTGGGGTTATTTCCGTCGTTTTCTCGATTCGCACGACCTGTCCTCCGACGGTAACTGCCCGAATCCCATCCGTTCTTTGTTCTGCTCCCGGGATTCGTTCCCCCTCTCCCTCCCCCTCGGCGGGCAGGAAGATGGCACTCGCGTGGGGCTTAACTGTCAGCCGGTATTTCACCGCGAAGTCGTTTCCCAGGATCCCTTCATCTCTACCGATGTCTGCCACCATGAACGTCCACTTCAACACGCGTGTTCCCAATTTTACTGGCAAGTTCGTGCATCCGTAGCACCGCAACGGACTACCATCCACCGAGCAGAGACGTCCTTCATATCCATCCAGTTCTTCCCTTTTTCGTCCCCACTCTCTCCAGAGGCGTTCCGACAGCAGACTGATCATAGATCCGGTATCAACCAAAAAACGGACGACACTCTCTCCCACCATCCCGGCCACATAAAGTCCACATTCTCCCATGCCTACTACTTCTCTCGCCGCGCCCGAAGGGGGCCCCGCGCTTACTGCGACGGCGACTGTCCGTTTCCCTGACGCTGAGAACACTCTCTTGCGAAATGGCCCTTCTGGTGACATTGATGACACTCTAAATCTTCTTTTCGCTTCTTAAACGCCTCCCTCCGGGCCGTTGCTTGTCTTCTAGCTTCCCGTTCTTCTGCCAATTCTTTCATCATCTCCTCCAACTTACCGTTCAAGGCCATGATCTGTGTATTGGCGTCCTCCTCGGGCTTCACTGCCCGCAGGAGGCGGCGTGAGTATCGTTCCTGTATTTCTACCACCTCTACCGCCTCCTCTAGTGTCTTGCATCCTTTCTCTGCACACTTCAGCTGAAGGTCTTCCCCAACTGCAGCCTGGAACGCATGTAATGCTGCTTTTTCCTGGCTAGCGTAGTCGTTGGAGAAGTAGGCTCTCGATGCCAGTCGCCGGGCATTATCAGCCAACTCCTTCGCTGTCTGGTTCTTTACACGTTTCAAGCCCGCCAACTCTTGCAGAGCATTACACGTGTCCTTCTCCTGACCGAACCTCCGGCGCAACGCATCGCTGAGTAACGGAGTCGTTCCCTGTCCGGGAGTCCGACAAAGTACATTCGTGCCGTTCCCGTCAGCGAGAGAAAAAGCATCGCCGCCTTTTCCTCGGCCGTCCAGCGTCCCAATGTTGCGTACTCCTCAAACTGGTTGATCCATCCCTCGAAATCCGGTTTACCGTCATACTTCTCTGGTCGTAAACTGAACTTCTTCAAACTCGCTCCTTCCTGACCGGTCTGTTGTTGTTGAGCCCGCACATTCTGCTCATCCGTCGGGGTGGACGTTCCCATAAAATTAAACTGCCTACCCATGATGGTCGTGTCCTCCCCTTTGGTCTCGGTTTTCGCACCTCCTTTCTCCTCCCCACCTTCCTTGAACAAGAGCTTGCATAAACTACAGAAAGACCTACATGTTCATATTTCCAAGGATAACATGTTCATACATAAACTAGCTATTTGTGAGTTGAATGTTCCTTTTGGTATTTGAAATAACAAAAATAGTATAGATTTACCTTCAAGTCATACCAAGCTAAAAAAAAAAAGAATTAAACTTTCTTTTCCATGAATTCTGTTAAGAACAGATTTGGGGAATTTATTAATAATTCTTAAGTTATGATCAAATGTTATGAAATGTTATTTTTCCAGGAAAAATGAACATGAGGCCATGACTGCCTGTACTTTTGTAAAATATGGATTGAAGAAATGTAGAATAAAAACATATTGCAAAGCATCAAAAATGGGTTTCCAATTTTAATTTTCTCAAACGTATCCCTTGAGAAACAAAACAAATAAGATATCGAGAACGGACGGAACGACAAACCAATGTTGTTGCACCATTTTATTATTTTGCTTTTTTGTATGTTGTCCAAGGGAATCACAGCGGACGAAAGGGAATGCATTTTCTGAAAGATTCAAACAAGTCTTTCCTGGACCAGAGGGCCTATGTGAAGGTCTAGTTTGTAACATAGTGTTTCACCTAATTCACTGTTTTAAGACTGTATTCGACATACTAATTTTGATGCTAGTGGTTTTATATTTGTTTGATTTTCTATGAGGAAATAACATGGAACCTACATCCTATGTACCATTTGATTAAAATTGTAAAACCTTTCTAGTGATATTGTGACGTTCTCTGGTAAGTCGGGGTTGCCGATTCTTACAACAGAGGAACGTGGGGGTTGTTCGGGTCTCGGGGCGGACGGGGAATCCGGGCCAAGAACCGAGATGTGTTTCTAGAGTCGTGCCTCGCGCACGAGGGGGGGCTGAGCGAATCGATCGGGAATCGGCACTCGATGTCGACGGAGGACTGCGGGGGAGGGAAATTATGGTAGGGGTACGGGTCGGCCGGGGGGCGGTCCACCCCTGAGTTCCGGTCCGCGGGGGCGACGGGCCGACGGTCGCCTATTGTTTGGTAGCGTGGGGCCGAGCATGCCGCGCCCTCGTCCCCGCGGACTTCGCTCCCTCGTTCCGCTCCCCATGTCTTCGTACCATACTACGCCTCGGTTTCCGGTACTACTTCGGGCCTTCGTGCCCTACTCCGTTCCCTCGTTCCTCGTTCTTCGGGCCATCGGGCCCCTTACCCTATGTTTCTACTACCTATCTCGAACTTCGACTGTTTTGTCCTAACTTCGGCTTAATTACTCTGTTCGGCTCATCTTTAGCGGTTGTTTCAGGAAAGAGGACACGTCTGGACACCAGGAGAACTGTTAAAGAACTCTGTTTATTCGGGCCTCACCGCCCCTTTATATACTAGAGAGGTCAGCCCTGATTGGCTGCCTTCGGTCACGTGACCTACAACTGACGTCACTTCCGGTTTATATATTCCGTTTCCGGTTTACATTTCACTTCCGGTTTACATATTTCCGGGTTTCGTTCCATTACGTTTTCGTTATTCGTTCTTTACATATTCGTTATTCGTTCTTTACATATTCGTTATTCGTTCTTTACATATTCGTTCTTTACATCTATTTCGTTCTTCGTTCTTTACATATTCGTTCTTTACATCTATTTCGTTCTCTTACATATATTTCTATTATTACCTTATTTCTATTATTTTAGCCTCTATGTATTTTTGGCTGAATAGCCGTTCATCACAATATAAAACATGTCTATATTTAACATTATTTCTTACTGCCAATTTAATAATTTAAAATCAGCAGTGAAATTGGTATGTGGAATACTGCCTTTAAGCCAGTAGAGCCACATGTATTCATCTTTTCTATAAACACCATGCTTATTTCTTGTTTTTGACATTTTGGCAGCTGAAGTTTCAGTTGAATCATTTGGTTTTTCATTGTACAGTACTTCTTAGTTTATTAAACTATGCCATCTGCTTACAAACATAATTTTGTAGTCATTTTTGTTCTTTTCTTTTTTGCATTTTTATGGTACAATACTTAGTATATTAGTTGAATACTTGCAACATTATATTTTGAGTCACCATTTCTATACCTAAAATGCTATATTAAGTTCATGTGAGTTTTCATTAGCATAAAGATAAGATTATATTCCTTTTTAAAAACACCTTATTTGCAAACCAATACTTTACACAAATGTATGATTTAAGATTTATTCAAATTTCGAACATTCAGTTATTGCAAATTTTTAACCAAGCTAAATCTATGAAGTTCAATGGCACATCTTACAATAGATACAATGCAGCTGGTGTGGTCTTTTCTCCTTTGTAAGAGTATGAGTGTATTGAACATGAGTGTTTATATCCTAGTGTTACTTCGTCTAAGGGATAATAAAGGCTACCTTCTGATGTATGACCATTGGTTTCAGCTGTTATTTCATTGTTACTAGTCAGTGGTAGAGCTACTCTCTGATCGGGTTATTGCATAAGTGTATTGCAGAGAAGGTGTCCAACGTAACAGTTATGCTGGTGTTAATCACATTAAGCACCTAGTGTTCTTCGATACCACGAGAGTTCACTCATACAGCGGGCAGGCTTCCCTATCACTAGTCCACCTGCTCAAGTAATCCTACAAATAGCGCATTTCTTGTACTGGCAACCAGATGTCACCACAGACTAGTAAGTCTTTACCACCGTGTTCCCAAACCCTCAAGGATCATATTGATATAAACGTATCTTGCTCTCTGCCTGATACTGGTCATTACCATTTTATACTTTCTATTATCAATTTTATATACCTTTACATCCTACAGCAGTGCTGCCGCTGGCAGACCAGTCTCCCCGTGATCACCTGGTCTAGGGTTGTCTCACCTGCTGTTGACACTGCTCATAGCTATCAATGAGCTTTCCTAATAATTCCAAACCTTTAATAATCTTTTCAATAGTTACAATTCATTTTCGTTTTATTCTAATGCAGTCTGATGACCTTTTACTTTCTTCAAAACACTTCGGCTTTACAGTAAGCATTCAAATTTACATTCAAGTATTACATCTTAATTCTACTCTAATCCTCCCTACCACGGATAGCTTATAGAATTATATGCACAAGGTTTAATTACTACGTCATTGCAGTATATATATGTTTGATGCAAAGATAAGAATGCATCTTGCGCCAAGCAAGAGTCTGGAAAAATTGGTGTGTAACTAAATAACTGAATATCTTGAAGATGATTATTTATTGACTGAATATCAAAATGGTTTTAGAACAGGTAAATCAACTACCGGTGCTGCTTTTAACTTTATTTATTTACTGTATAGTAATGACATCAAGCATCAAATCCCAAGCGCCATATCTAGTGATTACAAAAAGGTATTCGACTATTTGACATGAAATACTATTAAAAAACTGGAATTGTACAATTTTTGTTTAAAAAAACTATTAAATTGTATTCAAATAATTTAAGTAATAGAAAACAATGTACATTAGATATGGTGTCCCCCAAGGCTCCACTAGCAGTCAAATCCTCTTTCTACTGTTTGTCAATGATATTGCCAAATTAAATCTCAAAGCAGAAATGTTATCATATGGCGACGATATTGCTATGTATAAACTATTTGAAAGTTGATTCAGTTGAGTCGAATATCAAATCTTTGAAAAAGGATCTAGTTAAAATAATTGATTAGAGTGTAACATCTAGCCTTACTATTAACTATAAGAAGACCAAAATTGTTTATTTTAGTAGTAAAAGGAAATGCTCAAAATTGGGGATCACTGCGGATGAAGCAAGTATTGAATGTGTATCGCCTCCTTCGAATATCTTGGGTGTCTCATTGACCCGGAATTATAATTCAAAAACTCTATAAAACAAACAGATTATCTCTCAAAAGTATCATTATTATTATGTTTAATAGATTGAGAGATACATTGTCTAAAGAAGCTAGGGTCGATGTGGTTATATCTATGATTTTACCAAATTTCAATTACTTTAAAGGGAGCCAAAATCAATGTAGGGTCAAAATGTTGAAAATATATTCTATCGCCATAACCTAGGCCTGTAATAAAATTTCAAATGTGAAAAATGAATGACTTCAACGACATTAGAATACACAAAAATTCATCACTGGTCAATTTTGGTGACCCACCAAAATTGGTTTGTTTACAAACATTGCTGTCTTCAGGCATAAATGACATGAGTTTTATGAAATTCAAGGTAAGTTATAGTTAGTTATTATGATTTATATTGTACCAATGGCTAAAGTTAGATAACTCTTAGAATGTATTTTCATAGATATTCTAGTTTGCAACATTTTGTCATAATTATTTTGGCATATCATTGCTTTTGACTCCCTGAAATGCTTTTTTGTTTTTTTACAATGTGTGTACTTAATTACATAAGGGTGATTTACTAGTTCTACAAAATAATATTTTGAGGAGTGTTCTTGATATAAGGAACCCTTGGGATTATGATATTGATGAGTTACATGCACAGGTTATTGTAACCACTTTGGAAAGGAGACGGAAAATCCAACTACTGGTTTGTATACATAAGGGAGCAAATAACTGTACTATACATTTGAAAGCTAGAAACAGGAATTAAAGGATGTTTGATGCTCCTGTTATTAAACTAAATCATGTCACTAAATCAATTACAAAGCACCACCATTATATGTAAATGGTGAATTATGGAATAGCCTACACATTCATATTACAAATATGGTAGATCTTCAGCAGTTCAAGAATGCAATTATTTCCTTTACTCTCTGGGATTGTCCTTGATGCCTTTGGCATCGGTAATTCTCAGAATTCTCGGAGAATTCGTACTGGTCTAGAACCAGCGGTTTCGCTGGTAGGTACAGTATACACTCTTTCCATGGACCAGCAGTTGACATTTTTGCTAACGGCAGTTTTTTAGGATAGTTGTGCTCGGAAAGTGTGAAGTTATAGCATTGTGTCTTATGGGGTCATTCGAATCTAGGTCACCCCAAATATCTGCTTGGAGTTTGAAATCTTTCCAAATATAGTCATGTATAGTGTTTCACTCATACTATTTTTGAAAAGTTGAGCATGTTTGGATCTGTTATTTGATCCTAAAGGTCAACATTCGTTGGCAAGAGTATAGATTGGGTGTTGGAAGTATGCAGGATGTGGCAATGTCATGGCATTGTCATGGAGATGTCATGGCGTTGTTATGGAGATGTCATGGTATTGTCATGGGGATGTTATGGCAATGTCATTGGGATTTCATGGCATTGACATGGCAATGTCATGGGGATGTCATGGCATTATCATAATGATATCATGACATTGTCATGGGGATGTCATAGCATTGTCGTGGGGATGTCATGGGGATGTCATTGCAATGCTATGAGGATGTCATGGCAATGTCATGTGGATGTCATGGCATTATCATGATGATATCATGGCATTGTCATGTCAGTGTCATGGCATTGGCATGGCAAGGTCATGGCAAGGTCATGGGGATGTCATGGCATTATCTTGATAATATCATGGCACTGTCATGGAGATGTCATGGCATTGTCATGGGGATTTCATGGCGTTGTCCTAGAGATGTCATGGCAATGTCCTGGGGATGTCATGGCATTATCATGATGATATCATGGAATTGTCATGGGGATGTCATAACATTGTCATTATCAAATGTAATATATATATATATATATATATATATATATATAGCATTCATAACCATCCTCATTGGTATGTTTGTAACAAGATATTGTATTGCACTGAGGTACAGTGCAAGAAAAACTAGAATAGAATATATAATAGAGTATTGTAAATTTGTTTGTATTGGCAAGAATATTATAGTGGAACTTGTAACGCTGATTCGTGTGCTAAACGCCAGGCGGCGACATCGTTAGTGGCATAGTTAGAGTATATGGAGAGTGGCAAAGCCCCAGGCGTAAGGACTGCAGCCGGGCTGAGGAACGTCCTGCAGGTACGCACAGGTGTGACAAATGACGATGGAAACCTGTAAGGGTACGTTATGGATCGAAACATCTAGCTAAAAGATATTAAGGACAGCAGGCCTAGCCGTCAACATTAAGTTATATGATAGCTAGAAATAGAACTAGTCTATGTAAGTAAGAGTGGGCAGTATGAGAGATAAGTAAGACGTCGTTAGGTAATAGTGTAAATGAGTATAGCGACAAGCCTTTTGGCTGTCGCTATATAAGCGGTATGAGACTTGAGATAGACGAGCAGACCAAGATAGAGTTCGAACAGAACACATGGAGCAATAGTCTTATATACGGATCACACGGGTAGTGTTAAGATGGTAGTAACCACAAAGAACAGGTGATAGTAAGGATTGGGACAGCTTAGGCTTAGCCTTACGGACTGCGTGCTGGAAGTGACGGAGATCCTACCAATGGTCTTCGTTACCGGTAGACGAGAGGTGACTCTCTCAACAGTGTAAGAGCGTATATACCTTGCGAAAGGGGAAGCTGGATGAAAGCTATACCTGGTTGGATTGTTACTGATGTGTTTGAATTGTGAAATGAAGGGGAAAGAACTGTATGGATGGAGAATTGTGTACCTGTACCTTCGGAATATCATCGTGAATGTAATAAACTGACCTCTTGCCAAGTGCGTGTTCTTTGTATAGGATTGAGCCCCTTTACTTAGAATCTCTACCACTAAGAACTGAATCATGATCCAGGATAACATCAATCTGGAGAGAGCTAGTTACTTCAACGAATAATCACTGAGAACTCCCCATTATCTTAGTATAACACCTTTATTAACATCTTCAAGCAAGCGAAGTATCCACGATAAGTGATGTAATATCACGCGGTTGAGAGATGAATAAACGTATCAGTACAGGATATGAACAAGTACGAACTTTAAAAGGAATACTCCCCAATAAATAGACTAACATCAAAATATAACCAATCAGCTCAATTGGTGGAGAAAATCCCGAAAAAGAACAGTTTGGAGGTACGGTAGAAACTCTCGCCTACATGAGTGCCGACCTACGGCCTGGAATTGGACCGCCCAAGGGAGCCGAGCCTACGCTCAGCGACACGGACTCCGAGAGGGACGCATGGTGGTCTGATCAGCCACTGGGCGCCACTGGGGGTTCCGAACCCAATTGGCCGGAGAAACATCAGTTAAGAAATAAGGGATCATATATACCGTATAAGATTGGAATAAGAGGGGAAGTGGAAGAAGACAGAGACTTCTTCGCTCAACCTCTTTTACTTAAGAAAGTACAAAGTCCAACATCACCTAGAGGGACAAGGAGCGACACAAATCGTTCCCGCTCTGAACGGGAATCGGGATCCCCGTTGGCGTCTGCATTGAGGCTGAGAGCCGGGAGATCGCTGCGACAGGAATCTCGAGAGTTACAGGAGGAAACTGCAGAACACTCCAACAACTCAACCCTACTCCATTACTCAGCGGCCAGTGAGTCGGAGGATGAGCTAACCTCCACGATACTAGAGGAAAACCGCTCGCACACGGTAAAACCGACAACTCTAAATCGTGATACAGCAAGAACCGAGCAAGTCAGTGGGGCATCCTTGCCGACCACCTCTACTCCCGCCGCCGTGGGCGCAACTTCCACGCCCATAGGAAGACATTTTCCACAAATCGGGAAAGGTGGTATTAGTGAGGTAAAACATACAAAGAAAAAACACGGGACTGTAGAGAAAGACTTGACTCGAACCCCACCTGAACCAGAATCGTCAGAAGACGAGCACGAGCACGAGCACGAAGAAGAAGAGAGCACAGATACCGGAGGCGTAGCTAGACAACTATTCAGGATGGCAGATAGAGGGGGACCTAGTTTAAAACTCCCAGAGTTTTCGGGAAAACCAAATGAAAGGGTAGACCAGTATTTTAGTGAGTTGGAGAATATGGCAAAGATCTATGGATGGGACCAGGATAAAGCATTAGCGATGGCCTTGCATGGTCTTAAGGATAGGGCACGCGATTGGGTGAACACTCTCGCGCCGAATAAAAGAGATTCGCCGGATCACCTGAAGGAAGCTATGGTGGCCATCTTCGGAGATAGACGTCCTTCGTGGCAGCGATACAAAGATATCGTTAACATGAAACAAACGTCAGATCAGTCGGTGATTGAGTTCGCTGGAGGTTTGAGACAGCAACAGTTTAGAACAGGTATTGAGGAAAGTGTAATATTGGCAGTATTCATAGACGGCTTGTTACCAACTATAGCCAAACAGGTAGCAATACTGAACCCAGACACCTTCGACGTGGCGGTGCAAGCTGCCACTCGTTTGGAGTCTTTAGAGAGGGGTAAGAAAGGAGGATTGAAGGTGTCTCTAGCCAACATACAGACACAGGACACCTCGCCACGTAGTGTAGAGGAAATTGAGGAAGAAGAAAGAATGTTAGTAAGTAAGTTCGATAACCTGTTAGCTGCTCTTAATCAATCTAGGAGTTGGAAATTTGATGATAGAAGGGAAGGAGAAAGAATAAAAGATTTTGGAACTGAAGAGAAACAGGGGACTGGTGTAGCTAGTCCCGAACCGCAGAAAGGTAGACCGAGCCGTCGCTACTCATCCAGTTCCGCACCAGATCTTAGATCTAAAAGCCCGGTGGGTAGAGAGACTCGTAGGGTAACATTTGATGACGATAGAGGGGAGGCAGAGTCCTCCGTAGCATACGACCAACCAATGGGCTCACCTTTGGGTAGCCCGTTTCATTTTGGAAACGTGGGAGATAGAAGAATGCGTGGACAACCACCTTTGTTCCGAGACAGATACTGCGCGGTACACGAATCGAGATCACATAATACAGATAGTTGCTTGTGGTTGAGAGCTAAGCTCCAGGAGCTAAGGGACGAGGCTCTCCGAGATAAATTTAGAACACTTGTTCCGGGAAAGAAATGGGGTAATACTAAGCCGGGAAACTGGTTAGCAGGTCCGCCACGCCAATAAAGTTAGAGCTTTGTCTGACGGACGGACCGGAGAAAATTGATAGAGGAAATGGACCTATCTTGCTTGAGGTAAAGGTAGGAAATCAAACGGTCAGAGCATTGGTAGATACAGGAGCTAGTGATTGCTTTATTTCAGGCGAATTTAGAAAGACCATAGCTAGGTCGGCAATACACGACATCATTCCTGTAGTAGAGAAGGAAGTTAATTTAGCTAATAATACTGTTCAGATCATATTAGAAACAATAAGGCTCGAGATTAAAATTAAAGATTCTAGAGTGTTCTACGATTTCCATGTGGTGGAATCCCTTTGTCATGATATGGTAATTGGCCGTAATCTGTTAGCAGCCGTGCGGTCGGACCTGTCGTTGCCGGGGCCCCACTTGGATGTTTTTTGCGGACACCCGATATTTAGTCTAGAAAAAGTAGAAGTTAAACCACACACCGAACAAATAATACCAGTCACCATCTGGAAAAAGCACCCAGTCACCCACAATAACGCCGTTTTTTGTGCCCCATCGGTAACCGCACCAGTAGTGGTAGAAGCGGGAGTGAATCAGTGTGGCAGACAATGGTGGATGAAGATTTTGAATCCGCTAGAAAGACCTTTGTATGTGCTACCTACAGATGTGTTGGGTTTTTGTGAAATGGGCCGAATCCCCCTTAACCATCGAAAACAGATACCCGAATTTGTTAATAAACAGAAATTGATTAGAACGGGAACCCCGAAGGGCATTGTTGGCTTTGCCATAGAAACCCTCGAGGGGAGCGTTGTGACGGGTGAGAATCATTCGCGGAAGGCCGCATCCCGCGAGCAGGACGACATTGACCGTATAGACCTGTCGGAGTCGTGCCTCAGTGGAGATCAGAAACAAATGTTTAAGAAAATGCTTAGACGAAATAGAGGGAGTTTGGCTTTCTCAATGACGGAGTTAGGCCAATGCGAGATTGCCCCTATGGATATTAAAATTGATAGTAAAGCAGGAATAATTTCATCACGACCGTATCGATATTCACCTCAAAAGATGGATATCATTGATGAACAAGTTACTGAGAGGGTGAGCTCCTCGACGGTAGCTTGTAACAGGCGGCAGTGGACTCGCGAGAGTCCGGGGTCACGTTAAAACTTCATCTATAGTGCAGGGGAGTGTTTGGTCAACAACTGAAGGCCCCTGTGACTAACGAAGGGTGAATGGACACCCTACTGTGGTACCGTCTAGTCGGCGCGCATATCGGGCTGCCGGACTTTTTACCAGTTTCCCACCGGTAAGTGGTATGTGCGTGGTACGGGGTCGACAGACCTCACCTAAGCTTCTGACAGTAGTAACATCACTCAGAAGTGAACAGGCAAGGCCAGTGAAAACGGTCAAAGTTCAGTGTGGGTTGGCAAGATTCACCTGGATCAGACCGTCGGTGACCGACCGGGTTTACCCCGGGAGCTGGTAATCGCTATCGACTGGGTCTTTATCCTGCTTTGCCTCGACATAACGGTAAAGAGACGGCTCAATGTACAGTCAGGCCATGGTAAAGCTAAACATGCCTATTCAAGACATCATTTCTTGAATTAGTGTAGGTTATGGTTGAGCCATGCTCTCTGTGATCAGAAAACATCAGGTTTGAAAAGAACATTCTGGGAAGCAGAGTGAGCCACTAGGGCTGGAAAGGATCCTAGCTCAGGTTGCACTCCACTATGTCTGATGACATAAGGGAAGACCAAAGGGATCAAGCGGAAACAACTGATAGAGTTAGGAGTAATCGAACCTAGCGAGTCTGCCTGGCGCAGTCCCTTGGTAGTGGTACAGAAAAAGGACGGAAAACCACGTCTCTGTACAGATTTCAGGATGTTAAACATGATAACGTTCAAAGATAAATTCCCAATGCCTACGGCCCGATCATTGTTTTTGTACATGGCCTATAAACGACCAACCATTTGGTCGGCCTTGGACTTGCTGAGCGGCTACCACCAATGTGTTATAGAACCCGCGTCGCGGAAATACACTGCCTTCGAGACACCCATGGGAGTGTACCACTATAAGAGGGTACCTTTCGGGCTAGTTGGGGCTCCTTGGCAATTTACTAGGGTTATGGCTATAGCTTTGAAAGGGCTGGTTCCAAGAGTATGCTTAGCATACCTTGACGACGTGATCGTATACGATTCTACGTTCGAAGAACACCTACATAGCGTAGAACTAGTACTGCAGGCACTACAGCGTGCAGGGCTGAAGCTGAAGCCGTCCAAGTGTGAGTGGTGCCGCGCTGAAATAAATTTCCTCGGTCATAAAGTCAACGCCGAGGGTTTGCGGACGCAACCACAGATAGTGGAAAGGGTGAAAGCGTTCCGTCGACCACACAACGTTAAGACAGTCAAATCATTTCTGGGTCTTTGCAACTATTATAGGGCGTTTGTTCCTAATTTTGCATCCCTTAGTATCCCTCTGAATCAGTTGTTGAAAATAAAAACCGTCTTTGAATGGACAGAAGAATGTGAGAAAGCTTTTCAGGCCATAAAGGAGCGCTTAACGACTCCTCCCCTACTGATACATCCAGAAATCAGCGGACATTTCTATGTGTTGACGGACGCGTCAGACACAGCGTGTGGTGCTGCTATATGCCACCTACGAGAAGGAATGTACCGACCTATAGCGTTTTGGGGAACGGCACTTAGGGAGGCTGAATTGAACTACACAGTTACTGAGAAAGAAGCGCTTGCAGTGGTAAAAGCATTAAAAAATTATGAAGATATGTTACAAGGCGCTAAGGTTACCATCATTACGGACCACAAGCCCTTGATACCACTGCTACAGAACGCTTATAAGGCACCATCCTCTCGATTGAAGAGATGGGCGTTAGCACTGACTGACTTTGATTTTGACATAAAACACGAGCCAGGAGCAACGCATTACTTACCAGATTACTTATCAAGAGTCCAACCAGACGATGAAGAAAAAGGCGAAGTCACCGAATCCCATAAGGAATTCGAACCAGAAGTGGGTTGTGAGCTCCTGTCCGCTAGCCTCAATAGTAAAAGATTTACCGGTAATAGTGACTATGAATTGATGGCGGTATACCCTGTCCAAACTGATATAGATCTCTCAATCTTTATTGCTCAACAAGCTAAGGATGAGGGCTGTAGAGCGTTAATTGAATACATAAGAAATGACAAACTCCCAGAGGATCCAGACAAGGCGCGAGTCATAGTAGCCCGAGCAGAAACGCTGGGACTAGTACCGCCTGGGATCCTATGTAAATTCACGATACCTCATGGGAAGCATAAACCGAAGAATACCAAATTGACCCCAAGAATCATGGTGCCCCCATGCCTTATTGAACGAATTTTAAAGCTACTACATGATAGCATTTTGGCAGGCGGTCATATAGGTACCGAGGCCCTAACACAAAAAGTTACATCTAAATTTTATTGGTTGGGCATGCATAAAGACATCGCCGAATATATTAAGTCATGTCGAGTATGCGCTCTGCGGAAAAGAGCACCGCACTTTAAAGCACTAGCAAAATCCTGGGATAGGCCTAGATATCCTTGGCAGTGGGTACAATGTGACTTTATTGGTCCTATTAAACGCGCTAAGGATGGCTCCAGGTACATAATGGCGTTTATAGATTTGCTCACGGGTTGGCCAGAGGCCTTCCCCACCAAGGACTCCACAGCAGCAACCGCGGCCAGGGTGTTCCTACAAGAGCTGGTGTGCAGGTATGGTAGGATTGAGAGATTACACTCTGATAGGGGTGCTACGTTTTTGTCTGATTTCTTCAAAGACGTCACGCGTAGAGTCGGGTGTACGCAAACGTTCACCACCGGCCGAATGCCGACAGGAAACGCTAGAGTAGAAAGGATGCACAAAAGCCTTGAGGACATTATGGCTTGCTATGTGTCGGACGACCATACTACATGGCCAGATCTGATACCGATCGCTCTGTGGACGTTGCGTTCAACGGTCAGTGTGCGCTCGGGCTTCGCGCCGTACACATTGCTGTATGGACGAGACCCAGTGAGCATGGGAATGCCTGAACACAATGAAATTCCCATATCACTTAATGATAATGAAGCATTCTTAGAAATAAAGGATAACATCGCTTTGTTTAGACATATGGCTGAGGATGTTGTTGAGAAATACGAAAGTGAATTGAGGGCTCGTATCGATGAAAGAGCAAACCCCACTGTCTTTTATGCAGGAGACTTAGTTTATATGTACGATCCCTTATGCGCAGGGAATAGAGTCTCTAAATTTTCAAATAGGTATCGGGGACCCTTTAGGATAGAAGAAGTGAAAGGGGATCATGTAGTTCGGTTAACCTCATTAGCAGACGGAAGGGAAATCCCTCATTTAGTCAACGTATCGAAGCTCAAACGTGCTTATGTGCCCTGGAATCCCGTACAAAACAAGCCAGTCGCTCCAGAATATGTGCTTCAAGATAAGCCTGATCAGCAGTCGAACCAAGCCCAGGAAGACCCAGTAACAGAGGAACGTATACCTGTTGCTGGTGGGTCCCGTGACGAGGGAGACTCCCCGAAAGCCGGCGGAGAGTCGTTGGTAACAAGCCAGCAAACAAATGATCGTGAAAACGTTCACGAGGACGTTACAGGTAACGATACAGTTACGCGTCCGAATGACACCACTACACATGCTGGGGAAACGAATGTACCAGCCGAGTGTAAAGAAAACGTTCGCACGGATAGTAGCGAATCTGGGAATAAAAAGGAACTAATTGGCGAAACGACCAATCTATTGCGCTCTCACTCGCTTCCGGAGGATAGCAGCAAGGAGCCCGAAGGAAGCGAGTTAACTGCTGATCAGCATTCGTCGGGAAGAGCGACCAGTACAGCCTCCCGAGACCCTCCATCGCCTGAAACGCCTGAAATCTCCGGGGAGATGCCTAAAAAGAACACTACCCACGATCCACTATTGCTCCTTAGGACCCCCAAGGAGACAGGCAGGGTCCCACGCAAACGCGGGCGACCACGTAAGAACTCGGCACCGGAAGGGTCCCGTAGCGATACGGTGGATTCAATAAAAGAACGGCCTCTCAACGTTGAGAAGGTTTCTTCCGTTGACTCGTCGGGTAAACGTACCCTTCAACAAAAACCTCACTATAATTTAAGGAACGTCCAGCGAAAGGACTACCGTGAAATAGCAGAAAACAGACCGTCAACGGACAGGGATGCATAGGGCTGGCCATGTATCACCTAAATGCAATCCTTTGTAACTAGAAAATGAATTAAATAAGGTTATGTTACTAAATAAAAGGAGGCATTCATATAAGGGACACAATTCCACTAACCCTACAATCTGGGAACGTGAAGACACCTTAAGAAAGCAAAAACATTAATAAAAACCCATTTCGGGGTAGAGGTCTAAGTCAAAATTCTGATCGAACCACTCTTATAAGAGAGAAATTAATGGAAGATTGAGACGGACCTGAACGGGACAGGTCAACCTGCTAAGAGAAGTAAAAGGAACCTGAACTTTGTTCGAAATAAAAGTCCTGAGAAATATTAAAGCTATCGGTAAAAGTAAAATCGGTGAATCGATATATTGAAACAAAGGCCATTGTGTTTCGCGAAAGTCGCTGGAGAGAGACGCGACTAATTAAAAAACTGTCATGACGTAAGGATGCCGAATGGTGAGCAACTGGGGGATGGTATCGGACCATGAGTCATACGTGGTCTGGACGCCCTTACCTGACGATAATTTATTCTGAATTGATTTGGTATTGGGACCCGAGATATAAGGACCTGAGATACCTTTGTTAGGTCCAGTTGAAGATGAACAGCCGAGGGAAATGGTTATAACCACCTCGCTCATCTTTTTGCTGACCGATAACCAGACGACCCAAGGGAGTTGCGGCGACACCGGGAGTTGAGACCCTACGACCGGACGGAGTGGATTACGTGCGGCAACATTCCCTTCCTACCATGTTGGAAGAGGGACCGAGAGCATGGGACGACCATGTTTGGTCGCAATCTCGGAACGGCGGAACATTGTTTCTTTCCCAGTAACGATAGGGAACCGACGCTGGGAAAGTCACTAACAGTTTGTCCTTTTGTTGAACATTACGTACTCAAGGAAAACCTACATGTAGTGTATATACCTGTTGTTGAGCAGGACGCCCAGTTCTATCGAGCCGTCTCTGGGACGCCGAACCTAAGACTGAGGGTTGAGGCACTGCAGGGGGACGTTCTGGCGATGCCCTATACACCACGGCTGCATAACGGACACCGTTACATGGAACGCCCGAACGGACACTGCTGTTGCCCAACATGTTTGCAGGACATGCTGAGTACGATGAATCTTCGATCGTGTGGTGAGGTAAAGAACGCTGTAATTACTAGTTTCGCCCTGGGCGAGTTACCCGCACCTATTACGTATCGGAGACCGGAAATACTGTTCCAATCATGGGACAGTGCCTTTCCGCCTGCTTTGAACAGCCCCAAAACTACCAACCCATGTTCCAACTAGGACCCGATGGAAGGTGCATTACGCAATTGAAAAGGGACAGGAGTTCCATTCAAAAGACAAAACCACCCGCCGGAGGGGATTATCTGAACATTTTACCTCTCTAAATATAGTACTGTGCTATAACTCACGTGAAATACTAAGTCACAAAACACGGACAAATCTATGGTGGAAGTGTATCGAAAGCTACGAACTATTTTATTTTCTACTCTGAGTAAATGAGGGTAAGAGTCTACAACCAGTCCGGCAGAGAGGGAGCGTTTGGCCAGCGCTGGACGAGCCGACGTACCTCCCGGTACAGCAGCACAAGGTCCCTGATAAAGTCCACACTGGACGCCGGGAGAACAAGGGCGGCCGGCGCGGAGGGCGCGACCGCAGGAGGCGCGGCTGCTGGAGGAAGCGGTGCTGTGGGAACAGGCGCAAGACCCAGCGACGCGTCTAGGGACGAGCCCACCTGCTCTGCAAGATCCCGGGCTATCGCTCGGATCTGCTCAATCTCCCGGGGTGATAATGGCTCCGACGTGGACTGCACCGGGGCTCCACTATCGTTACCAGAAATCATGGGAGAAGATGAGTCTTTGCTAGAAGCAATAGTAAGGGAGTGCGAGAAAGAGGCGGCCGCCCTGGGTGCGGACGCCCTCTCGGACATATTGCGTGCCTGCGAGCAGGGATTTAGATCGGAGGGAGTGATGGACATGGCATCGGAGGTTTTTGATATGCCAACGGGTACTCCGGTGTTTCCAGACACACCACGCTCGCCTTCACCCCCATTGGTTTTGCCCGAGTCACCAGGAGCACCCATAGTTAATGTCGATCCTTCCCACATTGAGGGCGCAGGAGCCAGGAGATCAAGGTCAAACTGATCCCATTGCACTGACTCAGGCTCCGACGCGTCCCATGTCGGGAGTGCAGAAGACCGACGGGGGCGCTTATTGGGCGGGGGACTTGCCATACTTTCGGTCAAGGGTACGTAGTCAATCGGGGGAGGCCGCGCTGGACGTGGATGAATGGAACCGTCACCGTGAACGTGTGGAACAGGAGGGGGCACGTCTAAACCAGGGGGGAGATCCCTGGTGGTCCAAGACAGAAAGGCCTGCCCTGGAAGCGTACTTGAAGAGACGCCGAGAACTGCTTCTGTTAAGGTTTCCGCGGATATTGTATCCGGTCCGAGTTCCGGCGCCGGATTCTCCTCCTGCCCAGCGTGACTTTGCGGTGTTCCGACGGCCGCTGAATTATCCTCGGCGTCCGAAGGTACCGAGAACGGTGGAAGAACTACAGCAGGTTGAGGAGAGCCGTCGTCAGGCGACGAATCCTCCGGCAAAGAAACCACAGCCGGAGAAGGCTCGGCCTCGGCGACCGGTGACCCTTCCTGTGAGGGGGCAGGCGCGACTTCCACCGGTGTTGATGGTGAAGCCGGTTCGCTGCCGCCCTGTCCTGCCGAAGTTGGACTTCTCCCAACTACCCCCACGGGGACCGATGGTGGGTCCGACCGGACACGCACAACGGATCGTCGTGGCCCCCGGCTCCGCAGGAAATAGCGGGGTCCAGGTGACGAAGGTGAACCGGCAGGGAGGTCCACGCTTGGCGACACGCAGCCCAAACCCCGCTCCACCTGCTCCCTAAGGAGGGGATCAGGAAGTAGACCCTCAGGTGGTGGCGAGAAGCCACCCACGGGGTCCAAGGACAGTGGTGAAGGGGACGTACCATACGATTGACTGAGATACCCGATGGAGGCCATAGCCTCAGCTAGCAGGTCGGTGGGAGGATCAGTCGGGGGCTGTACGACAGTGTCGAGGCCCTCGGTGTGATCGGAGCTTGCCGCCTTGGACTCATCAGCTGCGGACTTAGTTGGACCGTACGGGCTGAGGCTTGCGGCATAGGCGCCGTCGTCCGTTGGGGGGACGGCCGCAGGAGCAGGCGGAGGTGATCCATCAGACACACGGGAGCACCCGGCCTTAGAGACATCCTTGGACGGAGCCTCCTTCTTTGGGGCAGAAACTTGACCGTTGGTTGATGCAGCCGGTGCAACCGTAGGTGACCACAGCGAGTCACCACCTCCGGACAACAATGGAAGATGCCTTAGCGTCGCTTGTGCAAAGAATGGCGCTAGGTAAGGCACAGCTACCGTTGACTAAAAAACATAAGGGTATACAGGCTTTCGTTAATACTAAAGACAAAACAGTACAAACAGACTATACGGTTCCGGAGATTAGGGGATCACAAGATAGAAAGGACAGAGGAATATCAGACACTACCACCTCCAGTACTTACAGAGGGGTCACAATTTCTCTAACCGAACTGTGCATCTATGGGACGGATGAGTCTCTCAACGCCATCAAGGAAATTATGAGAAAGGATGAAGCAGTGAAATTTCATGTACTGGTGGCGGCCAAGATAGGAGACACCGAAACTCAAGATATAGCCATGGGTCACCCACCTGTGGTAAGTCAGAAGCGGATGAGCCGTCAGCAGGGACGCCTGGGCTGATAGCCTCATAGGTTGCTCCCAAGGCCGACGTGGATGGTTGCGGAGCGCTGTCTTGGCGACTTAGGAGGTGCGTGGCGCGCACCTCTGAGCCGGGAACGGTGCCCACCACAACGGCCCGACTCCGTACTGAACGAGTAATAATTGAGTGAGATTGGAAATCTCGAACTCTAACAAAGTAACTGCGACCAGCGGTGAAATCGCCGGGTTCTAAATAAACCCTGGCTCCGTTGGGAAGAGTGAAGAAAATGTGTGAATAACTTTCGTCGGACGCCATATCTTTTAGAAAACCTAGAGAAGGTAAAGGCGGAGGAGACTCGGGACAAAGTGAAGCGATTCGCTCCGAGCAACACAGTGTAAACTGTGTGAGGGACTCAACAACAATCATAGTTCTTAAATAGTACGATAAATCCATGGACTCAATGAAAAAAACTGCGAGTGTTTCCAAAAACAACGGAGATAACACGGGCGAAAACGCGCGCGAAAATCACTATAGACACATAAGAAATGGCGTGGTAATGAGAACTTGATCTCTACACGCGTTGTGTCATGCTCTTGGTGACAAGCAGTGATAACCCTAAGTGAAAACACCGACGGAATCAGAAATTTGCTGTAGTCTAAACTTAATTAAGGAAAAGACCGAAAAGTGACAATGTTTTGGCCGGTGTTGGTGGTGTGGGCCCTCTGGTCGGCCGTGGCCAGAGGTGAGACCACTGAGGAAGCAAGGATAGCCAGAGCAATTCTTGGAGACGCGATGCACGCTGAGACTTTGAGTCGCGAGACTTACGGCGTGGTACTGAAGCCAGGCAAGCTGATGTCCACAGCGGACGTCACGCACCTGTTGCAAGGGTTTCACGTGGTAGTTCCTTATGTGGAACCCCAGGTGTATCGGTCACTGAATGCCACAGACTGGTGTTGGATTAGCGCCAATAACAGAGGAAGAGAACTTGATCGCGACACATGCTTCAGACTTGAAGCGATGAATCGTTGGTTAAACTCTACGGCAAAGGCGTTGGCGCGGGTCCAGACGGAAACCTTAAGGGACGCCCTAGAGGCACTCCCAGAGGTGGACGACGCCAACTGGATTAATCCAGTATCATTCCCGAACAGGACAAAAAGGTCATTTCGGTGGTTTTTCAACGCTATGGTTGACCAGGCGAATGATGGAGCTCCGGTGGCCACCTTACACCCTGGGGCGGACAATGAAACCTCCAACATGGGAGCTCTTGAAACCCTGCATGGCTTCTTGGAACGCAACGTACCTGGATTCGCGATGGCTCAGGAAATTGCCCGAATGGTCAAAGAAAACAGTCCTGGAGCAAAACCGATTAATGGTACGAACAAAACGATGCCAGAGATAAACGCTAATTCCACTATTGCGCCCGAAACAGAGACATTGATGATGAGATACAAGCGCGGTTTGTTGAACTTTATCGGCAAACTTAGTTACCACCTGTTTGGAACTGCCACTGCGGAGGACGTGGAGACCAATCGAGGCATGATCGAGGTCCTTACTGAAACGATGTATGACTACGATAGCGATGCCGCGGAGATCGCGCAAGCAGTACAGGAGGCGTTCCGCCAGGTGGGAAAGATGAACGAAGAGTTGGGGGCGTTGGAGGAAGATTTCGAAGAGGCTAAGAACTATCTGCAGGAGCGTCTAGGGGTACATGCCGATCACATTCGTGCTGTAAGGCTGTACCAGATATACAGCGCAATGCTTGAGGAGGACAAGAAAGGTGTGATCCTGTATTACCAAAACCTGATTCGAAGAACACAAGCATTCCGACAAGGGACACAACAATTACTACAAGGAAAGCTCTCGGTAGAGTTAGTTCCACCAAAGGCCATACGAGAAGCTCTGAAAGGAGTGGATGAATATGTCAAACAGGCGTTTCCACGCTTTGCGGTAGCGTTCAGGGACCCCGCATTCTACTATGACAACGCGCGCCCGATGTTCGTGAGAGGGAACCTCATACGAGGCGGGTTCGTGAAGACGCTCAAGATATACATCAGAATCCCGCTGGTCTCGGACGAACACATGTTCCGCATTTACACCGTTAGAACATTTCCAGTACCAGTACCAATCAAGGGTACCGTGGAACGAGATGCGCTACAAATAGTGGGGTTGCCGGATCAGATCGCGGTGTCGGTCAGCGGCAATTACTACATTCCGATGCAGACAGCGAACTTGGTAGGATGCTATGGAGAGACAGTTATACTGTGCAAGGATGTACCCTACATGAAACGAGTGTCAGAAACCACCTGCATTGCGGCGTTGCTGCGCGACGACCCTGACACTATTAAAAGCAAGTGTGAACTGGATTATGTGCTTAATCCTGACTTCGGCGAAATGGCCATATACTTGGATGATGGACAGTTACTGATCGTGAGTGCGGAGGCAGAAGGACAATTGATTTGTGGTAACCGGCCTCCGATACAAAAGAAGATCGAACATTTCGCGAAGTTGCGACTTGGGTGCGACTGCGCCTTCCAGACACGGGGGGCGTGGGTGCCTTATAGCCTGAGAAATTGTAATCGCGAGATTAAGGAATATTCGGTGCAGTACCCATCCAGCGGTCTCTTAAAAGCAAGGCTGCGGGTACAGACTTGGAAACTAACCGAAATGGAGGACCGGGTTCTTGACGCACCCCTCATGATCTCAGAGGATCCATTACCAGCAGAACTACGATCACGGCTGAAACGACAAGCGGAAGGATACGCTTACAAAATACCCCTGACAGAGCTCATGGGACGTATCAACGACAGGAGGGACAGATTGGCGCACGGCGCTCGGACGGCAGGAGCACAATGGGCTGCAGCGAATAGTTGGCCCGCGTATTTGGCCTTGGCGATAGTGGTGGTGATCGTCATAGTGCTCATCGGATGTGCCTTAAAACTGAAGGGACCCTTAGCAGCCTTCTACCTGGCGATCCGAAGCCCCGCTGGGGCATCGGCCCTGAGGGTGAAACCCTACTGCCCACCAACCCCTCCGCCATGCCCAGTAGCGTCGACAGTGTCCAACATGACATCGGCCACCTTGGTGCTGTCGATCGCGTCGCTGGCACTGTTCATCGCTGTGATGTGGTGGAGGAGGCACCGCAAGCGGACGAAAGCCGGCGGGGATGGACTGTATTTGGAGATAGCGGCCCCGTCACATCGCGAAATGATCTTCCTGGGGGAGATTATGATACCCAACACGCATGTCTTCACGGAAGGAGACACCCTAATCGAGGACATTGTGGTCAATCGCTTGTTCATGAAACACCGGGTGTCGATGAAGTGGGGACAAAAGGTGATGGGGGCGGCAACTAGGCGAGGCGAACATCCGACGACGATCCCGCTGCCTCCAACGCTGGAAATTTCAGAAAAACTGTCCAACATGATGGTGGGCCCGGCCAAGCAGGTGTCAATGGCTCGGCTCATGATTAGTCTTAACAAGACCGCGTATCCTGTCCCTAAAAACATGCCATGTTTGTTCGATGGATCTTGGAGTAAGATCGGTGGTAAGATAAAGAGACAGGCACCGTCGCCACCGGTCAACCCAAACCTGGAAATGGACTTAGCAAATAAATTGAACGACGATCGTACCAGGTTCAATCACCAACTTTCCGATAAACTCAGGCAACTGCCAGACCAAGAAGACAGACGCGGCACGGGCGCCGTATACGAACCACTACGACCAGAGTCCTCCTTCGGAGGGAACCTGCTAGCAGATATAAGCTCAAAATCTGGTTAATTAAAAACAATCTCTACTAAAATAATTGTGAAACACGAGTTGGGGTAGGCAGGGCGAACTCAGGGTGACGACTCTGGGCGAGCCTCACCGGGTGTTTTCTGCGCAACGGTGCCCCGTAATGCTTAGCGTAGGGCCTTTAGTTGTTAAAATCTCTTGATAGTTAATATGATCTAATTATGATCACCTTTAGGACACTAAATTTTGAAAGTTGTATTTTATTTTTCCCAAGATGGATTGGGACAGTTTTCGTGGACTGGAGAGGAGCACTCCGCCTATTTCGTGGATAGAATCGGGGTATTGTTCCCAATAGGAAGCGAGAACATAATTCATTTTACACCGGGCGTTGTGGTAGTCCAATAGGGTATTGCTATTGGTACTTCCGCCACACCCTGATAACTGTATATTCCTAGGTTAGTAAGCCAGAATGTGTACTGCCATTTGGGGGGCATGATGTCGGAGCGTCGGGCGGCAGCCGAGTGTTGAGGGGGTATCGTATGGCGACAGCATGAGACCTCAGCAACATTCTTTAAAAAGGCACCGGGGTGGACGCCTACCGCAGCAGTCAATTTAAGCCCTTAACGGGCTGCCCTGCGAGCCGGTATCATGCGGGATGTGTTGGCACTTGCTAGAAGGAAAACGATAGAAAGTGGCGAACTTGATCTCATAATGTGTATACAATAGTAGTCGGATTACTGACTGTATCACGTACGTGCCAAAATAATGTTATCTAATGATGGTGTCAGTTTGACACCGGAGAAACAACATACAAAACATTCCAACGAACTTTGTACTGAGTAACCGCTTTCTGTATCGCTTACTGTAATACTATTGTTTACTATTCTATTGATAGTAGGTCAGATGTTGTCAGTTGTGGGATAACGCACCATGTATAATCACTGTATTTTGTTTAAATTGGATGAAACATCCATATAATCTCGTAAACTTAAAATGTATAGCTTGCTTTTTAGCAGCTGGTGTCATAGCTCCGTAAACACGCTGTGATTCAAGAGGACCACCTGCTCGCTCATGTCCAACATATCATGATGGGGTAAAACTCCTTGAGGTATTTGGGCCTCACTACGTGTCTTTTGGCATGGATGGAACGGCTTGAATTGCTCCATTCGATATAATTGTGATTAGGATGTTTTAGGATTAGATTATGTAAGTCTCTTTAGGGACGTATGCCGTAGGAGATTTCAGCATTCTACTTGATCTTACTTCTCATAAGAATGGGGGCCCAGATAGATTTTTTTTTTTTCTCTTTCTCGGGGATGGAAATTTCGACCCGGGTACAAAAACCAGAGGAATCATGGGTGAAAAGAAACTAACATCTAGAGAGAACAGATCATGGGATAGCTAAATAATTGATATTGTTAAGGTAGGAAGGTAACAGATAGAAAGCACACTAGAACGGACATAGAATAGCGTAGGGGCACAAAGCTTTAGAAAGAATTAAGTAAGTTTGGCTAGATAAAAGGGAGAAAGAATTGTGATGCTAAAGATGCAGAAAGTTTCATCAAATTAATGATGTTAAAACGCTAAAAGCACCATCACAAATGAGCAGGAAGACTCTATTGCTTGATTTGCCTTATTGCGTTGCAGGGTTTAGGATGTCAGAACCGTCTCGGGACGTCCTGGGGTAAGACTTCACGCGAGGAACCACCCCTATTTGCTTTTGGTCATCAGTTCTCCGGAAATGGAGACTGGTGGAAGAGTGTAGGTCGATCCATGGGCAGAGACTATGGATGGACTGATATACCTTCAAAGAAATTCTGAGTCGCTCAGACAGGAGAGGGGACTTTACTAAGTTTCCCGAGTATAGCCTAGAGAGAGAGAGAACACAGAACTACCTCAAACAACGGAGAGCTGATTTCAGAGCCACCGACAACTACGTTGCAGGTGTCTCTGATCTTAAGCGCCGTCGACTGCACTGAGGTACAGTGCAAGAAAAACTAGAATAGAATATATAATAGAGTATTGTAAATTTGTTTGTATTGGCAAGAATATTATAGTGGAACTTGTAACGCTGATTCGTGTGCTAAACGCCAGGCGGCGACATCGTTAGTGGCATAGTTAGAGTATATGGAGAGTGGCAAAGCCCCAGGCGTAAGGACTGCAGCCGGGCTGAGGAACGTCCTGCAGGTACGCACAGGTGTGACAAATGACGATGGAAACCTGTAAGGGTACGTTATGGATCGAAACATCTAGCTAAAAGATATTAAGGACAGCAGGCCTAGCCGTCAACATTAAGTTATATGATAGCTAGAAATAGAACTAGTCTATGTAAGTAAGAGTGGGCAGTATGAGAGATAAGTAAGACGTCGTTAGGTAATAGTGTAAATGAGTATAGCGACAAGCCTTTTGGCTGTCGCTATATAAGCGGTATGAGACTTGAGATAGACGAGCAGACCAAGATAGAGTTCGAACAGAACACATGGAGCAATAGTCTTATATACGGATCACACGGGTAGTGTTAAGATGGTAGTAACCACAAAGAACAGGTGATAGTAAGGATTGGGACAGCTTAGGCTTAGCCTTACGGACTGCGTGCTGGAAGTGACGGAGATCCTACCAATGGTCTTCGTTACCGGTAGACGAGAGGTGACTCTCTCAACAGTGTAAGAGCGTATATACCTTGCGAAAGGGGAAGCTGGATGAAAGCTATACCTGGTTGGATTGTTACTGATGTGTTTGAATTGTGAAATGAAGGGGAAAGAACTGTATGGATGGAGAATTGTGTACCTGTACCTTCGGAATATCATCGTGAATGTAATAAACTGACCTCTTGCCAAGTGCGTGTTCTTTGTATAGGATTGAGCCCCTTTACTTAGAATCTCTACCACTAAGAACTGAATCATGATCCAGGATAACATCAATCTGGAGAGAGCTAGTTACTTCAACGAATAATCACTGAGAACTCCCCATTATCTTAGTATAACACCTTTATTAACATCTTCAAGCAAGCGAAGTATCCACGATAAGTGATGTAATATCACGCGGTTGAGAGATGAATAAACGTATCAGTACAGGATATGAACAAGTACGAACTTTAAAAGGAATACTCCCCAATAAATAGACTAACATCAAAATATAACCACTCAGCTCAGTATGGCCCTTTTGATTATTCATGTTAAAAACAGGCCAAATTTAGCACATTTTAAAGGACTTTGACTCAGAAAAAATCATACTTTTAAGACATTGGTGAGCACTCTCTAATTCAATTTCTGCTTAAGATAGCTGCCATTGTTTCAGGTATGTTGAAGTAGTGTAGGAACCATTCCCCCACAGCACAACTGGCCCTAAAAGCCAGCAGTTTGAAGATCCCAACCATTGGGAACAAAAAGTCAATGGACAGTAGAATCAAACCATGGAAAAATACAAAGAAAATAAACTTTAGGCCTACATATTTTTGCATTCCATCTTCTCCTGTTACTAGAATGCCATATATATAAATCTGTACATCAAAGAGAGAAATCACATGTTCACCTGTTATGGTACAGATACTGTACATTACAAGGACCATAGCCTCTATATACTGGAAAATACAATAAAATTCCAGAAGCAAAAATAGGTTGAGAAGTGCTGTGCAAGATATGCTTGTATTCATCTTGGCATCTTTTGTTCTCTTGTTCATAGCTGCATCAAAAAGATGGAAGATCATTGTCTTTTGGTGTAGTTGTGACTCGTACTCTGTTTCAGCTGCATTGTTGATGGCCAGAACCCTTCCGTTCATGTCCTTAGTGAGGAACTTGTGAAGTGGGTCTCCGTTTATCTTGTTAAGGTAGGCATCTAGTGATGTATGCTGGAGGGTGCCGTCAGCGTGGGACAGTACAGCAATGCAGTTACCAGAGTCTACGACCAGATTCCCATCTATTCCCTGGCATGAAAAGAGTAGTATCAATTATTAGACTTTATGTAAGAATCTGGGGGAATCCAAAGGTAGGCTGTTTACAGATCTCTGAAAACTGACAAAAACTGTATCTGCTGTTTAAAAAAGTTAGTATTTTGCAAAATCTATGTATTTATTTCTACAATATGATGTCATTGATCAAATCATACAATATATCACAACAAGAACATGTATTTTATTGGTGTGGGTAATACAACTGTGCAGGTGCGGATCCAATTCATGAAAAGGGAAAAGGTATGCAACCAAAGACAAAACTATTTTTGCCAAGATAGCCATTTTGCCTAAGATAATCTGATTAGTCTTCATACAAATTAAATTTTCATATGTAGGCAGGTATATCTAACATTGTAACTTGCACTGAATATCTAAGATGTCAGCCTGATGGTCTAGTGATTTTTTTTCAAAAATCCATTTTTTTAAATATCTGATATGATGTGAATTAATTATTCATAATAAATTTTGATATGACTGAGATTGCAAAAAATTATCAAGTAATCAATCATTTTGAAATACAATATGTATGTATTTGTTAGTATAGATGTGCTTGTTCCAGTAAGTGCATCTTACCCTCAGGGACCTAAACTGTTGAATAATCTCAGGATCAGAGTGTGGACTTGTAAGGTTTATCACAAAGATGTAGACATCTACAGCACTCAGATTGTATCCAGTCACCTTGAGAATGCAAATTCATGAAGTTGTTAAGTTCTGACTTATAAATAAACACAAAGGGCTCAAACAGGGACTTGATCAGTTGCAAGTAGGTAATGATTCCAGGAAATGACAAAATATTTTGCATACTTAAAGGGCCATACCCACAAGGTGATTATTCCTGAGTTGGCCGACTGATCAGCACTAAGATTGGCTGATTCCAAGGCTAGAATCAGCCAATTTTACCAGAGACTGAGATCAAACCTGCATATTCAAATATTCTATACTAACAGGTGAACTTAAGAATTTGCCAATTCTCCCAGTCACCTATCGCTCATCGGTGTTAAAATCGCCTAGTGGGTATCGAGCGTTTCTCCTAATTTAGCGAATTGGCATTGGGATTAAGGATTAATCATAATCATTATCATTTTCTTTCAGTGGATATGTACGATGTATTGCCTTTTTACAGGTTACTGGCAAAATGTTATAAGTACCCAATTACTGGCAATCAGAATGGCATAATGGAACACATATTTTATTTTTGTACAAAACCTACATACTTGTGTTTCCCATGACCCTGGTGTGTCAACCACCGTGAGACGTAGCCCCTCCAGCTGCACCGTCTCCAGCTGACAGCACTGTGTGACAGCAACAGCCGAACTGCCCTCGAGGAACCGTCTTTCACCCAGCAGAGTGTTGGCAGTGGCACTTTTCCCTGATCCTGTGGCTCCTGTTACGACAACGTTCAGCTCGCACAACCTGTGGCCATATCTAAAGGACAATTTAAAAGGAAATGTAAGATTCATGAGAACGAATAGTTGTAATATTCTTATAGTAGTTATGTTAATTCCTTTTTCTTGAGATGATTACTTTTGCAGTATATTGTACAATTCTTTTTTATGTAGCTTACATTGGGGATTCATTATTTTCATGTTGAATTATGTATTTAGAAGGGTGGCAGGTCGATTATGTATTTAGAAGACTTTAATTTCTATAACTAGTTACATGTACCTCTGAATAGGACTAATCTTTCTCTAAAATGACACGCCTCCTTTTATTTTCAATTTTAACTTATTACCCATTTGTCCCCAAAATATCTAACTTCTGATATAATGGACATTCGGATATAAGGCACAGTTGAACCTGGCCCAAGGTGTCCCTTATATCCGAAGTGCAAAATTCTGTTGGTTGGTTTGAACCACCAGACTCAGTAGTTCGGGAGCACTGGGATACTACACCCTTGCTAGAGACCACAACTCTACACTTTTACCGAGGCAGATATTCTTTTATATGCAGTGTCCCATAGGCAGGGCACCACATACAATGGCCAGTGGCACTAGGCCTTGATGACCCTGTAGTTGACCACAGGGATAATGTCTAATACCACAACAGCAGGACAGAGACTTGAACCGCCAACCTTTGGATGATGAAGCCAACACCCTGCCACTGCAACACCAGAACACCCTAACGAAATTCTTCAAAACTCACCTCTGAAGCAGCATGTTGATCTGCTTCTTGGCCAGGCCATCCTTGGCGGTCCATTGCTGGTCTGTGGCACCCATACTCCGAAGGGTCTCTGCCTCTTCCTTCGACAAGTGAGGGTACTTATCCTATGGAAATAGGGAGGCTATTCTTTAAGAATTTCATGATAATTATCGCGAGTCAAAGCAAGTCTATAAAACTTTCACGCTACTCGAAAAATAATCACCAAGGCCTCACAGTAGTATTGTGACCATAATTTTAAATTGCGATTTTGAAAATATATTATTTCACAAAGAGTAATATATGACAAAGGAAGGATGCTACATAGATTAAGTTTGATTTTTTAAAAATGTAAAAAAAAAATCCAAGTTTAATGATACCCATTAAAATTATGGCTGGCATCCTTGACATAACATGCATTGAGACTATCTGAGGCTGGAACCTACCCAGTGTGCATGAGGGTGGTAGACGAATGCTAGCGGCAGACAAATCTTGCCACAATATTTTGATTATGCATAATCATTGGTACTGCTAACAGTAAACCAATCAGTTGCTCATATATTTCATCTAACAATACAGAAAATCTTATGATATGATTGTTAGAGGGTTGGTTGGTTGGTTATTGGGGTTATACACCATATCAACATCTATGGTCATATCACGGTGAGAACAAGGTCTTGACAATTCTGTGTGTTTGATGATTGCATCTTTGAAATGGTCATATCTTTGAGAAGGTAGAGACCGTATCCCTTCACTTTTACTGAGACAGGTGTAATTTAATGTGCAGGGTCCCATAGGCAGGTCCCTACTATGATTGTTAGATATAAACAGTTAAAATGAACAATTCTGTATTAAAAAAGAGGCCACACATGAATGTGCTAAGTGTGGAAGAAACAAGGAACAGTACTATCCTCTATGAATGTATTTCATGCCCACCTTAAGATCTGCCATGCCAATTTCCAGAGCCTGCTGTTGACCCTATAGAGAAACATGTAAAGCATTGCTACAGTCATAAAATTTTCTCGTTGTTTCACCATTCTTATTGTTACATAAAGCATATTAGAGATGATTTCAGTGTTTTGAAACAATAATACCATTTTTCCTTTAATATTTGGCTTTAAATGAATGAAAACAGCATTAAATTTTATGGAAAAGATGCCTCAAGGCATCTGGCGTGTTTTTGCTGGCAATGCCTCAAGGCATCTGGTATGTTTTTGCTGGTGATGCCTCAAAGTATCTGGTCGATGAAACGGGTTAACCTATGTTAAGTGACCCATTTCCCAAAAGCCCCTAAAGATAGGTAAAGTGGCAGACTGCAAGTTTGAGGAAAAGATATATAAAAGAGCACATGACCAAAGTCCTTAAAGGGAAAGGGCCATTGAATGTGAATTCTCATTGCATTACAATCCATACCACCCAACCAATTAGCATGCCAATTCTTAAATCTCTATTTCTACAATTTTAGATTTTGTTCAGGTTTTCCTATATCCCCTTGCAGCCCCCTGCCTGCTTATCATGCAGCTTGCACAGTGCATTTGTCGGTCTGTGACGTAACAGGTTAAAAAAAGGATATTCATTTAAAAAAAACATGGAAATATCCAAATATAAATTTCCTAATTATTTTTGCTCAGCTAAACAGTATAAGCTCTCTGCCAAATGACACTGGTTCATAAATCTTTTTTCTTGAAAATAAAAGTTTCCTTTGCACTTTTTACATTTGAAATTTGAATTCAACTGCCATCTGCCTGTGACGTCACAGACAGATACGTCTTCTGCATGTGACCAGTAGAATAATAACATTTACAGTTGACCGATAAGATTTAACAAATAAGGAATTAATTTTGAAAAATAAAATTTATGGTCATGTTATGATAACATTCAATTTACTATCTAACAGTGAAATAAATCACATTGCATTTTTCACTGGCCCCTCTCTTTAGTGTCCTGAAATGAACGCGTATAATATACATAAACTGTATCAACAGGAACTCAATGAATATATATATATATATATATATATATATATATATATATGGCTGTTGAATTCAAATTTCAAATGTAAATGACTTCAGCAATGAGTACACAGAGGCCACAAGTTGTTCTGACCGACCTAAATTCCCCCCTAAAAGGGAGGGACATGCTAAGTGCATGCACACAAACGTACCCGTTTTGGGGCCTTTCATGTAGAACGTACACAAATTTTCCTAAATTTTAGACCCACCCACCCCCCTTTGGTTAAAGTATGCATTGGAGTTTTTACAGGAAGGTACGCACATTTTTGAAAATTTCTGACCCCCCCCACCCCCACCCCCACCACCTTGCTGCGTGCATACTTAACGGAAGGCCCCTTTAGTGTTTAGCCTGTATGCTGACCCCCCCCCCCCCCCCCCCCTTATTTTTTTTTTTTTTTTCTTCTTCTTTTTTTCTTCTTCTTTTAATATTTTTTTTATATTTTGCATCTGCCCCTGACATGATTAGCTGGTGATCAATTGATGACTTGATGAGTTACACTTTCTTAAAAGTACATAAAAAGCTATATTGTAGCTTGAATTTTCAGGCTGAGTCTGCATCAACATAATTTTAGAAGTATACTTCAAATAGTTACCTATTTCCTGTCAGATGAAGACAATCTGAAAGGTTTCAATTCGCTTTGCATTCCCATGCAAAAAAGTGACGTTTTTATAACGTTGCAGCAACATTCTGCTTATAACAATAACGCTATTATGACATTCTTTATTGTTGAGGTCTCAACATCACTAAATTGGTATGTTATTGATACATTTTTTTTAATAAGTCTCAACCTCACCAAAAATAATGTCACAGTTTCGTGAGACTTGGGCAGGTCTTACACTAACCAAAAAAGTATGGTCGCAGAACGTTCCTGTTACGTCGCTGCTTGCCTGCCTTACCTTTATACGATAAAATGGGCAAGTGTCTTCTCTCAACAAAGTCTTCTCTGATATCATTGACACAGTAGGATGAGCATATATGTCACAGCATATATTTTGTGACTAAAGCACATTGAAGTACTTTAAGTTTTAGTGGTGTAGTACTTCCGTATGGGTGTTGAGGGGAGTAATGAAGAGTTGAAGACAGGAGTAGTGGTTGATGATAATAGTGTATTGTTCTTCAGTCACAGGTTATTAACCATAGGCCTAAGCCTAGGCTGTTACACAATGAACATGTGTTCGCCTTGGTGTCCAGACTCCCACTGTCCTCACAGCAGGGGTGCACTTCCCCACCTCACCTTTGGCCTTTGACCTAATTACTTTAGTTAGGCCAGTTGACCACTAGGGGGAGGGGGAGTGCTAACAAACATTCTGTATGGTGGTTACTATAAACTTTATAATGTAGCATGTACATATTTGATATGTATTTTTATTATTGTTAGGGGAATTATGATATTAATATATTTTATATGACAAATTTTGGTAAATAATTGTAGTCGTTAGAGGAAGGATATGCCATGCCTAAACTTAGGTATGACAACATGCATATTCTATATGCCGAATCCTGGTAATCTTAAAAACCAGCAGTGGAAATTAACGTTAAATATCAATGCCAGGATTCTTTGTTGTCAATAAAATACTTATTATATAAACATGTCATATATCACTAGAAAGGTTTTTATAATTCTTTGGAATAGTATATAGAATGTAAAGTTCGGTGCCATATATTCAGAGAATTTTCACAAAATACGAAAAATGTCAGGATCAAAACTGGTATGTAAACTGGAATACAAGCTCAAAAGTAGAACAGTATTAAGCAGGCAAGCAATACTATACTTACTGACCTGGTTGGATTGTGAGAGAACTGTAATAAAAAGTTAAAAAGTGCAGGTTTTTGAATGGCTAGGGGCTTCTAAATTCACTGAGTGAGGCGACTGACTCGTAACTTCACTTAGTGGTCATTTGAAATATATTTGCCAAGGACAGATTTCTCTATATTAATCAAAATGAGGCATTTTCATACTCATCGAAAACCCTAAGGGAAGAATCATCTTCACTCACCGACTGGGCCTAAACAATGAGTGGGGTTTCTCATACAGTGTTAGAGGCTATACAATTTACATTCAATAAAGTTTGTACACAATAATATTCACAATTTTAGATCAAAATACATATTCCATGTGAGGACTTATGATGATACACCATAAACCAAAAGCTCAGGCTAGTAATATGCCAAAACGCACTTCAAATCGTAGGTCAATCCTTAACTGTCATCCTATTAATTCCCTCTATATCCCTCTGAAGTAAGCTATCCCACCACCTCTGTCTGGACGCCTCTGCGCAGACTCATGTAAAAGGTGTATAGAGGCTGGAATCCTGATAAAGAATACATTTACAACCATGACAAAATCTTGTACGTAATGAGTATGACTTACCGTGCTGGAATAAGCTTTGAGCTTGCTCACACCACGATGTCTTAAATGTCTTAAATGTCTTTAATGTACTGGCCAATAGTACATGTTTAGAAGTAGTAGTGGTGGCCTATGGGTGTAGACCCCTTAAATTGACAGACTGAATTGGCAATTTCCTAAATTTGACAAGCAACATGGATTTTGATGAAATGAGGAGAAAAATAAACAACATGACATGGACTGTTTCTTGAATTCAATACGTGATATGGAATGTTATTAGACTCAACATGGAAATTTGAAATATAGTGACAGGCGACTTGGCCATTTCTTAGATTTGAGATGCGCCATTGTGACCCTCCATGCACGCCCCTTGGTCTGTTCCTATTCATTAAAAAGAACTCGGTTGAAACCACCCAGGGGCTGCCAAGGTGGGTCGTGAAACGATATAACTTATAGCATATGTACATAGGGATATAGAGCATGAAGTCGGAGGGGGGGGGGGGGGGCACTGACTCCATGAGGGTAGGTACCCAAACCAAAACTACGTAACCTGGTTTTCTAGAAAGGCAGCTCTCTGCCTTGATTTAACCGCCAACTATCAAGGATGTAAATGGACAGCCAACTAGTTTTATTGTAGGTATACCATTTGCCTACAGACAAAGATCAGAAATGAGTTTTCATCTCAAAATCAAAATGGCTGCTTATACCCTGATTAGACTACCCAAACACAACAGCTCCCACAGTATGGTGCCCCTGACAGCCCCCCTTTTGGGACGTCCTGGGTCAGTTACAGGATCCCTGTCAGGGGCAGATCCAGGAATTTTCAAAAAGGGGGGAGGGTGGTACAGCAAAATTTCCCCCGGGCCCTCTGGGCATAGGAATTTTACATAAAAAGATTTAATATTTGGGCCCCAAAAAGGGGGGCGTATGCCCTGCATGCCCCCCCCCCCCCCCTAAATCCGCGCCTGCCTTTTCTCAGCCTAGACGACAGTTACAGCCACAGCTCCCAGGGCTGGTTTTTTAACAGGTACCCACACCTGGGTGGAGTGCCCCCCTGCCCCCCCCGCCCCCTAAGAAGTCTTCCCAACCTCTCTATACATAGACTGTAGTTACCTCCAAGTCTACTAGGTGCTCAAACTAGGACTGTACACCAGCAACCATTTTAGGTGGGAATTCCACCCTGTATCCCAGCATCCTTTGCAGCTGCTGGATTATGGCAGGTAGGACTTTAAACCAGCCAGCACACGGACAACCATCAAAGGGGTTCCCCATACCATGTATAGAGGGCCAATAAAAGAATTCCTTACAAATTTTAAGTGGCCAGTAGTAGCCATGGTCTCTTGTGGGTTTAAGGACCTATTATACAAGAAGTATCTAGGTCATGAAAGGACTACTCTATACACTGCATGTGGAAGGCTGATAAATTACTCTGTCTAACATACTTATATGTCAATATTATATCCCAATGCCAGTTATGATTATTAACTGGACATTGCCATTCAGTATTTTTGGTGTATTGGCACAGTGGGCAGTATTTGTGTATACTGCCCACTGCTTGGTGGAATGTCAGAAAAATTACAGCCCTCAGTCTAACGGCCTCAGGCAGTTATTTTTAGACACCGACCTCGTATTCAGTTATCAAGACAACCTGATCTTCCAAGCAATTACTTGTTTATTCCTAGTTTCAGGACTAAATCTTTAATCTGTAAATTAAACATTTTATACTGTATGCTTCTCATATTGTAATATACACATATAATTATATCAACAATATCCACATGATTGACCCTATTCTTTCTTAAATTCTCTTAGACTTATCTTCTGATATAGCTGTTATAGCTTATCATTATTGTATATTTCAAACCTTCGCTAGAATATAGTGTAAGTTGCAAACATACTTTTTGCCATTCAATGAATATCAATTTTGTATACTTTTTTTTTATAGTACTTCATTGAATCAATCATAGCTGTGAAATAAAATGTCTACCTTAAGTATATTGTAACAAACAGAATCTTTGCCTTTTATAGATTTTAAAGCATGAAAACTAAACATAAGAATAACATACCGAGATTGTGGTTTGTGTGTCCTTCCTCTATGTGAGTTAACACGTATTAACATACTATTCTAACCCACAGGTTATCCAAAACTATGATCTAGGTCACACAAATAAGCACTTTTTCAGACGGTGGACTGTTTCTATTTTGTCTTCCGTATCTATTCAGTGGCTAATAATAACCGAATGACTCAGGCAATGTTCAAGTTTGGGGACTTTCGTATCAATGTGAATGGGGGGGGGGGGGGGGGGGGTATGTAGGAAATAGGTAAATCTAGGTAAAACCTTGCTTGAACAAAGATTTATATTTCTTTTTTGCAGATACCGTGCAATGCTTTCTAGTGTACATCGAATGTAAATATAATGGAAAAGGTTAATGATGTCAAGTTAGAATGTTAGATAATTATGAGCTCTTGCAAAATTAAAGGTAACAATATGACATAAAATCTCCCCTTTATGAAACAGTTAGATAAAATGTAAATCTTCCTGTCTTGGCACCACAAGTGACCCAAACTTTGCAAAATCATGTTTTCTATCAATATCAAGCATGAATATCGAAATAATATTTTTCTTCCCGCTAAAGCTTTATGTAAAGCAGACCGGATATCAAATACAATAAAATGATAAACATTTAGACAGATTTGGTTTGAAACTTTTTTCATATTTTTCAAGAACTAAGACAATAAAGGGATCCAAAGATTTCTTTTGCAATTTCGATACCATCGTACCCGCTGCCTAAAATCTCTGAATATGTAATGCTTAGTTAAATTGTTGATTAGCAAATTACATTTATGGTTGTATTTCTATGTTTACAGTTGAATATTTGCCTATTCCCATAATTTGCATCTGAGAGACTAGGATTCTCACTATGTCCAATCTCATCCTTGTACTGTACACATGGTAAGGGCTCATCACTTAGATAATTGAAATATGATATATTGTAAGAACTGAAATTAAATATTATAAGGAATAAGATTTGTCATTCATGGGGGGGGGGGGGGGCTTGAGCAGATTCAATGATTTCAATTCTTCCCCTATAATCTTTATCTTTAGACAAGTAGCTTTAAAGAGATAATCATTAAGATTGATATGATAGATATGTATATATGTCATAGTTTCAGAATATCATTAATCAAAAACATTAAACATGATTTATCTAGAAAAAAGTGATTTTTCTTGTATATTCAATTCTTATATGTGATAAACTACAGTATACCAATATTTATAAGGGCTTTTTAACCTACAGTAACACAGTTTGAACTTAAACTCTCTGAGTTTGAGAGTTTCAGTTCAAACTATGTTGTCTATTGATCCATCTAATGCATTTTGGTCAACTACACATCCAGCTTGGGATGTAACAGAAACATTCTACAACCATACTTTTTTTTAGTCAGTTTGTAACTTTCTAAGATGGCACGTAACAATTACATTATTGATGGTGAGGTTGAAACCTCACCAAGTCAGAATGTTATTATAACATTAATTTTGGGTGAGGTTAAGACAAAACCAAAACAGAATGTTATAGGAAAATTCTGTTTGGGTTAAAGAATGTAAACAGAATGTTGTAATAATATCACAGTGCAACGTCACATCAGTACGTTGCAGCAACATAATTGAGTGTCATCAAAAGAACATAACAAGAACCAAATACAGAACCAGCCAGAACATTGCTAATGTTGAATTCTTGGCTGGCTTTATGGTCTTATAATTATAAACTTGGATGTAAACAAAATAGAAATTTCTATTTCTATTCCTTCAAGTGTGCTGAAATTAATCAATATGTTGAATATTTTTGTAGAAAACCTGTGAAATGATAGATGAGATTGCTTGTGAAAATGATCGCAACGGAGCTTTCTTCTCAGTGTGACTTCTATGTGTTCAATTTCGCTGGCTTGCGATAATTTTCTCTACCACGAGATTATTGTTCCATGCATGAGATTTTTTACAGTCCTCTAGCACAGAAACTTCGACCAGGGTGAATGGGGCTATAGACAGAAAACATGGCTGCAAAAAATGCATAGCGAATACACCTTTAAGGCTTTTTTGAATGTTGTGCCTACCCCTGGCAATTTCATTGAATTTGGGGAATATACATAGCTTGCCTTATTATAACCCTACCACACACACCTCAGATAGCCATTAGGCTTTGTGCACCACATGGTCACATTACCAACCACCACATTTTGGTGATTGCCATGAGCTCTTTTTCACCACGTGGCTATAAAATTAATCTGGAATCTTTTCATTCTGAATGACAGAATTAGTTTGCACATCATATATGATTATTTTAGATACATTTTAGCAGAAAATATATGTTCTAAATGTTTTTGAAACATAAATGATAATCATTCTAAAGTGATCAGTGATATTGGGCCCAGCCCCTTTCTGGGTATTGTGATGTCATCTGCGCAACATTTATTATGTTATTAAGCATCTAAGTATTCATGTTTGATCTTCCAGACAAAGCAATTGAGAGTACACACAGATAGTCTCTTCATGTAACATTTTTGAAGATTTCCCTTTCAAACCAAACAGAAGTTATCCTATAGAAATCATCAGGGAAAGCTTGATATTATAGACAAATCCCTAGAACCCTGAAAATTAATTATTGAATATTGGCAATGAAGCCTTGTTTTGAAATATTGGGAGCTGTTATTGCTCATTTTTTCTATCTGTATCACGAAAATATTTTAAATGATGATTTTCTGCAGGACTATGACATGAAATCTTGCTATATACCTTTCAAATGAGAATTTAAAACCATTTTGACCCCCCCTCCCACCCCAAATGAATCTGCAACAGAGTTCTATTTAGGGTAAAAACAAACTGGGTGCAAGATTGGTTTGACAATTTGCCATTCAAACCAAAAATACCCATACACTTGAAACATTGAATGGAATTAGATTTGGTTGTTGAATATTATGGGCTAGAATGATATCTACTGTAATCACCAGTTGTAATCTTATCTATGAAGATGTGTCATGAAAAGTGGAGATAAAGTCAATAAAATTAACCCTTTGCCCCACTCAATTTTTTCTCTGAAGAAACGCTTGTACGAAGGTTTACCCTCAACCTACTAACCTGCTTCAACCTATGGAGCACCAAATGTTAAACTTTTACAAATATACAATAGAGAGTAAAAAACAGTTCATGGTATACTTTATAACCAAATTACGATTTTAATAGGAATATTGAATATTGGTGTTTCAGTTTGCAATTCACTTCCATTTGCATATTCAACATGTTAACAAAAATCAAACTCCACAAATTGTTAACCAAAACATGTCCCAGCCACTTTTATGGCATGTATCGTTTGATCATGTCATTGTCATTTCTACAAAAATCAAGAATTGCATAGAACATACCAAAATCACATGCATGCAGTGGTGAGTAAAGATCATGAGCGCAAACACACAATCCTATTGGGAAGAAATTAAAAAGTTCGAAATACACCAAACTCCACAACAGTGTTGGTGGACAATGTAGATATTTATTCAAATAGACAACTGAATAAATGTGCGGATGATCGACATATTTCGACTTTTGACAGTCTTCATCAGGAACTATTGGCTTTTGGGAAGAAGTGCCACAGGGGTGGACCTAGGGGGAGACATTGGGGTCCTGACCCCCCCCCCCCCTTTTTTTTTCTTCTTTTCTTTTCTAGATGAACCCTTATACTACACAAATAGGGGGAAATGCCATGTATGTGCATTCAAATGCATGCCAGTTATTTACTCCACCTATTTGCTGACCTCTCTCCCCTATTAGAAATGACAATATCACATACTAACATTCAGCCTACCATATTCAGGCATGGGCCAAACAACCCAGATTTTTTTTCTGATCTTTTTTTTCTGCATAAACCGGCCCTGCCCAGTTCTGCCTAGTCCGAACACATTCAAACCAACCACGGCAAGGTAAACTAGGATTCACTTTAGCTACACCAAACTACAAACATGGAGAAGATGTTTTCAGGTCTCAGGGATCTGGTGAGTGACCCGTCAGTAGCCTGGACAGCCCTGGAGGAGAAGGGGCACCATGTCCTTGACCTGATGAGAGGGCACCCCTGGACAACGCTCGGCATCGCTACTGGTACAGCTCTCATCTGGAGTAACCTCAGGTCCCCCTGGAGCTTACCACCTGGTAAGTGATAAACATTTCATGGTTTATTTTATAATTTATTCAGGGACTCAAGATCTCCCAATTTGTTGGGAGATCTCCCGATTTAAAATAAGTTGTTGATTTTGATCCCTGTTTGGACAACCAAACTTACTGTTGAAACACAACTATATTGTGATATCAAACTATTAATCTATGAAAATTATGCCTACATAATTCTGATTAAAAATTCTAAACCTAACATGTCCCAACCAATACATTTCATAATGTCATAATCATGAATTTATATCAATGTATCATGTTATACTTCCATGCCAGGTCCTCTCAACCTCCCATTAATAGGAGCACCTTCTTGCTTTTCTGATGTTGGGATTAAGTTGCTGGCATGGAGACGAAAATATGGTGATGTTGTATCCTACTACAAGTTTGGGAGGTAGGTATAAGTCTACAAATCTTGCACAATGGCATGTAAAACTAAGTGGATTTTTAAAAAGAATAAAAGATTAACATGAGCACTAGGGATTCTATATATCATTTAAAAAAAAAGCCACAGTTCATCATTTTAAAATGTATTTGTATAATTGTCCAATAACAGAAGAAAGTGTAAATACTAACACAAAAATAATTTTCTTACATATTGAGTAAAAATGTCATTTCTGAAGCATGATACAAATCATAATTCTATATGCTTCTCATGTGTTCTTGCAGTCTCTTTGTCATACTCAACAATGAGAAGACAATTCGTGAGGCTTTTGTCAAGAGAGGTGAAGAGTTTGCCCATCGCTCTGAATATAATATTTTCCAATTTGTTGGATACAATGACGGTAAGGGGGCTTACTTTTATACGAAACCTGTCTCTGATACATTAGAGTAGTGATATTCAACATCTAGCCCAAGGGAACCCATGTCCATAGGGCAAGAGCGCTAGCCTTCTAGGCTTCCTAGGAAATATCACTTCTCAAATATATTCCTTTAGGGTGTTCCTGAATCTATTTCTCCATTTCTATGTAAAGAGAAAAAATAGTTTCATGATAATGATAATTATCTTATATTTTCATTGAGGGAGAAATAAAATGGATTTTATTGTCTGGTGACATAGGGGGCAATATACATGTTATATCTCCCACTCCCACTCCCACCACTGTATTCCCCCTCTACAAATGTGGGGAAAACTAAAAGCAGAGAACATGTGAGGATTTAAATTGGGCTGGCTATACATATAAAATGACAGATGAACCAGTCATATAAAAATGGCAGATGGACCATTCCTTTAGATACTGGTCAGAACTTACGATTGCGAATGAGCAATAGACCTTGTGCATACCTAGTCACATGACTAGATTTTGGTGATGTCATGTGGTTCTTAAAACTGTCAAAATTATTAATAATAATTCTCTGAGTGATTGTTCTGTGAAGTTTTTGGAAATATATTAAAATTGTAAACAATTAATATTTTTAAAAATTGATCACCAATGTGGGGGCCAGCATTTTTAGTGATGTGAAATGTAATCTGCATAATGTCTATAGATCTGTTGACAACAGTGTTAATTTGATTTGGTTGTCACAATTTTAAAATCAAATTATATTCTTTATTCATTTCTAGAAATTTTCACCGCACCGTATAACGAGACCTGGAAGAAGAATAGAAAGTTTGCTGTCGGAACCCTGAGAAACTTTGGGTTTGGTAATATCAAGTCAGAAGAGAAAATCCACAGGCAGATAGACCTTTTGGAGGACTTCCTGCTCATGGCCAAGGGATCACCCATAGACATCAGTGAGGATCTGAAGACCTTTTCAGCTGGAGTGATTTCATCTATTGTCCTAGGCGAAGCTTCATCATGGGAAGATGAAAATTTGGTGCAACTGGGTCGACTGATGTCCATCTGGTATGAAGGTTTAAATGATGTTGTAGGAGCAGTGGAGATATACAATGATGCACTAAGCCCCTGGTTGGTCAGACTACTATGCAGGAAGAGCTTCAAGCAGTTTAAAGAGAGAAACCAAGTCATGATAGACTACCTGGTGAGAAGAATAGAAGAACACAAAAAAGACTTCGCGAGGAGAGAGCCTGAAGATGTTGTGGATGCCTACCTTAATGAAAAAGGGGTAGACGAGATCAACCCAACAGGCCTTGCATACACAATCATTGTCTTTTTGACTGACTCCATTGACACGGCTGCGCTGATGGACCTGTGGCTTCTCTTCTACACAGCCTACTATCCTGAAGTCCAGAAGAAGCTTCGGGCTGAATTGGAGTCTGTTTGTGGACAAAACAGACCAACTTTAGCTGATCGCCAAGCAATGCCATATACACAAGCAGTGATCCAAGAAGCATTTAGGCTGAACAATGGCCTTCAAACATCTCTGGCGAGAAGACTTCGCAAGAATGTTGAGTTCAATGGGTACAGACTACCCAAGGGAGCGACTATTATGGCAAACTTCTATGCCATTGAATATGATCCTGAAATCTTCCAAGATCCATTTAAGTTTAATCCTTCACGGTTCATTGATGAGAATGGAAAGTTCAATGGTGCTTTGGCAAGCAGAGTTCTCACATTTAGCCTTGGTAGGTTGAGTCATCCATTTTAGGCATTTCAAATTAAATCTGATAATGATCCAATATAGTACCTTTAAAAAAAATCACATACATTAATTGTAGTTAAATTCAAACAATGTATCAATGTTTATAGTTTGTCATAGAAAAATAGTCTGTGAAATCAAGATAAGAGTATCTGATTTTTTTCCCATCTAATATAGAATGGTTCCTCTATCATATATTTCCTAGTCATTTTTCAATAAATAATTATGTATTTATATGACTACAAGAAAATCATACGGACCACTTCAAGAATCAAATATGGGATGTGTTTCTTAAAACCAACACCTTACAATGTCATCATTAAAATCTTTAAAAAGAAAACCATTATTATCAATCAATATATCCCTGACATTGTTTTTGCATGAAATACACTATGACGCAAGGTAAAACATTACAAGTCAACATACAAGTCATTGGCATTGTTTCCTTAGAAGAATGGTGTTTTTTATTTCTTGACATTTTAAGAACTAAAGGCTGTATTCCATATGCCAAAGGTACTTGTTGCTGATATTATGTATCAACAAGGTAGCATTTTATATTGGGACCATTCACATTCAGGACAATTTCAGCACAATTTTAACAGCTGAAGTACAACATTGGCAACCAATATATAATAGACAGGAAAAATCATTTGATTCCAGCAACAATGTTGCCGATTATATTGGCACTAGCACAAGTGTATGTAGAAAACAGGTTTCCATAATGAACCTTGCAAAGTTATATGGGCTCGTCATGGATTTAGGGATGCCTAGGCCCCCCACCACTGTTAAATCATGTTTATGGGCCCTCCTCCCACATACATCCATGTTTGTGGGGGCCACTTTCTTTGAATTCCTGGATCTGGCCCTGGGGCTTATTGTTTTGTTTCTTGTTACTTGCAGGAACCCGTGGTTGCATTGGGGAGACGTTCATGAAGATGCACATGTTCCTCTACCTCACAAGGATTCTTCAGCGCTTTGACTTTGAGTTTGATCCATCAGCAAGAAAACCCACTGCAGATAGCCAGCACCAAAGCCTTGTCAATAAGCCTGACAACTTCAAGATGTGCTTTAGACCTAGGTATTAAAGAGGCTAAGGAACACAGGAGATTGAAACTGTGAACTAATATAAGAGTGTAACCTTTTAACCATTTATAGCATTTTGCTTGTCAGTATTTAGTCCAAGTGTTGTCCAACAGATTTAAAAGAATTTTTTCAATTTTGATAGTTGACATCCTGAAGTTGTATTTTTCTTATGTATGTGACTAAGATTGCACATCACATGCATTGTCCATATGGCTATTTATATCTCTTAATGGCAGCTTAACTAACATTCATCAGTGGACTAACGGTCCGATATGATTACTGAGTCTATGTGATTATGCATACCTCTTGGGGTACCTAGGGCCAAAATGAGTGTAAGCCTACATATCCCTTTTATCGTTATAGGCTCTATGGTGTTACTTGCAGCTATGTAAGCATTATTACGTATGCCCATATTACCTCACAGTTGTACCATAATCAGCACCAATAGCTGACAGGCCTCAATTATCTCAAGACCACTTTAATCATGTAACAATATGTATACTTGTATAATGCAAAATCTAATTCAATAAAATGTTTTCTGTGAGGTGCCCAAAAGGATTTGTTTATCTTTGTGTCATACCTAAGTTTAGGCATGGCAATTCCTCTCAGTAACAATTACAATAATTCATCAAATCTATTATATAAAATATATTAATATCATAATTTCCTAAATAATAATCAAAAGATATATGAAATATATGCACATAAGGTTCTACATATCAGAGTTTATGGTAATCAGTTAGCTCTCCCCCTGCCCCTATAATATTGGTCAGTTGTAATTAGGTCACTGACCAGAGGTGGGAAGGTGCAGGAATGCTGTAAGGACACTCTTGGTCCAGCAGCCAAAGACTACACACCATGTAACCACTTAGCAGCAATAGGGCTTAAGGCCTACACTCCTGGTACTGTAGAGAATATATTCAACATCAACAACATCTCCTGCCTTCAAGTCTTCAATTTATACCACACAAAACCCCATGTTCACATTTGTAAAGACAAGCAAAACAGTTGCAAAATCAGCTATCTTGATTTAGTAATCAAGTGCAATACAATGATTATATCTAACTAAGTATCTGTTTATGCAACTGCATGTCTTCAGCCTTTAGACCCCATGGATTGGCTTCATAAATAGCTGGATATCCCTTGGACTCCCAAGAAACTCCTTCTGGGATTTCCTAAATTAGGGAGTTCAAATGCTGTTCCAACATTGTGTGGTTGTTTGCAATTGTCATCCACAAAACGCATTTCTTTGTCTTACCCTGTTCCTTTTGGCTTTTGATTCAATATAATATAGAGTGTGAGATCAGGAATAGTCCGTGGAGGGGGCCACTGACTATGAGGGTAGGTACTCAAAACAAAACTATGTAACCTGCTTTTCTAGTAAGACAGCTCTCTGCTTTGATTTAACCACTCACTATTATCAAAGATGTAAATGGATAGCCCACTGGTTTTATAATAGGTATAGCATTTGCATACAGACAAAACTACGAAATGAGTTGTTATCTCAAAATTGTAACACAAACAATCAAAATGGCTAATCCTTGATGTTTATACCCTGATAAGACTACCTAACACAACAGCTCCAACAGTATAGTGCCCCTGACATACGCTCTTTTGGGACTTCCTGGGTCAGTTACAGCTCCCCCTTTTTTCAACCCCTGAACTATAGGGTTTTATTTTACTGTTATCCATTAGTCTACCATTTGTAAGTTTTCTGTCTTCATGATTCCAATATACTAGCCGTATATCGCAGTCGTCCATCTCATCTTGATCGTATGTCAGCCTAGAACATAGTTCGTAATTCACGGATAACAAAGAGCACTTGCGTGAAAGGATAGAATTTATTAATCCAAATGCATGTAATGTACGTCACTGAGCTCCCGTTGACTATGTCAGAACTGAGAGATGGTCCACTCAGCTCCAAAACACCAACACTCCTACACACTACCACCTGTCTGGCTCCACTCACTCACCCAGACAGTAACCTGAGCTGAGCCTAACACTACTTGGACTTGCCTGCTCAGCTAACATATTCACTCTGAGGAGCATTTGTTTACTCATACTTATGACATCATCTCTACACTCTCTGCTCAGATACTCAGAGAATCAATCTTAGCTCTGGTTCATGCTTTAAAGCTAAAGCTAGCTAAGATACTACTTAGTGGACTGAAAGATTTTATACCGGCAACCTGTACTTTCGGCACTTTTGGCTGCTGATAGTACACTTTCGGCCGCTGATAGTACACTTTTGGCCACCGATAGTACACTATTGGCTGCCAATTGTATACTATCGGCAACCAGAACAAAATTCTCAGGTAATAATTACCAACATGTTGCCGATAAAATATTGGCACTGGCAAAAGCACAGTAGCTGCAAATCGGCAGCGTACTTTAGGTATGTGCAATACGGCCTTAATAAGAAAGGGTTGATAAGCTGGTAATGTAGTTTAAGGTACTTTTAGATTAGAGCTCCCCATTGACACTATATACAATGGCCTCTGAAATGAAAGTTTGAAAAATTGAGGCTACTCGGGATTTGATAGATTTCATAATGTAGATATGTTGTTGTTTTATGTCCAGATCCCTAAAAGAGGTGTCATAGTTCATGACATTCTGCAGCACTTTATATAACTACTTTCAACCCTGAATACATTAACAGAAAGCATGAACTAGTTCGACAATACAGAATGTTGCTATCCATTTTGAAAATAGCAATGAAAAGATCTTTACTATGAGATGCATCTCTTGTGGATACCTTTATGTGTTTGATACTTTTTCTCTTTTTGGCAGTAAACCTGTTAGGAATCCTTGAACATTAACAAAAGGCTGGAGGGGCTGGTCTTCTTTCCTGGTCCTCCCCTGCCCCATCAACATCTTACAAACATTTACAAAGATGAAAATAAAGCTCCAAAACAAATTAAACAGGAGATGAAATATCAATCCACATACGAGTCTCACATACGCACCTACACCCTTATATTGGTTAGCTGCCATGAAATCTGCAACCTGTTTGTGTATACCGTACCACAACAACAACCACTGACCCCCTGCAACACTGAAGCTGTAAACCAAAATATTTGCATCAATTTTCCTGAAAATGCTGTTGTAAACAAGGAGAAAGACAATATTCAGTGCAACCATGCAGATGATTCCTGCAAACTTCTCAACTCCTTCCGTTTTACTGTTCCGCTGAGCGACATATAGTTTGTTGAGCAATGTGCGCTGATTTCGCTGTTGTTCGTATCCATTGGCTGTTGCATTGATAGCCAGAACCCTGTTTCGCATGTTGACAGTAAGGAAGGTATGCAATGGGTTTCCCTCCATTGTTGAGAGGTAAGAGTCAAGGCTTGTACACTGGAGCACCTTATCTGCATGGGTGAGAACAACCAAACAGTGGCCTGTACTGAGGATCAGCTCTCCGTTCCTTCCCTATGATGGAAAAAACCCACATAGATTAATATATCAGGGGCAGATCCAGTCATTTTCAATGTGACATTTTATGGGCGCCAACTCTGGGAGGCTTGAATTTTACATTAGGTAAATTGAATTTGGTTAAAAAAAGGGGGCAGTCATTTGGTTGTATTCATTTAGTTCTCTTTCAACAAGGTAATATTGTTTAAAAGATCATACCTTCAGGGACAGAAGATAGTCCAAGGTCTTCTGCTCAAAACGTGGACTCTCCAGGTTTATCACAAAAATATAGAAGTCAATTTGCTTTGGGCCAGTTCCTGTTACCTTGGATATAAAACAGCAGATGGCACATGTTATGTAGAAGAAATAATCACTTAACCAATGTTTTAATACATTCCCCCTCCTTTTGACTGGACTCAAACTTGACTTAGAGAGAAGAAAGTTAATGAATGTGCTACATTTTTGTACTTAGCCTATATGTGGACCCCTTATCTATAATCTTCTACCTGCCCCTGAATTTTTTACTTACAAATACAATCTTGTTGCCAAATATTCAATTGTAGCTACTCTATTTTGATTCAATATTTGTTAACTTTTATAAAATAAAAGATGTATATGATGAGATGTATATGATGGTTTTGCATGTTAAAGGTGAAGCTCAAAGGAAAAAATGATAATCCCCAATGCAGTAAAAAACACTTAATTTTTATATAACAAGTTGGCTCCGCCACCTCGCATACACCATCCCGGCACTCCTCCTTTCCTTCCCCAAACACCCTCCTCCCACCCTCTCCCCCCCCCCCCCTCATTACCCATGCGCGTCTTAAGTAGGTCGGCATCTGCACCGGGCGGGCTCCCCTGAAACTGCTAAGATTGAATACAGTGGATGTGGGGCTACTTGAAACTCATAATTTATGCGAGGACTCAGCTGGTCCCCTCAGCCCCTTCATTAAAGTGTTTAAAAATCCGTATTTCAGATGAACTGGCTGGTCCCCAATGCCATCGCTGGTTCCTGGTGGGATACAGGGTGGACCAACATGTCTGCCAATGCCGTCCAAGCAACAACGATTTAGAATAGGTAGGGTAATTATGCTAAGCAGCATTAGACTTAAATTAACATATATGGTCGATTCTCACGAAACGTGCCCAATTCATGGATTTCAACATTATTTCCTCATTACTAAGTTATTTAACCAAATTGATATCTGTTTTTTGTATTTCAGTATGAATACCTAATATGTCTACATTTTGCAACTTACATTTTCACCCTTAACTTAAATATTTTATGAATTTCCCCTAAAAATGTATGATTTCTGTCCCGTTTTGACTGTTTTTTCTTGTATACTCTAATTTAACGGCTTTTTTTGTAATCAATTAATTATACATACTTTCTGGTTTTTTTTTTATCAATTTGTATACATTCTTTTATTTACTATTCAATCAGTACATAAAGATATGAATAAAATATAATATTTATTCCAGTCTTTAATCACTTGTACATTTTTTTTGTCATCGTCCGTGGGGGCACTTAAAACCATTACTAACAGTACAGTACATTTTAAAAAATATCAATTTATTTCAATACTTACTTCTAAACAAATACCTATACTTATTTGCATATTATAATACTTTAAAAGTTTATAAAATTATTCAATTTGTCACCTAAATACCATAAAATAGAAAAGTGGTGTACTTTTTCCCTGTCATCGTTCGTGGGGGCATAACGTAACAATATCCATTATATCTTGCAAATTAGATATCATTATTTAATAATATTATACACCTTATAAAGCATTAACCTTCCTCAATGCACTGTTGTAAAACTGAATTTATATCAATAGTATTTATTAAAAATTTCCTTCCATAAACTCTACTGTCATCGATCGTGGGGGCTGTCATCGTTCGTGGGGGCTATTTTGTCATCGTTCGTGGGGGTATTATCGTCCGTGGGGGCACCCGTCTTAACGTTCGTGGGGGCATTATCGTCCGTGGGGGCACCTATGTCAGCGTTCGTGGGGGCCCGTGGGGGCTCATATCGTTCGTGGTGTTCCTTCTGTCAAAGCGCGCAATACCATACCTACATCTATCGTTCATATCTGGAACTAATTTGTGGCGCCATCTACCGATTTACGGAGGAAAACCATGACGTCACAGGGACGCGGAGTTCTGCAGCGTTTTCGGTGAGTAACGTCTTTCTTTATATTTCTTGTGAATCTACCACCATTATTCTTTAATTTCATAATGTCAACTATCCAAACCTATGTTAATATGATAGAATAATATGTATAGATTCTAGATATCAACTTTTTCTCATACAGTTAAGGTACACATAAACTTTTTGATCGAAAAATGCTTTCGAAATTTCGTCAAGACGTGGATCCCGCCGCCATTTTTGCCCCCACCATTCGCCCGAAGCAATAAGCCCCCACGAACCATTCCTTTAGCCCCCACGGATTATTTCGTAAGTCCCCACGAATTGTTTCAGTATCATAGAATAATGTCCATACATTTTGCAAAGTTTTGCATAGAAATGTGGTAATGATAGCTGCCGTTTATCTACTCACGATCACTCCCTCAACCACCTATCCCATCATCGCCCACCACCCACCACCTTTTATTCCGTCACTACTTTAAATTAGCCCCCACTAATCATTTCCTCACCCCCACGTATTCTATCAGTAATCTAATTTAATGGCCATTCATTTTGCAAACTTTTTTCATAGAAAATGTTGTAATAATACGTCCCGTGTATCCACCCACCATTATGGCGTCCACGACCTATCCCATCATCCCCCTCTATTCATACCCTCACCACGTCGAATAAGCCTCCACGAATCAGCCCCCACGAATCATACCGTCTGCCCCCACCTATCATTTCGTCAGCCCCCACGAATTCTTGGAGTATTATAAGAAGTTGCATACATTTTGCTAAATTTTTCATAGAAATCTAATACTAAGTCCCATGTATTCACCGACTTTCATCCCCACCAATTCTTTATCTCTTAATGAATAATGTCCATATGAAATAATTCGTGGGGGCTAAACATAATACGTCGGTGCGCATCCGTTGGGGAAAACTTTTTCATAGGAAAATGAAACCCTACCTCCCGTCTAAATTTGTACCCCTGTATTGTACAACTTATTCTTCTTTGAAATTAAAATGTTCTAATTCGTTTTTTAATTGTTTTTCTTATAAATGTTTTCAGAAATGGCGAAGCGCAAGCGTAACAGCACAGCATCACCCGCACCATCATCATCATCAACACCATCTCAACCACCATCACCACCACCACCACCACCACCACCACCACCACCACCACCACCACCACCACCACCACCACCACCACCACCACCACCACCACCACCACCACCAGCACGATCCCGATCCCGACGCACACTTAAATCCCAACAACAACAACAACAACAACAACAACAACAACACGCAGAACAACAGGTAGAACAACAAGTTCCCCCTAAGAAGAAAAAAAAGCGAGTCAAGAAGCCGAAATCGGCCAAAGAGAAAGCAAGTAATAAAAGGTACATGGTGGAATACCGGAAGACGCACGACACGCGCGAAAAAGACAAGAACCGGAGTCAGGTAATAATATACCTTTGCATTTAGCATTATTTTTAAATATTTCTTTTAATATTCAAATATAATTATCTATTCTATTCCTGTACCACTAATATAATAATGCTATGAAAATATGTGTATGCCCCTGTCCTCGACCACCATAAAATCCGTACCTGAAGAATTTAAATTTTGGTGGTGGTTCTTAACACCAGATAATTATTCCAAATTAACACATTAAATATTACCTCCATAATATTGTTTTGTACCTATTCTAATAGCATGTAACACTGTAAGGAATTTTCTCTATATTGTGCACACTGTAATTGTCTTTCGGTGGCTACCACAATTTTGTACAAATAATAACTTTTTTCATAACACCTTGCTAACTTCAAAATTTATCTATTTATACCTCAGCGGAGGCGTCAGCGCATAGCAGATGAGGGTGGGATGTCGGAGCACGAGAGGGGGCTGAAACAAAAACGTGAGAAAGACTACAAGCGCTCAATGCGGGCCTCCCAGACTCAAGACAGTAAGTATAAAATATATGAGTGAAATTTAAATTATATTCATTTCACTGTTTAGATATTTTATAACTTATTCTAATATAGAAATATGCAGTCTTTCATTCATAGTTTTTAACTTATTTATCTACAAAAGTAAATCTAACTTTAACCCACCAACCATTAAGACTGCCCCTACCAAGTATAATATAATATTGCCCCCACGCACGTGCCCCCACGCACGTGCCCCCACGGACATCCCATCACGGACGTGCATCCACGGACGTGCCCCCACGGACGTGTCAAACGGATGTCCACCCACGGACGTGCCCAAACGGACAATCACAAGTAGAATTACTCCATTACTACACTTTAATACTTACCGTAGGCAGTAACCATAGCGAGCACCGAAAAACAAAAATTATATTCCCCATAATTCACTAAATATACTTAACAATGCATGTTATTTTCAAAAACAGAACCTGCAGAGGCACAGGGCCGTCCGCCTACGAGTGACAGTGACGTGCAGTGTCTGGGGTCCGACGAAGGACAGGGCACCCCGCATGACGTAAGAAGGTAAGTCGTGCTTTTCCCAATATTCTCCTTGAAACATACACAGTAAACGTCATATTATCATCATCACTTAACGGGCTTCCGCAACTTAATACTTAGTGGGGGCTTTCTCTCATTGATCGTGGTTGCACTTGTAAAAAAGAAATGCGGTTTTCACCACTGAAAAAACAGCACTTCTTAATTTGTTTTCCTTCTTTTTCCCCCTAAAATATTTTATTTCTTTTCACATAACTTGAACTTTGTTTTGTTTGTTTTAATTTACAGATCGCGCAGAGAGCAGTACGAATCGGAGGGACAAGATGGTGCAACCCAGGGGCAGGCCGCCACCTCCTCAACCCCTCACGGAAGAAGGTAAGTTGTGCTTTTCCCAATATTCCTCTTGAAACATAGACACTTAACGTCATATTAGTATCATCACGTAACGGGCTTCCTCAACTTATAAATAAATCAGTACTTAGTGGTCGGTTTCTGTCATTGTTCGTGGGGGCACTTTCTCGTAATTCGTGGGGGCACTATGGCGTTCCTGGGGACACTTTAAAAGAAAAAAAAAATAGTGGGGGCTTGCACCTTGTACCTTCCGTGGCAGCACTTCTTATTTTGTTTTCCTTCTTTTTCCCCCTAAAATATTTTATTTCTTTTCACATAACTTGAACTTTGTTTTGTTTGTTTTAATTTACAGATCGCGCAGAGAGCAGTACGAATCGGAGGGACAAGATGGTGAAACCCAGGGGCAGGCCGCCACCTCCTCAACCCCTCACGGAAGAAGGTAAGTTGTGCTTTTCCCAATATTCCTCTTGAAACATAGACACTTAACGTCATATTAGTATCATCACGTAACGGGCTTCCTCAACTTATAAATAAATCAGTACTTAGTGGTCGGTTTCTGTCATTGTTCGTGGGGGCACTTTCTCGTAATTCGTGGGGGCACTATGGCGTTCCTGGGGACACTTTAAAAGAAAAAAAAAATAGTGGGGGCTTGCACCTTGTACCTTCCGTGGCAGCACTTCTTAATTTGTTTTCCTTCTTTTTCCCCCTAAAATATTTTATTTCTTTTCACATAACTTGAACTTTGTTTTGTTTGTTTTAATTTACAGATCGCGCAGAGAGCAGTACGAATCGGAGGGACAAGATGGTGCAACCCAGGGGCAGGCCGCCACCTCCTCAACCCCTCACGGAAGAAGGTAAGTTGTGCTTTTCCCAATATTCCTCTTGAAACATAGACACTTAACGTCATATTAGTATCATCACGTAACGGGCTTCCTCTACTTATAAATAAATCAGTACTTAGTGGTCGGTTTCTGTCATTGTTCGTGGGGGCACTTTCTCGTAATTCGTGGGGGCACTATTGCGTTCGTGGGGACACTTTAAAAAAAAAAAAATAGTGGGGGCTTGCACCTTGTACCTTCCGTGGCAGCACTTCTTAATTTGTTTTCCTTCTTTTTCCCCCTAAAATATTTTATTTCTTTTCACATAACTTGAACTTTGTTTTGTTTGTTTTAATTTACAGATCGCGCAGAGAGCAGTACGAATCGGAGGGACAAGATGGTGAAACCCAGGGGCAGGCCGCCACCTCCTCAACCCCTCACGGAAGAAGGTAAGTTGTGCTTTTCCCAATATTCCTCTTGAAACATAGACACTTAACGTCATATTAGTATCATCACGTAACGGGCTTCCTCTACTTATAAATAAATCAGTACTTAGTGGTCGGTTTCTGTCATTGTTCGTGGGGGCACTTTCTCGTAATTCGTGGGGGCACTATGGCGTTCGTGGGGACACTTTAAAAAAAAAAAAAATAGTGGGGGCTTGCACCTTGTACCTTCCGTGGCAGCACTTCTTAATTTGTTTTCCTTCTTTTTCCCCCTAAAATATTTTATTTCTTTTCACATAACTTGAACTTTGTTTTGTTTGTTTTAATTTACAGATCGCGCAGAGAGCAGTACGAATCGGAGGGACAAGATGGTGAAACCCAGGGGCAGGCCGCCACCTCCTCAACCCCTCACGGAAGAAGGTAAGTTGTGCTTTTCCCAATATTCCTCTTGAAACATAGACACTTAACGTCATATTAGTATCATCACGTAACGGGCTTCCTCTACTTATAAATAAATCATTACTTAGTGGTCGGTTTCTGTCATTGTTCGTGGGGGCAGTTTCTCGTAATTCGTGGGGGCACTATGGCGTTCCTGGGGACACTTTAAAAGAAAAAAAATAGTGGGGGCTTGCACCTTGTACCTTCCGTGGCAGCACTTCTTAATTTGTTTTCCTTCTTTTTCCCCCTAAAATATTTTATTTCTTTTCACATAACTTGAACTTTGTTTTGTTTGTTTTAATTTACAGATCGCGCAGAGAGCAGTACGAATCGGAGGGACAAGATGGTGCAACCCAGGGGCAGGCCGCCACCTCCTCAACCCCTCACGGAAGAAGGTAAGTTGTGCTTTTCCCAATATTCCTCTTGAAACATAGACACTTAACGTCATATTAGTATCATCACGTAAGGGGCTTCCTCAACTTATAAATAAATCAGTACTTAGTGGTCGGTTTCTGTCATTGTTCGTGGGGGCACTTTCTCGTAATTCGTGGGGGCACTATGGCGTTCGTGGGGACACTTTAAAAAAAAAAAAAATAGTGGGGGCTTGCACCTTGTACCTTCCGTGGCAGCACTTCTTAATTTGTTTACCTTCTTTTTCCCCCTAAAATATTTTATTTCTTTTCACATAACTTGAACTTTGTTTTGTTTGTTTTAATTTACAGATCGCGCAGAGAGCAGTACGAATCGGAGGGACAAGATGGTGAAACCCAGGGGCAGGCCGCCACCTCCTCAACCCCTCACGGAAGAAGGTAAGTTGTGCTTTTCCCAATATTCCTATTGAAACATAGACACTTAACGTCATATTAGTATCATCACGTAACGGGCTTCCTCAACTTATAAATAAATCAGTACTTAGTGGTCGGTTTGTGTCATTGTTCGTGGGGGCACTTTCTCGTAATTCGTGGGGGCACTATGGCGTTCGTGGGGACACTTTAAAAGAAAAAAAAAATAGTGGGGGCTTGCACCTTGTACCTTCCGTGGCAGCACTTCTTATTTTGTTTTCCTTCTTTTTCCCCCTAAAATATTTTATTTCTTTTCACATAACTTGAACTTTGTTTTGTTTGTTTTAATTTACAGATCGCGCAGAGAGCAGTACGAATCGGAGGGACAAGATGGTGAAACCCAGGGGCAGGCCGCCACCTCCTCAACCCCTCACGGAAGAAGGTAAGTTGTGCTTTTCCCAATATTCCTCTTGAAACATAGACACTTAACGTCATATTAGTATCATCACGTAACGGGCTTCCTCAACTTATAAATAAATCAGTACTTAGTGGTCGGTTTCTGTCATTGTTCGTGGGGGCACTTTCTCGTAATTCGTGGGGGCACTATGGCGTTCCTGGGGACACTTTAAAAGAAAAAAAAAATAGTGGGGGCTTGCACCTTGTACCTTCCGTGGCAGCACTTCTTAATTTGTTTTCCTTCTTTTTCCCCCTAAAATATTTTATTTCTTTTCACATAACTTGAACTTTGTTTTGTTTGTTTTAATTTACAGATCGCGCAGAGAGCAGTACGAATCGGAGGGACAAGATGGTGCAACCCAGGGGCAGGCCGCCACCTCCTCAACCCCTCACGGAAGAAGGTAAGTTGTGCTTTTCCCAATATTCCTCTTGAAACATAGACACTTAACGTCATATTAGTATCATCACGTAACGGGCTTCCTCTACTTATAAATAAATCAGTACTTAGTGGTCGGTTTCTGTCATTGTTCGTGGGGGCACTTTCTCGTAATTCGTGGGGGCACTATTGCGTTCGTGGGGACACTTTAAAAAAAAAAAAATAGTGGGGGCTTGCACCTTGTACCTTCCGTGGCAGCACTTCTTAATTTGTTTTCCTTCTTTTTCCCCCTAAAATATTTTATTTCTTTTCACATAACTTGAACTTTGTTTTGTTTGTTTTAATTTACAGATCGCGCAGAGAGCAGTACGAATCGGAGGGACAAGATGGTGAAACCCAGGGGCAGGCCGCCACCTCCTCAACCCCTCACGGAAGAAGGTAAGTTGTGCTTTTCCCAATATTCCTCTTGAAACATAGACACTTAACGTCATATTAGTATCATCACGTAACGGGCTTCCTCTACTTATAAATAAATCAGTACTTAGTGGTCGGTTTCTGTCATTGTTCGTGGGGGCACTTTCTCGTAATTCGTGGGGGCACTATGGCGTTCGTGGGGACACTTTAAAAAAAAAAAAAATAGTGGGGGCTTGCACCTTGTACCTTCCGTGGCAGCACTTCTTAATTTGTTTTCCTTCTTTTTCCCCCTAAAATATTTTATTTCTTTTCACATAACTTGAACTTTGTTTTGTTTGTTTTAATTTACAGATCGCGCAGAGAGCAGTACGAATCGGAGGGACAAGATGGTGAAACCCAGGGGCAGGCCGCCACCTCCTCAACCCCTCACGGAAGAAGGTAAGTTGTGCTTTTCCCAATATTCCTCTTGAAACATAGACACTTAACGTCATATTAGTATCATCACGTAACGGGCTTCCTCTACTTATAAATAAATCATTACTTAGTGGTCGGTTTCTGTCATTGTTCGTGGGGGCAGTTTCTCGTAATTCGTGGGGGCACTATGGCGTTCCTGGGGACACTTTAAAAGAAAAAAAATAGTGGGGGCTTGCACCTTGTACCTTCCGTGGCAGCACTTCTTAATTTGTTTTCCTTCTTTTTCCCCCTAAAATATTTTATTTCTTTTCACATAACTTGAACTTTGTTTTGTTTGTTTTAATTTACAGATCGCGCAGAGAGCAGTACGAATCGGAGGGACAAGATGGTGCAACCCAGGGGCAGGCCGCCACCTCCTCAACCCCTCACGGAAGAAGGTAAGTTGTGCTTTTCCCAATATTCCTCTTGAAACATAGACACTTAACGTCATATTAGTATCATCACGTAAGGGGCTTCCTCAACTTATAAATAAATCAGTACTTAGTGGTCGGTTTCTGTCATTGTTCGTGGGGGCACTTTCTCGTAATTCGTGGGGGCACTATGGCGTTCGTGGGGACACTTTAAAAAAAAAAAAAATAGTGGGGGCTTGCACCTTGTACCTTCCGTGGCAGCACTTCTTAATTTGTTTACCTTCTTTTTCCCCCTAAAATATTTTATTTCTTTTCACATAACTTGAACTTTGTTTTGTTTGTTTTAATTTACAGATCGCGCAGAGAGCAGTACGAATCGGAGGGACAAGATGGTGAAACCCAGGGGCAGGCCGCCACCTCCTCAACCCCTCACGGAAGAAGGTAAGTTGTGCTTTTCCCAATATTCCTATTGAAACATAGACACTTAACGTCATATTAGTATCATCACGTAACGGGCTTCCTCAACTTATAAATAAATCAGTACTTAGTGGTCGGTTTGTGTCATTGTTCGTGGGGGCACTTTCTCGTAATTCGTGGGGGCACTATGGCGTTCGTGGGGACACTTTAAAAAAAAAAAAAATAGTGGGGGCTTGCACCTTGTACCTTCCGTGGCAGCACTTCTTAATTTCTTTTACTTTTTCTTATTTTACAGATCTTCAGGAGAGTCCACCACGACCCACTCTTTGAGGTCCAGGCGCACATGTGAAACTCTACCAGTGGAAACGTAAGTTTCCCATTTTTTTAAAATGTACTTTCAATAAAATGATTTGTATGATTTGTCCATTATTCACAAATAGTTTGTTTAATTATGTTAATGTTTGTCACAACATCTTCAAATAGGGAACGTAGTTACTTATACTATTATAGTAATGTGCAATGTTGCATTGCTTTAATTCTAAAAAATTATAATCTATTATTGGGTTAACTTTAAGAAAGGCCATTCCTGTACTGGAAATTAGAGAAAAAGATATATTGTATTTTTTTTAACCACCATCATTGTATAAAAATGGCACAAAGTTATTGGATTTATTGTACATTCCCCTTTAAAACGAAGCTTTTAAAAGAACTATACCCTCAATAGCAGATAAGGTGACATTTATTAATTAACTAATATTATTATTGTTGAATCACATTTCTTTGAAATATTATTTTTATGCTGAACTGTTACCAAATGTCCTTAAAATTCAATTCATTCTTCGTTCGTGGGGGCACTTTCTCGTAGTTCGTGGGGGCACTTTTTGAGAGTTCGTCGTGGTCTTATTTAGACGTTACTCACAAAATTAACTAATTCAACTCATGAAATTTAAGAAATAATAATGCTAATCTATTCGTTCAATATATAGAAACAGATTATTCTTTATTTTTTTGTAACCCCAAATGATAAGTGGAATGCCATTATTTTTCCTTCACTTTAGCTCTTACAGTTCGTGGGGGCACTGTCATCGTCCGTGGGGGCACTTTCTCGTAGTTAGTGGGGGCACTTTTTATACTTCGTTATTGTTTTATTTTCACGTCCCTTCTTCCCGTATCATTATTCAATATAAGGACATTTGGTAGCAATTCTGTACTTTCTATTATTTTACATTATTTATTATTTTTTTGGTTTGTTATTCTTATTCATTTTTAAAAATAGCGAGGAGGAGAGACGTGTCAGAACTGTCTGGGAAGAAGACATTGCCGACGGGGAGGCCATTTTTGGCACGTCCTTCAGGCCCCAGTTCCTTGATATAACTTCAACAACAACAGAGGATGAGCAAGAACAAGAGACTGAGGGATTATTAGATTGGGCGCGGCAAGCGTTTCGGCAAGAATCTAACCCCCCCACCTCTACCTCACAGTCCCACACCTTATCCACCCCTCATCCCCACACCCACATAGACCTGATTTCCCCTCCCTCACGCCCCCACACCCAGTCCACGCCCCATCCCCAGACGTACATAGACCTTAGATCCCCTTCCCCTGAAGCCCGCCCTCACGCCCGGTCCACCCCCCATCCCCCTACACGTCCCACCTCCCCGAAGCCCTCAACATCCCGCTCCACCTCCTCTTCCCTGAAACGTCCCCCTAAACGTCCCACCTCAACCCACCCTCCCTCCACCCGCTCCACCCCCCATCCCGACACGTACGTAGACCTTATATCCCCTGAAGCCCGCCCCCACACCCGCTCCACCCCCCATCCCGACACGTACGTAGACCTTATATCCCCTGAAGCCCGCCCCCACAGCCGCTCCACCCCCCATCCCGACACCCACATAGCCCTTAGATCCCCTGAAGCCCGCCCTCACACCCGGTCCACCCCCCATCCCCCTACACGTCCCACCTCCCCGAAGCCCTCAACATCCCGCTCCACCTCCTCTTCCCTGAAACGTCCCCCTAAACATCCCACCTCAACACAGCCTCCCTCCACCCGCTCCACCCCCCATCCCGACACCCACATAGACCGTAGATCCCCTGAAGCCCGCCCACACACCCGGTCCACCCCCCATCCCCCTACACGTCCCACCTCCCCGAAGCCCTCAACATCCCGCTCCACCTCCTCTTCCCTGAAACGTCCCCCTAAACATCCCACCTCAACACAGCCTCCCTCCACCCGCTCCACCCCCCATCCCGACACCCACATAGACCTTAGATCCCCTGAAGCCCGCCCTCACACCCGCTCCACCCCCCATCCCCCTACACGTCCCACCTCCCCGAAGCCCTCAACATCCCGCTCCACCTCCTCTTCCCTGAAACGTCCCCCTAAACATCCCACCTCAACACAGCCTCCCTCCACCTGCTCCACCCCCCATCCCGACACCCACATAGCCCTTACATCCCCCGAAGCCCGCCCTCACACCCGGTCCACCCCCCATCCCCCTACATGTCCCACCTCCCCGAAGCCCTCAACATCCCCCCACACCTCCTCTTCCCTGAAACGTCCCCCTACACGTCCCACCTCAACACAGCCTCCCTCCACCCGCTCCACCCCCCATCCCGACACCCACATAGACGTTAGATACCCTTCCCCTGAAGCCCGCCCCCACACCCAGTCCCCCCGTCATACCTCCACCCTCTCCAAATCACGTAAACGTAAAGGTACCCCGACCCGCTCCATGCCCTGTCCACCTACATCCCCCCACACCTCCTCCTCCCAGTCACCTCCTACCCACCAACCCTTGTCCCCACTAGCATCATCATCCCCATTCCATAATTTCATGTCTCAAATTCGTGAGAATGAACAACAGGCATACCTGCACCAACTGCATTTTACATCCCGTTCCCCTTCCCCTTCCCCTTCCACTTCCCATTCCCCTTCCCATTCTATACATTTCTCTTCGGGATCGACTGAATCCCTGTAATGTAATGTTTTAACTTCAGCTTTTCACTTTAAGTTTTAACATTTGTGACGTTAGCACTTACGTGATTTTGTAAATCTATAGTAATCATTTTGTAAATTTCAATTTTATCTTTCCTAACCTAAAACGCTTGCCTCGCCCAATCTAATAAGTACTGTAGAACATTATAGAGATTTTGTAGTAATTTCATATATCTTAAACTAGTAATTTTTTGCAAGCTAAAATTCTACATTTCTTATGGTTCTGTATAATTTCTCTAACCCAAGTACATTGTGTAGGAATTTCAAATTCAAACAAAAAATGGTGGAGTACTATACTTTGTACTTTGTATTTTTCACCCTACAGTGATGAACAACCTCAGAATGTTCTAAACAACGTTATTTAACTGTGTGAGAGTTACTTGTGCCTGTAAGCATAGCATTTTAATTTCGTTAGTGGGGCTATTTGTCATCGTTCGTGGGGGCACGTTCGTGGGGGCACTTGTAATAGATTTTTTTGTTCTTTAATTTGCCTCAGCTGCCAGGCATAGTGTGTGTAGCAAGCAACCCTGTAATACATAAGAAATATGTAAAACTCATATAATAATCCTAGTAAAATAATAGTTCTTTTTTAAACAGAAGTATTTTGTAATCACCAGCGCCCCACTGGCATCTGTTATGGTTCTTTAACTGTGTGAGAGTTACTTGTGCCTGTAAGCATAGCATTTTAATTTCGTTAGTGGGGCTATTTGTCATCGTTCGTGGGGGCACGTTCGTGGGGGCACTCGTAATAGATTTTTTTGTTCTTTAATTTGCCTCAGCTGCCAGGCATAGTGTGTGTAGCAAGCAACCCTGTAATACATAAGAAATATGTAAAACTCGTATAATAATCCTAGTAAAATAATAGTTCTTTTTTAAACAGAAGTATTTTGTAATCACCAGCGCCCCACTGGCATCTGTTATGGTTCTTTAACTGTGTGAGAGTTACTTGTGCCTGTAAGCATAGCATTTTAATTTCGTTAGTGGGGCTATTTGTCATCGTTCGTGGGGGCACGTTCGTGGGGGCACTCGTAATAGATTTTTTTGTTCTTTAATTTGCCTCAGCTGCCAGGCATAGTGTGTGTAGCAAGCTACCCTGTAATACATAAGAAATATGTAAAACTCGTATAATAATCCTAGTAAAATAATAGTTCTTTTTTAAACAGAAGTATTTTGTAATGACCAGAGCCCCACTGGCATCTCTTATGCCGTAATCACTGGTTGATTAGAACGGTAATATTTAACAAAAATGGTGCTACTTGATCCTGTGGTTTGGGGACAGGAACTGCATTTTTCATGTTAGTATCGTGAGTGGGCATGATAGAAGTTGGATGCTTAAGTGCTACTTGTGTATACCAAAGTTGCATGTTATCAAACACTCATTCCATTTATGTGGTGTGTCCAATTTTAAAAATTACATGGTTATAATATACTAACTGCCCATCATTTCTGGCTACGATTAAAAAAAACTATATTGTAATATGTTGTTTTACAGTTACTTCATTCAGGTTATAATATGTGTTTCATTATTGTGAATGACGAGTAAATTGTTTTGACGTGTTAAGATCATTTCAATGTCAATGTAAAGCTTGGCATGATATAAAAGTCTGCATTTGTTAAAGGTATACCATTCATTAAACCACAGTGGCTCTTCAAAATTAAACAAACCCTATTTTTATACGTATTTCAGACATTTTTCTTGGGTGTGAGTAGATAAGTTACTTGACGAGTAAATTTATATTGTGTATGAATAAATCATAATATTTGTGTAACGTTACATGCTTGAATCTATCTTTTTTTCTATCATCGTTAGTATTGCTTCTTATTGCGATTACTCAGGATTCGTTTGGGCTGTAACTGATAGTGGGGTAATTCTGTCATGGTTCGTGGGGACCGTCATCGTCCGTGGGGGCACCTCGTCAAAATTCGTGGGGGCTTTCGGCTAATTCTGTCAACTAAATATCTTTCATTACTTTTGTATTATTCAAGTCACTTCATGCAATAAGCATGGGGGCAATATTTAAAATATTTTATAGTAAAGCTTCATGTTGGTGTAAACTGGGATGGGCTCCATGGTTGGTGCGGGCACTCCCCATCTGTCATGGTCCGTGGGGGCACCTCGTCGAAATTCGTGGGGGCGGTAATGTAAAGTCGGCTAATTCTCTCTTGGTGCCTGTGTGGCGTCATGGTCCATTATGGAACTGTGAACATTCATGGGGGGTGTACATGTATACATCATATTCTTTTGGGGTAGTAAAGCTTGATGTTGGTGTAAACTGGGATGGGCTTATTCTTCCATGGTTGGTGGGGGCACTCCCCATCTGTCATGGTCCGTGGGGGCACCTCGTCGAAATTCGTGGGGGCTGTAATCTAAAGTCGGCTAATTCTCTGATGGTGCCGCTCTCCCATCATGGTCCGTTATGGAACTGTAAACATTCATGGGGGGTGTATGTATACATCATATTCTTTTGGGGTATTATGTAACAGTACAATTATACTGACAAGTTATTGTATTTTATAAATAACTAATACAGATCATACTTATTATAATACATGGTAGTATTTATTTGATAACTCAGTATTTAGAAATTCATGTATTTCCAGGAATTCAAAAACACCTCACAGCCGTCATCCGAAAACCAGGGCTCTTCAACGTAAAGTGCGCATACAAGAAGACAAAATGCAGATAATGAAAGCAGAAATTAAAAAGAAAACAAAAGAACTAGAAGTAGTAAAATCACATGAGTCCTCCACCCCACCTAATAAAACAACTAAAGGAAAAAAGACGGAAACGATTACTCAAGGAAAAAACAAAACAACACCAAAAAGGGAGAATTGCTCCCCTTCGTGTCCTCCTGCTCCAAAGAAAAAGTATACACCAAAACAAGAAACACCTTGTGAATTGAAAAAAAGGAAAACGAAAATCGGTACTGGGTCAGACAGTGACTCCTCCCCCCCAACAAAGAAGAAAACCACACCTGTTCAAGTCACAAACAAAAAGAAACATCGAAGACCAGGTTTACCGAAAACACCAAGAGGGCTCAACAAAACTAAACAAACAAATGGTGGACCTCTCACAACAAGTATTCCAACACCTTCTCGTGGAAAAACAATGGTTAAACCAAGGAAGCCACTATGGCTGGTAAAACAAGAAACAGAGATTATTCACTATCAAGCAGTCAAGGAAAAGAATGAAAATGATGTTGTCGTTATAGAGGATACGACGTGCTCCTTCTCCTCCTCCTCCTCCTCCTCCTCCTCTCCAATAAATCTGACATTTTTAAAAGAAACATCAAATAAAAATAAAGAATTGTGGGAGGAGGACCTGGAAGCAATTATTGAACCCCCATTCCAGACTGATCAACCTGAAAAGTCCTATGAGGAATGGCTGATAGAAATAGGTGTTCTACCTAAACCTATTGAGGAAAAACGCCCCAACGACGCCCCCACGGACGATGCCCCTAAAGAGGAACAGCAATCATCGTACGAAGAGTGGCTCATAGAAATAGGGGTAGGGGGAGATGAGGAGGAGAAGGAGGATGAGAAGGTGGAAAATGCCACGGACTCAACGGTGCCCCCACGCCGGACCATGACAACTGCCCCCACGGACTTTATTAAAATCCAACACCACCCTATAGAGCAGAGTTATGAAGAAGACGAGAGTTCCACGGTGCCCCCACGCAGGACCATGACAACTGCTCCCACGGACTTTATTAAAATCCAACACCACCCTATAGAGCAGAGTTATGAAGAAGACGAGAGTTCCACCGTGCCCCCACGCCGGACCATGACAACTGCCCCCACGGACTCTATTAAAATCCAACACCAGCCTATAGAGCAGAGTTATGAACAAGACGACAGTTCCACGGTGCCCCCACGCCGGACCATGACAACTGCCCCCACGGACTCTATTAAAATCCAACACCAGCCTATAGAGCAGAGTTATGAACAAGACGACAGTTCCACGGTGCCCCCACGCCGGACCATGACAACTGCCCCCACGGACTTTATTAAAATCCAACACCACCCTATAGAGCAGAGTTATGAAGAAGACGAGAGTTCCACCGTGCCCCCACGCCGGACCATGACAACTGCCCCCACGGACTCTATTAAAATCCAACACCAGCCTATAGAGCAGAGTTATGAACAAGACGACAGTTCCACGGTGCCCCCACGCCGGACCATGACAACTGCCCCCACGGACTCTATTAAAATCCAACACCAGCCTATAGAGCAGAGTTATGAACAAGACGACAGTTCCACGGTGCCCCCACGCCGGACCATGACAACTGCCCCCACGGACTCTATTAAAATCCAACACCAGCCTATAGAGCAGAGTTATGAACAAGACGACAGTTCCACGGTGCCCCCACCCCGGACCATGACAACTGCCCCCACGGACTCTATTAAAATCCAACACCACCCTATAGAGCAGAGTCATGAAGAAGACGAGAGTTCGACGGTGCCCCCACCCCCGACCATCACAACCGCCCCCACGGACGTTCATAAAAAAGAGGGACACATTATAAAAGATAGTGAGGAACTTGAGAACAATGAAGACTCGTGGTCGTCCATGGATGAAAACGATATAATACAGACTCTCTTAACATTAGAAGACATCGAACAGAATCAGAAGAAGGAGAAGGAGAAAAATGTGGAGATAGAGGATAAGGATAAGCAGCAGTACCATCATGACGTGTATAAGGAAGAGAAAGATGATGATGATGAAGACAGGGAAGAAGATGAGGAGAAGGAGAAGGACGGAGAGGTTCAGGAGGAGGATAAGTACGAGGATAAGTGTAATGAGAGTAGATATGAGGAAGAGAAGGGAGAGGAAGAGAAAGAAGGTAATGAGAAGGATAGGGATGAGGAAGAGAGGGAGGAGAAGGATGAGGAAGAGAGGGAGAAGAAGGATGATGATGAGGAAGAGAGGGAAGAGGATGAGGAGAAGGAGAAGGATGGAGAGGTGGAGGAGGAGGAGGAGAAGGACGAGGATAAGTGTAATGAGAGTAGATATGAGGAAGAGAAGGGAGAGGAAGAGAAAGAAGGTAATGAGAAGGATAGGGATGAGGAAGAGAGGGAGGAGAAGGATGAGGAAGAGAGGGAGAAGAAGGATGATGATGAGGAAGAGAGGGAAGAGGATGAGGAGAAGGAGAAGGATGGAGAGGTGGAGGAGGAGGAGGAGAAGGACGAGGACAAGTGTAATGATAGTAGCGATGAGGAAGAGAAGGGAGAGGAAGAGACAGAAGGTAATGAGCAGTATACGGATGAGGAAGAGAGTGAGAAGAAGGATGATGATGAGGAAGAGAGGGAAGAGGATGAGGAGAAGGAGAAGGATGGAGAGGTGGAGGAGCAGGAGGAGAAGGACGAGGACAAGTGTAATGATAGTAGCGATGAGGAAGAGAAGGGAGAGGAAGAGACAGAAGGTAATGAGCAGTATACGGATGAGGAAGACAGGGATAAGAAGGATGATGATGAGGAAGAGAGGGAAGAGGATGAGGAGAAGGAGAAGGATGGAGAGGTGGAGGAGGAGGAGGAGGATAAGGACGAGGACAAGTGTAATGATAGTAGCGATGAGGAAGAGAAGGGAGAGGAAGAGACAGAAGGTAATGAGCAGTATACGGATGAGGAAGAGAGTGAGAAGAAGGATGATGATGAGGAAGAGAGGGAAGAGGAGAAGGAGAAGGATGGAGAGGTGGAGGAGGAGGAGGAGGATAAGGACGAGGACAAGTGTAATGATAGTGGCGACGAGGAAGAGAAGGCAGAGGAAGAGACAGAAGGTAATGAGCAGTATACGGATGAGGAAGAGAGGGAGAAGAAGGATGAGGAAGAGAGGGAGAAGAAGGATGATGATCAGGAGGAGTATGATGACGAGGAGAAGGATGATGAGTATAGGGATGAGAAAGATTGTGATGAGGAAGAGAAGGAAGACGAAGATTATCATGAGGAAAAAGATCCGTATGATACTGATGAGGAGAGTGAGGTGTATGAAAAATTCGTAACATCGATAAGAAACAGAAGCGAAGCGCTAAGCGACGATGATAACAGTTGACTACTTTTGGAAACGGAGGATGAGGGAGAAGACATGAGCGATATATCTTCAGAATATGATGGGGATTTAGAAAGTGAAGAAGAAACGGACGATGATGATAAAGCCACCACGGACGAGGCCCCCACGGACGACGCCCCCACGGACGAGGCCCCCACGGACGACGCCCCCACGGACGATGCCCCCACGGACGCCGCCGCAACGGATGACGTCCCCACGGACGATGATGAAAATGCCCCCACGGACGACAACGACGACAATACCTCAACGGATAATGACGACCATGACAATTTAAAGAAAGATAAACACAGAAAAGTAAATATGAAACAGAGTTGGTCGACTCCTCAGAAAGAGGCCTTCCACCTGTGTGAGAAGTTAGAAATAACTCCCACACTAGGACGTATACGGAACATAATGCCTTTCACTGTTACTGTATCAGCGGTGAAAGGAGCCTCTACAAAGACCAAGAAGGAACTGTTCACTTCAATTCCGGAAGCAACTAAAAAAACAACAAGATGTGCTTCGGAGATAAGTAGAAAGATAGGAATATCCAGGAAACTCCTTGGAAAGCGCAAGGTTAACATCAGTCAGAGGGCGTTGAATAAAGAAAAAAACCGAGCTTCTGTTGAATCCTACATGTGCCGGCCCGAAAGCAGTTCGGTGATGCCATCGAAACGGGACCATGTCAAGGGACAACAGATTCACGGGCTCAACTACACCCTGAGCAGCCTTCACCGCAAGTACCAGGAGGAGGGAGGAAAGTTATCTTTGGCGACTTTCTGTCGGTCACGACCAAAGTATGTGAAAACCATCGCATTCACTCAGCGACGTCAGTGCCTATGCTCGCATTGTGCAAACATGACATTGCTGAGTGGGGCAGTGCCGGGCATGCCCACCTCCCCACCGGATATTGGCCAACTATCAGAAGATGAACTGGATCAGTTGTTCCACGGGATGACGAAGGACCACTACACCGTCCAGCAGTGGGCACGGACCTCCGTCACTTACAAACAGGACGACATAAAGAAGACCAAGTTGGTTGACTTTCACATGGCGAAGGAAGAAGTGCAGTCCACCATCCGTCAGAAGATGCTTTTCTTCAGGGGACACTGCCATCGCGTTGAAGTGCAGTATGCACAGATACGCACCCTGAAGGAAGCACTCATACCATTCAAGGAGGCCACACTACAGATGGACTACTCTGAGAACTGGTCGGCAGAGTTCCCATTCGAAGTTACGGCTGTGTACTTCGACAAAGCACAAACTGCACTTCACCCGATGGTGGTCCATTACCACAACGGGGTGAAGCTGCGGGTCAAAAGCTTTGTTGGAGTTACGACTGTGGGCTCACACACCATACCCACAACGTACACTTTCTTGAAGAAACTGCTGGCCAGGTTGGAAGTTCTTCTGCCGGAGTTGGAGGTTCTGCACTTCATCACGGACAGCCCCTCAAGCCAGTATAGGAACCGGACGGCTGTGCATATGATCGGTGCTTTCGCCCACATGCACAACATCAAGGCATCGTGGACGTGGTTGGAGGCAGGACACGGTAAAGGTCCTTGTGACGGGGTGGGTGGCTCACTGAAACGGAAGATGAGCAACCTCGTCAAGGGTGGACAAGTTATCCGCAACACCAGTGAGTTCATCACCGCTGCAAACAGCTCACCCCTGAACATGTACCTGCTGTCGGCATCACTGGAAGAGGTGGAGGCAACACAGAATGAAGTGAAGAGGTGGAACGTTCTGCCCATCAAGGGAATGATGAGTACGCACGCGTGTGTATCAGTCCCTACTGGTGTGGCCATACGGGACACCTCTTGCTTTGGCCCATGCTGCAAATTGTCTCCCACCTGCCCTGGATGGCGCACCGTGCCACTGGATCTACACCAACCAGAACCAGCTGTACAGCCGTCTTCGGACTCTGATGATGAGGATGATGAGGACAACATGACACTCGCACAAGTACGTGATGAGGTGTCATCCGAGTCGTGCAAGTCGTGCGACTCCGATATGGAGCCCTCGTCTGAATCAGAAGATGAAGAAAAGGTTTCTTTGCTGCGCAATGAGGATGTTCAGCTATGTGAGACGGAGCCATGGATAGCGTCGGACTCTGAAGAGGATGGGGAAGTACGTCATACGGAACCCTCGTCTGAATCGGAAGAAGACATTAAGCTGTCTGGCCTGTGGAAGACACAGAAGAGGCACGTGTCGTCGGACTCTGAAGAGGATGGGGAAGTACGTCATACGGAACCCTCGTCTGAATCGGAAGATGATGTCAAGCTGTCTCGTCTCCAGGTGTCGTCCGAGTCGTGGGACTCTGAGGTTAATATGGAACTGGTAAGGGTACGTGACAAGCAACCACTCAAGGTGGGCAGCTTTGTGACAGTGATGTACCAGAAGAAGTGGTACCCGGTGCAGGTGTGCCGTAAGGTGGATGGACCGATACTTCACATCCGGTACATGAAGCATTACAACAACAAGTTCGTGTGGACTAAACTGCAGGATGTAGGGACCGTAGAGATGGGTAACATTCTTACACGGATCCAGAAGCCAAAACCATCAGGCTCTGGAAAAGTGTTTGATGTGACGCCATCGGAGAGGAAAGAGGTGGAGACGAAGTTACAACTTTTGCTTAGTTTGTAGACTGTGGGGGGTATTGTAATATTTAGATGGTGGGGGTATTCTGTAATGGTAAGTGGGGGTATTGTTTGGTATTTTGGGTTATGTGTCATGGTTTGTGGGGGTACTCGGAATAGTTGGACATTTTTGTAATTTTAAAAATAGCATTTTAATTTAGTTCGTGGGGGTATTTGTCATCATTCGTGGGGGCACGTTCGTGGGGGCACTCGTAATAGATTTAATTTTTTTTTAATTTGCCTCAGCTGCCAGGCATAGTGTGTGTAGCAAGTAGCTTCGTCAATACCTTTGACCCAGAAGATAACTGGACTACCAACTCCTGTAACTCCTGTAAGATCTACATAACTCAACACCTGAACACCGCAACAAGACAAACTGCCTGCCATGAAGTTTGCTGTAGTCTTCACCGGTTCCATACAAGTTTAAATTCAGTTGCCTAAGCTGCCAGGCCTCATGTGTGTAGCCATATTTATTTAGAGAATTTTGCTATATTGTAAAATTAGTACTGAGACAAATCGATTTAAATATAAAGTAATACCCTATTAGGAAATGATGCAATATTTGGTACAGAACTTTTGAGATGTGATTCCCTTGGGGAAAGTTGTCATGGTCCGTGGGGGCACCGTGGGGACCGTTGACGAAATGTTATGATAAATGCAGTAATGTGAATATCATACTCTAGTATTTAGCATAGTATTTAGAGCAAATTTATGATGGAATAATATTTTGTAAAGAACTTTTGTGATGTGATGGGGGAACTTGTGCTGTATCGTTTGCGGAGAACTTTCCGATAGTTCGTGGGGGGAGTTGTCATCGTCCGTGGGGGCACCGTGGGGGCGGTTCTGATGGATGATGGTGGCAGCTCTGATAAATGGTGGGGGAAGTTCTTAATGCATACTTAGCCGATTTTAAGAAGGAGTGTGGTTATGATTCACAAGTTGACTGTTGCGTGATAGGAAATGTGCTGTATAGCGGTGGAAGTTGTCATGGTCCGTGGGGGCACCGTGGGGGCGGTTCTTGAAGATGTAGACCGTTGACAGTATTTTCAACAGTTTTCACAAAATGTTATGATAAATGCAGTAATGTGAATATCATGCTCTAGTATTTAGCATAGTATTTAGAGCAAATTTATGATGGAATAATATTTTGTAAAGAACTTTTGCGATGTGATGGGGGAACTTGTGCTGTATGGTTTGCGGAGAACTTTCCGATAGTTCGTGGGGGCAGTTGTCATCGTCCGTGGGGGCACCGTGGGGGCGGTTCTGATGGATGATGGTGGCAGCTCTGATAAATGGTGGGGGAAGTTCTTAATGCATACTTAGCCGATTTTAAGAAGGAGTGTGGTTATGATTCACAAGTTGACTGTTGCGTGATAGGAAATGTGCTGTATAGCGGTGGAAGTTGTCATGGTCCGTGGGGGCACCGTGGGGGCGGTTCTTGAAGATGTAGACCGTTGACAGTATTTTCAACAGTTTTCACAAAATGTTATGATAAATGCAGTAATGTGAATATCATGCTCTAGTATTTAGCATAGTATTTAGAGCAAATTTATGATGGAATAATATTTTGTAAAGAACTTTTGCGATGTGATGGGGGAACTTGTGCTGTATGGTTTGCGGAGAACTTTCCGATAGTTCGTGGGGGCAGTTGTCATCGTCCGTGGGGGCACCGTGGGGGCGGTTCTGATGGATGATGGTGGCAGCTCTGATAAATGGTGGGGGAAGTTCTTAATGCATACTTAGCCGATTTTAAGAAGGAGTGTGGTTATGATTCACAAGTTGACTGTTGCGTGATAGGAAATGTGCTGTATAGCGGTGGAAGTTGTCATGGTCCGTGGGGGCACCGTGGGGGCGGTTCTTGAAGATGTAGACCGTTGACAGTATTTTCAACAGTTTTCACAAAATGTTATGATAAATGCAGTAATGTGAATATCATGCTCTAGTATTTAGCATAGTATTTAGAGCAAATTTATGATGGAATAATATTTTGTAAAGAACTTTTGCGATGTGATGGGGGAACTTGTGCTGTATGGTTTGCGGAGAACTTTCCGATAGTTCGTGGGGGCAGTTGTCATCGTCCGTGGGGGCACCGTGGGGGCGGTTCTGATGGATGATGGTGGCAGCTCTGATAAATGGTGGGGGAAGTTCTTAATGCATACTTAGTCTATTTTAAGAAGGAGTGTGGTTATGATTCACAAGTTGACTGTTGCGTGATAGGAAATGTGCTGTATAGCGGTGGAAGTTGTCATGGTCCGTGGGGGCACCGTGGGGGCGGTTCTTGAAGATGTAGACCGTTGACAGTATTTTCAACAGTTTTCACAAAATGTTATGATAAATGCAGTAATGTGAATATCATGCTCTAGTATTTAGCATAGTATTTAGAGCAAATTTATGATGGAATAATATTTTGTAAAGAACTTTTGCGATGTGATGGGGGAACTTGTGCTGTATGGTTTGCGGAGAACTTTCCGATAGTTCGTGGGGGCAGTTGTCATCGTCCGTGGGGGCACCGTGGGGGCGGTTATGATGGATGATGGTGGCAGCTCTGATAAATGGTGGGGGAAGTTCTTAATGCATACTTAGTCTATTTTAAGAAGGAGTGTGGTTATGATTCACAAGTTGACTGTTGCGTGATAGGAAATGTGCTGTATAGCGGTGGAAGTTGTCATGGTCCGTGGGGGCACCGTGGGGGCGGTTCTTGAAGATGTAGACCGTTGACAGTATTTTCAACAGTTTTCACGAAATGTTATGATAAATGTAGTAATGTGAATATCATGCTCTAGTATATAATTTAGAACTTGTGCTGTATTGTTTGCGGAGAACTTTCCGATAGTTCGTGAGGCCAGTTGTCATCGTCCGTGGGGGCACCGTGGGGGCGGTTCTGATGGATGGTGGTGGCAGCTCTGATAAATGGTGGGGGAAGTTCTTAATGCATACTTAGTCGATTTTAAGAAGGAGTGTGGTTATGATTAACAAGTTGACTGTTGCGTGATAGAAAATGTGCTGTATAGCGGTGGAAGTTGTGACGGTGCGTGGGGGACAGTTGTCATGGTGAATGGGGGAACCGTGGGGGAAGAGTTTGGGGGGTTCTATAAGATATAGACCGTTCACAGTATTTTCAATAGTTTAAACAATATCTTATGAAATATTCAGTAATATGAATATTGTGCTATAGTATTTGGTATAGTACTCATGCAAGTTGTGATGCATACTTAGTACATTTTCAGAAGCATTCAGGTTAAAATTAAGAACTTAACTGCTTAAGAAATGTTATGAAAAATTAAGTAATCTAAAAAAATGTGCTCTAGTATTTGGTATAGTACTGATAGAATTTGTGATGGATACTCAGTGCTGCGAGATTGATGAAATGTTATAAAAAGTTTAGCAAATATTATGCTGAGTTGATAAAAGGGTAATCGAATTACTGGAAATTTAAAGTTGTGTGAGGATTAGAAATAATGAAAATATGAATGTACACATAAATAATGGTATAGATGGTGGAAAATATTAGGACAAAGTTAAAAAAATTTGAAGACCTAATGAAATCGGGAAATTATGAATTTGTAATGGAAAATAAAAGTAATTTGTACTTTAAATATGTAATTTGTATTGTATAGTTGTTAGGAGAATTGAGATTTCCTGTTCATGGAGGAAAGGAATAGAAGCAGCATAAATTTACTGTATGGGAAAATGTCTAGTATAATGTTTATTGAATTGAATTGTAATGAAGATGTATTCAAAATATATTAAATTACTATTAGAAAATGTAATAATTCGATAAAAATATGTAAATAATAAAAAATATTTCAGAAATTGTAATATACTGTATTTTTCATTGGTGTTTATTAAATATCTTTATTGATGAATGAGAATTGAATAAAAAGAAAAATAGGAAAAATAGTTTGAAACGATATTAGAAAGATGCAATATTAGTAATTTTAAGTGAAGACAATGGAATAAAACGATTAATTAAATTTATAATTAATATTTATTCAATATTTATTCAAAATTTAGGTACGGTTATATAAATTGAACAAATGTAGTATTTGTAGGTTCTTCGTATCATAGTCGGTGGGGGCTCTGTCATGATCCGTGGGGGCATTATCATCGTCCGTGGGGGCATTATCATCGTCCGTGGGGGCTTGTCATCGTTCGTGGGGGCTCTGTCATCGTTCGTGGGGGCTTGTCATCGTTCGTGGGGGCAAGGTCTAAAACAATGATATTAAAAACGCAATAGAATTGAGAAAAAACTATATTAGTGTTCCCAAATGAGTATACATAGTGTACAATACACCCTTTCAAGTATACCAGAAGATTGAAAGAATTTGAAAAAAAAAAAAAAAAATCACCCTGGAGACCCCTATTGCTGCGAATTGGGCACGTTTCGTGAGAATCGACCATATATGGACAATGCAATAGGGTAAATAAGCTTTTGTGAGGAGTGTGAGTACACTGTCACAGCTTATCCCACAGGGCTGTGATGTCATCTAGGCTCACAGTCACAGGGGGTCTGTGTGTGCAGTCAACCAGAAGAAGAATCTTATCAGCTTACCCTACATATCCAACAGAGCCTAGATGACATCACATGTAGCCCATTGCACAATGAGCTCGTTAACAATGAAAATCAATCAAACAACAACTTTTCGTTGTTACTTTTTTTTCGTAACAACAACCGTTTTGACGCTAGAAATGTTTTTATTTAGCATGCCCTCAAAGAGCTGTAACTTTTACTGATTTTTTTCTAATTTCTTCCCTTCATAATTATATCAATTTACAGAATTCAATTTCATTCATTTAGAACAGGGTTTTTACTATTTTTGTAACAACGAAAATTTTGTTCTCCTTTAATGTTAGTTTTGTGCTAGGGTATCTTTAAATTCTAAACTTTCCTGTCGAATGCTTACTTGTGTGTCCCAGGATCCTGGTGTGTCTGCCACCGTGAGCCACATATCATCCAGCTGGACCCTGTCTGTCCTAACACCTGCAGCACACCCCTTCAGGAACCGCTGGTCACCCAGCAGAGTGTTGACAGTGGCACTTTTACCAGCACCCAGCGCTCCGATCACCGCAATGTTCAGCTCAGTCACCTCATGGCCATACCTAAGGGTTATTTTTAGAAGTTTTTTTTAGATTTTTGGGACTTAAGTTTTGAATCAGTATTGTTCTTAATTTGATTTGTATCAGGTAAAATAGGTTCACTTCAACATTTAACATTTTCTGAAGAATATAAGTTAAATCATTTTCATTTTCATTTTTGCGACAGTCTCAATATTTAGACTAATGTGTAAATGGATCTCGGTGGAGAGAGGTATCATATGTGACAGTAATTGTACAAGGAGATCTATGTTACTGTATCGAGTGGATTATTTATTATCTTACTATTATTGCTAGAGTTATATTGTGACTGTTGAGCTTTGGATCACACAAATGCAAATCCTCGCATAATTGAGTGCTGTCATTTGTTCTGGACGAACTACTGGAACAAATTATTAAACAGTGCAGAAGAAGAAGGAAGACAAATCCATACCTTATCAACATGAGCACATAACTAAGATAACAGGGAATAGTCTGAGTTATCAAATAACACCCCTATATAATTCTGATACTTACTGGTGATGATTCCCCATGAAAAAGCTAATCAAAATGATTATTGATGGTTAATTGTTATTTGTAAAATAGTCACAAGAGAGACATTATAGGCACACCAAAAGAGGATTTCTAAAATTCCATTTTGTGAGCAACCTAGTGCTTACATTTGATTGATGAAATATATATACATTCAGACACATACCTCTGAAGCAAGGTATCAACCCTCCTTCTCACATCTGGTGATACCTGTCAGCCAAAGAATAAACTTCCCATATCAACATTATCATCTTCTCAAAAGACAGAGAACAAGTCTGTGTAAGTGACATTTCAAACAGTTTTCTGCTTTCAAAGTCTGATATGCAAATTGATATAAGATAAATGCCTATATTGTGAGATTTTCATTGTAGTACCCTTTTTATTGAAGATCTTAGTTCTTTTTGTTCGGATTTCAGAATGTGTGTGTTTTGAGCAAAACTTCACAAAACTATGGAATATGCCAAGCACAAATATAATTAAGTTGTGCTTAATCATAGCAAAATGATATGAATTGACTGATCACAATGTTGTTATGAAGAATACGAGTTTTAAGATATCAAAATATTTTGGGAAGGAATTCCTATATAATTACTATTTCAGAATTTCAGAACACAGATCTTAAGCCAAACATGACATAGTAGAATATCACTTAGGTGCCCAATCTTTGATGGACACTTACCTTAGGGTAGGCCATGGTTGTTTGTAGTAGGCCTATGTGGCTGTATGGGGAGTACCTAGTCAGTGTAGGAATCTGATTAGGAGTCAGATTTAGGGCCCTATTACATTACAGGCCTTTATCAGTGACATTGGCGCGATATGATGATATTATAGTAGAGTCACATGCAGGAGTGATATAACTGTTGAAATTGGCAACTTGGAGTATTTCACACGTTTGTAACAAAGAACTCTGTTTTTAAGATGGTTTAAGGTGGTTTCTCTGTGACATCTTCATATCACAGCTCATGTCATGTAGTGTAATTCACCATTCAGCCAACATTAACTAAATAGAGCACATTGGACACAACTACCCTCTGTTTAACAAACAAACAATGTTTTTCTGACTAAAGTCCACTGTATAATAGTTTATTTCTAAAAGGCAATGAGTAAAAAAAGTGCCTATGTCTGGTATTAGATTAAGAGGATAGAAAACTCAGTACAAAAGGTATGGGCCATGATAAGAACTAACTCATAGACTTAAGGCCCTATTACACTACACAACAGGAGCTGTGATACGGGGTGCAAGATAATGATACTACAGACAAATCACATACAGGACTGATATAATTGTTAAAGATTGGCAGTTTGGAGTATTTTACACATGTGTAACAAAGAATTTTGACTGCAATATGTGCCAATTACCTGCTACATTGTCATATTACAGCTCATGTCGTGAAGTGTAGTATGGACTTATAATATAGGAGTGAGAAGCTAGTGTCAAAGGTATGGGCCATGATAAGAACTAACTTAAAGAGCTCCCTTATCTATGGAGGAGGTACCAAGACGTAGCATGTCAAAACATGAAATCCTATCTGTGATTTATTGTATGCCAATATGTGGTAGTTTGTATATTGTTACCATCATGGTTTTATTATTTTGCTCACATGTGACCCATTCAACACTCAGCTCATATTGGGTGGCAAAGGGCCTTTTGTTCTAAAATTTTCTTTTAGAAATTAGATGTCACTATGAGAAAAGAATTCGATGTGTAGAAAATATTGTCTCTGAATGTTAATTAAGATTCTTGCATGGTCCTGCTGAAAAGTTAAGATTGAACTTGAAAAAAGTTGAAATAAACCAATGATTATTTTACAAGTATCTATATCTATGTTTTTATATATTTAGATCATCAGTAAAGACTCAATAAACACATTGAAGAATAGTTCAAAACCATAACACGATAAGACTCTTAACACAGACACTTTATTGATGAGAAATATTTACAAAGCATTTGCTGTTACTATCTTGGATTATGGTCGAAACTCTCTTTATAGGGTGTTACGAAAAAATAATGTTATGCATAGTCATAAGAGTTTTAGGCAAGGAGGTGCATGGCTCTATTTCAATGGTTTAAATACAAATTGATTTATTTCAAAATTTCAAAAATGGGTCTAATATCAACTTGCAAACAATGTTTTGAAAATCACAAGGAAATTTATCGTTGCATGATATACTTCTTACAATAAAAGCAAATGCAGCATTGGCCCTCATCTTCTGAATTCTGTCTTGACAAATCTTTCCCTACAATTTTGTTTGGATTTAGCTTCTTAATTGAAGCTACTTCATTCAAAAAAGACTGCAGATTCAACCCCTTTTCGTATTCTGATTCAGCTGCATTGTTGATGGCCATAACCCTTCCGTTCATGTCCTTAGTCAGTAGTGTGTGAAGTGGGTCTCCGTTTATCTCGTTAAGGTAGACGTCTAGTGATGTATGGTGGAGGGTGCCGTCAGCATGGGACAGTACGGTGAGACAACATCCTGATTTAAGCATTTTTTCTCCATTGACTCCCTATATTAAAAGAAAGAAAGAATTCAATACTATGTTTAAGTTATGTGCAATCTATGCGTTGTCTATTCCTCATACCATTTTTCTAGCAACCGGCAGAACAAGAACCTTATTGTATGTGAAATTGTTACTGAATAATAATAGTGAAAAATTAAAAAAATAAAGCAAGAAGAAGTCATCACGTTTTTCATATTGTATCTCATTAATGATTTCAAGCATGCTTTTCCGAAATGTGATTAATTACAAAATTAATCGCGTAAAAAAACTCTATTTCTCGTGTTGAAATCCAAACACCTTTTTATGTTTTCATATTTCTCTATTTTTCATATGATAATTATTTGTATCTGTTTTACAATCAAAGAATATGGTATGCACTGCTGACCTTCAGAGACCTCAACTGCCGGAGGTCATCTGCACCGAAACGGGGACTAGCCAGGTTTATAACAAAGACATACACATCAACAGGACTATGATCGTCTTTGTCTGTCACCTGCAAAATGAAATGTATGATTCAATTTAGTAAGGATTGGCAGGGGCAGATACAGGATTTCGGAAAGGTGGAGTCTGCATAAAAGTTAAGTACTAAAATGGCATTCCAAGGACCCCCCCTGGATCTGCCCTTGATTGGGTCTACTGAAAAGATTTTTGTAGCCAGGTTTGGTGACCAAATGAAAGAACCAGGCATTTAAAAGGGTTATACATAAGAGGAGTTTAATAAGACCAATACCCACAAACCAACTGATTACTAGAGGAGGAATTTGGCAATTTGCACACCGATTCAATTAGTATGCAGTATTGAAATGTACTAGTTTGATTTGAATCAGTGCTACTAGTAGAATCATCCGGTTTAAGCCCAGATCCTACCTACCGACCTACTAAAAATTTACAAGCGGGTATGGACCTTAAAGCCCCATACCCACTAACTGATTTTGGATGAATCTAGATGGCTGTCAGTGCCGACCCTGACGGCCATGACGATTGTGTGTGGGTATGTGTGGTCAAGTCAGAGTTGGCCGATAGCTGCACCAATGGCTGTGCCGAAGGCTTTGCCGACCATATTAAGCATTTTTGATAATTTGATGCCAACACTGGCATTGGTGTCAGTCGTCGGTAAATCATTTAGTGGGTATGGTGCTTTAGAAGATAAGATTTGCTTTACCTTGGTGTTCCAATCTCCTGGTGAATCTATGACAATCAACTCTTCAACCAGTTGTTCAGGAGGCTTTACTTTTGACAGGTCATGACCATAGTTTGTTAAAGAACTCTCAATTCTTCCCTTGGCATTGGTATTTGCAGCTTCCCATTGAGCATCTGTGCTCCCAATGTCCTGTAGTGTTTCCACCTCTTCCCGAGTTAGATAGGGAGATTGTCCCTGCAGTAGAAAGGGAGAGCAAAGGGAGCCAAAACCAATATAATTGACAAAATTTTCAAAACTCAGATAACTATAGAAATATGTTGGATGAGTCTAGATAAGGTCAGTGGTAAAGTATTACTGTGAAAAGTAGCTCAGACTGAAGTAGAATCCACAAGAGATGGCAATATTTCCATTTTTTTTGTAAACAAACTTTTTGTAGATCCACATTAATTGAAGTGAGCAAGAAAAACACATTTTTTTTTATGATTTTCTATCATATCTCATGATTTAGTTTTTAACATGGGTCAGAAATAGGTTCAAGGGATGGATTTCAATGATGATTTGAGTTTTGAAAATTTCGTTGAATTTATTGGTTTTGGCTCCCATTAACTGTATACTTCTCATACTTAAGAGTATGCTTCTTTTTTTCTGAATGTGTTTAACCATAGAGATACATAAGATATAGAGGAAACAAGGCCTCGGCTGACTGGTGCATGTCTGCCTTGGTATTCATACGCAAACTATAGGCACTGATAAGGCAGTGGTGGGGTACAAAGGTGAGACACAACAGTGTTTCAGGGAAAAATTACAAATTGCTTCCAATTAATTTGCAATATCTCTTTTAATAATGATGCTATTTAGCTGTGTTATATATCAACAGACAGGTGAAAGCAAGGAGGATTATAATCCCGCAATATTTTCTATTTTTTTTCACATAATCCAACTATGCTTCAGTAAACATTTGAAATATTAAGGTTTGATTTATCATCATAAACTTAACTATTCCAAATGAACTAGAATCAGGTGTTTCTAGTGACATAATAGCATGAGTGTATGTGATGTGTGGTTCTCTCAAATCAATTCCCAAACTTTGATGATTTTATCCTCTGGTCAGGTCTCTGGCAGGGCTGACCTGCCAAGGGTAGGACATCTTATATCATAAAACCATTATTTACAGTTATGATATATCTTTGATGCTCACAATATCATTGAAATAGATATTACCCCTTTATGAATCATATAAACTTTAAAGGTTTTCCCAAATTTGGAGCCGTTTTGAGCTGACTTGATTAACTTCATGCCAATGTCAGAATCCAACGAGTCTGATGTAATGGAAAATTGACAAGGTTTGGGAGTTAATTATAGGCAAACCACAAGTTAGATATCCAATTAAGGTATGTTTCTACCATGAGTAGTTACACTCTATGTCAAATAATTGGTTTTGTTTATAGGAAAAATTTTAAAAGGCCGAAATCTGACTTTAAAGAAATGTCGTAATTAAATTGGATATTCGCGGGAAAAGTGACACGTATCCACTGTAGAACCCCAAATACCATTTTATGCCCCCCAAAGAATCTAATTAGGTTATGATGGGATAGGAAACTGTCTCATCAATCACACTGGTGGATATCAGAGCCATAAGTGGCATATAAATGGGTTTTGGGGATTATCACTTGACCCATTCGAGCCAATGTCAGAATCCAACGAGTCTGATTTAATGGAAAATTGACAAAGTTTAGGAGTTAATTATAGGCAAACCACAAGTTAGATATCCAATTAAGCTATTGTTTCTACCATGAGTAGTTACACTCTATGTGGAATAATTGGTTTTATTTGTAGGGATCATTTTCGAAAGGCCTAAATGCAGCCTAAATAAAAAAAATCCTTACGATTTATTTCTATGGGAAAAATATAGAAATCACGTAAAATTTCCCGTACATTTCCCACCAAACTCAGTATATAGCAAGTATAGACAATTACACAAATGTTGGGAGAAAATAAGCAACATTTACCATAAATTGAGCTTAGATATAGTGAATGAACTTAAAAATGTGAGAATCCAAAGAGAAATTGTGTGCATTGTACTCTCTTGAGTGTCCAAATACTTAAATATCATTTGAATTGTTTTAAAAACACCATACGATTTTAGTTCTTAATACACCTCCTAGGTGGTGCCCTGAATGGAAGTACCTTTAATGTCCTGAAACAATGAAGAAGACAATGTAACAACATATAACAAAGAAAGATTTGAAAATGTATAGTACTGCCTCTCTACTTGCCCATAATTATGAATTTGCTATTAAACTTGTCTTTTATACAAAAAATAAACCGTTGGATAGAAACAATCAATTCTTTAGTTTGATGATTATTTATACAATGTCATGTAACAACACCATAGGGTTGCTGAATGCATCTTAGATTTGATTGGTCATATTAACAATAGATTATTCTACATTAAAATGAATGGGAGTACAATTGAGCAGTACAATCCAAATTTACAAATAGTTAGTTTGTTCAAAACATGGAGTAACTTGAAACCTAACATTTTCAACTCCCAAGAATCTGACCAAAATATAGACATACCTCTAGATGGTTTGGTGATGCTTTATCATTGAAACCTATCATTTTCACACTGCTAGAATCTGATCAATCCCAATCTTACCAATTTCAATCTTAAGGAAATATATACATACCTCTAGGTGGTTCGGTGATGCTTTGTTATTGAAACTGACATTTTCCACTTGAAAAGCTGCAGTTTCAGAAATAGCCGAGCTCCCCTCCTTGAACCTCCTCTCACCTAGCAGGGTGTTTGCCGTTGCACTTTTACCCGATCCTGTTTTTCCTATAACCATGACTCTGAGCTGTTGCTGTTTGTGGTCCCTTGTGATAGGCTGACTTGATATGACATCGTCCGACTGGTTCAGTATCTGCTGCCTGTCTGCCATTCCTTTAGAGTTGTATACAACAGTTTCAGGTTTGTCCGACAATTTTTCTATTGTTTATTTCCACAAAGCTTTCAAGGCAACTTGATCTTCCAAGTAGTTACTTGTTTATTCCTAGTTTCAGGACTCAATCTTTAATCTATAAATTGCACATTATATACTGTATGTTTCTCATATTCTAATATATACATATAATTATATCAACAATTTCCACATGCTTGACCCTATTCTTTCTTAAATTCTCTTAGACTTATCTTCTGATATAGCTGTTATAGCTTATCATTAATGTATATTTTAGACCTTATCTAGAATGTAGTGTAAGTTGCAAAAATGATTTATGCCATTCAATGAATATCAATTTGTGTATCCTAGTTTTGATAGTTCTTCATTGAATCAATCTTAGCTGTGGAATTAAATGTCTACCTTAAGCATATTGTCACATACAGAATCTTTACCTTTTACAGATTTTAAAGCATGAAAACAAAACATATTAATAATGACATACCGAGATGGTGGTTTGTGTGTCCTTCCTCTATATGTATTCATACGTGTCCACATCCTATTCTAACCCACAGGGTATCACAAACCATAACTAGGTCACACAAATAAGCACTTATTCAGACAGTGGACTGTTTCCATTTTTTCTGCAGAAGCTATTCAGTGGCTAATGATAACTGAACGAGCCAGACAATGTTCAAGTTTGGGGCCGTCCATTAAGTATGTTCAGAACAAGGGGGGGGGGGGGGGGTTTACAGGATCTGACATTTTTGACATGTGAGTACGTTCCTGTACAAAAACAATGCGTAATTTTGCCAAAGAGCGTCTGAAATCTTTGCAAATGGGTATGTGTTCTAAATCGAAGGCCTCGTAATAGATTACATGAATAAATCTAAGAAATACACAAGGAAGATAATTAATTATATAATGAGTGTGGTTGTGGAAAGTAGGTTATCAAAACCTAGGAAAAAATTTAATATCACACACAATGGAAACATCCACTGGGTTAATCAATATTTATCTTTACTGGGGAGGGGTGGTCCAGTAGAAACCTATTTTTAGACTTCTTACAATACTATAATTCTGTTTCCAACTCGCGAATCTTTATCTTTCGATTACAGATGTTATCATTATGAAATTAATCATATCATTATGTATAAATGGAAGTATATATTATGATAATATTATGAAATGTATATTAAAAGATCATAGTTAATAGTTTCAGGAACCAGATTCCTATTCACAGAAAGTAAGGAGTCATCGATATCTTTTCTTTTTTTCTTTTAATTATTTCAATATTCTTCCAATGCATTATATGTTAATGCGAAATGAACAAAGAATGTACATATTTTAAACAATATGATGAAATAATGAAGAAAACGCGCATAACTTTGATGTCTAATGCTCCTGCATATAATATATTAATATTATGACAACAGATGTTCAAATATGTGACACCATCACAGAATGACATACGTATTGTCATTGACCTATTTAATAATCTCTAATTTATATATATTGCACACCAATCACACTGAACCAACCTGCATTAGACGTTTTGGAGATGATGTTATAATAGCCAGAAAGGGACTTGGTGCCATCTTAGTGATCAATTTAAAATTCTTATTATCAGCATTTCACAGCGCTCATCTAGAGCACTCATCTTGATTAAATTCACCTCGAATTATCATGCGATGTCGCAATTTACAACTTTCATTATAAAAGAATGCATCGGTACTAGAATTATGTAATAGCCACATGTATAGTCGTTGTGCAGATGACGTCACTGCTCCCGAAATGGGCTGGGTGCCAGATAGGTTATCAAGTATCACTTAAAATCTTGCAGCAATTAAAACTAATATTTATGCCACATGGATTTGAAATAATTTTCCTTAATAATAATCAACAATAATTGCCATTTATATTTGTGTTGCATAATGGATCACTGCCTTCCATGATATTACATGTTCCAGAATAAATACTAGATAAATCTTACCTTCTTGTACAATAATCCTAGGTTCAAGTGAAAGTTACAACAGTATAATTATTTTACCTATATTCGACATTCACAGAGTAAGTGGATATATTCCACTGAAGATGACTATGAAACCAGAGGAGGTATACAATTAAGATGAAATTGTGTTATTTTAATAAAGATCATGTACATACTATCTATGTGTAAATCTATACACATACAACGTTATTTTTCCTACTTATGAAGTTAAAGTCTCAATCAGAGAGGGATGGCAGCAGGAACCCTGGATACATAAAATTGGTTTACATGCATGACTCAGTCAAGTTCCTAGTGAATGCAAAGAGTCATGGTTTTATATTATATTATGTGAGTCCAATTCATCGCAGTTATTTTAAACATAATCATTTGGACCTATTTTGCTCCCTTTCTGTCCATCGTTAAACTAGGTCATGATATGGAAATGACCTGGTGGATCTATGCTCTCTTTCTGTCCACTGGACTGTTTGGCTGTTGTTTCCTGGCTCGGCCTACCAGCATCACCAGAAGCCCCCATGTCCAGGGGCATGTTAGGGGCTGTGGATGAAGGGTGTCCATCTTCTCATAATGTACTGCTAACTATTGGGTCACGTGCCACCCCGTGAGACTTAGTGACGTCACCAGTGGCTCCACCTACTGGAGGAGACCTGTAAGAAAGTGGTGTATTACGATTTGACCAGTGCAGGGGTGTAGCCAGTCTTATAATCGAAGGGGTTTCCAGCTAACCTTTAGAGGGTTCCAAACTACATTTTTGGCAAGATTTATATTTTACTTATATAGCAAATTAAGGTAAAGCCCGATTCCCACCAAAAGTGTGTCCAGCATTTTCATCTTTCTTGAATAAATCCAGACACCCAGGAACCCAGGAACCCCCTCTGGCTATGCCACTGGACCACAAGGTTTGGTCTAATCAAGGATGCCTGATTTGGTTCACATAACAAGGTACAAGTAATAAAAAATGACTTGAAGGAGTAGTGTGATTATAGAAATAGACATTATATGAAAAAAGTTATCAAGGCTTTGAAACCAGCTCTGAATGGCACAGCTCAAACAGTTTGAAATGAGCACTGACTTCCACAACTACTCCTGCAGTCACACACAGCTCAGGGAGGGGTTTGTGAAAGGGTTACTACAAGGTCCATGCATCCACTACTGCACATTCACTACCATAGAAAGTATCACTCACCAACCTAGACCTCCCACCCGCAAGTGACAGTAGTGGTCCTAATGTAAAGCAGAAGGTGTTAAGACGCTATCCTACAAATAGATGCTATCCAACAAAATGTTGTCACTTAGCATCTTTTTGTAGGATAGCAGCTGCACAAGCTGCTAAGCCACAAAATTGATGCTAAGTGACAAAAAATTTGTCACTTAGCGTCCTCTTGAGATGCTAAGCTACAAAGAGATGCTAAGTGACAAAATCTTCTCAACATGGACCACATGGTGATCACCAAAATCTGGTCACGTGACCCTGTCTGCACAAGGTCTATAGAATACCCATGGTACAGAGGGATGTGTAAGGGATATAGAATACCCAAGGTACAGAGTTGGTATATAAGGGGTAGTTTACCCAGGGAATCGAGGGGTAGTGTACCTAGGGTATTGAGTTCGAGGATTTAGCTGGGTGGAACCTTGGGCAGCTGCCTTGAGCTTCTGTACGTGGGTCTCCACAGACTATACCCTGGGTCTTAAGTTGCAATTTACAGGGCCTTTGGTGACTGTACTCGGGGTCCACTTTTAAATATTGGGCCCTTTTCCGTAAGGCTCACTTGTCCTTGTCTGGGTCTAGTTACGTAGACGATCTGCAGACCCTTCCATACCCTGGGTACACTACCCCCCCCCCCATTCCCCTCCATACCCTGGGTACACTACCTCCCCATTCCCCTCCATACCCTTGGTACACTATCCCCACTACCCCCTCCATACCCTGGGTACACTATCCCAACTACCCTTCCATACCCTGGGTACACTATCCCCACTTCCCCCTCCATACCCTGGGTACACTACCCCCACTACCCCCTCCATACCCTGGGTACACTATCTCCACTACCCCCTCCATACCCTGGGTACACTACCTCCCATTTCCCATCCATACCCCGGGTACACTATATCCCCAGTACCCCCTCTATACCCTGGGTACATCCCCAATTCCCCTTGATACCCTGGGTATACTACCCCTCTACCACAAATATCTCCTGATATTATTGTCACTTAGCATCTTTTTGCAGGATAGCAGCAGATGGTTAATGCTATCCAGCAAAATGTTTTGTTGGATAGCAGCTGTTTGAGGGATAGCATCTTTACACTGCTGCTAAGTGACAAATAATGGATTTTGTAGGATAGCATCTGTATGTAGGATAGCGTCTTAACAGATGGGCTAAGGGTTATTTGTCTCAGCCATTGGTAATGTTACTTCTCTCTTCTTACAATGCCTGAGTCTAAAGGCCATATTACACTATGCGCTGGCTGACTCGTGTTTGGGCTATTTTGCACCAACGTGAGCACCCAATGCACACCAGAACACCAAACACATAGTGTTACATAGAAAAAAATATTTATGTTGGCATTCACAATCCAACGCGACCCAACGCAACCCCAAAACGCGTAGTATAATATACTTGGCAATGGGTTGCGTTGGTAGGCGACGCGACCCAACACATAGTGTAATATGGCCTTTATACATCCCTAATGCGAATCAGATGCATTGGCCACAGGGACCCGATGGGTCCTCTGAACCAACGCATAGTGTAATTAGGGCTTAACATCAATTTGAGGACAATGCCCTTTAACTGCTGAACATAATATTGTCTAACCAGCCAGAAAGATTCAGAGAATTTAATAACTGATGGTATGACTGATTGAGGGGGTCCCTGCCAGTAGCTATATTACTGTAGCTGGACCATTACGTATATATTACAAATATGTTAAGGGACTCCCAAAAATGGGATAATCAAAGAGAGTAACAAATGCTCCACTTAGAGCTAATTGTACTTACATGTTTCTATCTTCATGGGAACCAGTTTTTTCCTCAGCCTGATATGAGGCTGTCTCTTTATCAATTAACTTTACAATTGGTCTGAAAAAAAAGATGCATTCAATAATGAATTTTCACCGTAGTGGGGAATGTCATGTTACAAATCTATAATCAATAAAAGGGAGTGGGACAATAACATGGTATTCACTCAAAATTAAAGAATTGATGAGAAAATGATTGGCTTCAAAACATACTAATATCACACTCTATATCAAGTACAAAATATAATAAATCAGCATAAATACTAGTCTATCTTCTGCAGAGAAAAATCCCTTTAGTTTTTTCCGAATTTCCTAAATGTTTCCTCAAACATTATATTTCTAACTAAAGTAAATCTGGGACAATATCCCTCCAAATATGATATGACACATAGAGATATGTGTAGTGAAGTTCAGGAAACTTGTCTTTATCCTTATTTCAGAAAACACCATATAAGTAGTCTTCATGTGTTCTAATCAGAAACAAACCAATGTTATTTGGTTGATCAGAAGTATGACCTATAATGCATCACAGTGCATATCACTACACGAGTAGGGTTTTAATTTTACTAAATTATGATATTATTATTGAAGCCTTCAGGGTGGATTAAAGGTACTCAATGCAGTTCAGGGCGCCACCTGGGTCATAGATTAAGAACTACAAAAAAGAATTATTTTAAAGCTGTTTTAAACTGCTTATAGGTCCAATGATACTGGGAGAAGTAAAGTTAGGGTGTTTCTGTTCAATTAGACTAGAGTAATAAGGTATCAAATTTCCATGGTATGAATACCAACACAACCTCAATTTTTCACATTTTTCAATATTATTTATAGAAGTTTCATAAGAATTCCAATGGTAGTATTTTCCACAGAGCGAGAAAACTGATATTCCCCATTGAAACCAATGGTGAAGACCAATTTCTTTATCAGGCTCTAACTCTTATCACAAACGGTGACAATTCTATATTGTTTCTATGTAATCCTCCATATAAAAGCTAAATTGCCTACAAGTTTGCAGCAGATTGCATTGGTAATTAGAATTTAGGCCGTACATGCTTAAGTACCTTTAAATGAATAGGATGTACATATGTTGCAATACTTAGTCCTGCCCTTTCATGATCTTAATTTAAAGGATGTTCCCCACTGGGCTGCCAAAAATATTTTGGTCAGTTGACCAAGGTAAAAACTCATCATTGAGTGACTAAAGTTTGTTATCAGGCCAACCAAACACCCCAAATATAAGACACGTCTGAAATGTTGGGTGTCACTCGTCCAACTAAACCCCAGAAAATGGGCTTTGTTGGTGCCAACCAGCATTTAATCAGTAGACAATTGAGTTAATTCAATGGTTGATGAATGGTTTTGCTCAGGTAACCAGGTTTTACTGTCCCTTAAACAGATGTTGGAAATGTATTGGAAAATGTGACCTTTCCATCACAAGGTCAAATATTTAGCTCAGTCCATTTACCTTTCACCCGATTGGTCACTTCGATCACTTTGTCGTGAAGGGTCCTGGCTGTCAGGTCTAGCAGTTCCTGATGTTTTGCCTGGCCCAGACTTTCCCTGACGAACGCTATTGAATAGAATGTACACATCAATTACCCTTAAGTTGAAGGAAAATAGTACCCTGCCAGTGGCCTATTGCACAATGCATTTGTTGTTACGAACGCGTTCATTTGATCATTGTTGGGCATTTTTCACCCTCAAAATAGACATATATAGACCTTTTTCATTAGGGTGTGGTGCCCCCCTGGTGAAGTAAATGGAACCAATGGTTTAGGTCATTTCACATAGTTAACCTATATGCTTCATATAGGTTAACTTTGTGAAATGACCTAAACCATTGGTTCCATTTACTTCACCAGGGGGCACAACACTCTTAATGAAAAAGGTCTATAGAATGTTGTAAATGATCTGTATTTTTTACAGGATATAGTCCTACAGTATCCCTCAATTTATATCAATTTACAGAATTCAATACGATTCAGTCGAAAAAAAAAAGTGTTTTATAACACAGTGGCCCGTTGCACAATAGAATTTCGTTGTTAAGATAAAACAACGAAAGCACAACGAACTTTTGCTTAACAACGAAATGTTTCGTTGTTACGAAAATGCAATATCTCGGGATCTAATGAATGAAATTAAATTCTGTTAATTGTTCTAAACTAGAAAAAATTTAGAAAAAATTCAGTCAAAATTACAGCTCTTTGAAGCTATTCTAAATATAGAAAAAAATTATTGCAAAACCATCTTTGTTAAGATAAAAGTAACAACGACCTCTTTCGTTGTTTACAATATTTTCGTTGTTACGAAACCCATTGTGCAACGGGCCACTGTGGCCCGTTACACAATGGGTTTCGTAACAACGAAAATATTGTAAACAACGAAATAGTTCGTTGTTGCTTAATAAATTATTTGCAGTTATTTTCGTAACAGCAAAAGTTTTTTTAACCATTTTTTTTTTCTATATTTAGAATGCTCTCAGAGAGTTGTAACATTTACTGGTTTCTCTCTCATTTCTTCTCTTTTTATATCAATTTACAGAATTCAATTCCATCCATTATAACCAGAGATTTTAACTATTTAAGTAACAGTGGATTATTTTCGTAACAACGAAACATTTCGTTGTCAAGCAAAAGTTCATTGTGCTTTCGTTGTTTTATCCTAACAACGAAATTCTATTGTGCAACGGGCCACTGTGGCCCGTTGCACAATGCATTTTGTTGTTACTTTCTTAACCATTTGCTGACGGCGCCAAATGAGGTTTTAAGAAAAGAAATGGGTGTTTGATTTTTCATTTTCAAATTATGAGATTTTATCTTGGTATTAGATGACAAAGTAATATATCGCTGTAAAGCACATTATCATAGGTCTTACAAATGATAATTATATATTTCATTTTGGTTGCCATGGTAACCATAAAACGTTTTCATGAGCAGTCTTTTTTCAGAAAAAGTCACTATTTTATAGATTATTTTCCAAAAAATGGCCAAAAATGTTGACAAATATTGATTTTCGAAGAAAACTTTGAATTTGAAAGTTGATTCTCATGCAATTTCCAATCATGTAATACCACATTCCTTAGAATATTTGCATTTGTTGTGTATTTGTCTTACAGAGAAATATAGGAACAGTGTGGCCCTAAAGTCACGAAATTTACCTATTTAACTGTCATTTATAATGATATCTATTTTCATATTGCTCAATCATACAATTTAACCAAGGATAATGATGAAATAAATAATAAAAATAAAAACATGAAATGCTTAGGGTCTATCTAAGAGGTTTTGGGCAACATTGCACAAGAATTAGTTTAAGAAAGTGATCAACCTTCTAAAATATCGTTTTCATAGACGGCCATCTTGGAAATGGCTCATTTTCTACCATTTTCTAGTCTGGTAGTATGATATACATATATATAGCTGTAAGCTTAAGAAAAATGAATATGAAAATAATTCAAAAGTGAAAGGTATGTAATTATGATGGCGTTGTACACATTAGAATCTAATGAGAAGGAAAAAATGAAAAAAATAATTTCAAAAAAAGGTATTTAATCCTTGATGATTATTGAGATTTATAGGGGAAAATTAGGGCCGATTCTATTCTCACATCTAAAACAAACCACACATCTAAAAAAAAACACATCCGCGGCACCATGCGCGATGACTGTACACATCCGCGGGACCATGCGCGATGACTTGAAGTCCCAAATTTGGTGACAATCATCGCACATGGACCCCAAGTCATCACGCATGGACCCCAAGTCATCGCGCATGGACCCCAAATCATCACGCGAGGCTACCCGTGGATGTGTAGTGAACCCACTAAGGTCAATGCGAAAGTATTTGCTGTGACTTGGCACCCATGCGCGATGATCGGTAGAGGTGGAAATAGACCACTGAATCATTGCGCATGGGCACCGAGTCATCGCGCATGGGCACACATCCATGGTCCATGCGCGATGACAGGAATCATTACACACGGCAACCCATGGATGTGTGGATGTGTGGTGATCGCACCTCCTCGGCCCATTCGCGCTGACTTCACACTAATTTGCGCTGACTCAACGCCCATTTGCGCTGACTCCATCAGCGCGAATGGGCCCGTGGATGTGTGAATGTTAAGATATCATCGCGCATGGGCCGTGGATGTGTAGATGTGTGGATGTGTGAATAGACGGTCCCGAAAATTAGGGGCCCTCATTAATAGAATGATGAAATTGTTGAAGGTCCTCCCCATCAAGGCCTCACAAAACGTATATACAGTAATCAATTGGTAGAGATGACTTTGAAATAGCTGTGTTATCTCATATAATACAATTATTTCAAAAATCATCAATACGATATGAGAATTAAAGGCCCCACTGCCCAGTATGTGACTATCGATCATATATGATCGATTTCCTATGGGGCCGTCACTAAAGGGTTAACAGCAATCATTTTGACAATTAAACAAAAGTTATTTAGAATGTGTTCAATAACTTTTACAGATTTTCTTCAATTTTTCCCCCTTCAAATATCAATTTATAGGATTTAATTTCATCCATTAGAACCAGAGATATAAAAGTGTTGTTATGAAACCTATTGCTGTTATGAAAACGATTTTAAAGTTATTATCATTACGAAAAATCATTGTGCAAATGGCAATTTTGATATGTAAGACGCTTTAGTAATTGCAAGACTCGCTCAGGAATAAGTGCAATATTCTCCAAATATGATGGAAGAAAGAACAGAAAATGAATGAATATTCCCTTCAAACGTGAGGGGGTCATAATTGGGATAACTATAGCTATGTGGGATCCCTTGACTGAGAGTGAACAATAATCTAATTGTCTTGTATTCTTCAAAAATACTGTTAAAAAAGGTTTCAAGTTCGTGAAAATTTATACGGTCTTGAATAATTCTATGTGATAATTTGTACACCATCTGTTGGTTATGCATAGATTGTGTACAGTTGAATTTCGTGACAAAATGTCTGTTTTTCTGAACTATATGTCATCATTATTATTTCCACCCTTCAGTGTAATATTCTGAAAACCGGGGGTAATCCCGAAGATTATTACAATAAACATTAAAAAGAAGTGTGCCACTGTTATACTTGAAATGAATAGGAACGTTGACGAAAGGAGTATTTCTCTTACTTTTGAAAATGTGAGTCGACATAAGAGACCATCTGCTCCATTTTACCACCGGCGTAATTGGCAAACCTTTGCACTTGACCACCAGCAGTTTTCAAGCTGTCAAAAAAGAGAAAGGCATATCAAACAACAAAACCTCTACATAATAAAAAGACATAGGTGTGCAGCTTTGCTTCCTTATCAGCAGAATTCTGTCGTCATGTGCAACCCTTTCTTTTAGAGGGATTCGACAATCTTACAAAATTACATGGACAACACTGGGAAACAAAGGCAAATGACGCAATCGCATATCTGTCATTTCAAAGTGAAAAATTGGGTCAGTTGATTATCAAACTTGATTATTAAAGTCCTTTCTTCAAATATAGTTTCGTACTGTTCTGAAGATCTTTCTGGAAATTCATGACCTGTTTGACTTCAGAAAGATCAGATGAACGGCGCACCTTGGCTTAGGATAAGGATAAAAGGAAATTGACTTCATAGCAACAGAAGACCCCAAGGAATTTCTCACCGGGTAAAAATTTGGGGTCATGACCCCGCCCCCTTTTGGTGGACACCTAAACTAGACAAAGAGGGAAAAATATCACTTGTGCTAGAGTGAATGCACACTTTCTCAGTAGCTTATATATATATATATATATATATATATATATATATATATAGTTGGTTCGTTATTGGGGTTTTACACCGTATCGACAGCTATGGTCATATCACGGTGAGAACAAGGTCTTGACAATTCTGTCTTTTTGATTATCGTATCTATGAAATGATTGCATCTATGAGAAGGTAGAGACCATACCCCTACACTTTTACTGAGGTAGGTGTTCTTTAGTGTGCAGGGTCCCATAGGCATCCGGACCAAACAGCAGTGGCCACTCCTCAAATCAGTCATGACTGTAACCTCACTGCTTAACCACTGTGTTTTTCAGTCATGACTGAAACACCACTGAGATTTGCACTAGTTCTAGCCTTCAGATTTCAGTGACAGATCAGGGACACTGACTATAAGCTGAAATAACTTTTAAAGAATCTAACCCCCCTGAAACATAACTGAAATCCCTTAGAGCAAATTTACCACCACAAACATAGCTGAAAGATAGCTGATGCACTGCCCCAGTTTTATTTGGGTTACCAGTCACATTAACCTCCAAAACAAGATTTTGGCGGGATGTGGCAGTTAGTCCAACGGTTGTGTGCAAAGAGTAAGCATATTTGCTGGAATATACTGTGATATACCCATTAAAAGTGTCCAAATATGGGTATATTATCTATACTACGGATTGTGTCTACAGGAGACTGCATTGAATGATTGTACATGTAAAGGTACGTATGTATTTCAAATCCACTCTTATAGTTACAGAATAGGACACGTACGTTTGAGTATGTGTGTACATAAATGTGTATGTATATGCATAGTATATAGCCATTGTTAGTGTTAGTGGAAATCAAATGTTTGACACGCAGGGCTCATGCTCAATGGCAGGGTGGTCACAGATAACTAACCTCTTTGTTCATAAGTATTTTTCTATGTAAACCCTGTGGAAGCATATTTTGATTTGACCATTGTTCTGTGTTTTTACTTTGAAATAGAACACTAAGCAGTGGCTATTCAGGGACCCTCCTAAACCACTGACAAGGAAGCTGGAAATCAGTCCCACTGAATCCTCACTGAAATTATTATAAATATTTCCATACACTGAAACCACCACTGATGTATCACTGAATTTCAGTCACAGATCAGGGCCCCTGATCCATGGCTCCTGCCTCATTTAAATATTGCGGACAGGCTGTTTTACAGCTGATTATACCCTGAAAGTCAGCTGCTCTGCCACTGTACTATGGCTGCTGCAGCTCATTAGCTGAATACAGCTGACTGTCAGCTGTCTGTCAGATGCCTGGCAGCTACACTGATTAGGGGCTGAATATTGACTGATAAACCACTGGTTTCTCAGCTGTTTTCTGACTGAAAAGGCACTTCCAACATACACTGATTATTGGCTGATTTGACACTGTTTTATCACTGAGTTTCGGCCCGGGCATGCAGGGCCCCACACACAACAGCCGATGGTCCTCTAGGGACCTTTGATAACCTAGTTGTTGCCACTGGGAGAAACACAGAGGGTTGTAGCAGCCCTGCCTGGCCCAGCCGGGAATCGAACCCGGCTCTCCCACATGCCAAGCGAATGCTCTCACCACTTCACCACCCCGTGCTCCTATATATATATATATATATATATATATATATATATATATATAAATATATATATATAAATATATATATATATTCTATATTCTATATTCTATATACTGAATTCCCCCTCCCCTTTTGGAAATCCTTGATCTTCCACTGCTTCTCCCTGGATCTTCAGGGGTGGATCCAGGAATTTGAGAAAAGAGGGGCTGGTACCCACTCCGTTTACGGGAAAAATAAATAAGAAAAAATTGGCAAATAAGAAAAGGTGGGGTTGGGGGTGTAGCGCCCCCCTCCCCCCCCCCCTCCCCCCCCCCCCCATGCACCCTAAATCCGTCCATGATTTGTACTTACCCTGATTTGAACTGTTGCCCCACAGAACCTCCCCCCTTCTGTTCTGAGGTCGCTGTCATTGCTGCTTTGCTTAAGGCGTCCATGACATTCCCCACCAATGCATTCTGGGTACGTTCTTGCTCATACGGTGTCTCGGCCGCATTGTTAACTGCCACGAACCGACCTCCCATGTCCTGGATCAAGAACGTGTGGAGGGTGTCTCCATGTATCTCAGCCATATACTGATCAAGGGAACAGTTCCGGAGGGCGGAGTCAGCGTGGGTTAAAACAGCGATGCACCGACCGGATTTCACAACTGATGTTCCGTCGACACCCTGTAAAAGAAAGCATTAAGGTACTAAAGGCCGTATTGCACATACCGAAAATGCACTGCCGATATGCAGCCTCTATACTTTCACTACTGCCGATATGTAATCGGCAGCATTATCGATAAACTTTACCAACATGTTGGTAAATTTTTCCTCCCGATTATAAACCACTGATTTTACTATTGAAAATCGGCAGCTCATACTTTCGTCCCACTCTTGGGCTGAAAGTCCGCCAAAAGTTCGCTGAAAGTCCACCAAAAGTATGTGCTGCATGCCGGTATGAAACGTTGCTATGTAGATGCTCAATATCGACAGCCTGCACTTTCGGTATGTAGAATACAGCCTTAACACCTTAAATTGTTAGTGGCACCAAGAAGTGATAAACTGCATATCTCTTAATTGATAAAATCTAGGAAATAGTGTTTTAGCAGTACTTGGATAAGGAAAAATATGAATATTTCTCATTTCAGTAACCCCAACTGTAGGAGACAAGGATGGCTTATACATCTATTTTGTCCAACTCTGGGGTATACCAATGTGGGATGGGCTTATTGTCGCCTAACCCTCAACAATTATCATACTATTCCATGGTAAACTCCATGTTCCTTTTAATGTTGATTTAAAGTGACGTAACTGTGTAGGTTATTGAAAACAATGTACCATTTTGAAAGTTTGTTTCTTAGTTGATCTTTGTTTCAGATGATGCTATAAACATTACAGGGACATGTATTTTCACATCTGGCTGCCAGTGTACCTATAGCAAAAATAAAGGCTTTGAAAATCGACAAGTAATTTATGAAAGTATAGGCCTAAGTATTATGCAAGGTTTCTTACTTATTAAGAATCTGCTTCATTCCCTTACCTTGAGGCTTTGTAACTGCTTACGAGTTTCTTGTAGAAAGCGTGGAGAAGCAAGATTTAACACAATAACGTAGAAAACTGCTGTTGGATGAGAATTAGTCGGATCCTTAAAAGAGAATAACACATAAATTTAATGTTGGGTCAATTCGAGCAAGCAAGGTCTAAACATGACATAAAACACTACTTTCGGAGCTGAATACGTTGCATACTTGAAAGAGAATGTTTCTATTCTTTTGGGCCATTCCTTCTATCATTGTATAATTGGACAAAAAAACTGCAACATAGTGAGGGACCTTCCATTTAGTACATTGACACATTAAAAAGAACTCAGAACCTAAATCCCCCATTGGGCTAAAGAATGCATTTGATTTTCAAAACACACACCTTTTCAAAACACTCAGATCACCCCACTCCTTTGTGCGTACGCACTTAATAGCAGGCCCATTACAGAGCGAAACTTCAAAATAGAAAATAATATGTAATTGATTTTCGCAAATACCTAATGGTCATAAATAACTTAAAACTAAATGAACATTACCTGAACTGCCCAAGACCCGGGAGTGTCCACAACATTCAGGTTACAATACTCCCTGTATGAATACTCCTTTGTCACTGGTGTGGCCGAGCTGCCCTCGGTGAACCCCTGCTGTCCCTGCTCCTGGAGGTAGCCCCTGCCCAGCAGGGTGTTACCTGTGGCACTTTTACCTGACCCCGTAGCACCTGGAATAAATAGATGATGATTGTTGGAAATTAACGTCCACTCAGCAATATTTCAGCTATATCAGGATAACTCATGATCAATTCTCCCTTCAACGGATAGCTGATTTAAAGTATTTTAAGGACCTGCAGGCTAATTATGATCGGTTCTGTCGACAAAACCCCAAAGAAAGCTAATAAGTTGCTGAGTGGAAATTGTCAAATGATTGTTCTGTGTCCATCTACAAGGAATGCATTTTCAAACAATACAGGACTAATAAAGGTGTATGGACACTAATTTGAAATATAACGAGTTTTTCACAATGTTAAACCTACAAATAATCACAAAATTCATGACAATTTCTATACTAAAGCATTGGGTTTTGTTGACATACTACCCTGTGTGCAACCTGTTTAAGGTTTACCTGAAGGGAAAACTGAAGAAACTGGCCATCCGTGGTTGGGAGAATTTGTATATACCAGTTGGCTGACCGAATCTATTGGGGTAGAACAACGGCAAGGCAAGGTGGTGTAGCAGACAGAGCCAATACAAGAACCTGGTCCGGCCACATGCACATGCAAGTTGAAGACTCTATCCACTATAGATCTCCCATCCCACCCCCTTCAGGAATTATACTCGAAATATGATATAAAATGTAAATATGACACACAAAAAAGATGATACATGAAATATGACACAAACGTATGTATGACATAAAAAACGATTGTTGGCCTACTTGAAATATGACACAACAATATGTTGAGGGCCTCGAATTGTGAATCGCCAGGGGTGACAGAAACTATTTAGTTTTAGTGTTCTGGTCTCATGATCCATTTGGATCAATTAGCACCTCATAGATGTCTATAAAAGGCAAATTGTTTCAAGAGAATGAATCAGTGCCCTTTTTGGCAATCAACTGTTAAAATCTAATGTTTCACTTATCAACACTCGAGGACAAACACAAGAACGAGATTGGGATCCTAATTTCTTGACCACCGACCTTAGGACCACCCCATCTGAAAGCAGGTTTAGGCAATTGTTCTAGCAAGGCCTACATGTTAGATCTGATACTCGATATGCCAATTGCGAATATTTAATAACCTATTAAGGCCATATTACACTATGCCTTGATTGGTTCGCATTGGAGCCATTTTAAACGCGTTATTACCAAAGTGAATAGCAAATGCGAATCTGGACAGCCAACGCATAATGTTATATATATATAAAAGGTTCACGTTGGGAACTAGACCCAAAAATGTGTAGTATAATATACTTCTCATCAGGTCACGTTGGGTCGCATTGGGACCCAACGAGACCCACTGCATAGTGTGATATGCTCTTTGATACAGCCCCAACGCGAATCATTCACATTGGGCACCAGCAGCCAATGCAAACATGGACCAGACATAGTGTAATATGGCCTCAAGACCAAGCTCCAGGATGGTCTTCAAACTCCCCTCCCATCCCCCGCTTTTTCCCACTTTTACTGAGCCTCAAACAACAAGCTCCAGCATATAGTCCCATCCAGGATTCAGGGGGGTGGACCCCTGAACTACAAAAAGAGGAGGAAATACTGTGCGCTTATGTGCAAATACACTTGGTTTTAGTACTTAGCCTTTATTCTGACCCCCCTTTTCAAAATTCATGTATCCGCCCCTGCAATCCATCATTTCCCCCCGAGCCAAAAGCAATGTCGGGTCAAATATTTTGTAAATTCTGTTAACTATTGGAATATTTTCTATGGCCATAAACTAGGCCTGTGGTAAAATACAGCATGTGAATACAGACTTAAACAACATTAAAATTAAAATACACAAAAACTCCTCCCCAGTCAATTTTGGTGACCCACCAAAATTATTGGTTTGTTTACAAACATTGCTGTCTTCAAACATAAATGACATGAGTTTAAGGGAATTCAGGTAAAGTTATAGTTAGTTTTCATGATTTATGCTGTTCCAGTGGCTAAAGTTTGACTCTTAGAATGTATTTTCATAGTTATTTGAGTTTGCAAAATTTTGTCATATTTTGACACAACATTGCTCTTGACTTCAGTCTACCCATTTACACACCTGTCACCACCACTGTCAACCCCTTATCATCAGGGCAGGCCTCAGTGTCAAACTCCTTAAGTTTGTAGTTCGAGAGGAGCTGGTCTATTTTCTCTTTTCCTTTCTTGTCGGCCTTTTCGAACTGTGCAGGTGTGGCACCAATGGCTTCCAACTCCTCGATCTTGTCTGGAGGGATGTGTGGGTATTTCTTGGAATAAAGGAGTAACATTAGTTAGACAACAACTGTCAGTAATCTATATAAGAGGCTGGCATCAGCAACTTCTCTTTTTCATGTATCTATAATTATATGATATTTATTGACAATTAGACAATCTATATCGAAATTTGTTGCATAAATTATTGCTAAATGACAAATAACAACTCTGCCTCTGGGTTATCAACATGGTACCCTGGGAAAGGAACCTGGTGCCACCTGCTCTGCAAAAAATACCACATAATTTTAGGGATAGCAATTGCATAAAGAAATGCATCTGGATCATCTGAATTCCAGGTTCAAAAACATTGATTAATTATCTAAGCAAAAAGGATCTCAATATACTTCTCCTGCTACATCAATTATTGTTGATCTTATCTGACCATATTCCTGGGACAGGTACAGAGGCCGTATTCCACTGTGCGGTGGGGGACCATTTGCGGTGGTACTTTTTGCCACCAGTAGTAATTTGCATTTCAGATACCAACATGTTGGTTTCTGCCACCGCTAGCAATCCATAGAAAACCTATATAAAATCAATGGCAGTGGTATTTGCATTGACCAAATGCAAGTAACAACACAAGGAAATCCCTATATTCCACCTTGCGATGCATAGATTTACTTGCGGTGGTAGTTAACACCGCTAGTAAAATGCCCACCACAAGCAAAACACCGGATAGTGGAATATGGCATTTAGAAAGGAGAAATTATAAGGAAGAAGGGGGTACCCCTTCCTCTAAAGCTTAAAGTCTACAATAAATCACAATCGATGTAATACATTCGAAAAAAAAATCTGAAATTGTTTTTAGAACATTCAGAATGTGTTTCAACATGAGCAATCAGACTTAAGGCCATATTCCACTGCACGGTGTTTTGCTTGAGGTGGACATTTTACTGGCGGTCTTCAGCATCACTGTAAGTAAAACTGGGCATCGCAAAGTGGAATCTAGAAAATTGCTTGTGGTAGTACTTGTATTAGATTAAGCAAGTACTACCACAAAATTTAATGATTTTATATAGCTTTTCTATGGAATGCTTGTGGTCGAGGATACCAACATGTTTTATCCGAACCACAGACTACTTGTGGTGGCCATACGCACCACTGCAAATAGTTCCCCACCGCAAAGTAGGCTTTAACCATATCAGCCTTTATCATCACACTTTCATCATAATGGGGAGTCACTAAGAATGATAATCTTATAAGAATTGTCAACTTGCCACTTTATTATCAGGAGGTATCCTCATAAAGTGGATTTAAAAAAACACAATAAAAAATACACAAACAAAATTAGCTACCTTCAGACTTGGTCCCTTGCCCGGTGCTGCTTCACTCTCCATCACAACCTCTGGTGAGGCACCTTCCTTAGCTATGTCTGATTCGTCAGACAGGGGGTTCTATAGTGAAGTAATTATATATAAGAGGTCGATCTGAGCACTAGTCCAATAGTTAAATCACTATTATCCTGTCAGACTAGAATTATCTTCTGGACAACTAGGTCGATGCGCTATAGGTCTGGGCAGCAAGGAATTGTTAAGATTCAGGTTGTATATGAACATAAAGTACATTATTTGTACATTTTATATTGCTGCTGATATTTGTAATGATGTAAAAATGTTATAAAACTGGAACAGAGACTCATTTAAGATATGGCAGGATGACTTTCAAGTTTTTGAGTGGTTTCTTGCTTCCCAGATCTATAGTGCAAGTATAAAACCTGGCATCTTTTACGAGATATCAGACACCCCACCCCCCTCCTCTTTGATGTTAACATACTTAATGGAAGGCTTATTCTTCATCCTACGGCAATACAAGTGTATACACTTTTTCGATGCTTACTAACGTGGCTTGTAGGCCATCACGGCCACAACTGACCAGGTAAAGTTTTGATTTTCCCTCCCTTACCCCTATTTCCAAATCATGTGACCCTGTTAGGTCAGCTTTGTGTTTTTGGTTGTCCAGGTAGTTGTTGTCTGATTAGTCAACAGTTGTGACCAGATATTTATTCTTTATTATACCTTAGGGTGATACAAGTTTAGCAGTCAAGAGTTTAACGCAGGGCGATACAAAACTTTTTAATTTTCTAAAATTCATAAAAAAAATGAAATCATTAAGAAATAAAAAATCTAGCCTTTGGATTATCTGTACAACGTTCCTAGCTACATTTTACTTGCTTACTGTTTGGGATTTGATGGATATCAAAAGAGGTAAAAAATAAAATAAAAATTGCAGCATCACAACCCCTCGCTGGGACCCCGATATCAGCCCTCGGCCGGCCCTTCGGGCCCTGCCCTGAGGCTGATATCGTGGTCCCAGCTCGGGTGATAACCACCCTTGCACTCCCTTCTCGGTTGGTTATATGTATATATCACAATTCCAGCCCCTTCACCATTGTCTTGCCCTCTCAGAAACTGGTGAATAAAAGATATGTTATTGGCCCTGAGGGCAATAATACCTGCCTATGACTGTTAATGCTAATGTTTGGGTTGTTGATAACAAATTGCAAAATCTTCTGTGTAATTCATATAGAAAAAATCAAGTACAGACTGTGGGGGCACTCAACAATTGTTATTACCCCAGTTTGCACACAACTATGTCTCGGGCTAAAGCCCTCAAAAGTATGTGCAAACCAGGGCAATAACAATTACTTTGTGCCTCCTTGGTCTGCACTATGTGGGACCTCACACAGGTTTTTACACCTTTCATGTCATTTACCCATTGATGCCTTAAAACACTGCTAAAGGAAAAGTAGATACTGGTATTTAATTCAAAATAGTTAAATATTTAAAGGAGATGTGTACTTTAATGTCTTGCCGAGGTAAAAGTGGATCTCCCAGTGGGGGTTCCTCAGTCTTCATCTTCTTTACATTCACTCCGTCTTCCTTTGTTTCAACTTTTATGTCGGCTTCCTTCCTTTCTGAACCCCTCTGAAGCAAATCAGAAAAACAAAAGATATTAGACATTTATGATACGGATGAATATTATCACTGAATAGAATAATTTGTTGATAATATGCATAACCTCTGGGTCCTTTCGCATCAACATATTAACCTTATCACAATGGGAAAGTCCATGTGAAATAAGTATTACATTGTCTTTTCTGACATTTTCTTTATACTGTATTCTTTTTTACAGTGTTTCTCTGTTAAATTTCATATTTTAGCTAGACGATAAGACTAACAGCATTTCAGAGAAATTCCCTGTGTTCTATAGTTACTCAACGTATTGTCTGAATGAAAAGTAAAACAGATGAAAGTAAACTTTAAGATGGCCTTTTAAATGTCTTATGCCTTTAGATTTAATTGATTCTTATGTAACTAGCTGTTAGAACTGCTGTTGTAAGGTATAGTGCAAAAGTTAAATTTGCCAATGGTCAAGTTGATAGCAGTAGTAAAGTTTGCATTTTCACCTCACACATGGGAAGTAGTAGGTTCAAATCTTAGTTGAGGCTTTTTACTTTTAAATATATGGCTGTTGAGGTTTATGGGTTCCCATCTGTGAAAACTATGCCAACACAAAGTTACTGTCAGATGGTTAATTCATTGTACATTGTACAGTTGTAAAATTTAACCCTTCTTTTTATGGTATAGTTGAATCATTAAGCCCAATACCCACTATAGATCTGGTACATAAACTTCTCAAAAACCTGAACATTTTCTGTCACCTCCTGTTAGTTTGTCTTTTCCTATGTTCTCGTAAATTCACCAAAATGCAATTCTAATGGCACATTCAAAGTGTAATGACAATATGCATCCTGTTAATGTACAACACTTCATATAAAATAACATTTATAATATCTATTGCTATGTCACAATAAACGGAACACAAAATGAGCTGTTTCTTGCTGACCAGATCTATAGGCAATTCTGACAAAGTCTGCCGAGCAATCAAAGCTGAAGTCAGCCGATTCTACCAGAAGAATCGGCTGACTTCAGCGACAATTCACATGCACAATTCAATATTACATACTAATTGCTGATCTGAATCAGTGCAAAAATCAGCTGATTATCCTGGTAGAATCGGCCAATTTTAGGGCCTATGGGTCAGCCGACTTGGTCAAATTAGCTTAGAGGGTATAAGGCTTTAGGAAATGAAGACGGATAGCTCTCAAGTGATGGGTATTGTTTTATTCACCAGTAAATGTGCTACACAGGTTATACAGGCACATGCTACTATGCTCCACCATGTAAACAATTAATAACATCAAGAATAAGACAACCATGAAAGCACAATAATTGAGGAGGAAACATAAACGTCAGCGCATTTATCACCCGCACGGCCGCCGAGCTGTGAGTATAAGGGGCAGTAAATATTGACAGGCTGTATGTACCGCTCCTTGTCATGGCTTGTATTCATGGTTTTCAACAGTATTTTGTATTTTGCCTGGGTGATAAAATATAGAAGAACCTTAGGGGTTGTCCTCGGGTATCTGTACTACCCATGGGGATCGTACGTACCTTGGGCTTTGCCCTCGGTACGTGACTCTCCCCTATGGGTCGTACAGCCACCCTCTGATGACCTCCACGGTACTTCTTATATTAGTATACACAGAATGCATCTTGATCCAAACTGTAGTTACCACAATATAATGTATATTGTATAGTACAGGAAACAGTGATACATTAACTGCAATTAAGATACAATAATTGTCTGGAGACATATCAGTCATACCACCACTTAGGACAAAAGTCCTTCATTCTCATCTTAATAGTATGTATGGCTATATGAGTATTTAGTTTCTTTTGCATCCTTTATAATCTTGTACATTTTTCTTCTTGGATAGTATAATATCCCTTTTTCCTAGGGGGTTCTGACTAGCATTTTGGTGGGCACCTAAGCAGCACAAATGGGGAATTTGTCATCTGCATTATAATACATAGGCTATATATGCAAACGCCTTTACCTAAGCCTGCATCTATCCCTAGTAGTTCATACATATTTTAGGTCAAAATACAGGAGCAACCCTCTGAAGTTAGGATTTGCTATACGTTATCTGCAACAGCCCGCATACAACATCTTTGATACTTTCAAGGATCTTTATGCTCCACATGGCAGTTAACTATGGGAAAATTCTTCAAGCAAAAATATTCTTAATAAGTTAAGATTCGATATATTGTCAGTTATCTCGCTATTGCTATTTCTTCTAAGCCAGAAAGGTCAGTAACAGAATGTAAATGCAGACCTGTCCACTTTACCAGCTACACCACCCCTTATTTCTATGATATCAACATTTTTAGAAGAATGTTCATCATACTTCATTCACAGTAATTTTCCCAGTAGTATTACCCAAAACTAAACTTTATAAGATTTTACTTTTAATATGATGTTAAATATGTAGCTGTAGGACTGGAAAGTAAAAATGCCATTTTCCCATAAGGAACAATGTTAAAGACCTTCAGCTTTTCCCACAATGTCCAACCCTAAAATCACAAAACCTTACCTTATTTTGGTTCACCTAGAATGGAGTTCATTACCTAATTGAGAGAAAATAATAATTCATCTTCATTTATCAACACCTTATTGACTTAGAAAACATAAGTACTAACTCATTCACTCAGATTTGTGTCAGTGCCTGACTTTGCAAAAACTGCAATTATGTCCAACCTCTGTATCATGCCAGTAATAGATCCCAAAGTGGACAGGTCTAAAACTTAAACTATTCATTGCAATGAACGCATCACACTGTAATTACAACTGGCATTATCTGTGGCCCATTGCCTTCTTGATCAACAGCAAACCATTGATTATTCAGTTAAGGTCTTTAAAAGAAAATTACAATAATAACTTTACAAAGCAAAAACAAAGAGCTTTTACTAAGCCTTCTTAGTCAAGTTTTCTTCATCACATATTGGTATTTTGATTTTTGTCATTTGAAGAATTTGTATGGATTACTAGAACTTCTTTTACCTTTTTACTGGAAACCTTTTGATAAAAAGAACTTTCTTCTAACATTGGCTAAAACTCTCTTTTTTTTGGGTGAATTTGGGCCAGGGTGAATAACCTCCAAGGTCCCATTGTGAGAGGCGACGTTACCAAAAGCCATTACTTCCGTGCGCTGGTGAGTCTGGGCTTTAAGATTCAAGATTGAAAGAAGTCCAACTTCTCGGAGAGTTGTTCTAGTCCAGTTGTTTTGGCGGCCTTAGGGACACTGCAAAATAAATATGTTCAATACATGTTCAATAATTGAGTTAACTGAGAATACATATTTAATACATTAAAAATCGTCAAACATAAATGTTGCAGATGAATCTATAGAAAAGATATTTTACAAGATAATAAATCCGCCCCTGAAAAATCCACAAAATAACTTTAAGCATATAAGTTATTATTTATCATATTTTTGGTAAATATGGGATGCTTCACTTCAAAACCTTGGTTATGAACCCCAAATACAGCATTTATATAGCTTAAAGAGAGGGGCCAGTGAAATTATAGTAGATATGTTGCTTAAATATGAGTACAAAACCATTTTATATCTATAAATTGATATATATTCATAGATAAATGTGTGTATAGATCAGATCACACATTGAATCCCCTGCACACCTAACAAAGGATGTCTGTGTGTGTTGTCACACAAATGACAGTTATATTCAAATTTCAGTTTTATAATCTTTTAACTGTTCTGCTTGTGACGTCACATACATATAAATGATCTGTGCAGGCAGTGTCAGATGCAGGCAGGGGAACTCAGTTTCATACAGACAAATCAATTCAAAACAAAAACTATTAGAGATAACAGTATAAAATCTGTTATGGTTATTCCCTGGATGGTTAGGATTGCGGCAGTATACTGACTTATGGTCACTGGCCCCTCCCTTTAAAGTCTAAATGTTAATTATCATGCCTTTGGGTTTGTATTGGTCACCTATGGCTACTGCACCAGTACCACCTTAGCCAAAGTGTCCAAATTACCAACTCAAAATTTGGGAAAAAACTGGGAAAATTGTTGTTGCTGTCTCTGGGTGACTGTAATATTAAGCAAGTTCGATATTTTACCTAAAATTTTATGGGCGATTCTGCGCCATGTGGCCCGTCACCCAAAAAGCACACCATACCCATGGAGAATCGCCCGATAACTTTATTTCATTCTTTCAAAAGATGGTTTGCCCAATAACTTTACTGGCGATTCTTCCAGTCAGCCATTGCCCTTCGCCACTCTAGTCACTTAGTGGATATTGCCCTTAAATGTTGCCAACCTTTGTTGTTCTTTGTCCATGGTGTAGAGTATCCTGGTGTAGAGGGCCAGCTGGTGCCTCCTTCTCTGGTACTCAGTAGGGGCCATGTTATTCACAGCCAGCACTCTGCCCCTGGCATCCTTGGTCAGGAAGTCATGGAGGGGGTCTCCTTCAAAGCAACCCAAAACCAAAGTGGTCTGATATAGTGACAGAATGGTGTAAGTTCCAATTTCTGGTCAAATACAATATCTAAGTCTAATTGTAGCATATGGTAAAATATAGGCTGTGAAATCTAACTTAAACCTTGTTAAAATAGCTTTTACCCTATTAAAGTGGATCCACACAACTTGTTACTTGTTTACAGCAAGAAGTGATGACATCGCTCTCTTAGGATTTCCCCTACTATCTAAATATGCTCAATTCAGACTCTGTACATTTTCAATGATGAGTTTCCCTAAACTTTCCAGTATATCAATACCTTTGGGTTACTAACTTATTCATTTTCATTTCTGTACATGTTATAAGATGAATTTTCAATTGTAATATAGTATAATTATGAAAGGTAGACTTACCTTCAATCTCCTGCAGGTACTCTGATAGTTTCCTGCCTCTAAGCGCAGAATCTGGATGAGTCAGAACAACTACGAATTGTCCTGATGCAATGATTCGTTGGCCATTGGAGCCCTGCAATAAAAGAGCGCCCAGGCAAGAATGTAGCATTATAATAATGTTGCACAATGCCCTCCCAAGCAACAATGTGATGTCATTATAGCATTGCAAGAATGTCCTATTTGGTTCTCTTTTGATTCTTGTTATTTTGATGGCACCCAATGATGTCTAAATAACTTAACATTGTGACATTGCATTGTGACGTTCTGACATTCTGGTTATGTTACTTCACCTAAAAATAACATTATCATAATGTTCTATATTAGTAAAGTCTCACCTTCACCAGAATGTTGATATAAAACCCTGTCTTAGAGAGTCTTAACCTAATTTAAAATGATGTAACTTATATGAAAACAAGGACAAAAAAATAACCTTAAGGAATATGCTTCTGACACTGAAATAGTATTTGAGTAGTTTGAAACTAACACAAAATTACTCTGTCATAGATAATAGAGTAATGTAGGAAAAAAGGTGTCCAATCCAAAATCACCAAAAACAAGGAAATCCTACAACATTAGGAAAAATGGTATCTCTGCAATACCACCTAGCCCACAGTATTAGATTAATGCATATCTTGGAGAAATGTTAAGATTATACTAGGTTTACCTTGAGGTTCCTGATGTGTTGAAGGGTCTCCTGGCTGAACCTAGGACTGGCCAGGTTGATGGTAATAATGTAACAGTCTACCTGAGTGGAGCCATCCTAAACATCAGAAAACACAGACTTAAGCCAACTTTGCATGTGTCAATTTTGCTAGCAATTCTAGAAACTGGCAGTGGAATTTAGGTTAAGTATAGACATGTCATAAATCATAAGCAAGGTTTATCATTCCTGTTTGAATGTTATATGGATTTATGGTTCCATGCAATACTTTCAGAAATGTCAATAAATACAAAATGGGTGGTATTAAAATTGGCCTGTGAAATACATGCTTTAGTAAAATGTTGCGAAGAAGAATATCTTTAGAAAAGCAATGAGTGCTACTGAGCAGCAGGCCAGTCAAATAGAGACTGAACTCAAAAGAATAGTTTTAAGGATTTGAGACTGGACAGTTGCAACCTACTCAGTCTTAGGGGAAAACTGATTAGTAGTCACATACAGAGACTTAAAACAGTCTTAGGTCTTCCTGGCCATACCTATGAACTTAGAAACATATAGGAAAAAGAGATGTTTCTATCTGCCTTTTTCGAATCGGATGATCTAGTCTTAAGGCCAGTCACATAATGAGACTTGGTCTTATAACACTGTTAAGACGATCGAGTATCAAATCTCCATCTTCTCAAGATACGAAACCATACTGATCAGCTTTGAGAAAACCTAAAACTCCAGTTTTAACCCCATGTCCCATATCAAGACTATCAGCGACCCAATTCAACTCCACTGTTGAGTTCAGAATCTCTATATCTGTGACCTGGCCTTAACTAAAGCCCCATAGCCACTGGGACATTTTTACTCATCAACCGACAGATCGGCATTAAAATCTGCAGATTCTAGGGGTAGAATTAGCTGATTTTAGCACCGATTCAGATCACACATTCACATTCCTATATACTCTACTTACAGACAACCTTAAGAATTGGCCCATTTTAGTGCTGATCTGTTTGCTGACTGTGTATAAGTCATCGTGTGGGTATGGGGCTTAAGCAACATGGATGAGAATATCATTCATACATACCTTTGTTTGCCATGATCCTGGGGTATCGTGCACTATCACTTGAAAACCTTCGATTTCGACGATCTTCGAAACAACATGCGGAGTAACCGACTGAGCCGCACTACTCTCTTCGCACCACTTCCGTCCCATCAGAGTGTTGGCTGTGGCACTTTTCCCCGAGCCACTTTCCCCAATCACCATAGTAAAGCATTGTGGGAAATCGGTTTGGTAGTTGATTAACAACTTGTCTATGCCTTTCTTTGCTGCCTTATCAGCTGACTCCCACTGTTTCGGTGTCGCTTTGACCTCAAGCAGGTTTTCAACCATTTCAGGATCAAGGTGGGGGTATTGCCGCTGTAAGTAATGCAGGTGAAAGGTAGTAAGCAATAAGCGTAATTCACTCCATCATGGATAGATTATTTACTACATTCAGGGGCGGATCAATGATTTTGAAAAAAAAGGGGGGTGCTATAGCAAAATTTCCCGCCGCACCCTCCAGAGGCAGGAATTTTACATTGTACATTGCCTGACATTGTACAGGGACAAAAGTGGTCCATGGCAAAAAAAAACTTTGCTAGAACAGACTTATAGGCCTACATAGAGGGAGTGCTATAGGGTCATACTTTTCATTAATGTTATAAATAATATAATTCTAAATGATTCTACAGTGTATATTTATTATAATATTTTTATACTAACTCATAATTTTTATCTTAATTTCTTCCTAATTGAGGGGCACCTTGTTGTGAAAAACATGTATCAGCTGTCACCCCATACCAATGTAACTCAATAGAGGGCTATCTTGCCATATTGCCACAGCCCCAAAACACAGCTCCCCTCCACAGTCTTCATTTCCAGTTTTAACTGGAAGAGGGGCTTGTATGGCCACAGTAGGCTAAAGGCTCCAGTTTCAACTGGAACTGATTGGAGACAGAGATGACTGTAGACAATGACAGGAAGACCTGATAGGACCAAGAATGAAAAAGCAGGGTTATTTTGCTCACCCATGCTTGTATAATTTGAGAAGGGAGAACTTTGTTGCAAAAGGCAATAAATGTGCTTCAGACAGGGATAATTTGTAAAGAAAGTAATTGTCTCAGGAAAACTGGAAATCCAGGAAAAACTGGAGCACTTTCATCCCTGAATTTGTACCTGCAGACTTGATCCTTGATCTAAATGGTAGGAAAAGGTCAGAGGCCTTAAACATTATGATTTGTCATGAATCATAAACTACTGGCAAACTAGCAATGAGAATTGTTTCTATTAGTTTCTTTTATTACATATAGAAATGTTGCAAATTTTGTTCATTTGGCATTTTCTATAGATTTCCTTGCATTTTTGTATTTTTGTCAAAAGAAAACCACCAAAATCAACCTACAGGAACTTGAAATACTGTAAATCACTTATCCATGGTAAGGGGAATTTTGTTGTTACCTTAGCATTCTGCTATAAGCTTCCTTAAAATAAAAGCTGTACACCGACTTGATTTTACCCATTCCCTCTTGTCATTGCACTTTGGTGGGAGAGGCATCCCAACTCTACAACATTCATAACTTACAACTAGTGGGGTGTTTCATGATAACCTCGGTAGGTACGTGGTTTTATATGTGCTCGTGGAAACTGCACAGGAGTTTAAAATCCCCCTAACTCACTGTTTCATAACCAAACTCTCGTAAATCCACCCAAAACTCTCGTAAATCCACCCCAAACTCTTATAAATCCACCCAGACTCACATAAATCCACCCAAACTCACATATGCAAAAACAAAACTCAGGTAGCTCTGATGACGAAAAGGGTGATCGTAACTTTATGGTATGTATAACTCAGATTAACGTTGTACTGACATGGATGGTCAGTCCATAGCTAGTTTAGTCATTCTCTTATGTAGAAACTAAAATCTACGCTAAGAGTGTAACACTTCCTAAGCTGAGGGTGAAGAGTGTAGGGGGCTACATCATGGAAGGTATGTAAACACTCGTTAGCTGCAGCACCAGGCAGAGCGTTTCTTGTAACTGTTAGTTACACACCCAGGAAAGGTTGATTCTAGAAGCCAGGTTCTGTTATGAAATCATACAGCTGGACTGGTAGGCAGGCTAGGAGTGTTGGCTAGTTTGATGAGCAGACAAGCCCCTTTGGACTGTTCATTGTTGTTCTTGCGACTCATATTACATAATAGACTTAATAAACAAAATTCTTTTACAGTGTTGTGTCATCCATAATGGGGAACTACATTACAGAATGGAATTGCAGTCTTAGCAGAGAAAGACTGCTATTGGAGCTATCTACTGGAATTAACTCTCCAGTATTGGAAGCACCACCCTCTTAATTAATGGATATTAAACCTCACTATATATTTCAACGAAGCCAAGTGGAGATCCATCATGACACAGGCCACACATCAATTATAGCCTTACCTATTGATTTCATAGCCTAACTGAAACCATTGGAAGCTTGATGTGCATTCTAAAATGTGGTTCCTTTCAGACACAAGATGCCAAACACACTGATGCTTTTCAATGCAATTTGAAGCGCATTAACAACCACATTCTGAGAGGGGTATATCTGTTTCATATAGTCATCCTACTCAGTAATGTTCAGGAATTTAACTCAAGCAACTAGATAGGAAATAGGAACTGCTCATGAAATTACCTTTCACTTTGCAGTTGGGATTTCCACACAGTGTGGCTGGTCTTACAGGAATAAAGTGGTCGATGACAAAAATCATGGAACTTTGCATGCCCATGTCTTTCCAAAGGGGGAGACAGGATCTACCCCTATTTTCATATAGGAGGCCAGTGCCATACAATATTCTGATGATGTATTTCTAATAAACACATTAATAAACAAGTGAATATTATGACTATTTACTATAATTGTAACCACAGTGAAATTAATAAGGCACAATCACAATTGTTATTGTATGTCAGTTACTAAGAACATACTGTTTGATGAAAAAAGTTTAATTTTACTACTCTCTAAAATTGAAAATGTATGAACTTGTAGTGACGTGGATGTCCGTCGACCGCAGAGAATCTTTGTTTCCTTTCGAGGCAAAGCAAAGATCAGGGCTAAGATTGACTCTCTGTGTGTCTGGGCAGAGAGTGTAGAGGTGATGTCATAGGTAGGAGTAAATAGACACATAGTGTACCAGCAGTCCCAGAGTGTGAGTGTTAGCCGATCAGGCAAGTCCTAGTAGTGTATGGCAACGTGAAATCAGAAATACCGAACACGCCACAATGTCACTTGTAAGAGGAACAATCTGGTGTACTGCATCAGCTGCAAAAGATGTGGCAAACAATATGTGGGACAGACGAAGAATGCACTGCAAGAGAGGTTCAAAAACCACTTCTACCACATTGCCCACAACAAAGAAAACAATGAAGTATCTAGACATTTCAACTCAGCACATCACGAGGGACTGACGGATGTCGAGATACACGTTCTGGATTTTATCCACTCAAACGTAGCACTAGAGTCGACGAGTAAGCTCCGACTACAAGTGGAATTCGACTGGATACATCGCATGCGTACGCAAATACCAAAGGGTCTAAATTCCCTAGACAGTATATATTAATGCGTACATGAACATGTTCAGCCAACCTTAGATCCACGGACACTCAGTCCCCACGTAAATAACACAATACTATATAGTATACCAATTATCTGACTGTCATGTGGAGTCTAAAACAACACTTTGAATACGACCAAAACTATGAGATGGAATCGACCTAAACTTTTGCCTCCTCCTGACCAAAAAATCACACCCATGTTTGAAAACCACACTTACTAAGGACACCTTGATTGGAAGTCGATACTTCAAATTAATACCAACCGACACCAATTAAGATCCCTAACTTGTGGACACCGCCCTAAAAACACGGCCTGATGAGGTATTGCACCGAAACCGCACCAATGACCATGCCCACACTCACATAGAGTGAATAGAATGGTGACCTACCTTTAACAAGGTTTTTTCATCAAGACGGGCATATAGACTCAACCTATGTTTAACTTTGAGTAAGTACTTCCAAAGTTAGTGTTTTGTTGACAATACCAGGTTAACATACCAGGTGGCAACAGTGCCCAACATATCAACACTTTTGGGATTGTACAACTCATAGCCGATATGTCACACACAGAGTTTGACCAATCAGAAGACACACTGAAAGTGAGGCAATACAGGTCAATGTGGTAACTTTGGGTGAATGCACCCATTGTTGCGGTAGCCGTCAGACTGTCCAGACCACCCCGCGTCCAAAGAGGCAACGTGAAATCAGGTTACTGACTGGGTGGGTGAGCAGGGCCCGGTTGGCAGAAGCGCAAAGGAGTGTTGGTTGTTAGTGGTTGAGTGGACTACTTCTCTGTTCTGACATTGTCAATGGGAGCATTGTGTCTGCCTCTTCAGTTCTGGACTAATTATATGATTGACCTAATATACATACTTTCTGTGTAGTCGTAGACCCATTACAAAATAGATAAACTTCACAACACATTAATGTCCTCCACATTGGCTCATATCATTCATGCACATGCATAGGCCTATATACAGACTTGAATTCTGAGGGGGTTTCAGGAAAATCTAAAGTGGTTCCAGATAAGTATGAATGAGTTCCAGTTGACAATTCTGGCAAAACTAGTTGTGTTTCTAAAGAAGGCCAATAACTTCTAAAAGAAAATTGGTCGGCCGACAATTGTCCAAGACTAAGGTTAATCATGGAGGCTGACTAGACACCCTCAAAAGCCATATACCCGCTAAGCTACTATAGCAGCGGCAGGCGATGGGCGACGGGGAGAATCAGCGTTGTTGTTGCCGGGTGACTGCAATATCAAGCAATTATGATATTTTTCCAGCAATTTTCTCAGTGATTTTTCCAGTGATCCCGTTGGCCGTCTGCCGTTGCCTGTCACTGAGAACTCATGCCATACCAATGGGGAATCGCCCCGTGACCGTGATTGCCCAATGATTGTGCGGGGAATCTGAAGGCTATGGCGTTGCTGGGCGACGTTGAAAATTGCCTAGTGGGTATGGGGCTTTAAAATCAAACATTTCTGATATTTTTGGAAGTAGTTGTTGACTAAACCACATAAAAAAGGGTTTTGTCATCCACTACTTTGGCGCCAACCCTGATGTTGCAACTTTTAGTCAGCTAGTATATGCTCAGTGTTACCAGGCTTATGCTTTTCAAAATTGATGATGATGATGTGTTGGAGTTTAACATCCATTCAGCAATGTTTCAGCTATATCTGGACCACCTTCTTTGTTGACTTCAAGTCTAGTATGATCAAATCTATGGGGATGGAAACAACAGCAAGGCGAGGTGGTGTAGCAGGCAGGCCCCAGACTCGAACCCGTGTCTCCCACATGCCAAGCGAGGACTCTGTCCACTACACCATCCCCCCCCCCTCTCTTTTCAAAATGTGAGGGAGATCCAGATAACTTCAGAAGCCCCACCTCCCATCCTCCACACTGGTGGAACCAGGACTTTGAAGGGGGGGGGGGATTTTCTCCTTGAATACATTTTGGCCGAATTGTACATTGAAAAAACACAAATTTTCCAAAAAAAGACATACCCCATTAATCCAACACTGATGTAGCGATTCACAGTGTAACATAACATACCTGCATGTCTTCAGCTGTTTGCTCCTCCATGATGGAATCTGAAGAAATTCAAGGTGAAAGAACAGTCATTAGTTTTCATATAATAGGTAATAGGTAAGCACAATGGCAATATAACTCAATTCAATTGATATTTGTATAACATAAACATTCATTGTTCATTATTTAATGTTCATCTTGTAAATATGAAAAACATTATTGTAAGCCCACTGGTGCAATAACGAAAACCGGTTGTCTGAGCGTTGACCAGTATTATCAAATTGTTAAGGAAAAAAAAAGAAAAAGTGACCCACTTATTTTGTCTTCGAGTGATCACTCATCCACATGCAATACTGAAAAAAAGACGTGTCATGAGTGACCAATGCATAAAACATATACCTGCAGATTATCAATATTATTATATTCTAAATTATCTAAATATCATATAAAAGGTGACCTAAATATTATCTAAATTTTCAATACATTTTTGTTCTATCACAATCCCCAGAAGTTCTTCCCTGAAAGTGTTCCGTAATTGACCCCTTTTCAAAGGCTTTTAAAAAATTCCCTAGTTGAAAAATTAGATTCTGGGAGGATCAAGGTCCATTTCAGTATTTTTCTGTCTCACTGTCCAGCAGAGACCTTTTGTTAAAACTACAATGTACAATATTAGTGCCCTACACTTGAGGAGTGATGCCTCTACAGCAGGTTCCCCTGGTTCCCGGCAGTGGGCGTCAGAGGGCTGTATTCAATACAGAAAGTAGAAATCAGGCTAGGGACTTTCCACAGGCTGTAGTTTCGGTTTCAGTTTCCCAAAACATCATGAGAGGGGGGACTTTGTTAACCTCTGCTTTACTGATGTGGTAACCTTGAAGTCAGAATTACAAATTATGTGGCATGTTGGTCATGGAATCAGGTGTTATAGCATGGTTGTTATGTATATGCCCATTAAGCCAATCCCAGTTTACACACAACATGAAATGATATTTTTTCCAGAATTGCTACCATGTTTATTCCATGAAGACAGTTGCATTTTCATTGGCTGGCAAAGCTACAAATTTGTCTGCTGATTAAAGTTAAGCAAATAATGGTTCAGTAACACTTGGGGATATAGAAAATGACTTTTGCTCACTCTTGCTCAATTTTGCTCACTCTAGGAGAAAAGGATGGCATATATGGTTATTTTGACCAGCCCTGGGATATACCCGATGTAGGATGGGCTTATTGCTACCAAACACTGTGGACCAGTTCAGGTGCTCAGTACACTTGCACTTAGCCCCAAGGTATAGTTTTGTGTGCTTTATTAATGGTTCAGGGACACATTCTTTTCCAAATGACAATTTGGGTTTTCTAAAGCACAATTTGGCCACTGTGTTATGACAATTGCGATTGCAATTCGAAAGCAGTTATTAGAAATCAAATTTTCAACCATAAATTAATATGTATAACATGCTGTGCCTATTATTATGCATTATACATAATTATATCAATTTGAATTGTGTGAATGACAATATACATGGAATCTAGGCCACTCAATACAAGAAATATATTTTGCTAAGTTTTAATTTTGATCATAAATAGATAAGACATTTTCCTTGACATAACATAGGCCTCATATATTCAGTGTTTTATGGTAACGCCTTATGTCTAGTCCAACCTGACCCCATAATTATATATTCAGGGTTTTATGGTAATCAATGTCTTAAAGGGAGCCAACACCAATAAAATTGCCAAAATTTTCAGAATTTTCAAAACTCAGATAAGTATAGAAATATGTTAGATGAGTCTAATTAAGGTCAGTGGTAAAGTATTAGCTATGGAACTAGCGCAAACCGAAGTTGAATTCCATTAGAGATGGTAATATTTCATTTGTTTGTAAACAAACCCCATTCTTGTGGATCCACATTAACTCATCTGAACAAGGAAAACTTGTTTTTAATGATTTTCTTACATATTTCATGGTTTAGGTTTTAACGTGGACCAGAAATAGGCTCAAGGAATGGATTTCCATGATTATTTCAGTTTGGAATATTTTGTTGGTTTTATTGGTTTTGGCTTTAAGGTCCGTTTTACAGGTAAAGCTACTTCCGTCGTCGAGAGGTCTTGATATCTATTCTCAGATAAGAATTATCTTTGACAAATAGTTTTGAGTTTGACCCAGTTTATTTGAAGTGGAGTGTGCAATTCATATAATTTAACCACCACTGTAAACATAATTTTATAGATTTTTTGTCACATTGAATTATACTTGAAGTCACATTGAATTATACTTACCAATTATCATCATTTAGAATTAATGAACTCTAATTCATTCCATTAATTAATGAACTATAATTTATTCCATAGCCACATGCTCTTAATCAC